>JAGKPW010000155.1:1349166-2023750 GCA_019926035.1 Melaleuca alternifolia | reverse complement strand
GAATGGGATCTCAGAAAGGAAACACAGACATGTCGTTGAACTTGGCTTAGCTATGCTTTACCATGCTCGAACTCCACTAAAGTACTGGGTTGATGCTTTTGTTACAGCCAATTACATCATTAATCTGCTTCCAACACCAACATTACAAATGGTGTCTCCTTATAGTAAGCTTTTTCACAAACAACCATGTTATGATCATCTAAAGGTGTTTGGGTGTGCTTGTTATCCCTGCCTCCGACCTTATACACAACACAAATTTGATCCCAAGTCACTTACATGTGTCTTTCTAGGCTATAGTACTCGGCATAAAGGTTATAGATGCCTTGTTCCTACTACCGGTCGTGTTTACATCAGTAGACATGTCATATTTGATGAGCAATCATTTCCTTTTACCAAGACATTATCAACTGAGTATAATCAGTATACCAATCTGTATAAGGTGTGGGCTTAGGAAGTTCAATTTCTTGATTCTACTGCTTCAACTTTACTGCCTATCTCACAGCCACAATCTTCATCTGATCCACCTAATGTCTCTTCACAGTCACGGTCCCTAACCTCCTTTTGCCCTGAAGATGTTCTATTTCCTTCTCAGTGTACTTTTGACACACACTAACCACTTTCTTCTATAGCCAATGTTCCACCTGAAGCTACTCCTACTCCTCCTTCTCCAATTCTGTCTCAGCCAACACAGTCTGTTCATCCTATGCAAACCAGATCTAGACATGGCATTATTAAACCAAATCCAAAGTATGCATGTCTTGTGGAATATAATGTTCCTTCTGAACCTAAATCAATCAAGTCAGCCTTAGCTGACAAGGGCTGGCTTTCAGCCATGAAGGAGGAAATGGATGCTTTGTATACTAATCACACTTGGACATTAGTCCCTCACAATTCTCAAATGAATGTCATAGGATGCAAGTGGGTATTCAAGACAAAGTTAGCATCTGATGGCAGTCTTGATCGGTTGAAGGCTCGGCTAGTGGCCAAAGGATTCCATCAAGAAGCAGGTATTGATTTCACTGATACCTTTAGTCCAGTTGTCAAACATGCCACTATTCGCATAGTTCTTTCTATAGCCTTATCAAAGCAGTGGTCCATGAGGCAACTTGATGTTAAAAATGTCTTTTTACATGGGTCTCACTGAAATTGTTTATATGGAGCAGCCCCCCTGGCTTTGTCGACTCTCACAAACCTCATCATGTTTGTCTTCTTCAGAAATCTTTATATGGCCTTCGCCAAGCACCTCGAGCTTGGTTTGACAAATTCAGTAATTACCTTCTTGAGATTGGTTTTTTCTGTAGTACTGCTGATCCCTCACTCTTTATTCTTCTCTCTGGGTTAGACACACTCCTTTTATTACTCTATGTTGATGACATTATCTTAACTGGCAGTTCAGCTCAATTACTTGATGATTTTATTGTCTCTCTTCATCATCAATTCCACATGAAGGACCTTGGTCCTCTTCATTATTTCCTTGGCATAGAGGTTCATCGTGCAACCAATGACATGTTTTTATATCAAACTAAATATGCTCTTGACCTCCTAAAAAGGGCTAATATGAAAGACTGCAAATCCATCTCAACTCCCTTATCTCAAAAACCAGTGGTTATGAACAATGATGCTGCTCTTCTCTCTAACCCTCTTGAATATCGCAATCTAGTTGGTGGTCTTCAGTACCTCACCATTACTCGACCTGACATTACTTTTGCCACAAATATTCTCCGTCAAAAGATGCAAACTCCTACTGTAGGTGATCTCCTCAAGCTCAAACGTGTGCTTCGATATGTCAAAGGCACAGTTCATCTTGGCATCTTTCTCCATGCTCATACTTCTCTCCATCTTTATGGCTTTTCTGACTCTGATTGGGCCGGGTGTCCTGTCACTCGAAGATCAACGACAGGGTTTTGTACTTATCTTGGAGCTAATCTCATTACTTGGGCAGCTAAGAAGCAACCTACCGTGTCTCGGTCTTCTACAGAGGCTGAGTACATGGCTCTTGCCTCTGCTACAGCTAACCTTACTTGGGTCACCTTTGTACTTCGTGATATTGGTATTTGTTTGTCCTCGCCAACCACATTGTTTTGTGATAACAAATCAGCAATATCTCTTACTGCCAATCCTATTATTCATGCCCGAACCAAGCACATTGAAGTTGATTATCACTTCGTTCGCGAGAAAGTTTCATCTGGTTCTCTTAGTGTTCGGTTTGTTCCTAGTGCTGCTCAGGTTGCTGATATCTGTACTAAAGCGCTGCCTCGCCTTAGTTACTTTTCTATTAGACTCAAATTGGGTCTGGGTTCTCTACCCCATACCAATTTGCGGGGGGATGTTAAGTATATTCAGCCTATGACTATGGCTACGCAAACTGAGCATAAGTCATCTACTGGAATGCTTAAACAACAGAGTCAAGAAGACCGAGTCATCAACCCCAGAAGATGTCAAGAGATGAAGTTCAATGACACGCACTCAGCAAGAACAGTTTGACATTCTGTTTTCCATGTAACTAAAAGTAGTTAGTTTGTTACATACAATCTGTTGAACCTCATGTATATACAGGCTATGATGCGAACTATACTGACTAAGGCTCTCAGATGAAGTCTTCATTCAAGAATACTTTGTTCCTTATTACTCTGTGAAAAGTACAAACAGAGCACTTCATACTTTCATCATTCCTTCTTCGTATTCTTCATCATCTTGTTCATCTTATCATCCTCATCTTCAATCTGTGATTGAGTTGAAACTTCTTCATGCAGCACCATCACAAGAATGGAGTAACATGGTTAACGCACAATAATAATAATGAAAACGATAAACTTTGTTGGGACGTCATGAGACTAAGACCATCAGTTATAAGCCTTCTTTACAAGATAAAAAGGAAATGGTTTCCCTTCATCGAGTGCATGCTGACAATTCATCTAGAAATAACCAACGCACGCCAAACCCAGTTGAAAGAAAGGCGGGCAGCCAAGAGAGTTATTCTAAAATCCACACTCCACCAAGTTTTTTTTTTTTTACTGTAAAACGGAAGGCAGTTAATGACACCATTAAAATTGTAGTAGTCTTCAGATGTTGGCGATATCATGCACTGGTGAAACCTATTGAGTAATAGCTACCGCCTCATCAAGACCTTTCATACTTCTAATTAGGTGAACACTAAAATGCTGATATAAAGATGAATTTACAACTTTACTCTTTCAATTCAATTATCCGACCTTGGTTTGAAATGACAAAGGCAGCACCCATGTGTCACGGTCCGAGGTTCCCTTCAATCGATGGACGATGAACTACCCAAAGAGGACAGACATCTCCCATGGGGCGGGGCGATCTTGTAATTCCCCTTGGTTGATAATCCCAAGTTGGGTTAGGAAGATGGTCACTGCACTCATTAATCACATGGCGACCAATTATTGTTACGCAATGTCTCTACTATATGAAGAGGTATCTTTCTTCTCATTTTGGATCATTCAAGTTGCCGAGTTCTCATTGCCCTACGACCGGTGTCATTTCCTTCGCTGTAGCTAGCTCGAGACCATGACCATACTTTATATGTGCAAGAAAATTTGGCGAGAAGTTCCCACAACGTGGGCGTGCCGGAGTGGTTATCGGGCATGACTAGAAATCATGTGGGCTCTGCCCGCGCAGGTTCGAATCCTGCCGCTCACGCTTTTGCTTCTTCTTCTTTTACCTTCCATCTCTTCCTCTTTTAGAAAAAATAAAATTTGGTTTACGAAATCGACATATACTGTTACGTGGGCAAATTAAAAGTAGAGCCAGACATTTTGCTCAATACACTTATATATGGATGTATGTTTTCTTAATAATCACTGCCAATAGTAATACATAATTTTAAGTTATATAAGTATGGTTGTTCTCCTTGCAACCTACAAAAGATTGCTTTTCTTTTAATTTCCGCTCCTTTGATGACAATTAGGATTTGTGCTTATCTGATTGAACGTCATGAGTTTTGTTCAACAGAAAGAAACATTAGTTTTAACTAGTTTTCAAGGTTGCAAATTCGTATTTATTAAAAATTACAAAAAAAAATGTTGATGACTATTCTCGAGTTTTTACACTTATATTAATATATATTGTGAACTATGAACTTCACCTCTGTTTTGTTAAAAGAGAAAGAGTCAGATGAATTGTGAGACAAGTTAATGAATAATCTAACCCAGAATACATACTTCGAGCTTACAGAAGTGACAAAAGTCATCTCCATGCAATGCCATGGTGATGCTACTAAATTAATTTTGCAAATTAATGTCAGTAGACTTGTTCTTGCTGAAAGAGAGTGTTGGGAGCTTTGGCTTTCAACAGGTTTCGATTATGCCTTCCGAATTGGATTAACAGAAGGCTCAACCCCTCTTTTATATGTGTAGTCGCATGGGTAATATGTGTAGTTTTATAGGTTATACGTCAGCCATTCAAATGCAAATGTATAAACTATTCGTAGATCAATCAATGGGCCCAATAAAAATCTTTGGAAGAAATATCAATCGCAAGCAACAAAGATGGTAAAATAATTCGGTTCTCTTCTTCTTCTCTTTTCTGTTTTCATCTCTACCGCGTAAACGCATAAATGGCAAGACACAAGTAAACGATCAAACCCAGAGGGACCAAGACCACCAGCGGCACGATTGCAGCCACACTGTGCCCACTCTCGCCACAGCCCAGAGTCCCCAACTTCATCTGCACCAGGTTCACCAGCGCCATCATCAAGAACCCCGACCCGGCCACCGACCCCAGTGCCGAAGCTGCCGTCCCCGCCCTAAAGGCCGCTGTGTTCACGTGCCCCATCGTCTCCCCGCCATGCGCCTTATCGCTGCCGCCGCAATCTTCCCCGCCCTCCTGCTCTTCAGCCGCGCTGCTGATCTTGATAGCCTGCTTGAGAGCCAGAGCGACGAGGCTCGAGAAGAGGAAGGAACTGAAGGAGTACACGTGGAAAGCGACGAGGTCCTCTGCCACGGCGGGGCCAGGCTGGCAGGAAGCATGGCCCCCGAAGAGCTGGGCCGCAGCTCTCGGATCGGAGGGGGAGGCGGCGAGGCCGAGGAAGAGAGCGATGGTGAAGAGGGAGTTGACGTTGACGATGCCGTCCAGGGCCATGATGTGGATCCTAGTGGACGACGACAAGCAGCGCGAGACGAACCTCGAGGTGGTCTCGAGGCACGACGCGGCGTCCACGGAAGGCCGACCCGAGAAGACCGACATCCTCCGCGGTGTTCTCCCACTCATATGTGCAGCATTTAACAATTGTTTATGAAATGAAGGGGCGAAGAAATCCATAAGACGTCGGGCATGGATTAGGTCTGTGAGGTTGCTGGTTCAAAAGAACACGAGAAGGGTTTGCGTCGAAGGGAGAGCTTTTCCGCATGGGGAAGAAGCTGGCAAAACATAACGTGCCTTGCCCGGGAGGATGCGTGCTTAATTGGCGTGGGATTTTTGCTTTTGTAATAGGACAAAAGACGCGGGAAGAAAAATTCAGTCGAAAAACTAAAATATTTCGCCGTTGCCGGGGATCGAACCCGGGTCACCCGCGTGACAGGCGGGAATACTTACCACTATACTACAACGACTTAGGCATTGGCGTTCTTAATTCAAAATAATGTTATTCAAATTGGATTAAGCATGGCAGGCAAAACAATTTGTAATATGATCCATGCTTTGATGAGATAGGCGCTTTCCCGTGCGAAAATATAGCGTACGTTTGGGAAATGCTCCATGAAGCTCATCGAGTTGAATCAATTTGTTGGGAAAATATAGCCAATAATTAGTGCATAGAACACCACCGTGTCTTGATTTGCTTATTAGTGCGGTCGAGTCCTGAATCTCGCACTCGAACCGTGCATAATTCGAATTTTGTATAATTTGGAAACCTAACCGACAAGTGAGTATAGCCCTATGGACTTTACCATAGACAGATTCGGCTTCGTCGGCTCACCTAAACCCAAGATGTTAAAAGAGATATATAGATCGATTTGGGGGACAATCTTACATTAAAAAATCCGCACTTGCTCTACCGTGACTCAAACTGAACATTTCGACATGCATCAACTCGTGCAAGACATGCCCGACTCCCTCCCAATGATCCCCGCTGCCGCACGGATCCATCGACTTCGCCCTTCGGGCCCGGGCAGGGCCAGCAGGCAACCAGGCCCATGATCGCCTCCAACGCGCAGACTGCGGAAACCTCACTCCTTCTATTTACTGAGTCGAATTGGAATTCTCAATAGCGCACGGATTCAACTATTGAATAAAAAGAAGAAGAAGAGAGTATTCTTAGAGCACGTCGTTGAATATGCTTTGACGACGAGCCACACGAACATCGCAAGGCTGACATAAGCTCATTGCTTTTTCACCTTGCCTAGGAACTCAACGCGCCAGTTTCAGAACCCTAACGAAGACTTGAGGAACTGCTGAACCGTAGTCAAATCCTGTTTTAGCGTATTCATTCGGGCTCACGTATCCTTTGCGTGGAAGCTATTGCTTGCATGTGTGTCGATGGACTTCTTAACTCAATCCTGTGCGTGTGGCGTTCTAAATCGCACTAGATCCCCGTCAACGTTAAGAGCCACGGTGCATTTCGAAGTTAGATTGCTCTGATCTTGCTCCAAGTTCGACGGGGGATCTATCCAGGAATCGTTTCTCTTTCTCTAAGCAGCCAAACAGTTCTCTTGTTTGATTTTTGCATTTTAGCAAGCCCCAATAATCTCATTGTGATTAATATATATTCTAGCTTTCCATCGTCTCCGATTGATTTGAAACGGATTTGATGTTGCCCATGAAGTAAAAAAAAAATGGAATTGAGTATCATATGATAATGGCACGGCTTAGTTTGGTTCGATTTTGGGGGAGTGTCCATAGAGAAATGCAAAGACCTTTGGATGAAAAGGGGCTTTACAAATTGACCGCTAGCCAATTTCCCATGGCTAGTCTAGCAACTTCAAGAGAGGTGGTCACAGCCCTTCAATAGCTGAGGCCTTCGCCGGTAAGTTAGGAGTTTTCATGGGCCCTTTTTTGATTTCTAAAAGTTAAGCAAAGGACAAAGTTAGAAGCAAAACATAAAGTCCATTTGAGTTTCGAGGATGCTACTTTCTAAAGTACTTCCTGACCTCTTCCAAATTATCCAAACCACGAACCAAACGAGTTTCGTGACTTAGCATTCCACATTCCCCATCACACGCGAACGACGTATGACCAAACGAGTACGCTGAAGATTCCAAATGAGCCAGGAATCTACTCAATCAATTTCTTTTTCCAACCACCCCACGGATGCGCTCTTGATTAAATCTTGGTAGCGGACCATGAAACAGATGACCTCGAAGATTCATTTGTCCCAATTGGACAGCCTAACCAGAACAAAAAGCAGTCGCCACTGTCCCTCATAATGCAGCGCTTTGCCCGGGCATTCATCTCGAACGTGATTCGCAGCTCCCCAATTTCTTATTTAGCTCGAACGACATGACAACGACCGGGCTTTTCAAAGGGAATAGAGCGATTGGTCTTTATAATAATTGTTTTGATGTTGCCAACCCAGACATCGAGGGGGGGGGGGGGGGGTCAACCAAATTGGTAAATGTGCAATTATAGCCGCCATCCTTTCCGTGGGAGTATAAAATCCATGACAGATGGAGATACTATGATATATATATATATATATATATATATATATATTAATGAAAATCGAGTGATATTCACGCTCGATCGAAAGAAAAATGTGCGTGGAATACGAATATATGTGGATTCTCTCGGTTTATTGCGAAAATTCGGCCGAATACAAGTCCAAGGTTAATCTTTTTTTACCCATTGAATTTCCTATTTGAAGCGTCATGGCTAGTTGACTTTATTGTGTGTTAAATTTGTTTTGTACCAAGCAGTTTTCTCTTCCACCGTCTTTTCAATGCTGGCATCTCCCATCCCCGTGAATGAAGAAAATGAGACCATTTCCGTCATCATCATGCTTGGACAATCAATGGGACGTGGAGACTATATATGCGAAAGGCGTCTTGTCGATAGATTCGTGTGTCGAGGAACCGAGGAAATACATTGAGTCGAGTCGAGGAAGGAAGAAGCAATTTCCTGATCGACCTCTTTATTTTCCAACCCAACAACCATGTCGCCTGGACCGGCCAAATTTGGGGCCATGGGACTTGATTGGATAGTCCGTCTTGGTATGACGACCGGTTTAGGAAAAAATTTAAAGTTTAGGGACTCGATTAGGAGAAAAAAATGTAATGGTATGGAAGCGAAAGTTGAAAGATTAATATGCAAAACAAGTCAGTGGGAATGCAAGTCGCCCCAATAGGAATGTCATCCTCAGCTAATTAGTCGAGGCAAACAAGATCTTATAAAAGGAAAAAAAAAGTAAGAAAATATGCTCTATAATTAGGGGTGTGCATGATTTAGGATGGTCATGTTCTTCCCCGAAATTGAGAACCAGACTACTTAAGTTCTGAGTCGAACCCATCGATCCGGTCCGATTCCTAGAAAATCTAATAGATCAATTGGGAACATGCAAAATTCTATTAAAAAAAATTATTTTGGTAAAGTTAGGTAAACATTAAAAATTTAAAAATTTAAATTGAGTTCTTTTTTTTTTAAATTTTTATTTTAAAATTATATGTAAAAAAAATTAACCAGTCCAGTTCGATCAGGAACCGGACCGCCCGAACCAGGAACCAGACCAACACTTCCAATCCGATCTGATTTCTGGTCGGTCGGGATTGTTTTTAATTTAAGCAATCTAAATTGCTCATCCCTATCAATGATGGTGTCAAAAATAGGAAAAACAAGTAATGCAGGGCAAAAGATTTGGCCAATAATGGAATGTTAACGTGAGAATTACCAAGATTCCAATTTTCTAATTATGACATTTCACTGACCCCAAAAAAAAATTTGGTATTTTTCCCTTTTTTCTTTCGGCGCCTTCTCGATATTACCTAATTAATAATGGCTTGTTGACGCTTATGCACTTTCGTCGACCGTCAAAAAAATAAAACAAATACTTCATCCCAAACTTTCTTTAACGTCGGTGACATGACTTCCGACCTAAAATAAGAGAAAATCGAAGCACTTGTACGATTTTTGTGGGCGCGCGCATGCCGGACCCTGTACTCTTTTTTAGGCCGATGATCGTCTTCGAAATCGTATGATCGAAGCTTATTGGTGATTTGGTTTTGCATTTTATGTCTCATTGGCTCCCACTCATTGATTATTCTCTGGCCACGCACTTATTGCTAATCTTCATTAGCTTTTCATTTCTGGGAATTAGAAAACTAGAGACATAATCTAGCACGTTAATTTGGCGGAAGATAACTGCACGGTTCGGCTTCGTTTTGCTTTCATGAGAAATAAATAATTTTGCAAAAATTTTATTAATATGATTACTTGTATCGCTTGAAATAATTAGTCGATAAATAATATTTTCATTGTCGTATCTAAGCATTTCCATAAAATGATGAAAATATATCTTATTTGTTTATTTTTCAAAGCGGTAAAAGTAATCATTTTAAAATATATATTTTTTCTAGATCATTCATTTTGCATAAAATAAACGCAAGTCTACCTTGATTTTGATAGGAATCTATCTCGTGACGTAACATAAGATGACAAATATCCTATTTTTAAGGACCGCATTTTTAGTCCTTTTTTTATATTCCATATCTACGTTATGTTGATTGCAAATTCATTCAAATTAGACACTCGAAGGACAAAATCGTAATGGTGATTAATCCACCTCATATCTTACATCCAAACCCTCGTTTTTTTTTTCTTTAACTAATGGAAAGATCATATGTTTGGGACAAGACTTTCCCAAATCTAATTCGAAATTAGTAAGGCACTTGTCTTCCAGCCATCAACAGTATAGTAAACCATTAACTCCTACGGATTTTGATAGGACTTTCGAAATTGCTTGGAGAGGTAACGGTTTATTTTAATCGGCATTTGATAGCGTTTTAAGTGAAGGGCCATGGTGTTGGGGTTCTTTACTAGTCTCTTCCGAAGTATAAGTGCCCGACTCTTTAGTGCCGTTCGGACACAAGAGGCTCATGATACAATCATCGGTTACAAAAAAAAAGATAATGTGTAAAGACACAAAATATGAATAGAAGACCGTTGAGATAATTTCTATGATATCCCACGTTTCAAATTTGAAATTTGAAATTTCTTTTCTCATAGCCATTTAAAGTTATTTCTAAAAGTGGGATTTTTTTCCTTATCTTGTAAATAGTCTCTCTCTCTCTCTCTCTCTCTCTCTCTCTCTCTCTCTCTCTCTCTCTCTCTCTCTTAAATACTAGCAAACGAGTAAAGTAAGGAAACAAAATACAGATTACTACGTGAAGAGAAGTAAGTATTTGAAGATTTGCTCCACTATGGAAGATAGACACGATTTCCTGTAAATGGAAAGAAGGATTCAACTTACCAAAAAAGATGAGAAACATCTAAGTTTCCAACATTAAAAAGTATTAGATGTTAAAATCACCGGTTGATTGGTAGAAATTTAGGTCAGTGAATCACGGATTTGCCCCTCGCTTGATATTGTATCATTCACGGTTCACTTAGTATGAAGTACAAAGGTTTTTCCATAAAATTTATTGATGGAAACTTTGAGATTAAACTTATTATTTTTATTTTTTATTATACGTAGAAACACTGTATTTTATTACTATTATCTTGTATTTTTTTTATACCCATTCGTGCGCTCTTTAATTTGAGATCACTAATTGCGACAATTGGTTTTAGAAACAAATGAAGTAATCTTAAGACACATAATCCTTGGCCAAACCCTCCCAAAAAAATGTTAAAGCACACGATTAATCGCATACAAACATATATTTCTAGAATGATTTGGTGTCGTGACGCCAGAATGAAGCCTCTTTTTATCTTGGTCCTGATGAAGGAGACACCGATTCTATCTTTGATGAAATGGAAAGAGATAAAATCAAGAAGTCCGCTTTAAAAGATTCATTTCGATTTTCATAATTTCAATTGTCTACCTCTTTTCGACCCCTTTTTCCCCAAAAAAAAAGGGAGTATTCTCCATTTGTGATTGAGTTTGTCGAGAGGGAGTATGTGTTTTTTTTTTATAACCGAGGTATCCGGGCCAGCTTGCGCGCACCTCAAAACTAGCACAGCAACCTACCGCTATAGCCCCCCACTTAAATCACAGACGCTTTTTCGGGGAATCGAACTCAAGACCTCAGTGAAATCCAAGTTCGCCCTAACCAATTAGGTTACCTATAGGTAGATGAGTATGTGTTTTCGCTCGAAAGAAAAGATAAGCTTATTTCTAAAGCCTTAGCCGATCCGTTCACGAATCGACCGATCAAATTCACTTTTCGAAGAATTATATAAGGTCAGTACATCGGTCTTCTATTCTATTCCTTTACTTATTCGAAAAGTTAATGGGGAAGAGGTGTATTTGAATAAATTATCACTAGGCTCAGTCACTTTCACTTATACTTTTTTGTTTTCTCGTCGTCCAATCCGCTCCCCCATCAGATGGACTTCCTGAAAAGATCACCTGACGCAAGTCAGGTGACTATCTCCCATCCATCTCCACCCTTCATTTGTCTTCTGCCCCCTCCAGTACAGGATGTAGAGCCCCCCTCCACCATTGGATCTCCCTGACTAGCAAAAAGCTAGTCAGACGATCCGGGTCTGGACTTCCTATCGCCTAAAGCATATTACGAAATTCAAGAATCAAGCGAAATCTTCTTCACGTTCGAAATCCCCGGTTGCCAGGGCGTGCCAGTATTTTACTACATTCCGACGAAACAAATGGCCATATATTCCTCAGATACTCTTTCTCGGACTCCACTTGGGACTTCGTCAAAATGATTTGTTGCCGGGATGGCGTCGAATTCGATTTTAAAAAGCTCACGATCATTAGCCGAGACCCGTGAAATCTCTCTCCCATCCCATCCCATCCCATCCCATCCCATCCATATATATATTTGCAGAGCCGCAGGGCCAAAGTCAGAGAGACAGAGAGAACCCTAGTAAGGTTACCTAGTACTGAATCTCCTTATGTATCTCTTTTCTATGAAGTTCCAGCTTTACGAGACCCCTTGTCAAAACTCTGGGAGCTGCCCGAGCCTGGGGCCGTCGAGTTCATTTCGTTCATCAGCATCATCTCAAAGCCTCACATGATCGTGCTCTGTTTCGTTGCTGCCTGACCAGGTTAATGAATGTTTCCTTGTCCAAGCAGCAAGGAAAAAACTGCCCCCTTCTCTCGTAATCGTCGACCATCCTCCCGAAACCCCAGATTAAAAGCGGGAGCAGAGAAACGCAGAGAGAATCTGACGCCCTCATAAATATATCCTATGTGCTTGAACTCTATGCCATTTATGATGGCTGCTGACCTCCACCAAGCGCAGTTATTGCTCCCTCCCTCCTCCTCCTCCTCCCCTATATTTGTTTCCGAGTCCCGCTCTCGATCTTCCTGGGAGAACGACCGCAACGGGTACGAGATTCGCCGCTCCGGGTCCAGCAGTCCGTCCATGTCGGGCTCGGGGCTGAGCACGCCGTCGGGGTCCGAAGTGGCGACGGGGAGCAGCTACGAGGACGACGAGTACATGGCCGAGCTGACGCGCCAGATGGCTCAGCGCATGCTTCAAGAGGACGATGACGACCTCAATCACTCTGTTCTGAGCCCGGTGCTTACTTAATTCATTTGAAAATATTCCCAGATATGAAAAATTAAGAAAAGTTGCGATTTTCCTGAATCGTGTGTTGATCTGCAGGGTTGGGGCTTGGCTGGCTCGCCTCCATCGACGCTCTGGTCGCCTTTTGCTGCGAACCAGAGCAGCAAAAGTGCGTGGTTTCCAGGGAGCGACCGTGCTTGGGACATCTCGCACGATCTCCCCGACCAGTTCGAGAAGATGATGAGCTTCCACGAGCAAGAGCCTCAAAGTCACAACTTTCATCAGAACTTCTGCGATACTGCTTCTCTGGACAGCGCAAGTTCGGTCCATCCCTCAAGTCCAGCTCTTTCGAACGGTGGAGCCATGGCCAATGAAGTAAGGGCCGATCCTGTCGTGAGTCGGGTGATGATTCGGTATGCGCTGCTTGTGTTTTGCTTGACCACTCGCCTTGCCTTGTTCGTGCGTCGCAGTTTGATCGGGTCCAAACGGAGCGGGCCGCGGGGCAATCGGGGACCAAGAACCGGAAAAAGCGAGGCGGCAACGGCGGGACCGCCACGGCCACGGCAAGGACTGCGCCGTCTCCTTCAGCGGCGACCCCTCGGCAGGCCCAACGACAGGCGTTTAGGCGAGCGGGTTCGGGCATGAGAGCGGTATTCCTGGGGGGGTCCGGATCGGGAAACGGGTCGAACGGGACCGGCGTGTTCTTGCCCCATGGGGCGGGCAGCAGCCCTTCTGAGTCCCACAAGAAACACAGTAAGATTCTTGAGCCTTTCGTGATTTTTCTTTTTCCTCTGTTTTCTTTGTCTTTTTCCTTGGGGTTTCCCTGGATTATTTTGAGCTTCGGTTTCGTCCGTTTGGTTATCCCCTGTTTCCTAAGTGGTTGGAGTGGTTAGTGATCTGAAGTGGAATATCATCCGTCCAATATCCCGTCATATTTCTGAATCTTCTCTCGTTCAGATGTGACTTGTTTCGTTCTTATCAATCCCCCCCACTTTCAAAAGATTCCCTTTAGCCCTTCAAAAGAAATCGCCATCTCGCGAGCTGGAATATTCTTCCCTGGCCCACCCGCCAGATTTTTTTTCATATTTAAAATTTCCTGTTGTTAGCTTGTTATTCATTCCAAGCTCTCCATTTCAATGGTTTTAACAGTCCTAGATTGCCGAGGATCTGCGGCTAATGTCAACGACGGAAAAGCAGATCTGATGTTTGTTGGTGCACTTGCAAATCTGACGTTTGTTGGTTTACTTTGTGTCTTGTTAGGATGTTCGACGGTTCTGATACCTGCTAGAGTTGCTCATGCCTTGATGGCCCATTACGACAAGATGGGCGCCCAGTCGCGGCCAGGCGTCGGTTACTTTCCTCCACAGCATGGTACGTGAGCTCCTTATATGACGACTACTCGAGCTCGGTACTTCCGGGTCCGTAAGATGATCGTGTCTAGCGAAATGAGCTATAACTGTTGTCGGCCGTTGCGTTGTCTTATCGGGGGGTCTATCTACTACCCTTCAAATTTGGGAACATAAGCGCGTCGTATTACACATCTGCTGTTATGTATCGGCAGCTCGGCGGTCTATCAATTACCCTTCAAAATTGGGAATATAATTTATTCTCTTGTGTACTCTTACTATACATACGCTTAAGAAAATCAAAGGCTTTTCCAAAACCAGTTAGTGTGACTTTTGCTCTGTCTTCTTCTATTGTGCAGATGCAGCTACAAGTGGAAGAAGTACTGGCTCGTATCTCCAGCAGAAGCGCCAATCCGAGGCGGCACCGGCCTTAAACCAAAGCGACATAGACCTGCCTCAAGAGTGGATGTATTGAAGTTGGCCTCAGGACTTGGCACATGCGCAGATTGTCTTCTAGCTTTAATCCACTGGGAAGCTCTTTTCAACTGAGGAACAATAGACAATGGGATGGGATAAAGATACAGAATAAAGGAGTGAAATGAAAGACAAAAAGCCTCCTTCCTTTAGTCAAATAGGGTAGAACCAATGGTTGATGCTGGCAGAGGGGACGAAGAAGAAAGCGACAAGCTCGTGAAGGATCATCCGAATTCAATTAAATATAATTGTGATTGCTGTCAGAGTTATATCGGAGGAGGAAGTTAGGTAATAATTGAGTGCGGAGGCTCGATGTGAGGCTTTTTGTCTGACTGCTTGGCTGGATCGCCAACAAAGCCAGTGCCTGTAATGGTGTTTTACATGAAGTGCCTTGAATAAATAATTTATGTGCTGGTGATGGATTTAGGTGTTGTTTCTTTACTTCTCTCTCTCTCTCTCTGTGTATGTGTTCATCATCGTGGGTGGCTACCTTGAGTCATGTCTGGTAAATGGATGTGCAGAGCACGATGTATTGATACGGTTGTTCTCTTTCAACGAGGAGTCATGGCATCTGATGAATGACCTAAGAAAAGGAGCATAGTAGAGATTTCAACACGGATCTTTTCTCGTGGAGTAACGACACATGTAGGTGTTCTCCTCAAAGTGTTGTGCATCTTTAGAACATTCCGTGACATAACCTTTGAAACATCTGTCACGGACGACGATCGTGCACGTCCTTGTCTCGAAAGAACATTGCAGACCAACAACCCCCTCGATCTCAGCATGCGTGTGCGTGGAGCATTAGGTGAGCGACTTCAGGTGTGTTGGTGTGCGATGAGCTTGGCCAGCTCTCGCTGTCCTGAACCGGTTCTTGCCTGCTCCGCGCTGACCTGATCCAGATCATGCGGGTGGATTTCAGAATTCCCATCTTTCTCCCACGTCAGTTTGACCCTTCGAGCTGCGCTCCTGCTTTTTGTCTTGGACTCTTGGCTCCTGAGAAAGTCTAGAGACGCAGCTTCGTAGAGATTAGGTTACTGTGCCGGGTGAGGTTGTCCTACCCAAAGACATTACGATTGTCGGATCACTAATGTTCATCATCAAACGATGTTACATCGTAAGGACAAGTCACCCTCAGTCGCATGATTGACTAATCCCCTTGCTTACCGTAACTTTTATGCAACACCATTGTCCGCGCTTTCACGCCATTCGTGCGATTTACTTCGTGATGCTAGTGAGTTCATCATCCATAAAAAGTCGTTGCTTGAAATTCTTTACAATTTCCAAAAATCATTTCATCATTTAAATAAGAAAAATTATAAAAAAATCATAAACCCACGATATTATTATCAATTCAATCATAAACTTTTAAATCATATCACTACATTTTATCAATTGAATCCGTTAGGTTAATTTTAATTGAAAATCGTTCACATGAATGCTAATTATCCTAAATGATGTGGCCAATGTTAATATAGATAATCTTTAATATTTTTTGAATTTTATAATTTCTTTTTCCTTATTTTATTTTTTCACTTCCCAAATAAAGGCCCTCACTTGATGTGGGCGAAAGCGTTGCAACCCTTTTTATTCAGTTTATAAATAGGAGGGGAATTTGTGGAGATCATTTTAAAAACGATATTCTTTGTGACCTGCCCTTTTTATTTCCTTTCATACTCGAAGAGAAGTAAACATCGCAATCTTCTTTCACAATTCTCTCTATTTTCACCAAAAGTGAATAAGAAAGAGCATAATGAACTCTATTTAATAAATCATCTTCGCTTCAAGGGTTCTTACTTTCATTTTCTTTCTTTTCTTCAATGCAATTTCCTTTGTCTTCCATTCCTTTCATATTTCACTTCTATTACCAACAAGTTTTACACATCCTAATGTACTTTTATGTTTTTTTTTTCCTTTGTAATTGATGGACGTCCAAGACTATTTGAGCACCCAACCAATCCGTATCGAGAACCCGAATCTCAAGTACACCGTGTAATTACTAATTAATTACTGGATACACATCAAATTTCTGCTCCAAGAGGCGGTGACAAGAGAACATGCGAGAATGGTGATTCAAAGGAGAATGACGAACTCAATATGGTATTGTGAGCTTACTAAGAAAAACTTAAAATCCCTTACCAAAAAAAAAGAAAAACTTAAAATCATGGAAAAAGAACTGTATTTGTTGACATGGAACATTGAAATTCCGCATCGAAGCAAATATGCTTTGCCGTGCCAGGATCCTTTCATTCAATGTAGATCTGCAACTGACGATTCCTGAAATATTTAGAAAAGATTACGTCAAGCTTTGTTTGACTTTGAAGTGACAGCAACGGATGAATAGCAGGAGAAACATGACTTTCTTGTCAGATTCATACCAGGACAGATCAACAGTTTCCAGGGAGTTAGTTGGTCTCAGCATGACACGCCGACGGATGTTCTTTGATGACTCCATCTCCACCTCCAACCATTAGGAGTCACCATTCGGTTGTGGTTGGTCTCCTGGTCCCGGTTTCCGCGCGCTCATCAATTAGCGCCGCGCGAAACTCCATGACAGACCCTCCCTTTCCATCCTTGTTCAACGACCATGTTGACCTCGAAGTCTCCGAAGTTACAGTTGCATCGGCATCTTATGCAGAGGTCAAGGAAGACTGCGCGCCTCAGCAAAGTTGGCAATTCTTTCTCCTGTCCGTATTCTTCCTTTTTTCTTTCCCCGTCGACCCCTGCCGTGATCGTCGGTCGCGGCTCGACTTCAGGAACTAGTTACTGGCGAGCCTTCAGAGTGCAAACTTCAGGCGAGGGTCAGTGGATGCGTCGAGACTGTTTGCCCTTTCAAGAAGGCAAGGATTAACGTGTCGAGGACTTGAAAGCTCAGGTCATTGGTGCTTTGAGGAGATGAAGATCTTTCCCTTCTGTTCTTTTCGACTGCGGAGGGTTTAGCCACTCCAATCCCTTTATTTCATTGAAGTATTTCTCAAACCATTTGCAAGAAGCTTAACTCTAGATCCATGCTATACATCTTTACACAAAAAAAATTTAATTAACTTTTTAAAATTGAATATTGTAGAATTATCACAATATATATGACATCATCAAACAAAACTCATACGATCTTAGTTGGTTTATGTAGATATCTAACGTAATTCTTTTAAGGAAAATTTTCAAATAAGGACCCAAAATACCATCATTTTCTCAAATAAGGATATGAAATGGATCCGAAGTGCCATCATTTTCCGGCGACCCAGCTGGCCATCACCAAGGGGCTAGCAACCCGCTAGCCATGGCTACCGCCCTACCGGTGATGGGGCAGCGGCCACAGGTGGAAGGCTCCAGCCCTCCCCTGAATTTTTTTAAATTGCAAAATTGAAAGATGAAAATACCCTCATCAGTAGGTGTAGTTAGGCCCTTTTTTGAGACTAATTAATCACTTCAAGCCTTTATTTGAAACATGATCCACTTCAGGTGCTTATTGGAAACAATGATGGCACTTCAGGTGCTTATTGGAAACAATGATGGCACTTCAGGCCCTTATTTGAAATAGCGTCCACTTCAGATCTTTATTTGAGAAAAAGATGGTACTTCGAGTCTTTATTTGGAACTTTCTCTTCTTTCAAAGTTAACTAATTCATTAAATTAAAAAAATGCAGTTTGTGACCAATATGGCAACCCAAAACTTACACGAGCCCTGAGGCGAAATTGAAGAGAGGGGAAGAGGGAGAGTTAGGCCGCGCAAGTGGCGACCGAGGAAAGTGCCGGGCCGAAAATCCTATTGCTTTCCGTCTGGACTCCATTCCGATCCGAAGCGGGTGGGCTTGGTTTGGGCTTACTTATTGCTTGTTGTTAGCCTGTAAAGAAGACGGTCATAAAAAAAAAACAATTGGAGCAAGTTGACTGAGCTAAGCCCTGACACTAGCGGCCATGGATGTGGCCGGCCTCACGGAACCACAGATTCATGGCTGTCCAGTAGGGGTGAGCAAAAACAGGGTGGGCCGGTTCCATACCTAAACCCTGTACCCGACCCTGTTAGAACCGGTTCCATTTTTTTGGACCCTGTACCCTACCCTGTTTATATTGGACCCTGTACCCGATCCACCCTGTTTTTCCGGTCCGGTTCCAGGGTAAACCGGGTTAACCCTGTTTTGCAACAGGCCCACGCCCACATTCGCGTGGGCGTGCGAATTTTTTTTTCTCTCCAAGCCCATCGCTCATTCGTTTTCCCCACGACCCAGCCACAACCCAACTGCTCGTCGCCCATCTCTCCAACTTCCCCCCAGACCGTTCTTCTCGGCGGCAACAACAAGATCTGCGTAGGGCTAGGCAACCTGCACACGCAAGGGGCTAGCAAAGCAGGGGCAGAGGACAGAAGAGGGCAGTCCTTGGGCAGAGAAGAAAAGAGAGAAAAATAGGAGAGAGATAGAGGTGGAGAGAAAAAGGAAAAAGAAAGAAGTGAAAAGAAGAAAAAGTGATGGAGAAAAGTCAAAGGAGGGGTGAGCGGCAGAAGCGGCAGAAGAGAAAAAAGGAAAGAGAAAGAAAAGGGGGAGGAGGGAAAAAACGATAAGGAAAAAACAAAGGGGAGGGGAGAGGTCTTCGGCCAAAGGAAAAGAGGAAAGAGGAAAAAAACAGAGGGGAGGGTGGGGTCTTCGGCCAAGAAGATCCAAAGAGGTGGAGAACGCCTCTCAAGTTCTCAACTGACTCTCCTCCGCGTCGAGTTCTCGAAGTTTCGGAAGGGGAAGACCTGGAGGAGCAAAACACAAGAACGAGGAGCTGAGAGCGAGCGCTTCAACAGTTCACCCACGATCAAGCTCCGTCCGCTTCGACACCACAACTCGCTTGAAGTCAAGTTATCGCCAACCACCCCTTTGTTTTTTTTTATTTGTGTGCGCGCTCTGTTTTGCCTTGTTTTGGGCTGAGGAATGGGAACAAAACCGGTTCTCAAACCGGTCTGGAACCGGTTTCCGGGTGGGTAATCCCTTGGAACCGGTTCCCGGACCGGTTCAAACCGGTTCTTCATTTTGGGAACCGATTCCCGAACCGTTTTCAACAGGAACCGGTTCCCGGCCCTGTTTTTCGGGTGGGCCGATCCGGGAACCGGGTTTATCCGGTCCGGTTGCACACCCCTACTGTCCAGGGCTAGCGACCTCCGCTGGAGAGAGTCTTGAACCCGACCCGCCAAGAAGGGTCCACGAGCAAGCGGGTTCTCCGACAAATTTTACATCTAGAATGGAGAAGCCTAACTCAAATATACGCCAAGGAAAGCCGCCTCGGCATGCCGTCCACACGCTCCCCATGTCTCCTCCCCCTTTATCTCACTTCCCTTCGCTTTTGGTAGCAGACTTCGGATTTGAACATCGGAATTGAGGTCATCTCAGCAGCCGGAGAAGTCCCACCGGTGCCTCGATCTCCTCGGAAAAGTCCAAGTCGATCAAGCTGCCTTAAGCACCAGCAGAGATTCCTGTATATGAGTCCTTAACCTTGCCTCGTAAATAGCTTATCATAGCGTTCTTGAATTGCAATTCACAGTTCAGCGCGCTTGAAAACAAAAGTCATAATTCTTTTGTACAACCTTACTTGATTATATATGTCTTGCCCAGTTTCCGATATGTCGATGTTTTCCACTATAACCTTTCGGCTCGAGCCTGCGATGGTGGCAATGTTTCAAGGACCAAATCCAACGAAATTCTCCATTGAGTTTGGTTTGGTGACAAGTTTTCGAATCTTCTCAATTTGTATTGAATTATATATTTCGTGGTTTCGATCTTGATATTTGCCACACCAAATGTGCAAATTGAGTCGGTTCTATTCTTGAGTATAGGTAATTTGTTCCGTGCTTTATATTTTTATGTATTTAAAGGTCAACTTTCCCATCGGAAAATCAACGGTGAACCTTGTTAAAAATGGCTTCAGCCCTCAACGAATTGAAGGTTCATAATGCCAAACAAGTTCGCGCTGATCAAAGGAACGAGATCCAAAATTACAAAATTCAGTACGATTCCGTTTCTGATCTTAAATTAGTTTACCTTTTTCCAAATACTATCGGTTTAGTTTCGCATTGAAAGTGGACCGAACTCGACCGTGCCACGCTCGATGGTAAAAGTCGTGATGATTTTTTGATACTATTACAAAGATTACACGAGATCCCGGCAACAAATAGCAGTCGGATATGCAACTGTACATGAAACAAGGCACCAAGAAAAAGCAAAAACTGCACTATAAAGGCTCGTGGTATCATTCCATGATCTTTAGAAATGTATAAAGAGCAAACAGACACTCATCTTCAACCAGTTTATCATCACACGCACCTTCATTCCACTGTCAATGTCGTAAACTTGCCCCAAGACCATCGCTTATTATCATAACATTGGTCCATTTAGGGTCTAAACTTTCAGCGCCCGCCTCACTCCCGCCACGGATCAGCAGCTCATCGGGGGTAGATCGGCGGTAGCCTTCCCCGCGTGCGGGGGGCGTGCCTCCTCCGGCTTCCCGAACGCCAGGAACCCCACCGCGTGCCCGGCGACGGCCGCGAGGAAGACGCCGCCGTTAAAGGACATGAGGGCGAGCATCGCAAGGTACGCGAGCCCCATGCGCACCGCGTGCAGCAGCGACCGGAGGATGCAGGCCGCGACGCCTGGCTTGGTGGGGAGGAGGAGGCGGCAGTGGGAGAGCCACTCGACGAGGACGCAGAGGGCGAAGACGAAGACGAGGGCGAGGGCGTACATGCCGGTACGGGCGCCGGGCCAGCCGGAGAAGAGGATCTCGGAGCGCGTGCCCCAGAAGAAGGTCATGTGCATCATCATCATCATCTTGTGGTCGTGAGGCATCGTCATCGCCGTCCCGTTCATGCCGTGCATGTTGCCGCCGTTCATGCCTTCCATGGTCGGAGCTTGAACGGCGAGAACGAGGACGGGAGCTTAGGCTTTATCAGCTGGGACTTGGGAAACTGTTGTTTTCGAGGAGGTGTCGTGTTTGTGGGGGAGATGTGATCGTACCGAAGAGGGAAAGATATTATCCTTATTTCTCGGGATGTCGAGCTTTTCTTTTCTGCGTTCAAATGGCAATCACACCTCCGACGTTCCCAACGAAATTTCGCCGGCATTCATTGCTGGAATTGTCTTACAATTTGGTTATGCGTCATTGTTTTTGCTAAGTTAGGCAATATTGCCATAAAAACTATACTATGAATATGATTCGATCCAAAATAATTTTGTGAAAACGAAAAAAAAAAAGTTCCGTCGCATATCTCGGATTTTTTTAATATCTTCATTAGAAATTCATCCGTACGTGATTAATTTTAAGTGATGTGATAAATTATGAATTAATGTTTTACATATTTTGCTCCTGTCTATACACTCAAGTAGGATTAGATAGCATGGTAACTTTTGGTCGTTTCCCAAAACATATTATTCAAAACGCGTCATACAAACTATCTCCCTCGTGCGACCCCACCCAAAATCGACCTCCTCAGGTCGGAAACGGATCTAAGTCCTACGCGAGGAGTAGACCACTCCTTCTTCTGTCCACACGGTCCAACCATCAAGTCCATGACGGTACGTGAAGCAGTAAGGGACAGTCTCTATGAATTGACGAACATACATCCGAAACACAGTCATTCTCAATCCCTTAAGACAAACGTAGAAAAGATTACATCGATTAAGCTTTGTACAACTTTAAAGTGATGCTAAATTGACGGAAAAACAGTTTCCACGACAGACGTTTCATTTTTCTTTGGCTTTTGTTCTTTGGACCGTACAGAGTGTTTGGCCAGTAACTGTTAATTTCTTATATGTAGCTTAAAAGCGAAGTTTGGATTGGAAATTCACTGTTCCAAGTCTAAAAACCGAGAGACTTTTGATAGTCATTTAGCACGTTTTCTTTTATCTAAACCGTGGCATATTAAATAAATAAGACGAGATGGTAATTTCTAATTACATTCGACTTTTTGACCGTAGTTAATTAATAATTGACTAGAAAATTACATAAAATCTGAAAATATTAGTCCCGGACCACTAAAAAAATGACATGTGGCAGGAGAGAGAGCGGCCCCCACCCGCTGACATGTCCAATTTTTAGTGGTCCGGGACCATAAGATAATGTGTTCATCTCCCGATGGTGGACTTGGACCACGCAAGTCGCAACCGAGGAAAGAAAGAGCGGGGCCCAACATTCATCTCTCTCCCCGCTGCGGACGCCAGTTCCTCTCTTTTTGACGATTCGACAAAGTGCACCTGTTTTGTATCTTTATTACGAAATTGCCATGTAATAAGACAAAAAGGATGTGAGTAACGAGGCACTCTCTATAGGTTAAATCATCGTTAAAAGAATCTCCAAACTGATATGACACATTTACTGTAAATTAATTCTTAATGCAAAAAATTTCAGAAATAACATCTCTACGACCCATTTAACTTAAACTAAATTTCATTGTACGAAAAATCTCAAATTGATAAAATCCATGAGGCTATTCGAAACTTAAATATTCCCGCAGTATGCCCAATTTGGATATTAAGACCATCCGCTAAAATTCAAATGAATAGGCGCACATGGATTTTATGTGTTGGATCTGTCGTTATCTATGTCGGATTCGTCTTACAATCATCTAGCACTGTGTGTTAATAGGTATGTATTTAGCCAAAAAAAAAATTGATAGAAGGATGACGGATGGTAGATGCGAATCGGGGTATGAATGTTGATTTCTTCCACGAGACGAAAGATAATGGTTTGAGACCTTCTATGAGGCGACAATTAATTGGGGATAAACACACCATGAGCCCTAAGTTTGAAATTCTTCATGAGACGGAAATTATGATTAATTGATGTGGGAATGGAGATGCATCGGACTCCTTCGAGATCAGATTTGGATGGGCTTGGGCTTGGGCTCACTTATTGGGCCGGAGCGAGAAGTTGGTCATATGAACCCAAGGGTCCTTTTAAAGATAAGATGCAACATATTTGACAAAATAGACAAAAAGAGATAAACCGTGCAAGAAAATATCTAGTCCTTGGTGGAAAAAAAAAAAAAAACGGTCGGGTCGTGTCGTGTCGGTGCTCTACGGCCGAACAATTGTCGAGCAGGTAGTGGACGACTTCTTCTCTGACCTTCACATGAGCCATGCAGACTGCAGAGAGCTATGCGGTGAAACCCGACCCGCCGAGAAGGGTCCACGAGCAAACGGGTCCTCCGACAAATTTCACATCCGGAGGAAAAGCAGCCCCCGAGCCGTCTCCGTCGCAGCACGCCGCACATCTCCTCTCCTCAGCCTCTCTCTCTTCCTTTTTCTCTCTCCTTCTGGCAATTGATTGTGCAGCGCGTTTGCAGGAGCTTGTGAGCACACATACACATATAAGCAAAGCAAAGCTATTGACCTAGAAAATCACGAATTTACAGACTAAAACTAATGATTTTGCGCGACCCTGAACAGTTAAATGCGTCTTCTACGGGTGCAATAACCGATGCTAGTTAGAAGTTTACTATGCAATCGGCGTCGATATTCCCATCCTGCTCGGCCTGAACTCGCCATGGCGCCAATTCAAGGCGTTAAATGAAGCTGAGCATAATCCAATTCCGGTCACCGAAATGAAGCAATGATTGGTTTGGAGCAGAGTCATCTCGTTTCACTATGAACTGTGTTATTAGATAATGGCATCGGCTCTTGCCAATTTCAAAATTTGTAAAATCCCAAATACATGTGGATAGAATGGAAGATGTTTCATGATTGAAAAGTTCAGTCCGAATCGTTTTCTAATCTGGTTCACTTTCGCATTCAAAACGGACCGAACTGAACTGAATTGTGCTCGCGGCGATAGACCTCCGATGATTTTAAATTTACAAAAGAAAGCTTTAAGATGTAGAAAGATTAGATGGAATTCCAGGAAAACAGGAGTCGGGTATGCAGCTACGCATGAAACAGGACAGCAAGGAAAAGCTAAGACTGCACCAACGGGCACATAGACGTCTCCAGCTTCAACAAGGTAAGTAAATCATATCATTCGACCACTTCATCATCACCACGTATCTTCATTTCCACAGTTAATGTATTTATTTGCCACTACACACCACGTCTTATCATCATCACTAATCCATTTCACACCTGAAATCTCACCGCCCACCTCACTCCCGCCCAAGAAAAATCAGCAGCTCATCGGGGGTAGATCGGCGATGGCCTTCCCCGCGTACGGTCCGCCCGCCTCCTCCGTCTTCCCGAACGCTCCGCTCGCGAACGCCAGGAACCCCACCGCGTGCCCGGCGACCGCCGCGAGGAACACCCCGCCGTTGAAGGACATGAGCGCGAGCATGGCCAGGTACGCGAGCCCCATGCGCACCGCGTGCAGCAGCGACCGGACGACGCCGGCCACAAGGCCGGGCTTCGCGGGGAGGAGGAGGCGGCTGTGGGAGATCCACTCGACGAGGGCGCAGAGGGCGAAGACGAAGACGATGGCGAGGGCGTACATGCCGGTCCGGGCGCCTGGCCAGCCGGAGAAGAGGATCTCAGAGCGGGTGCCCCAGAAGAAGGTCATGTGCATCATCGACATCCCGTGGTGGTGGGGCGGCGGCGTCATCGCCGTCCCGTTCATGCCGGGCATGGAGCCGTCGTTCATGCCTTCCATGGTCGGAGCTTGAGCGCCAGGGGACGGGGACGCGAACTAGGTTAAGAGCTTGGGATCGGGAGATAGTTCTTGGGTTCGAAGGGGGTTATGGGTTCTCGGGAAGATGTGATCGTACAGGAGGAGGCGAGACTGTACTGAACGATATTATATCTCGTTGCAGTACCTCTTTCTGCCCAAAAAGGTAATAACACTATTGACAGTATCGAACAAGCAGCACCTCGCGATCGCCCGTTCGTGAAATAGTCGTCCTTCTCTCGTCACCCATCTTCCTAATTAAGTACGAAAACGTGGCCGTAACGGAGCGCAGCTAGGGACGAACGGATCGTAAAAGGGAAAGCATCTCTCGAAAACTTCCGACCTCCTCATCCGCAATTCGGTTTTCGCATGAACAATCTCGGTCAATGCGACAAATTACCGATCGATACTGAAGCGATTCGGTCACATTCGTACAGTTAAAGTAGAATTAATATCATGCGTTCGGACGAACTATTCTATCCATGGGTGTCATTTTAGCATTTGGGGTTCTATTGTGTTTTCTGGTTAAGAAAAGGTCATATGCTACGTTGAACTGAAGATGACTCAATTCCCACATTGGCGACTTCAGAAGAAAATCAATCGAAATTGTTATATGGAAATTTTTCGCACAAATTTATAATGACAATGGTAAAGTTGAAATCGAGATTGAATCGACGTCCATCAATTAGGTTTAAAGATTGATCGATTGATTTTTCCATTCAATCGCCGTTCGCATTTTAAGTTATGGAGTGATCGATCTGTTCAGTTTGTCTCGACAGACTTTGTTTGATGTCTCCAAGGAATCTTTTTAAGCTTTTGCAATGCAGCCGCACGAACCTAGACCTTCGTCGATTCCGATGGAAAATAAAGCACAGCAGTAATGATGGAAATGACGTTTTCTTCCAAGGTCTCTCAAAATTAAGAGGATGGAATATCTATGTTAGCATAATACTAATGTTGTGATGGTCAATCTCATGCTGTTAAAAGTCTAGATAATCATTTCGAATTTAAGAAAAGTGTCGAGCTCTTACAACACGGTGCGACACATGTCTAACTTTACATGTCTCTTCTTATCGTCCCCTCTCGCGTTCTTCTAGGCCTGCTCCTGCTGCCCCTGTCTAGTTACAGCACAAGTCTTTAATTCATCCCTCGATCACATCTCCTGAGTAGGCCATGCGATAAGATCTTCCTCCGGATCCACCGAGCCCTATCCCATTTTCTACTCCCGTCTAAATCCTCGATTGGATCGATAATTGCTTTTTCTATAATCGCAAGAATTATAAATATATCATATCGATATTGATTTAATTTTGTCGATATGATTGTTCTGATCAGTTTTAACGGAAAATTGTAGACGCGGATAATGTTAACGTCTCCGTCATGCATGAGCTCGTCATGCATGAGCTCATCATATATCACGAGGAGGCTATAAGATAAAAAAGAATACAGAAAAAGCAAAACCCTAGATTGCCTGTAATTGATTAGGGCTTGTGTTCGGAGCACGCAATGGCTAATGGTGCAGCATATTGTAATTTAGTATTGTTTGAGTTCAAAACGGAACAATTGCGTTGGCGACCATACCAAGCTCATCAGACTCTAGTTAGCTGGTCTCGTGATTAATTAGAGAATAAACTTTCATGCGTCATTTCCCAAAGGAGCTGACTGCTCAGAAACCGAAAGGCATGATCCTTGCCTCTTCATGGACATTGCCGGATTCAACCCGACGTACGAAATGGTATGATAGGAGACAGGCCATCGAGCATCTAATACTATAAGCTGGCTGATGCCAACGTGGGGTCGATCCGAAATAAAGTATTCACTCATCAATTTGCCCATTGATCAGTGTTGAATCTTTCAATTGCTATCGTTCGCGATCACGACAAAGACTTCGCTTCGTCTCGGATCGCGATCGGCATCATTGTTTTTTTTATCTTCTCATATCAATCTAGAGCCGCGTGAAAACGGAGCTGGGAATCATGTTCTCTGGGATAGAGCCCGATGCGAGCGATTGGATGAAAAGGTCCAAAAGTTTTTATTTTGATGGGTCGCGATCAACCGTCTGGAGACCATATGGAGAAGTGAATAATTCTTAAGGCCTTTCCCGCAGTTGCAGCCAAGTGTCGAGAGTCTGGGAACGGAGGGATCGGTGATTCTTCATCTCTTTAGGAGTGAGGAGATGAATAGGAAGAAGAAGAGTGAGGATATAACTCCCGGCCAATTCTGAATTCGGGAATTTCCCAATGCCTTTCGACGATTTCACGAACGTCTTTCTGTGCTCATAAATAGATGAGAATGGCACACGTTAGAGATGATCGATGGATGGGCAGGCGTCGGGTCTAAAATACTACCCGAGTCCTTCCCACCACGGAAAAAGTCATTAGGGTCGAGCAGGTTTGGCTCAAGTCCGACAGGGTCACGCCGGGCATTACCACTATGTGCACTTATTCAGGCTAGCTGAAAACTACCTTCCGGCCGGGATCGGCCCCATGGGCCACCGGGCCGTGACCGGATCGATGCTATGTCATTTAGTTTTTAAGCCGAGCATCAATTGAAGTGTATATACCCACTGTACAATGTCTTCACTCCTTACGTTTAGATTTGGGGAGTTGTCACAACCATCTTAATACCAAATCAATCAGAGACATGCACTCACTCTTCCCGAGGAAAACGCAGATCACAAGCACAGAAACTTACAACGCAAATATAGTACATGAGACAAGCATCAAAGTTAAATTGGGGGAAGATCCGTGGACACTTTTCTGTTACGTTTAGATTTGGCAAGTTGTCACAACCATCTTTATTACCTAATCAATCAGAGATATACACTCACTCTTCCTGAGGAAAACGCAGATCACAAGCACAGAAACTTACAACACAAATATAGTACACGAGACAACTTGTTCCAGCGTCAAAGTTAATTCAACAGCTAATCGGGGGAAGATCCGTGGACACTTTTCTGTTACGTTTAGATTTGGCAAGTTGTCACAACCATCTTTATTACCTAATCAATCAGAGATATACACTCACTCTTCCTGAGGAAAACGCAGATCACAAGCACAGAAACTTACAACACAAATATAGTACACGAGACAACTTGTTCCAGCGTCAAAGTTAATTCAACAGTTAATCGGGGGAAGATCCGTGGACACTTTTCCGGGAGGCGGCGTCTTCTGGAAAACCCTACTTCCGAAGAAGAAGAAGCCAACCCCGTGCCCGAGAATGGCGACGATGACCACGCCCACGTTGAACGACATCACGGCCAACATCAGCAGATAAGCGAGCCCCATGCGCGTGGCATGCGTGAGTGTCCGCAGGACTGCAACGACGAAGCGATTCGATTTCAAGTCATCTCCGATGAGCCTGCAGTGAGAGATCCACTCGACAAGGAGCGCCAGCACAAAGACGAAGACCAAGGCCAGCACGTACATGCCGGTCCGCGTGCCGGGCCACCCGGAGAAAAGGATCTCGGAGTTTCTCCCCCAGAAGAATGTCATGTGGGTGTAACCCTTGTGCCCCATGCTGCTCATCCCATCCATCCCCTCTCTCTCTCTCTCTCTCTCTCTCTCTCTCTCTCTCTCTCTGTGTTGTTTTGGCCTTTCTGTATATACAGTAATGCCTGGTTTGAGGTGTTGTGCAGAGAGGCATGCACCTGGCACAAGGCTCGCGTATTTATTGCACAGATGTGCTATGCGAAGGCAAGCTATACAAAGCGACGGGCTGCCGAGACCAGCTCAGAACGAGGTTTAGAGGGGTCGTACATTGAAGCGGAAAGTCAATCCTGTACTACACAAAGGTCGCAACGCGTACCGCTGGTGCTACAAAAATCAAGCAGGTCAATTGTGTCAGGATGGTTACGTTCATTCACATGAAGTGGATCGTCAATTGACTGGCGCCACAAATTACTTTCTCCATCGAATCCAGGGTTATCAGTACCTTTCTAAGCAGAGAGATATGATGCCGCAAGGTAGCCCCGCATGCGAGAATTTGGTGATTTCGGAGGTTTTGTATTAGGACAAAGCGTAAAACATTAACCAACTTTTCCTCTACTACTTTAAAATGGAAGAACTACAAAGAAGAAGTTAAGAATCTATTATATTTGTGTCAATTCAGTCTTAAACCTTGTATAATTGTATCAATTTTTAATCAATTCGGCTAATTTTGGCTAGTTGAAGATGACGCAGACATCGATCGTCCTCATGAGTCTTGCTAGCCTCCAGCCACACAGCCAGCTGATTGATGGTTCACAGGAAGAAGGAAGGGAAGGAGGGAAAAAAGACAAAAAGGAAAAAGTAAATAAAAACAAAAAATTCGAAAAAATATTAAAATATTACTAAAAATTATCAACATTAATTTGGTAACGTCACATAAGACAGTTGGCATTTACTTCATTGTCGATCAGTTAAAATTGATTGAATGGACTGAATTAGACCGATTACAAAAGATTATGGCTCAATTATTAGAAAAAAAGGTATAAGACTAAATTCGCACAATTAAAATAAATTTATGATTTATTAGGATAATTTAACCCTTTACAACCGGTCGATTTCCTTTTTATTTTTCTTGATCAAGCAAGTTCTGGGTAACAACTATGGATTTGAATGCAGGTGGGAACTCCCGTCAATAGTCAATCGACTCGTGTCGAAAGCAATTTCAGACCCCTTATTTAAAATGCATCAACGAAATCTCAAGAGCCATCGATGCCGATCCAAAGCTTTTCACCGCAAGCGCCAAACCCTTTGGTCTCGGACTCTTTGGCACATCGGCTGCAATGAACGCAGGGCCCTGATGATCATTCACCTCTCCATAGTCTCTAGACAGCTGATCGCGACGCGTGGAATTCTTCTTCCTTCCGATCCAATTGCTTCTCGAATTAGGTTCTTCCCCAGAGAATGAGATTCCCAGCCGTTTCATGTGGCTCTGGATTGATCCGAGAAGATAAGAAAAATGCGGGCTTAATACGACGAGGTGAAGTCCTCGTCGTGATGATGGCATTTGGAACGTTCAAACACTGATTGATCAGTGCCAATTGACGTGAAAATTCTTCACCTTGAATCGACCCCACATTGGCATTAGCCAGCTTATATTAGATGCTCAAACGCTTTTCTGAGATCATCCCGTTTCGCATCCATTACTTCTTAATAAGTCGAGCTTAATTGGATTAATGTGCATAAACATTTAAGGATCTTGACTTTCAATTTTTTTTAAAGATCGCATCACTCAAGAAATGATGCATAAATCATAGGAAAGTTACTCACTTAATCCTGAGCTTATCGTGCGGATGCCATTTTATTGCTAAACTTTTTGATTTTGTCCATTTAGTCTTAAATATTTATTTGAAATTTCAATATAATCTATGTGATACTGAGATGACATCCGTATCATTAAGCAATTTGATTCCTCACTAATTAGTCGTGAAAGTAGCTAATGAGAACAAATTGTCTTTGGTTCTGATAGAGTAAGTCAAACTATAATTAATTACACGTACCATACCATCTCTCCGAGCTACTCACGCAACCTCTAATTAACTGTACACTGTTTGGTGTTTACAATGTAACATCTTTCTTCGGACTCATATATGAAAGCACGCCCGACACAACAACGACCTAGCGTGAGATAAAGGGAGTCAGTCAAGATATCCATCAAAATGGCTTAGGACACCGTACTGAAAGGATGCTACGCATTGTATATGAAATAACATTTACAAATGCTTGATTTTATATAACCCAAATTTGAATATTGATGAACTTGCTTTCCAGGCGCATTTTCTTCCTCTCCTCATCAGACTTTTTACTGGTGTGCCTTCTAAAAGTACTTTCATCCCTAGGTAGCTGTTGCATTTGGAGATACGTTTATAACTTGATAAAGATACTCTAAACGAACTTTCATCCCTACTTTCATAGCTTTATGAAGATACTTTTTCTTTGATAGTTTATAGCATCGAGTGTTGGGTGGTTAAACATTAAGATATGCACGAAACGAAAGTGATGAAAATGAGGGTTTGGACGAGCAGTACACCAGAAAGTTTTAGAATCCAGATTGAGTTTGATTGAGAAGAAAGTAATTATCGATCCAATTGAGGATGAAGATGAGAGAAGCTTATGGAAGATGATTCGATCGACCAAGAGGAAGACCTTATCATATGCTCGGGTGAGAAGATGTGATCAAGGGATGAAGACCCTAGCTATAACTGAAATAAGGGCAGCAGAAAGCCTAGACGAACGTCAGCGAAGACGATCAGAAAAGACATATAAATTAAGAGCTTATAATGGATCTAATACAGAATCAGAAAAATTACTAGAAAAGCCTTACAACCATTGCACATGCGTTAATTCAATCATAAGTCTTTTGATTTTTGTCAATTGTGTGATAAACCTTTTTACATTTTACCAATTGAGTCTATTCAGTAAATTTTGGTCAAAAATTGCTGGTATGGATGCTAATTGTCCTATGTGGCAATACTTATAAATAATGTTTTCATATTTTATCTATTTTAATTAATTTTTTTATCCTTTTTTTCTATTCTTCTTTACTTTTTCAATTATCGACAATGTCACAACTCGCCCAAATTTAGGCAAGGCCAGCCTCTCTATGTTCTTGTCTACTACGAGTGAGGGCCCTGTGGTACTCACCTAGTGACTGGGGAGGGCCTGAACACATCAGCTCCAGTTGTCATGTAGACCGCGCCATGTAAAATGACTAATTTTCATGTGAGTGATTTCTAGCCAAAGTTGACCAAATTAACTAAATTAGCAAAATATGAATATATTTTGAACTAAATTAACAAAAATCTAATATGTTTAGAATTTTTTGATGATTTTCCCCCCAAGATCTGACACAATCTGAGGACTTGATTTATATTATTTGGCAATCATGTGTGGCACGTGCTCAAACCTTTTCCTAATTTTAAGATAATTTTGAAATATTTAACAGAAAAAGATTAATCATCACCATCATTTGCTTTAGAGTCTCTCTTTTTATGAATAATATTGGTACTAGATTTTATTTTCAGCATATTTTTATGTCATATTTGTGTCAAAATTGATAAGAGCCATTTAGCTGTAAAAAAGTAAGGATTGTGTGCAAAGCAAATTGTTGAATTTTAAACAATGGAGATAATGATGCTAATAGTTCATAAACTTTAACTCAATGTATAATGCCATTTTGGACATTTAATTTGTTCGGTATGGTCATTGACCTATTCACAAATGTTCAATGTTATTCTTTTGTTGGATCAAATAAGAGAGTAGGTCTCAACAAATCCTTAAATTATTGTGAAATATGTAATTTAGTCACTAAATTATCAATTTGTTCAGTATATTCACACAACTTTTTATAACAAATTTAAATAAATTCTTTGGTACTATTTATAAGTTTTCGTAATTATACTATTGCTCGGGTTTTATAACTTTTCTTTTTTCATTTCAATGCATTACCTAAATCAAGAAAAAAAAATGCTACCTTTATACTTCCTTTCAACCTTTTTGGTTTTCACAAATATTACGATAATTTTATGTAACTTTACTTCAGCTTTTAAAGTAGAACTTTAGTTAGAGTTGTTTCGAGTCGATATTCTTATTGTTTTAAGCCTAAGTTTCTTCACAAAGATATCAAGAGATGATAATAGTTTATCCATAGAGACTCCCACATATTAATCTGAATCTTGTTCCCATATTTTGAAATTTTTGTATATCCGTTAGTCAACTTAGATGGAATTAATAGAAAATTTCGATTATACTAATTTGATAAGTTTAACGATTTAATTGCATTTTTTTTAAAGTATGTAAATTTAATTATATTTTCGTAATTAGTTTTAAATTTTTAAGATACTTTTTCTTCGATTTTTTAATACGTTGATTGAGGATTTCGTAGGGTTATTGCTGTTTTAGGCAGAAAAGGTACTGCACGAGAAATGATATCTTTCAGTACAGTCTTGCCTCTTCTGTACGATCGCATCTCCCCATTTCACAAAACCTCATCGGGAACAAAAATCCCCTGATCCCTAACTCATAACCCTAGTTCGCGTTCCCGTTTCTTTGCGCTGGATCTCCAACCATGGAAGGCATGAACGACGGCCAGATGACCGGCATGAACGGGACGATGACGATGACGACGCCGCCGCCCCACCACCACAAGATGATGATGATGATGATGCACATGACCTTCTTCTGGGGCACGCAGTCGGAGATCCTCTTCTCCGGCTGGCCGGGCACCCGGACCGGCATGTACGCCTTCGCCATCGTCTTCGTCTTCGTCCTCTGCGTCCTCGTCGAGTGGTTCTCCCACTGCCGCCTCCTCCCCCCCGCCAACCCCGGCCTCGCCGCCGGCGTCCTCCGGTCGCTGCTGCATGCGCTGCGCATGGGGCTCGCGTACCTGGCGATGCTCGCGCTCATGTCCTTCAACGGCGGAGTTTTCCTCGCCGCGGTCGCCGGGCACGGTGTGGGGTTCCTGGCTTTCGGGAAGGCGGAGGAGGCGCGCCTGCACGCGGTGAAGGCCACTGCAGATCTACCTTTGATGAGCTGCTGATCGCGACGGAGTGAGGTGGGTGGTGAGACTGGAGAGTTAATATGGATTGATGACGATAAGTGGCGGTGTTGTCACTGTCGTGGCAATGAACATTCGTTTGATGGTACCCTGATTGAAAATAGTTTTTTGAATCTTTTTTCTTTTCGTTTATTCTTTATAAAAAAGATCGTGGAATGATATGATCTCCATCGTCTGGATGAAACTGAAGACTGATTGAAACAGAGGGCCATGAGCCGTTTACTGCAGCTTTTTTTGTTTTGGCTTTTGCCTTGGTATCTTGCTTCAAGGGAAACGATCGGTCCTAGTCCTAATCGTAAGCGTCACGTCGCGAGAAGAATGATCCCGCCTCCTCACGTACTAATCCGTTAACTCCACGCCACTTTGATCGAGGTCCCTGACTCGAATCTTGGTGGGGGGTAGTATCTGAAATCCCAGCAAGACAACTGAGTGGGTAGACGTGAAGCGGTTGAAGTAAATTCTCAAACCCTAGACACAAACCAACGAGAAGAACACGATCTTGTGAAGCCTTGTCATCTCTGGAGGCTGAACTCCACCGCTAAGTCAAATATATCTTGAGTTTCAAGTAGTTCCCGCCACGGCAGCAGCACATAACATTATGTTAAACTAAAATCCTAGGTAAGGCCATATACATCCCGTTCTCTCTCTGAAATACAAGTCAGAGTAAACTCTCGCACGACCGCAAATTCTAGCACGGGTAGTAGAAATAGGCAAAACCACGGTTTCCCAAAAGCTCATAAGAGTTCTGTCTTGTTCTCCAACATCTTTAATTTGTCGTCATGGGCTTTTACAATTGTGTTTACACGCACACAAGAAAGAAAGAAAAAAGAAATACTTAACTCATTATGGTCCACGTCCGATGAGCTCTGACGGATTAAAGGAAATTGATCGCTAAAAGTATTGCAAGACATTAGGCAGTGGACATTGATGGGGGACATTCATTGATAATTGTGTGGCATTGAGGGAGAGTGGCTCTGTGATACCAACATTGACAAGTATTGAAGAACAAGAGGAGGACATCAGGATTGGGATATGAATTGAAAGCCTGGATACCGACCGAAGTTGTAATCATTTATGGATGAGACCGACGTGTGAAAAGGAAGCCAGAAGCGACTGCTAGTGAAAGGATGTAGTTAGTGGGCTATATAAATCGCGGGGCGTAATCATGGAAAGGGATTCGCAATAAAAAACAAAATATTTTCTATGACTTTTTATCAGTTTATCGATGTAATTGTCTTCTCATTTCCGATTTAAGTTCATCATTTTCAGTATATTTGTTTGTTTTTATTTTTTTGGGTTTCTTGTTCATCCTCACTGTAAAGCCGCAAGTGAATTTATATCCGAAATCACTAGCGAACCCATTTCTCGGATGTATCCTTAGAAATTGTCTAATATTTTCTTTCCAAACATAGGATGAACATTGATTGGTCGGTTGAGTCTATGTAAATGATCAATACATTCGTCTTTAGAATCCTTCCTATAAGTGCTCCGTCAATTTCTGGCTCCCAAATCAACGAAAAATTCTTTCTCTAAATGGCTGTAAGAAACTTTGCATGCTCGAATAAAAGTTTTTCTCCCTATTGCCGAGTCTTCTTTTCCACGAGATAAACTTTTGATACAGGCTACTCTCGAGTTTTATTTCTGATGTATGTCATGTGATGCATGTAATGTCAATGCTGCGACTTGCCTCAGAAACATTCGAAGAGCAAACTCGCAAGTAGATCTGCAATCCTGACAAAAAATATGAATATAGTGGTGAGGGCAGAAGATGAGTTTCTCATATAACATCACTGCAAATAAGTATTCGGCTGTCCAAATAAGCACTCGATCTGTAGGGTCAACCCAAGTAACTCGAAAGCGTTCTTGTCAAATTAACCGACTACTCTGTCGAGTTACCAGTTTTTCTTTTTCTTGTTTATAAACTAGCTAAATTTGTTGACAATTTTCAGAAATTATTGACCTTAATAAGAGTGATTACCGACTTATATCCACTTAGGTTACATTTGGTCGTCCTAACTTTTATATCAAGTAGGATAATATCAGATAGGATATAGGTTGGATTGGATAAAGAGAGAATTTCTAATATTTTATATAGTGTTCGGTGAATATGCGGATATCCAAACTAGATTGAATGTTGATTGTTTAGACAGATTGAATGTCGCCGTAAGTTATTGCTATATCTGCCTTACTTGCATAATTTTTTAATTTACCAACTTATTCTTAGAAATTATAATTCCTGTTGGAATGATTACCGACTCTTTTCCTGGTTAAGTTAAACACACTTTCAGATATGCATTACATGCATTAATGGATCGAACTCCTTCCGGGTCCGAAGTGGGTGGCTTGGTCGGGGCTTTGATTATTTGTTGGAGAGAATGACGGTCATGTAGCCCAAGGACCTTTTAAGATATGATAAAGGATATTTAATAAATAAATTAAAAAGTGAAAAAAACTTCAATTGATCATGCAAAAATATATGGTGATGAAAAGAAGACGATCTGTTATTGGATTATTCAGTTCAAAAATAATTTCTATTCGTTTAGTTTTGCATCTAAGCAGACTTGCTGGATAACCCACTTTTTTTTTGGCTTGTCTGAGATCATACCATTTCGTGTGGAGCAAGACGACCTCTAACTCACTGGTTCTTAATACGTCGAGCTTAATTGAACCGGCAATGATCATTTATAGGTGAGGATGATCCCGCCTTTCAGTTTCTTACAAGTTAAGACACTCGATAAATGATCACACAAAGATGATAACGCCGTGGTTGTCGATGACCTCGGAACAAGGTCGAGCCACCATGGACTACGACATCAATCGAGGTTGATAGAAATCACCTTCAATCGACCTGGACTATGACATCGATCGAGGTTGACAGAAATTACCTTCGATTGGAGGTTGTCCGTCACAAAAGTCACTTCTCAATGCTTGAATTGACCTTTATTTACATAATACCGAAACAAATTGTCATGACACCGGTAAATTCATTTGGTTCCATTAAGTATCAATCATGACAAAGTTGCGCAAAAACTTAGGTCAGTTGCATACAAAGTGTAGCTTACTTTTATTGGATGGAGTCAGCTAAAAGATGTCTCTTTCTTTATGCAAAGAAAGAAATGGTGGAAACATTAGAATTGAATTTATGGTTTAGCGTTTTTGTTAGTGTAGCAGATTCTGTGTTCGAATCCTAGGATCTTGCATCCAACTAACGTCGGAGCCATATGATAAAGTCTTACATGATATGAAGATGAGATAGTTGCCTATATAAATTAAGCCTAGCTAATTAAAAAGATTCGAATATCCCGTTTTATAAAGCAAAAAAAAATTATTGGATAATATTATTTTCAAAAACAGTACTTAAGTGTATAAATGTGACAAAAATATTTGAATATTGAACGATATTATATAATATCACTCGAAATTGTCTTTGTGGAAACGAATTGTGCACAAGAAAGTTGTTTGAAAACTTCAAAAAGTCATTTTCCGTTTTATACAGATAAGGTCGTGCACTAGAAATATCTTCACTGAGATCACATCTCCCCCAGAACGCAAAACTTCCTTCAGAACAAGAATCCCCAAACCCTAATTCGCGTCCCTCTTCTCATCGCTGCAGCTCTGACCATGGGAGGCATGAACGGCATCACAAGGATGCTCCACCGACAAAGGATGATCATGATGATGATGCACATGACCTTCTCCTGGGGCACAAGCTCCGAGATCCTCTTCACCGGCTGGCTGGGCAGGCGGATCGCCATGTACGCCGTTGCCCTCCTCTTCGTCTTCGCCCTCTGCGAACCCATTGAGTGGCTCTCCCATTGCCATCTCCTCCTGGCAAAGCACGGCGTCACCACCGGCATTCTCCGCCCACTGCTTCACGCGGTGCTCATGGGGCTCGCGTACCTGGCGATGCTCGCGCTCATGTCCTTCAACGCTGGCGTGTTCCTCGCAATGGTCATGGGGCACGCGGTGGGGTTCCTGTTGTTTGCGAGCGGGGTGTTTGGGAAGCCAGAGTATGCGGAGAAGGCCACCTCGGATCTACCCCCCAATGAGCTGCCGATGATGATCGTGATGAGTTGTGGTGTTGTGGCAAGTGACAATATGACGGCGGAGTTTCCAGTTTAGTTGAACATAGAAAGCTTTTTCATGGCTCGTTTAGTGCAGTTTTCGCTTGTTGTTAGTGTCTTCTTTCCTGTATACTTCCATATCCGACTGTTATACTCTGCTGGAGCTTCATGTGGTTCTTTAATTCATAGAACTCTCGTTTGTAAATTTAAAATCAGTAGAACTTTGTTACCTAGCACAACGCAGTTTCAGTCCGTTTTGAATGTGAATCTAAACGAATTAAAATAGCACGATTTGAAAAAGAAAAAAAGAAGAAGATGATGAACTCAGTTAAGAACTTAAGATTGGATATAAAATCGAAGCGAACCTTCCAATTTGGGATCATCTTCCTTTGATCGATACGTATTTAGCATTAAATTTCCGGGTTTGAAGCCATTTGATTGATTGAAGTTTCAATGGGAATGGCGACACTTATGTTACACCTCTATTGCATGCACCTCTTCTACATAAGTATATAAAGCACATATCATAAAAGTAGAACGACTTGGTATGCAGGTTTAATTTGGTAAAATAGTGATACCAAACCAATAAAATTCGGGAAATTTTAAGAGATCCTCTCCAAATTTGGCCATTTAAAGGGAATTATAGTCAATTTCAATCAAAACATTCAATTGGTGCCATGGCAGGGTCAAGCCGAGTGTAATGAAAATGTTTGTCAAATATAAAAAATTGGCCAACGAAAAGCGTATTGCACTTCAACCACGTAAGTTCGTGCAAGCGAGAATATCTTATATGTTGAGGCAAAGCATTGTTTTTAGTCTATAAATTAGTGATTCTCTAGGTCAACAAGTTACTTATATATTCACTAGTTCCTTCACACACGTTACGCCTGTTTGCATTTGCGGATGAAATTGGACTATTTTAGCAGAGAATCTGAATGCAAATTTCAAGTGTGATTGCCCGAACATTTCAAATTTTAGTGATTAACATCCTAGAATACTCTGTTTATTTTTTTCTATATTGAAATAAGAATACATGTTTAGGTCTTAGTAGATAGACTGATAAATCAGAAAATTTGAGTTGGTTTAATGTGGTACAATAAATAGATTTTTTTTTTCGTGACATCTTTAATAAAAGGCGGTGCAATGCAAACCATTTTCTTAGCGATTACTTTTAGAGGCACTTCTCATTCGTCAAGTAACAAAATGAAAAAGTTCTCCATTTACAAACCATCGAGCTTCTTTCTTTTCTTTTCTTTTTTCTTTTGGTATTACATAATAGAAACCCTAAGAAATAAAATTCATTTAAAGCATGCTTCACGAGGATCTTCTGCAACCTTAGCATGACCAAAATGAAAAATAGGCTGTTAATTGCCATACATAGACCGGAGACAATTAGTTGATTTTTTTTTGGTTACTCACATCCTTTTTGTCTTATTACATGGTAATTCAGTAATTAAAATGCAAATGACGCGGAATTCTACATATATCTTTATGTGGGAACTGGCATCCACAGCGGAATGTGCACTCCCTAATCATCACATGTGTACATATAGGGAATTGCTTTACTTTTTTAGTTAGAAGAAATTTCATGTTATTTGATACTGGGGTTTATATGCACTTTATAAGTACTTGGTTTCCTCCATCCATCAAATTAATTGTTTATGCTTGAGTTTGAATATTTCTAAGTCCTAATTTGCCACTTCATTATCCAAATTTAATTTTAGGTCAAAGTCCCACCTAGCTTAGAATCAAACGACGTTGCCTCTCACATTCTTTCCTTCTTCTTCTCGGCCGCCCCCAACTTGCTGTGTCGCGGCGGCGGCAATCCCGGTCATGGCCGTGAAAGTTCGTCACTCGCGGTTCGCTGTTTGCAAGCCGTCGCGGTAACGGGTTATTGTTTGTGTATCGCCGATGTTGAGATTATGCGATCTGTTTCTTTTGGTCGTTTGTGCCGCTACGCACCTTCCTCGTCTTAATGAAGGCAAGGCGTGGCCAAGAGGGGCGAGAGGAATAGGAGTAGGTGTTTGTAATTGGGGCGGGGGGATAAACGGGACGTGATAAGAATTAGGAGTGAAACGGGCCGGGCAGGTGGAGCTCTTTGAGAGACTTATGGGCCGCGTTGATCAAGTCGAGCCATGGGCCATCTGATGATGGGCTTGATTATAGGCCCGGCCATCTTTAAACGAATTTGAAAGGGCGCACCTTTTCTTTTTCTCGGCCCATTTGTGTTTGCGTGGGTGCTTGGCCATATTAGACGCAGTCACAATGAAATCATTAGGTGAAAATTTGAGAATTGAAATGAATAATTAATTTTCCAAGCTGGTCAAGCAATAGTAATCGGCGTGACTCGAGACATTTCCAGACTTTATAGACCAGAAGTTTCCAGAGAGGGTGGCCTAGTTTCGAGAGAGATCTGGGCGACCGACCAGATGTTTCTGCATCTTTGCAGAAACTTCCGTCGTTCGATCCTTAGCTCCTCCTCTCCTATAAATAGCAGGGACGTCCCTCGTCTCCTTCCCAGTTCAAGATTTCGAAGAAAGCATTAGTCAGAGAGATCATCAGTTCGACGATCAATCAACGACGTTTTTGAGTTATCCCAGCAGCAGAAGTAGAAGCGGGAAAATGTCGCTCATCCCAAGCTGGTTCAGCGGCCGTCGCAGCAACGTCTTCGACCCTTTCTCGACCGACCTCTGGGACCCCTTCAAGGACTTCCCTTTCCCTTCCTCATCCCTTGTCGCCTCTGAATTCCCCCAGACAGTCCGGGAGAACACAGCTTTCGCCAACACGAGGATCGACTGGAAGGAGACCCCCGAAGCCCACGTGTTCAAGGCGGATCTTCCCGGGCTCAAGAAGGAGGAAGTCAAGGTGGAGATCGAAGACGACCGGGTGCTCCAGATAAGCGGAGAGAGGAATGTGGAGAAGGAGGACAAGAACGACACGTGGCACCGAGTGGAGAGGAGCAGCGGGAAGTTCATGAGGAGGTTCAGGTTGCCAGAGAATGCGAAGATGAATGAGGTCAAGGCCGCGATGGAGAACGGAGTGCTCACCGTCACTGTTCCAAAGGTGGAGGAGAAAAAGCCTGAGGTCAAGGCCATTGAGATCTCTGGTTAAACTCAATTTCTTTATGATTACAAGAATGAGCCCTCTTGTGTCTGATGATGTTTTGGCATTTCGTCAGTAAATGTTACTTCTTGGAAATTTTTCTCTTCTTGATGGGTCGTGCAACAAGTTGTGGTTGCTCGTGTGACTGTGTAACTGTGTACTCAAGGGGTCAACCATGTTCATTATCTAACAGTGTGATTTGTCGGGCCGTAATGTGGCAGTCGAATATGAATAATCCTTCATGAGTTTGTGCAGTATTTGATCTCTGGTTTCCGCGATCTGATATAGATTTTGTTTCATTGGTCCATTTTATAGAATTTCCGAGATTTACTAGTCTACATTCTGGAATGCCCGGATGAAGTTTTGGGGCTTATACAGATGGTGGCTGGAGAATGTCCATTACGTAAGAAGAAAACAATCTTTGAACCAATCATAGATTATCTGGTTAAGCGGCGGGGAGCAAACTTCCTTTGCGTCAAGCGGCTGAAGTGCCTAAATAGGCCGCGTCGCAGAGGAAGCTAATAAATCCACAACCTTAGCTTCTCCTCAATATTTGTTAAACTAATTACACTATATTTTCTTAATCCTATAACCTATGTTATTGAGCAATGCTATCTTGTTCCTTGTCCATCTTCTATCAAGTATATTATATGCATATACATTTATACAGTAGAATACGTGCATGCATTCTAAATTTTCAATAAAGTCGGTATGCATCATACCGGAATGGATCGGTACCTTAATTATTAGTCATCGACTTTTGTGGAGGGTCTCCACCAAAACCACCTTCCGCCAAGGTCTGAAGATCACGTTTGTTCGAAAGCTGTGGCTCGGCTGATTGAGTCGACACTCTATTTGCAATCAACAAATTATCTCTCTCGGGAAGATTGTCTGATCCGGCGTTCTTGACCTCCGGTTCCTTGATATGGTTGTTCCCCATTTCATGAAATGTAGATTTTCACGGCGGCAACGGTGCATTTGATTGGTGAGGTTTACAAAATTCGCACGGCCAACGTCAGAAAAATACCACACAGTCAAGCACTCGCACATTCTCTGCTAACCTAGAAGTGTGTGTAAGCAATGGACGCGGGTTCAAATGTAATGATCATCAGCAGTTCGGTGGAGCGAAATCGGATGGCTCCTGATAATTCATCACCCGCGACTTACTCCTGAAGGCCCAACTACGGAAGAGCAAGAACCCACTGGCATGCCCTGCAACGGCGGCGACTAGAACGCCGGCCTCAAAGGACATGATGGCAAGCATCACATGTAGGTCACTGCGATGCGAACAGCATACATCACCGTCCGGATGAGGTTAGCCGCGACGTTGCTGATGCCGGGTCTTATGAGCTTGGCTTGCGAGATCCCCTCCATGAGCACTGACAGCCAGAACACGAACGCCCAGGAGGTGGAACCGGGCCGGCCGGAGAGTAGGGTCTCCGTCCTCTCTCCCCAGTAAAATGCCATGGGGTTCTTCAGCAGTGAATTGGGAAGCTTCGACCGACAATTTATGGTGCCTTTTCGTTCACAAAATCACAGGAGGGGAAAAAGATCAAGAAAAGAATAGTACATGAAAAGGAGTAGCCACCAAAGCCATCACGATCATTGTACTGTCAGTTCTTCCATATTACATTCAGTAATCTCGTGAAATTCGCACTAAAAAAAAAATGCAACAGCAGAAGCGAGCAGGAGCGGGTGAACCAGAAGCACAGGCAAGTCCCAGGACACGAAAGGGAAAGAATTAGCTCGATGACAAGTTTCTCAACTCACGATGGAGTCATCAGGCAAGTCCCAGGACACGAAAGGGAAAGAATTAGCTCGATGACAAGTTTCTCAACTCACGATGGAGTCATCACGTTTGACACATGATCCCTGTGTACTGCCTCTCTTCATGCGGACTGTCAGTGTAGTACAACGTTCAAACGTAGACACTACGAGCGCAGGTAAGGCTCTTCTCCTCACCCCACCCCAAACCAAAAAGAAAAAAGAAAAAATTGTGGAGTTATGGCTGTGAGATTCCGAATGTTGGATCACGGCATAATTGCGGTGGACATTCCGACTTTGGATATCAAGCACGTGCTCGAAAAGGTTCAATCTTTTCTTCAAAATGACCTCGAAAAGAGCTCGAAAAGGTTCAAACTTTTCTTTGGTTGTTGAACGATGTGTTGAGCGGAATATTGGCGCAACTTAGAATTTAGTACAATTAAGGCATGAATAATTGAAAAATGACACTCAACAGTTGGTAGCTGTGTTGGTTAAGAACTTATCTTTCATCGTCGAGATTAAAGATTCAAAAGCGTAATTACTAGCATTTTAAGTATAGAGTTATGATATTGGGATCCTATGTTATAGGAGCCCAGTCCTTCAGTGCCGTCCGAGCATAGAAAATCCGTGGTGGAGTATTTGGTTACAAAAAAAAAAACAATGGAAAAATGACGGCCGTGAGGTTGTGCCTTTACGACCTGGTAGGACTGCAGTTGGTGCTGTTGGGTTTAAGCTGTGAAAATGACTCCTAAATGTCGTCTTGATCGGCTAGGTTAGGGTAGCGACAAAAGGTTATAATTCCGGCATTAAAGATACTTTCTCCCCGATTGCAAAGACAAAACATGTTCTTCTGTTGCAGTCTCTTGCAGCTATTTCACCAGCATTAACGTGGTCTTGGAAATCAGACGGCCCCATTTATCAAGGGGGGTTTTTTGTGTGTTTTTTTTAAAAGCTAAATGTCCGATCTGAATCGAATGGCTAATCCCCCCATCAAGTCAGATCAAAACGTTCTCTTCTGTTGCGGTCTCTTGCAGCTATTTCACCAGCAGTAACGTGGTCTTGGGAATCATACGGCCCCATTTATTAAGGGGGATATTTTTTGTGTTTTTTTTTAAAGGCTTTGTGTTTTTTTTAAAGGCCGGACGTCAGATCTGAATCGAATAGCTAACCCCCCAATCAAGCCAGATCCATTTTCATTTATTATTGGCATATGCGCCAAAATGGTGGGATTTTGAGTTTATTGCTAAGGGGGAGTACCAAGGTACATTGTGCATACTTAAAATCCTCCTATATGGTCTCAAGCAATCTCCTCATACCGTCAAATACTATAATCATATCATTTTGTTTTTTTTTTATGAATATCATTGCGGATTCTAGAAATACATGTTGATAATACTGCCAATACCGTAGTATCATGATCATGAAGTTGGCATTACTCAAGTAAAGGCTCGTCTACGCTCACACTTTCACACCAAAGGTTAGGAGCTTCTGAATACTTCTCGAGATTGAGGTCGCTCAGTCTGAGCATGGTAACATATATCTAAACATATTTTACTCGTTAGTACTAATAACCCACAACTTAAATATAGCACGTGTCATGTCGTGCACACTTTAAGACATTCAAAAAGCGGATCATGTTCATAATTCAATACTGTTACATAATGAATAAGCGTGTTTTGGTCAGGTAGAACTAAATCAGATGCAATACGATGATGGCATGACCAGACATAAATTGCCAGCCCTAATTAGTCTCGAACAAGCTAAAGGAGTAGTAAATTAGAGCCACTCAGATCAGCTCCGCTGGTTGAAAGAAAACAATGATTACTTCAACACAAGCTTGCATATATGGCAAGTTGTATCTGTGCTTTTGTGTTCTTCAACGGCAGAACACGAAATCTGCACTTTCTGCAGTTCGAGCACTTCATTCAATGCAGTGCTTAGTAGCTAGAGCGATGTCAGCAACTTGACTAGCTCGCTCAGATAATGGCAAGAAGATCCACCATCACCTATACTAACATCAACCTTGTGCTTCAGATCCAAGACCCTCTGCCTCATTTCTTCACCTTCCTTTTCCTTCATCAATGTTCTAATAGCTCTTTCTACTGTCCCTCTCTCAATCTCACCCTCCAGTTCTAATCCAACCTTCCATTCACGAGTCAAGTACCTCGCATTCACCTTTTGGTCACCAAAGCATGGTTGACATATCATCGGAACACCTTCACATATACTCTCCAAGGTGGAATTCCATCCACAGTGGCTCCAAAACCCTCCCACCGCGTCATGAGCCAGTACTTTCTTCTGAGGCGCCCATTTCACAATGCATCCCCTGTCCTTAACACATTTTTTCAATTCTTCATCCATTGACTCGGTGCATTCCAAACCTGAAATTGAACCAGGCCTAATAACCCACAAGAAAGGCTGCCTACTATTTGCCAGACCCCAAGCCATTTCAGACAATTGGTCTTGGTTCAGATGTGCTATGCTTACTGAATTATGAGTTTGCTTGTCAAGCCATGCAATGCAACCAGTATCCTCTTGCAGTAAGCTAACGGCTGAGGTAGGAGCGAGTTTGTGTAGAGGGCCTATTGGAAAAATCGGAACTTGATACTTTTGGTGGACCTTCGCCAGAGGTGACTCTTCAAGGCAGTGAATCGTGTTAAATATCATGGCCGAAGGCGATCTGATATTATGCGTCAAGGCTACGACCTCCAAGAAGTAGTCTGAATTTCCAAAATTGGAGATTGGTAGGTCTTTGAACCTGAGGGGCTCATGCAGGGGCACTGGAGCCTGCAACATGGAATCTAATAGAACACAAGGCAGTTGTTAGTTGGTACAATGACAAGTGAGCTGGAACCCATCAGCTTATATGCTAAGTTGTTTGACGACACTCGACATAAAAATCTGGCTTGAGTGTCGAATTTGGTTGATGACACAGAAACCGGTCTTTTATAAAGTATGGGCATAAAGGAGACTCGTCGCATCATGGACTACAGGGTGATGCTGAAGGTCACAAAAACAGACCTTAAAACTGCAACTAATTTGCGGCAATACATCCATTCCACAGGAAAAATGGGTTAAGAGCAAGATTTCTCCAGGACAGAGATATTAATCAGGAAGGAAACAAGTGTAACTTGAATTAGGGAAAACAATAATGTACCTGGGACAGGGAGGAGTCCTTCTGCCTTTAACTGGAGGAGAATTGGGCGAACTATGATAGTAGCAGCACTGCTCGTGTGTACAGCAATGCTAGGAATCTCCAAATCGCGGGCAACGGCTTCCGCGAAGTACACGAGTGCATCATAGATGATGCAGCAAATCTTGTCACCCGGCTCAACATGGCTTGTGCCCCGAGTTAGGCACTCCCTAAAGCTGGACTCACAGTTGACATTAAGCCTCAGCAAAACGGCTATCAGATCAGGGTCTCGTACCTCTTCTTCGGACAAGCCATCGGATATGCATAAGAACGTGAAATCGGGGTGAGCAGAAGAATCTGGACTGTTGAACTGTGGGTGAGCAATTGTGATGGAGAAGCCCTTGGACTTGAGGATGGTCGCCAGCTGAAGCATGGGAGTGAGGTGGCCCTGGAATGGTCCTGGAACCAGGACCAACCTCTTGCAATTTCGCCCTTGATTTTCCATCTTTCTTTTCTTCCTCTGGAAGATATTCAAAGGTTATGCTCTTGAAGAAGGGGGCTTTGGCTGATCCAGGCTGGTTGTACTCTCTTTTGAAGTTTACACAGAAGAGAGGTAATGGAACGGAGGATGCAAGTACCCAGCAATGAAAGACAAGGGAGCAGGTCGCCCCAAACGGTCAACTTGCGACAGCTTGAAATTGTTGCATTTTGTAAACATTCGTAGACAAGTTTGACCCGGCATTAATGATATACTTAAAGGAGCACTTGCCCTCTCTCTCTCTCTCTCTCTCTCTCTCTCTCTCGATCTCTCTCTCTGTGCCGCCTTCTTCTTGGCAGCTATTCTGGTTCTCGGCATATCTTGACTTAGATTAACTCTTTTCGATGAGCAATAAAAGGGATTATCACGTCAACCCTCTACCCTGGCTTCTTTTCTTGACCTAGCGGATAATACATACACTGCTGGCTAGGAAAATTTCCACATGAATCCTGATGTGGAGCCAAATGAAAGACAAGCGAACAAAATCAAGAGGAGAGCCAAGATTCACTCCGGCGATACAACGAACCAGGCAAAACGGGGCCAAGAACTGGAAGATCGAAGTTAAGCTTTTTACAAAAAAGTATAGCTAGTTCAGCTTACATCAGTGCCTCAGAGACGACAACCCCACATGTATACGACTCTCGAAACACAAAAGAAAGAGACGATACACAGAGACTCCGCACACACAGAAACCACGAATTCACATTGGCAATCTGAAGTTTTACCATCACAGGATCAACCAGAGATGTCGATGGCCTTGACCTCAGGCTTCTTCTCCTCCACCTTCGGCACTGTGACGGTGAGCACTCCATTCTCCATCGAAGCCTTGACCTGATCCATCTTCTCCTAGTGTTACCTTTGCGTCTATTCCCGACTGCTTACCAAAGGATGCCCTCTCCTCTGGGATCCCATAGCTATTATAGCTAGTCTCAACTCCAACCGTAAAAGACCTCTCTCCCAAGTTTTGTCAGCTGATGTCAAAGAATGGAGCAACCGAGAATAAAATCTCTTGCATGATTTATGATATGCTAATGAATTCTGCAGAAGCCCGCAGCTCGTTATATGAAACTTCCCAGCATGGCTTTGCGCACTAGTAGTATCGGCATTCAGCTGGTTTTCTCCGAATTGCCTGGCTCCAAAGAAAAGTTATTTTCTCTTGAAATATTTCTTTAATCCTCAAACATTAAACTCTCAGATATCATATGCACAGTTAACTTCTAGTTACCTCGGTCATGTAGTTTGATTGTAACTTCCCTAGAAATCGAGAGTAAACAAGCTCTCAGATTATTAATTGGATATTAAGAATGCACTTTCTTTGGCGGTGCTCCGATAACATGGATAGGCTCCTGATTGGTTGTGTTCGTATCACAAAGCAAAGCGATGGCAAAATTCAGGGTCTCTTCAAGATTTGAACAGATTGTTTAGCCAAGCTAAATAGAGAGTCAACTCCTCAATGTGGCTCAAATATGAATTGCACTTGACAGATTGCACCACTAGTCCGCGTTTTGAGCTCGGCTTGTGATTTTGTGTTTTTCATAAAATGCACTTGCTGCAAAGAGAAAGTTAGCATACTAAGACTTTAGGGCGACTCAGTTTCCATAAGACGAAACGCGCAGTAGCCGTTAGCCTAGCTGTCTATACCACCCATTACCTACTCCTTTAATCAGAGTAGAAAGCATGGAAGTGAAGTCAAGGACACCCCACATGCCAAAACTGCATGTAAAAGATCATGTTCTCGTCTTTATGTAGAGCAATCCGATTCGGAAGGAAGGAAGAATGTCCAGAGTTATCACCTCCCGATGTTGCAGGCACCTCCAAACCCAACCGGAAGAGCGATAGCCATGAGCAAAGCACGGCATTAGCACTTTTGAGGGGTCCTTCCAAGAAATTGAATCAATCATCCGAAAACAACGAAATTATTTGGACTCCCGTCCGATGAAGCAGGAGGGAATCATGCAGTATTTTGTTCCAGACTCAGAATAAGCAACATTCCCAGAACGAAAAACAATCAGAAGACTTTAAGGAACCAATATCACCTCAAACAGAAGTTAGTAAAGCATAGCCTCGGATCTCATTACCAGAAAAGAGTCACAGTAGGTACAATACATCGCCATATCAGACAACAGAGGAACCAGACTCCCAACTCCAGACACACGAAACCCACACAAGACACAGCATACAGACACAGGCACCCACTCTATACATAGACACAAGTTGCGACCGAGGACCACAGATTCGCCCAACTCTCAACCGGAAATCTCGATCGCCTTGACCTCAGGCTTCTTCTCCTCCACCTTGGGAACAGTGACAGTGAGCACTCCGTTCTCCATCGAGGCCTTGACCTGATCCATCTTCGCGTTCTCGGGCAACCTGAACCTCCTCATGAACTTCCCGCTGCTCCTCTCCACCCGGTGCCAGGTGTCGTTCTTGTCCTCCTTCTCCACGTTCCGCTCACCGCTGATCTGGAGCACCCGATCGTCTTCGATCTCCACCTTGACTTCCTCCTTCTTGAGCCCGGGGAGATCCGCCTTGAACACGTGGGCTTCCGGGGTCTCCTTCCAGTCGATCCTCGCGCTCGCGAAAGCGGTGTTCTCCCGGAAGGTCTGGGGGAGATTAGAGGCGGAGACGGATGAGGAAGGGAAAGGGAAGTCCTTGAAGGGGTCCCAGAGGTCGAGGGAGAAAGGGTCGAAGACGTTGCTGCGACGGCCACCAAACCAGCTTGGGATGATCGACATGGTTGTGGGATCGAGAGCGAAAATACGAGACTGAGCAGAGAAAAGCGTTTGATAGAATGCTCGAACGAGACCAGAATTTCTATCGTCAGACGATGGGGTCTGCAAGAGGAGGCGTTAGGTACTAAAATAGGAAGGAGAGGAGCATTCTGGGACCTTCGCGGTCTTTCGAGGTTCAACAGGAGAATGTTAATGGGCCAATCCAGTCGGTCCATCTGGAAACTGGGGACTGGGCCTCGTCGGGATTTTTTCAGTAACACCGTCAAAATTACGATGATAACGAAATCTACTTCTTACTTTGTCATCGCCCTTAATTTCCTCTTTTCCGCTAATCGAAGGATAATACGACTCGTGGAGCTCGTCTCATAACAAACATATAGTCGTTCGTTCTGCTAATAGGGAGATGTTGGGCCAATGACATTACCACAATGTGGCGTTTGGGGCCCATAAATCTTTGACACAGAGTCAATTTGCTCAAAGTGAATACTCTTTTACTAAGCCACTTTTAGGATATTTTTGCAATGCGATTTTTTAAGTTTGAAAAAAGGGAAAAGAGAGAGAGAGAGAATATGGCTTATGGCAACCTAGATCCTGCAATTGTAAACCCAAGCACTCGATTATGAGTGAGCAAAAGAACCGAAACGAATTAGTCAATTTTGTGAAGTTCTGATTATCAAAAGTTAGAATTGATGAATATCGATCGACTTATTAATTTTAGGTGAGGATCCATTCACTCAAACCAGACCAATATAACGATTGTTAGTGTTAATAAATTTTAACCCAACCTCATTTTTTGTTGCACCATCTGCAATTCTTTTTTTATGGATCATTTCTATTGATTAGCATTACTTCTTCCCATGCCATCCACGTGAAGAAGATGTTTTATGTGATGATCAAGTCCTGGTTTACATAGCATGGCAGAACGAGTCAAACAAAAGTGAAAGCATGATACATACATAGTCAAATAAGATAGGATTCACAACGCACGGATAAAGGTAATAAGTTGGGTTCGCCATGTCATCACATCCACCGTAGAGATTACATCTCGAAGGCATTTTGAGATGAGAGAAGGCCGTCGGAGATGATTTGGTAATGTTAAAGAGTTAAAGCCTTTAAATGCCCTAGTGAGGTGATGTGTGAATAAAGATATATTGGACACATTCGTTAAAAGAGATCAGGGAAGCCCCAGAAAGCACCACCCAACTTAGTGGGATAAGTAGGATATCTCTATAGTTCACAGAGAATCTAACAAAGGATCAACCGCAATGGCATAATGGTATTTGTTGGTCACAGTATATAAACTATAGTATAGACAATGGAAGTGTTCACAATTAAAATAATTGTACATGCACTGTAAGTATGTCGACGTCCACTAACAATTAAGAGACGATGAACAAACCAATCAACACGGTGATCAAGGAAGAAGAGAGATAGAACCTGACTTCGGAAATGGACAAAACATCGGAAGAGCGACAATTTAATGCCGTGTCCTTAAGACAAATTTGCCCGCCTATATACGTACCTAGGCCGCCGGACAATTGCCTCCCAGGATAGAACGAATCATCGTCTCACTCTCGCGGCCGAATACATATACCACGAAGTGGCGCCTCTTCATGAAAGTGCATGTAGTATGAAGCGATGCGAGATAAAAAATTTAGCGCCTCTTGGTAAAGGGTCACGACGACCGAAGAGTCACTATTGCGTCTGAGCAAAATATAAAACCGAGCCGGCCGGACAGATGGACGGCGCGCGCGTGTGGTGGTCACCGGCAAGCAAGCCTAGGTCCTCTCCCTTCCACAAAAGTGGGTATCCCTTGGGGTCCAACCTCTTTTGGAAGACTCCCACTAATATACCCTCACTCGCCCCCACATTTGCTCTATGTGGGACTCCATTGCTCATTTCTCATTCACCTTTACACTTGGGTCCATGTCCCAACAAGAGGACAAAAAAGGGACCAAGTCCCAACAATCCCTCACAAGACATACCTCACTCGTCAAGAGCTTTATAATTCTCGATGCACTTGATTTATCACAAGAATAGCTAAGTACTTGACATGATGCGAAGCTCTTTTGCTTCTGAGTCCTGCTTTCTCTTGTTGTCTTTGAGTTAAACAAGCTCTATCAGCTTACGTAACTTCGTCAGCGTCAGCTGCTATACGTATGTGTATGTGATTCTGCTCCAAGACGATTGTTCAGTGAGGTCAATATGGTAATATTTAAAAAAGGTTACAAGCATTCTCATGTAGAAACCAAGTAATAATCACTTCATTTTATATCAATAACAAGCTTCCAGTGATGTCAATAGCAGCGCACTTCAATGCCATCACATAGGAGTTACCCTCAGCAGAGTATTTAAAATCTACACAGAGAGAAGACCAAGTTTTGGAATGGAATCAAATTAAGTAGTAGTCCTTTGTGAAGGAAGCTTGCTGCCAGAGGAGGAATATTCTCTCTTGGTTTTAAGATAAGATTGAACAAATCCAGACATGAAAGGAAACGAAAGTTTATCCTCATGTAGTTTTGTTTCCTTCCCCGTGTCATTGTACGAAAGCTGCTCTCCTTTAACCCCATCACCCTTCGATATTGTAATCGGTTTGTTTACCACGTTTATGTTACTGTCCAGAAAAAGAAAGAATGACTAGAGAGGGCTCCTTTGTTTTCACTAACATGCGTATGACCTAGTACTGAGTATAATACCTTCCCTATGCTCAATTGATCCAGGACCGAGGTGCTGGCTGTAGTCAGATGAGAGAAATGGAGGAACTAGGTCAGAAACGCAATCATAGATTTGTGCTAATCCTAGTGACCCTTTCAAGGACACATAACCCCGATGCTCAATTTGCGGTCAGTCCTGCATTCCAAGGGCTTCTCCATTGTAATATCTCACACTCAATTCCATCATCTCGATCCAACTGGTTTCCCAAAATTTTGTCTTCCTGTCTATTCCCTACTGCTTGATAAAGGATGTCCGATCCTCTAGGATCCCATAGCTCTTGTAGTAATCTCAATGCCAACTGTAAAGGACCTCCCCGCCAAGTATTGTCAGATATGATGGCAGAGGAAGGAGTGACCGAGAATAAAATCTTTTGCATGATTTTATAATTCGTTGATGTGCTTTGCAGAACCCACGGCTCATCATATGGCACTTCCTAGCATGGCTTTGTGCACTAGTAGCATTGCAAAGAGAAGGTAAGCATGCCAGGTTTTTACGGCAACTCAGTTTCCAGAAGGCAAACACTTGATGGCCGTTCCCGGCTGGGATCCCCCGCCCTGCGTGCTTGCAAGGGTGACTAGCTTTTGCCCCTAACCGTCCGATCCTGCGTACTTGCAAAGGTGTCCAGCTTTTATCCCCAGCCGTCCGCACTTTTTCGAAAAACAAAAAGCTCCCACAAGGCCGGTCACCTGCCCCTTGCCCTCAAGGCAGGTGATCCGTTGCGTCACTGTCTCAACCAGTCATCAGCTTTTCCTCCAGTCAGGGGAAGCACGTGATTGAAGTCAACTATACCACACGTGTTGAAACTGCATGTAAGGTCATATTCTCGTATTCACGTCGCGTAATCCGACTAGGAAGGATGAAGGAAGAAATAGGAATGAAAGGAGTATCTGTCCTTTGACTTGCTGGATTTTTCATATCTTGGACTAGTTTTTATGTTTTCTACCAGACTATGATCTCATAGAGCCGATACATGCTAAGCTGCAACCCTTCACTCTTCAGATACAACGTCAAAAGATCTCGTTCCAGGAGTTTTTTCCACGAGATGCAAGGACTTGCCCCTTTTACCTGGCGATTTAGAATCCATGACGAACTCAGCAGCTATGGTGGTCAATAATACGGTATCTTTCAATAGTAAGGCATCTCTCGGGCATTCTTTGGAACACGGTGGACGGCCTTGAGAAATGCACTTCAGCTGCACCTCAACACTCGAATAAAAACTGAAGCAGACAGGCCAACTCAACCAATTACCGGCTCGTCCTTTTGTCCGATTCAGATCCGATGCCAGAGACAAGCTCAAAATGCTGGGAAAAAATGCACCCTTTGTTGAGGGAATGGGGGAAACTGTTCGGACAGTATCAGACCAACTCCAGAAATAATACTGAGCACCTTCTTTGCTAGGCTTGCTGCACAAAGTTGCTCTGGCTTCATTGACCGGCATAACGGAGGAGAAAACTAGTTGCCTGTTGTGGCTTGATAAGCAAGCTAATAGTTCAGTCATACATGTGAGCTTAGGAAGCTTAGGAAGCTTCGCTTTAATGGATCAGGGAGAGTTTGCAGAAACAGCTTGGGGGGCTGGTGAACAGCGGTTCTTGTGGCTGGTCCGATCTGGCTCAGTTAGAGGCTCAGAACAGATTATGTCGCTAACCAGAAGGGTTCAAAGAAGCCATTAGAGAAACTGGCCCTGTCGTGAGATGGGCTCCACGGGAGGAAGTTTTAGCACACCATGCCGTGGCAGGCTTTTGGACCCATTGCAGACGGAGTTCGACCTTGGTAAGCATTTCCTGAGGAATCCCACTGATAAAGATCGAGGTACTTGTGCCATATTTGGACGGTGGGTATGGAGTTGGGGGGAAATCTCACTCAGAAAGAGAGAGCAGGCAGTGAGGAGACTGATGGTTGATGGGGAAGGGAAAGAGACGAGGCCGAGAGCTGCAGCTTTCAAAGATGAAATCGAGGTGAGCAACAGGAGAGGTGCCTGTTCACACACTGCAATAGAAGGACTAGCGAACTGAGATCACTTATAACATCTAATGACAATCACGCGGACATAGCAAGCTTGTTAGGGTATCTGATCTAATTATCTGACAGATCCGATGGAATGCAGCAGAAGGAACCCTGCAGCTCGCTTGAAGGAGGAACATGGTTTCAAGCCTCGTCTCATCCCAAAAGTCATCAGCTTCTCTCAATGCATTTTGCAGGTACCCTCCAACCCAATTGAAAAAATGATCGGAATGTCCAAAGTACAGCACTTGCACTTCCCGAGAATCATTCCAAGAAATTGAATCAATCATTGCAAAAACAACGAACTAGTTGGAACTCCCACCGGACGAAGCAGCATACGATACGAATACGGCGCAGCAGGAAAAGGGAAAGTTAAACGATTGAAAGACTTTGAGGAACCGATATCACGTAAAACAGAAGTTAGGAAATCATAACGTCGGATCCCATTACCAGAAAACAGTCACGATAGCTACTATATGTCGCCATATCAGACCCGACCCGAGGACCACGACTCCCGACGCAGGACACGCGAAACCGACGCAGGACACAACATAAAAACACACACTCACTCTCTATACATAACATACACAAAAGTTGCAACGACCACTATAGATTCACCAACTCTCAACCGGAGATCTCGATGGCCTTGACCTCAGACTTCTTCTCCTCCACTTTGGGAACAGTGACGGTGAGCACCCCGTTCTCCATCGCGGCCTTCACCTGATCCATCCTCGCGTTCTCGGGCAGCCTGAACCTCCTCATGAATTTCCCGCTGCTCCTCTCCACCCGGTGCCAGGTGTCGTTCTTGTCCTCCTTCTCCACGTTCCTCTCGCCGCTGATCTGGAGCACCCGATCGTCTTCAATCTCCACCTTGATTTCCTCCTTCTTGAGCCCGGGGAGATCCGCCTTGAACACGTGGGCTTCCGGGGTCTCCTTCCAGTCTATCCTGGTGTTCACGAAGGCGGTGTTCTCCCGGAACGACTGGGGGAAATTAGAGGCGGTGAGGGATGAGGAAGGGAAAGGGAAGTCCTTGAAGGGGTCCCAGAGGTCGAGAGAGAAAGGGTCGAAGGCGTCACTGCGACGGCCGCCGAACCAGCTTGGGATGAGCGACATGGTTGCGGGGAATTCACCAGCGAATGCGTGAGACGAGAGCGAAGAAAGTGTTTGCTCGGATGCTTGAACGAAACAAGGACTGCGATTGTTCGACTATGTGGCTTCGAAGTGGAAGCGCTGGGTACTAAAATAGGAAACGAACGAGCATTCTCGTACCTTCCGGGTCTTTCGAGTCTCGACGGACGAACGTCCGAGTGAAACGGCGAACCGTTTTCTTCTTCTGTTTTCCCCCCTTTTCTAGTAAAATCGCGAACCCGGTTTTCGTCGTTTGATACTGAAATGGCGAACCGGGTCGATCCATCTGGAGACTGCGGATTGGACCTCGTCAGTGCTTCGTCAGCAACGCCACATTCGCACCATACTAAGGTCAATTACAATTGGCCGCACCCCGATTAGCAAATGAATTCTATCTTATCATCGTCCTTGTTCTCCTCCGTAATCTTCTTCATTAGAAAAAACTTCTTCCAACCAGTTTTCCAAATCAATAATATCCTTTGAGAAATCTCGACTCAGGTGTATTGTCCGAACCGATTAAGAGACTGATTAGTGGAAAATTCCTCCTATAAGAAAAATATAGCCATTAGGCCCGTAGGTAATGATGCTGGCTGTGCCAATGACGTTATAGTGTTGGGCTTTGAGATGGTACTAAATGGTTAGTATCATCGGTCCTTTTCTCTTCGGACTACCCTCTTATTTTACAGAAAAGAGCCAATAGCAAACATCGATTCTAACCCAACCTCATCCTTCCCACCGCATCACTTGCAACACCATCTTCATGAATCATTTTCGGTTGATTAGGGTTTCTTCTTCCCATGCCATACGTACGGAAAAGATGTTTTAGGCGTCGTTCGCACCATCATCAGTTAAGTCAAGCGACGGCTGGGCATGGTGTGATCCATTGATCCATAAGTGAGAGTCATGGAGATTTCGTGAAAATGTCATATTTCGTACATTTACACGCGACATTTATTATTGCCGATGATTTTTAAACAGAGTCAGTGACTTTGAAATGAAAGAAAGTTCATTTTGATCAAGAGAGGAAGGCTTTGCAGTCTTCTTTCCGATCGACGGGTATGGACAAACTAGACTTATATCATAGTTCAAACAATGGTAGGGACACTAAGGCAAGGGCGCTTGGACAAGGTGCGCTTATTGACAAGTTTTGAAAATGGGGGAAGAGATAAGAATGTACTAAGTCACACATGAAATAGGAAGAGTATCGTGGAGCAACACGAACCAATACCGAGTGGAAGAATTTATGTCATTTCAAATCTCATATCGAATGAAAAATATCGTATTGAGCGATTCATAAGCTAATACCCACCTCAAAAATAATCACAAACTTTCGCGATTTACTTTTCTTAGGACTCGGCCCACGTGAAACGAGCCTAATCGTTGCGAGATGTCTCTTAGGGGCATAGAGATGCCGATAGTGACCCTTCTTGGGATAGATCATGGACGATGATTTGATCGTCTCAATTATTGTACTCACTTTCATAATTTCCCCCCGATCATGAATGATGCCGCAATAATCTCTCTTTACATAAGTGAGCCATCTTATTGTTGGCATTTCATCCATGTCCGAATCAACAAAGACAAATGATGACGATCTTACCTCTTCACTATCATTTCTTATTTTCTCGGGTCCCTCCAAAAGAGAAGGGTCTTTGTTTTTATTTCCCTGTCATCTCATCTTTTCCTTTATCTCTTGGAATGAAACGCATATTCTTTTGCCACCCAACTGCAAGTTCTTTCTCTAATTGCGAATGAGCCACATTCCTGCAGAGTCAATTGCCGATTACGCTGACCAAAGGGTAAGAAAGCTTTTTATTCACAGCACTTGCAATGGCAACCTGAATTTTTATGAGCAGCAATAATCTTTTCATTTCAACATCTTCTCGAAAAGGCAGCGTGTGGTAAAGAGTCATCCTTGACCGTTAGCTGTGAATCAACTCCGATCACAGTAGCTTGGCGACTGGGTAAATCAAACTTGCGAAATGAGTACTCGAAGTAACTATATGAAGCAACAAATAACCTCACAAGACTCAACATATCCAATATGAGACTTGATTAATCCCTCTTATAAACCACTGGCATTCTCGTTAGTGTTGACTTATATTACCGATAATACTCTGTCTATTTGACGTGTGACCTGATCCCTTTTCGCCCTCTCACCATTCTAGAAGCATGTTAGGAATCTCATGTTATCCAAGTCATCTCGCTTTACGGATTACTTTTCGCCTTATTCGTATCATATGTGAGTCTAATCCGTCCACGAGCTATACATCTACTATACCATGATACAATTTGTAATCGCCTATCCTGTTCTATGTGGTCAAGTCCCTAAACAAATTATCGTGAATAATCACATGCGATGACGACCATGTAGAGGTGGATCTTACTCGAGATAGCATCAAAAGGCATTTTTATCCATATGATGTGGAATTGAATTATCACAAAAAAGGCTATGGTTGCAAGTTTGAAGCCAATACATTCATAAGACGACAATTTCCGCACATGCTAACATACCGACGGGCAACTATAAAGCTTTTGTCTTTTCCCATGATCCGAACTTTGAAAAATTTACTAATTGAGATTTCATTATTACAAATTGTGGCTCAAGTCAGACAATTTATAATTGTTATCGTACCCTTATGCTAATTAGTAACCCCTTAAAGAGGGTGGTTGTCATTGAACCTTTGCTGCCTTTTTTCAGGATCATGCTTTCCCCATAAGAGAGATAGAAAGAGAGAGAGGTTTTTCTTATCCCCCCAAAAAAAAGTAAATTAGTGTTGCCTAGGTGTAAACTTTCCTTAAAAATCAGGCTATGCCACGAGGTTTAGCCTAAACTTTTGTCCAACCTCTCTGACAACGAAATTATTATATACAAATCTTCATACTGAAAGAGGCTTGACTCAGCCCTATCTGGGGCGAGTCAAGTTTTCTCACTAAATGTCAACATCCAAACCTACACAAACAATTATCGAGCCTTTGTAACTGGAGCTGAACCTAGACAGGCCTATGGGTAGCCAGGCCAATGATCAGGTTTACGACCAATTAGAGATGATTAGAGAAAATATGCTCAAATTAGGGACGGAACCTTCTTATTGGTGACCTGGGTCAGGTTTTCAGATGGACCAAGTGATGTGCACCCAACACAGTGATGAACCCTCGCGAACTTCATCTCACGACAGATTTGGTGCATCTAATTTTTCCTTTGCAATTGTCCGGACTTGCAAAGCATGCTATTATAGTTGCTTTTTCATTACGTTTGTTGTTTGTTTTGAAGGCCTAAAACAATCTACTCAGTACTTTTTTTTCTCATAATTTATTCTTCTAAAACGGAAATGAGAAAAATGTAGTTTATACTACAAAAATTACGAAATTCTAAATCACGATTTATGCGTCGACAATTTTTTCCATATTTTCGAAAAGTGCCAAACTGTTTTTTTTCTTTTTTCCGGACTGACAGTCGAATTGTGGCGATCGCTTGATTTGCAAAGCATTGATAGCCCTTAGCACTCCCAAGCACCGAGCAATATATATCGAGTCGACGACCTCGCATTTACTCGCATTTAAAACTGAAAAGGGAGAAAATGCAAAGGAAGAAATAAATACAAAAAGAGAATTTTCTTTTACGGAAGATAAAGTTTAATTATAATTTTTTTTGCCACCGACCAAGTCAGGGGAACAATAAATAAATGAATGTGCCCTGTACGAATAAAATTCCAAAATCATATGATTAGGTCATCCTTTTTTTTATATGTGAATCTGGGGATGCGAATCATTCATTAGCGTATAATATAAACTCGGGTGCTCCTTTGATCCACCAAGTCATGATGACATCCTCGTGCTCGATCCCTTCCTTTTGTTAGGTGGGAAGCTCTCCCTTTTTTCGAGTCTTTTCTAGCACTGAAAGTGAAGAACGGTAGCTTTTGGATCGTGGATTCATGAGGCGCGTTTCAAAAGCTTGCATTTTTTTTATGGGACGCTTTTCATGATCAATCCCTCGAGATTTTAGATATCGAGTTTACAATCTTGTTTGATAGAGATGATCGATAGACGGAAGAGGAAAGAAAGAATTAGGAGCGGTCGACGAGAATTTTACGGTGTCATATGAATCCCTTTTATAGTATGCGATGTCCGACTCTTTCATATCGATTATTCTCTGTAGTCGAATACGAACCATTGCGTCCATATTTGTGGGGTAAAAAACTCCATTTGCATCTTGCATGGCCCTCCACATTATTCTCGAGCGGGGGACGTCACGATTTGGGTATTGCGGTCTAATCATTTCGTCATTCGATTCGATTTAGGTAGCGACTTTCATGACATATTTCTTGCATGCTTCTGCTTTTCGCATGAAACAAAACTAAAAAGAGGAAATCAACGATTCATAGGCCGCAGCGATTGGTTATGAATCCAAAAACCAAATATTCGCGTGCTCTTTTGAGAACTCTCTCTTTAGGACTTCCCATCTGCTTTATAACCAAAAGGTTGTGCCCCTGGAATCCGATGTCCATTGGTGAAACTTTCGCATGCGAGTCAATAATTGGAGCAAAGATCTTGGGAAAAGCAACGAAATAAGTCGACCGTGCATTCGGAAATTATTGAGGCCAAGCACGACATTCACGAAAGAGACAAGTTGGCACACGTTAAAATTGCCGACCCATCTGGATAAATCTTAATTTCTTTGCTCCGTTCACATTTTGCTTTGTCTACACCTGAAACATCGTATGCTTTTATAATGTAAAATTTCGACACGTAGGCTTTAATATAATTTGTCTGAAAGAAAACATTGATCATACAAACTGTGATTCTAGATTATCCAAAGAAGTCTCTATTTGCCGGAGAACCGTAGATACGATCACATAGCAAAAAAATAATTCGGAATTAAATCAGAGAAAATTACAAAGAAATTTATCTTGGGACAGTGACAAAAAGGTTTATGAATTAAATCATACTTAATATATAGTATAATTCGTAAACTCTTAGTTTTTTTATGCACGAAAAATCTAGAGGGTGTTGTTGCACATTAAATAAAAGTTCGCAAATTACTTATATCGTTATTTTAATATTTTTAATCATTCACGAAAAGTATATAAAAACAAGAATTAATTATTATCGACGTATTTATTTATTTTGTTTTATTAATTAATCGAATTTTTGGAGCAAGCCATGATTCGTGTTCGGCGGAAAAAAGGGGGAGAAATGGACAGCGAAAAAGACAAAACAGTCACCTGAAAACGCAGTGCTTCATTATTTGTTTATCTCCCGAACTCGGCAAAGAAAGCTCAGCAGCTCCTCCCCCACCCCCAACCCCCAACCCCATCATCACCACACGAAACCGACGGACAAAACTCACATGAAGTCCCCCGCCCCTGCCCACGTGGGGCCCTCTCCTCCCCCACCCCGAACACCGCCACCTCGGCCCGATCAAAAATGAAACCTCGGACCCCACCACCAGCCCCCCCAACCCCAAACAATTATTATCAAAATCCCGAAAAGAGCCCTTCCGCTTTTTCACATCGGAAGCCTTTCTCGACGGACATGATAAAAGTAAAATCACAGTAAAAATCGAGTGGGCCACGTGTTGGGCCCCCCACCAATATCCCCGCCCCCGCGTCTTCGTGATGTGACGTCCCTGATGTGATCTTAATTCCGGATCTTTCTTTCTTCTTTTTATTATTTTCCTTATTTTTTTTATTTTAGCTTTTCCCCCATTGGATCTTGTAAATTCCTGAAATGCCATGGGTCTAATTAGATGAACTCGACCTGTGAAATGCTTTATTTGTTGGAGAGATCTTACGTGTCGCGTGACAAGTTAGTTACTCTTTTCGAAACACGATCAATTATAATATAAATAAAAAAGATTTCTTCACAAATTATGTCGATACTTAAAAAATAAGACTGACTTGAGAATTTCACATAATATTATATGCATATTGCATGCGATATCGACTTCTAAATTTGATTACCATCCTCATGCCATCATGTCTGTGAGCCACTCTAAGTTAGTGAAGTGGATTGGGGGCGATAACGACTTTTATTATTTCGTAGCGGTATATTAATAATGTAAAAAAAAAAGAAACCAATTTAGGGTTGAGAAGAAAATAGGAAAATAGAACGAAGATTGGATAATTATGTTTTTTTTTATTAATTTCGAATTGGTTATTAAGTTTTTTAAGCGTCATCACCTCTTTTAGTTTTGGTTCACGCGTGCATGTCCTTTATGATTTTTTGTCACGGGCCGTTAAAATATTTGCGTAACGAGCAATTTACGAAGAGAAATCCGGCGAAGCGCAACAAACTTCACAAAGGGGCAAGTTGAGTCTCGGCAGAGCTGGAAGAGCTCCGCCACACCCAACACGGGACTGCTTCTCGTCTGGTGCGAGCTTTCTTAGGTTAATGTTTTTGACATTCTCTCAGGATCTTAGCTTGGGAGATCTGGGGTGTGGGGGAAGCAAAAGGCGAGGCCGGCTGCTCGCTGTTGTTGCCCCGTGTTCTTGCCTCTCTGTCCGTGTCTGTCTGCGAGCTTGCAGTTGGGTCGCAGTTCGACCACCGACACGTCTTGCTCCGTCTTCGCTCCGGTGTGCGGTCGTCGTTAATGGCAGCATTTAGACGCCGGGAGTTCCGAATCTGCGATGGGTACGTGCTGCTTCCCTCTCTCGAGCGACGAATGTCCGGTTTAGGACCCCGTTTGTTTCCTGGGAAAATGTTCTCCTTTCTTTCCCCCTCTTCTTACCGTGGAGTACATTTTCAGTCATCCAAACGCCTCTTTGTTTCGTTGATTTTTGGAGTTGTGTGCGGTCATGTCGGTGCATACTGATTTCCCTTTTCTATTCTTCCCCCCTTTCCCTACTTCTCGAGTTTTCGATAAAATCACGCTCTGTTTCGGGACTCGAGACCGAAAATCTTTGCAGGGGACTCCGTTGTTTCTCCTTATCTCCTTATCTTATTTCTCTTACTCTGCTCACAGTGTCTTCAAATTTTTGAAACGGTTGATCTCGGTTTTCAATTAGTGGGGATCTTGTCTTTTTTTGTTTCCCCTCCTCTGAGCTTCGATTGCGACAGCTCATTTTCTCCTTATCTTAAGCTCTTCCAGATTCGGTGTTCATGGACCACCCAATTTCTGCTGATGCTGTTCCAACTTGGCTATACTGTGTCGCTAGTTGTTATCTTGCGTCTATTTCATTTCGCCTACCATACCCACGTCTGATTGAGATCTCCAGTCTCCATGTCCACGATTGTTAGGTCGGATAGGGTATGTGCAAAGAGAAGATTTGATAAATAAACAGAGCAGAGAGGTGTCACAGTTATTCCGCAAGTGCTGGGTGATCCCTTTATCTATGACCTTCGCGAAGGTCATTGAAAGTCAAGGTTTTGATACCTGCAGTCTCTGGGCGGTGTTCGATTGTATGCGAAACTATCTAAGGTAGAGAATTTGTTCGAAGAACGAGCGGCACTTAAGGAAGACATGTTTATTTCGTATAAAATGAATGGTTTGGAAAATATTTTCTAAAAAGTTTTCGCTTATATTACTTACAAAACAAATGAGCAATCAGTATTTGCATCGTTCACAGATATATCTAGATATAATTATATTTTTGATAATAAAAATACTTTTCATTAATTAATTATTTCGAGTAAAATAGGCATATATATTTCTAGTCATTTATTTTCTGCGAAACAAATTAGGTCTTAATGATTTGCAATCTGATTTTCAAATAATTAAGCAAGTCATGATAGATTGAGGAACTTGATCTTCAAAAGAGATACTTGTTTTCTGCAGTTTATTCCGTGTAACATCTGTCTGCTGATCAGTTTCTCCTGGTAAAAATCTTTTTATAATTAGGTTGAAATCGACGAGTTTACTTCAGGCTGAGTAAAAATTGGCAAAGTCTCTTTTCTACCCCAATTTATTGGGAAGTTGGCACAAAGTTAGAGATAGAAAATTTGGGTTAAGTATGGAGAAATTAACGAGCAATGCACCAAAACATCACCTCGTGGTTCTGAGGAAAAAGTTTCTGAACTGTTCTTATTTGGAGTCCATTGCATGCTAGTACTTGTAGCTAATTCGTTTGTGGAATGGCTGCTCCATTGCCTTGATGTCTGAATATGCCCCTCTCTCCCTTGGAACACTCGTTTGTTGTCTTATCAGGAATCTTCTTTGCCACTTTCAGCTTTTTGTCTTATACATGGAATGCCTTATCCTCTACGAAACAATAAACATGCATAGCCATGCGCCTTGTCTTTCATAATATGCTAGCTGCTGATCTCTTCTACTACTGTTATCATTTATCAGATTGTAGACTCCCAATCTACTGAGTTCAATCTACCTATGGTCTGCAGTAAATGTCACCAGAGACATTTATGATCTACATTGTTCCAGGCATTGAGGTTTAGAAGATTACAAAGAACAGTGGTGGCTTGGTGCAAGGGACAAATGATGTGCGACTGAGCTGCTAAAATATCATGCTGTCTTAAACAAGTAAATGCTTGCAATGGAGTGCTCGGAGGTCAACAAGAGTTCAGGAGTTGAGAAAGCACCCAAGACAGAAAATGGGAAGACTCATGCTTATCGCAGGATGAATCTGCAGGAAAGGTTCCAAGCAGATCCTACTTTGTCATATGCTGATTTCCATCATGAAATCATGAAGGCTGTAAAAGATGAACCAACTTATCCTCTGGAGGATAATCAGAACGCCAGACTCAGAAGAAATTCAACTGATGATGATGAGCTGGTTAAGTACATGTCGAAGTTGCCAGCTTATCTTGAGAGGGGGAAAAATGTCCAGGAGAAGGCTTTTAGTGTTGGAGTGCTGGACTGGCGACGTCTTGAAAGATGGCAGCATAGCCACAAACAGACAGTGCCCAGAAATAGCAGGTGTTCCACGTCTAGTAGCAGCACCTCCTCTTCGTTCTCGGTGGAGGGATCGTCCAGCCATTCCAGCAGAGGTCGCAGTTGCTCCCCTATACACCAGAGATTACCCCGCTCCACAGCTCAATCTCAGCTGCTATCTTCTCCCAAAGACATGGATGTGCAATCTGTGAGGGCTTCAAGAGAGAATCTCAACAAGTGTAAAGATCTGAAAGATGTCCATGGGAACGAATACCAGCAGGCGCAGCATGAAGTTAACAGAACAGTTCAGATCCGTTTAGGGGAAAAGATGGAGGATGAAAAAGGCAGGTTTGACCCTGAGCCCATTCAAAAAGCTGAAACTCTGCCATGCTTCAAAAGCGCTGAGGTGGGATCTTGTTCCGCTGAGAAGGCAGAAGTTAAAGATTGTGATTTTGTGAAGAGATTTGAGAAGACCCAAGAGGCGAATGCTGGTGTCTTTGAGCCAGAATTAACAGAAAGACCCAATAAAGTTATTCTCCTTGTTCCCAAAGATGTGCCGAATCATGCTAATCCTGAAGTATCCAAGCTTGTGAAGTCGAGAACACGCTCGGACAAGAAATTATCAGAGGTAAGTAGAAGGGGTATTCTGGAAAGATCCAGGGAAACTCATCATGCAAGAATCCATTTGGACATGCAACATCCTTGCACTTCCCCATTGCCTCTCGAATATGAGCGTAATAACAAATCACGAATGAAAAAGCCTAGCTCCATGGATGCAGTGAGTTCAAAGTTTCCATCGGATGTGTCTTGTCAACCAGAACGGTCAGCTGGAGTTTCTTGTACAACTAGAGGAGTAAATTTAGATAGAAAAATTCCGAGTATCATGCTAATGGTTTCAGATGCAGTGAGGAAATCAGAACCAAAAGTAGGCAATGTAACGACTGAGAAGGTTAGAAGCACTTCACCTTTTCGTCGACTGAGCATTGGTATGGGCAAAATAGTTAAAAATTCTGGGCTAAAAGAGGGTTTCACCACAGGGAAATTGGATGCTAAACTTGCTTCTGCCAAATTCGTTACAGAAAATGCTGAATCCTCTGCTTACCCAGACAATTCACGTGCTGACAAGTCTAATTCGGCTGGAAGATCCAGGTCCAGCCCTTTGAGAAGGCTGCTGGACCCAATACTGAAGCCAAAGTCATCAATCATCCATCACTGCAGTGATCCGTTGCAGGAGCATTCAGTTTCCGAGGATAAATTGTGCACGTCATTAAATAGTCAATCAGATTCTCTGACTGGACAACCTGCAAAAATGAAGTTGGATTTGTCTAATTGCAAAATAATCGATGTCCGTAACTCCCATTTAAACAAGAGGCAAGGATCATCACCGCTGCAAGCTCTTCTTCGCGTTGCGTATAAAAATGGCCTGCCTTTTTTCTCATTTGCTGTTGACAATAACAGCGATATTCTTGCAGCCACCGTGAAGGAATGCAGTTCCCCGCATGCAGATAAATTGAGCTGGATGTATACATTCCTCACAATTCGTGAAGCCAGAAAAAAGAGTGGAAGTTGGATTAGTCAAGGAAATAAGGGCAAAGGTCAAGGTTACATACCTAATGTCGTTGCTCAGATGAAGGTTTCTGGATTCTGCTCCTTAAAGTCGAAATCAGGCATTTCTGCAGATCAATATGGCTCTCTGGAGTATGTATTGCTTGCTGTGGAAACCATACAGCAAGATCAACAAACAACAGATTTCCAACCGAAGGATGAGCTTGGAGCTATTGTTGTCCAGATCCCACGGCCTTTGAGAAAAAGTTCGGCCCAAGACGAGCCTGAAATTGATATCCTCGATGGCTTACCAGAGCTTGAGTCGATTGGTTCCCTCAAAAATCGGCAGGGTAATTTTTCTAATGGAGAAAATCCAGATGATCAGAATCCCCACGTTAATGAAGTGCCTATTAGTGCAACAGTGATACTTCCAAGCGGTGTCCATAGTCTACCGAGTAACGGAGGACCTTCATCGCTCATTGAAAGGTGGAAATCAGGTGGCTCTTGTGATTGTGGGGGTTGGGATATGGGTTGTGAACTTAAGATATTAGGCACTCGGGGTCATTTTTGCAAGAACTCAACTTCATCGAACTCGTCCGACCAATTTGCGCTTTTCTCTCAGCCACAGGTACTCTCCTCGTTTAGGCATCTGCTAATTATACATCTGTCTTGCAGGTAAAATCAACTACTGACTTGCTTCTGTGATCAATCCTTATTTGCAGGTGGATACACAGGAAAACCAGCCTGTCTTTACTTTGGTTCCGTTCAAGGATAACATATTCTCAGTCGAGTTTAGTTCGTCTCTCTCGGTGTTGCAAGCATTCTCCATATGCATCGCCGTCCTAGACAGTCGAAAACTGATTGATCGCTCAGACCCGCATAACGCGGCTGAAGAAAAGCCAGTTGGAAAAACTATGTCGACCTGCGAAGGTGGCACTCGACCTCCTAGTCACATCGTACAGGATGCTTCAGCAAAGTATGTCGCTTATCCCCCTCTTTCTCCCGCCGGGAGAGTTTAACGCGATCCTCGCAGATTATGTTGCGGCTTCAAAATATACGGGAGTACAGTCCTCCTTCTAAGCCGGGTCGTTCCTTCTTTCTATAGGCAACCTTGAGCGAGATAAATACTGGAGACGCTCTTTCCTGAATAATAACAGGGAGCTGCTTCCAAGAATTCTTCTCCCTCCTTGTTCTGGCAATAGCATCGTGACATCTGTAGTCACAGAACTGTTTCTATTTTCGTGTCTCCATAATGTAAGTGTGCATATTTCCCTAGTGAATCTATTTTGCTACGTTCGCATACCCGGGGGGTCTGTTTGCAGTCTCTATGATCTCCGGTTGATAGACGACGTGAATATGTGCGCGTATGCCTAGAATAAACCTGTCAAAATGGTTGATAAATCCATTTCTTAACTAATATATGATAGACTGAATTGTTGTATAAGTTATACTCATTATACCGATCATAAATGATTTGATTTTCAACATGATATGAGTGCTAAATAGATCATAAATGGGTCTTTGACTTATTTAGATTTAATCCGTCTCTATAACTTTCTTTATCATTTCCTTTCGTCCTTACTCGATTTCTCGTTCATTCCATCCATACTCACCTTAATATAGGTGTGCATTTTTTCTAAAATGAGTTAAATATGAAAGTACTTTGACGATATGGGTAGAGTTGGGTATATCTCACGTGAAAATGAGTCAAATCGAATTAATTGATCTATTTGAGTGGGACTATTTTCGACTCGATCTGATCCGTTAATTTGATGAGTTTTTCTGGAAACATCTTTTTCATTGGTGCTTTTAGATGTCGCATGATTATAGTGGCGATCTTTGGATCATATTTAGTAAACCGAAGTGGGTAACCATTGATTAAGACATTTAATAGTTTTCTCATTGCCCTGCCGATCCCCCAACCCCCGGCAAAAAAGTCAGCTCATCTCACCCTCCATTCACATCGCAAAGCGTTAGTTTCCGAGTTCTATTGAGATTCACTTGCGAAAATGTACATGCGATGCGCAACTTCCGCGGTCCCACCAGTGGTGGCCCACCAAATAAAGAAAGAAAATAAAACACCCCTGAAACGTCAGCGTGTCTGGCGCCTAGGGGGGTGGGCCCCACCTTGAGACTTTGGGGGCAGGCGGCGATTCTAGGGGGACGCACAAGACAGCGAGAGCGGTACAGATCGCGTCGAATCTCGCGGCTGATATCACTGGCGATGTCAGTGCCCATCCGTGCCGCGAAGCAGCGGAGAAGTCACTCTCGGGGCGTCGTCGTCGTCAGAAGTCTAGGCCCCACCGTGAAAAGACATAATAACCCCAAAAAAGGTTCCTAAATTTCAATTTAACATAATATAAGTCGTTAATTTTTAATTAATTTAATATAATTTTTAAATTCTAACTCAACATATAATACGATATCTAAATTATTTTTTTATTTAATATAATTTCTAAATTTTAATTATGATAATATTAAACATATTAATATAATTTAATGTACTAAAAATTTAGAGATTATATTACATGAATTAAAATCTTAGAGGTTACAAACTGAGTTGAATATAGAAAAAATGATGCCCAAGCCGATCATCTCCCGTGAAAATGATGATAACTGCCCTCTCTGTCGGGTCGTCTTCGTCCCGGCGACGTTTTCAGCTCATTTCAAAAGCAGCTTTTTGCGCAACCGAAGGCAGAGAAAAAGTTTCACCACTCTCTAGATTCTCCTCCCCAGTCAAACCCCCACCCACTTCCTCTCGACCGGCGTCCGGTTTGATCGCAAGGGCCGGCGGTTCCGATTCAATCCTCGATCGCGGTCCCCCCTCCCCCGCCACGTCATGATGATGTTCCGGCGCTCCTAGTCCGATTTCGCCGGGGGCGGCTTCTCGAGGGGGGCGCTTGGGACTTCGACGACGAATCGAGGCTTCACGATGATCGATGTCGAGCTCTAGCCTTGCCGTCGAGAAATGCCGCTCTATGTTCGCCGCGAGGCTTCCAAGGTACCTTGTCTGGATTCTCGACTCCGTTTCCTGTAGGTACGCTTTCCCTCGGGTATGCTCTGTGGTTTGAGCGTTGTTGTTTTTGGCGTGAAGTTATGGAGGAAGATTTGCGCGGAGGTGTCGATAGAGATTTCGCTACTAGCCGAGAACTGGAAGTATCTTCTCGGTGGACTTGTTTTCCAGGTTTTGCCTCCTCGCTTTGTCCTCCGAAAGTCGTGGTCATGTCTTGTCCGGAAATCAACCTCGACTTGAATGTGACGAACTTGTGAATGACGTTTAATAAATGCTGGTCGAGGTTTTTGCTTTGGCTCCTTCCTTTGATCATTCGGTTGCTGTTTTGCGAGTGTTTTGTGCTGCTTTGCCTTAATCATCAAATTAAAGCTTGATAGCTCGATAGGTCTGTGTTTGCAGGTTCAAACAGTTGTATTGGTTTCCTTGGGTAATTAGTAAAATGAAAAGTTTCTGGTAATTGGTTGTGATTCACCCAAGTGTATGTATCAATATCAGCAAAATTTGTTCGTCTGTGTCTGGGATATGATTCACTGGCATGCGCTGTGGATATTTTTGGCCTCCAGTAAACTGTATTGTTTAGAACGCTTACAGTACTGCTGGTTATTGGTTCTGATATGTTTGGAAAGTGATGGAGTAAAATGAAGCATATGGGATATGACTCTCTAATAGTTTCTTTGGTAATATTTCTACATCATCTGCCGTTCACTTGGGAATTTGTATTTCTTCGATTGTTTCATGAAAGTTCGTTTCTGTATGGAATAAGAGAATGTTTTAAGTGACGTTGAATTGAATGCTTCGATTGTCTTCTTTGCTACTTGTACACTTCTTTTCCCTGTATGCGCACCCTTATCATCACTTGAAAAAAGTTGATTTTTTTAGAATCGCTTGAATGATGCTGTATTGTTGTGCCATAATCGGCAGTACATTCATGGATTGGCTGCCAGAGGAGTTCACTACTTGCATCGTCCAGGTCCATTACTTCAGGACATTGGTTTTCTCCTTATTCCTGTAAGTGTACTTTTTCCATTCGGAACTAGACTGCAATCTTTGGAAAAAGTTGATTTGTTCTGATTGTTTTTCACGTCATGACATTGTAGGAACTTGGTCAAGATAAAGGTTATATCAGTGAGGCTGTGTTTACCTGCATTTTCTGTTCATTTGCTTTGGTAAGATTTTAAAGTTTCTTTTAAGCTGTGAGGGATCATATCTCCTGATTGCAGTTCTATCATTCCATATCATTTGGAAGTTATATATAACTGTGCCTCTCTTTCGTTGATCAGAAAACTACCGTACTCCTACTTTGCATATATTTTCACGAGTACATACTACAATTTGACACGATGATCCTGTTGTAGGTGGAATCTGCATGGCTTTTTAATTAACCCAAGTAGTTATTGTGCATCTGGACTTTTCAAAGTTAATTTAGACTGATGTTCTTCTTCCCTCCAAGCAAAGGTAGATCTGTGCAAAGTAATCGATTAGCTCCTGAGAATTCTTCGAAATTTTTTTATTGCTTGACAAATAAATCTGAAATTGCAACTTTAGATTTTCTTGTGTCTACCTTCACTTATATCATTGGGGATGTGTTTCGATGTCACTTTGTATTTCTGGTATTAATTCTACATTTATTGCATAATATCTCTTTTATGACTTAAGCTAGATAATGTGCCATAGGCTGGTTACTCTATATCTATGAAGAAATGAAAGGCATTATTTATAGGTAAACTTGATTGGTTGTAGTGTTAAGCAAAAGAATAATTCACTCTTAGGTCACATGTGGCAGCACAAGTTCTTCCCTTGTCTATGGCTTTGATCTTCTGTTGTAAAAAACCTATATATTTTACTTACCCAACCATCTTGGTTATATACCATTATTTGTCACCTGACATAATTATAAAACTCCACTACTGTTGTGAGTATTCTCTGTTATGTGACATCATTATATTCGACTGTTGTTATTGTTACTTATTCTCCAAGCATTAAGTGTGACAACTTATGTAATTTTTATTCCATATTCCATGCTAATGGTCTTTTTTCCTTTAGTAATTTTTTTTAATCCGGTTTTTGAATAACAGAAATCTTTTTCTGTTGCAGTGGACTTTTCACCCCTTCATATACCAGAACAAAAAAATTTATACAGTCCTGATATGGTGCAGGGTTCTCGCTTACTTAGTTGTAAGTGTTATCTATGTTTCTGAAACTTATGTAGCTTCATATTGTTTTAATTATTCTGCAAGTTTGTGAATGAATCCCCAGCATTTAGGGTTTTTATCGCGACTTTTGATACTGATTCTTGTGGGGAATGGTCACTTAATGGAAATTTGCTGTAAGGAAGAATTTACGTGCTGAGTCTTGCTATACCAATTTTTGTTGAACCTTTCCATACATAGCCCACTTTTTTTCCAGCATAGAATAAGACAAACTGAAAAGTTGATTGCTTAATCTATGAGGATTTTTTTGACCAAAAAGAAAGATATGACAATATCTGAACTGAAATTGCATAGCAGCATACATTTTTTTTATATTGATGAATTAATGCATCACTTTCAGTCTTCCTTGCTTTCATACATTTTTTTTCTACTCATTCCGACATGCTTAGCAAGTGCATGTCATTCAAGGGGACTCGCTTCTGCTTGTTTGAGTGGTGATGTCTGTCGAATATTTTTGAAAAAACATTAGCTGCTTCTTTCATCTTCCTAAGTGCCATTTTAAGTGGGCTGGACTTGAAGAATGGACTTTCTAGTGAAGTTACTCTTAAGTAGGTTCCACTGATAAATTATTGCTTTGTCATCATTCGCATCATAATTGATCACTTGGGATGCTTTAAAAGGTGTGAACGGGATAGTTTAGACTTTAGTGTGTCCCACACTTCCTCTTTGATGGTCCATGCCTATATTCAGCCATCCTGATAATAATCCCTAAAATGGCATAGTGACAAGTGCCCCATCGCCATGTCAGTGCGTAAACCCACTCGTCCCCTGCTATTGACCTGTGAGTAGGAGTAGCCAACCAGGTTCTTAGTAGACAGTTGTCTGCTGCATGTTCAGTCCCTGCCTTACTTGTATCTTTTTTGACTTGCATCCTTGCGTCACTGCTGGTTTGACCAAGGATAAGACAGTATCCTTCCGTATCTGCTTAACAATTTCTTTAGGTCTACCTTGATTTTCTAGGCTTCTCAAGTTCTCCGGGTTGTCACATTCTATTCAACTCAGTTACCCGGTCCGAACTACCATTGTCGTGAGGTACAATATAGATATTTTCCAATCTGTCTATTTGATACTTTGTTACTTTTGGTTCTTAAGTGATTCCTTTTCCTCAAGACTGCAATAAAATGGATTGGTTTCTTTAGGGTTCAGGACTCGCCACGTTACCACCTCCAAAAAGTGTGCTTGAAGTGGTCTTAATAAACTGTGAGTGTTAAAAAGTGTTTATACAAATCTATTTCCTCACATTTAAATTATATGCGTGGATGGTCATGTGATTCTTGTAATTGTCTGCAGTTCCACGAGGGATTTTGTATGGCTGTGGTGACCTGATTTTTTCATCACACATGATCTTCACACTTGTGTTTGTCAACACATATCAGAAACATGGCATGAAGAGGTAGCCCGTTATAAAATGCATGTCGTTTCTTAAGTAAAGTATTCCTCTTCCCAGGCCCTTGATTACTGTAGTTGGACACATGAGTTATGAGGCTTAACGAGTGGCCTTATTTCTATGGCTGCTCCTTTCTTGGTTGGCCATGTGCTTATGCTTGTTTGCAGGTTTATCAAGCAGTTTGCTTGGTTAATTGCGGTGGTTCAGAGCCTGCTAATTATAGCATCTCGCAAGCATTATACAGTGGACATCATCGTCGCATGGTAACAACAATTCTATTTGGATGTTTGTGGATTTTTCTGGAAACTAGCCGACTTATGGACTAAGAGTTGTCTAATTGCCATGCAGGTATACTGTGAATCTGGTTGTGTTTTGTATTGACAGGAAATTGCCAGGTAGGTTATTGTTTATACATGCAATTTTCACTGTAAGTGTGGATATATTACTGATACTTATTCACGGAGGTGATGGATATGGATCACATACTAATCTTTCTAAAAGTTGCATACCAAACGTGGTTACCTTTGTATGGAATGCTCTAATATTCTGTTGGGTGGTTTCTTTATCACAGAAATGCCTGACAGATCAATGGCAGCTACATATTCACCGCCCCTACCATTGAGTACTAAAGACAGGGAAAGCAAGAGCAGAGGAGAGCAATACGGTCTCTTGAATGGGGTCGTTGTGAGCTCAGCAGACTGAGCACAGATACCTACAAAATTGCCGCATGCTCAACTTCCTTTTCTTCATGAGATAAGATTTTTCTGATGCTTGTAGAGGTGTAATATACCTAATACTTCTGGTATGCAAGCCTAAATAATAGTACATTAATAACAACACAAGCTGAAGATAGCTGTGTTGCCGACCACATTATTTCCCTTCAGTGTAACTCCAAAAACCATGCGCCATTGACTCTTCGTAAATCCGTTATTGATGGCGGGAAATTCATTTGGAATGGTTCTCTAAAAAGTATAGAACAAGTCGTTCCCTGCGAATTTGTGGTGCTTCTTGATGGAGGATATAGCAGCACTGTTCTTCAGTAATGTGATGTAATGGCCGTTGTCTATCTTCCTTTGAGCAAGTATTTGTTGGAATGACCACGAGATATTGTTTGTTAATGTTTTGACATTAACATCACACATGAAATTTTATTCGAACTAATACTCACGTTCCAAGTCTCTTCTCCACTCTTTAACTATTGAGGGTCTTTTAATCTACATTTTAGATTGGAATTATATACTTATATTATTGGGAAACATTATTATATTCGTTCAACGTGCTAAAAATTTGATCTATTTGGAATCTGTGCCAGTTCATGTCATGTATAAATTTATCACATGTTCATATTTGCAAATCTTCTGGATTGTATCGAACATAGACAATCGTAAATTTCAGACATTGGCTATGCCAGGCGGAGCATGACACAAAAATACCTCGAAAGTAACCAGGTTTCCTCACTTCCATCTACCAGTTGCTCTTTGTACTACTTATATCATGGTGAAAAAAAAAACATTTTATTTACCTTTGGTTTCTACTGGTAAAGTTTTCAGCACGCGAGGGCTTTTCGTATAAATGGGTCGGCTTTCTTGATTTTCATATACATTTTTTCGCTCTTTCTTGTTGGTTTTTACCTTCGGTAATTTTGCCAATTTAGTCCAGACACATGTTGAAACATTAGATTCGTTTCTGATTTCTTAGTTGGAATCACTGTACTTCAGTAGTTTCATTTGCAGTCAATGAGGGTAATCACTGCAGTGCTGACTACCGAATGAAATATCATATCATGTCAAATCAGGCATTTCGCACGATTAGGTTCGTTGATAACATTGCTCTCTTCTTCGAATGTAAAAAGCAGGCATCCAGCATTACTGGTATTCACGTCCATTCGCTATTTAAAAAAGTTACCAGAATTCGATCCATGACTCGCCAATAAAGAAGGCAAGTTAGTTCTTGTCGATTCAGCATTCATGTTCAGTGCATTGCGCTTAGGAGTTCTCATAAACCGCCGTCCACCTAATGGTAGACATGCCGAGGTTCATGCCAGAGCTAGACCCTGAATATCGTCACACAAGAAGATGAACGAGGCCTGTTCCACTTGAGTTGATGCCAAAAGGATTGGAGATCATGTCAGATTTCTCCCGTTTTGGCAGAAAATATGGTGCTTTAACTTCATAGGGCACGCGCATACACAAGTAATTGTCTATAACTGAGGAGACTTCAAGAAAGATGAGTTAAGGTTTTGACTCTCAGGATTTCACGACAGGGAGAAATAAGAAGTTACTCCTATGCAAATCAATGTGCAGTAATATAGCCTTCCCATTAACTGAAAAAAGCCTCACATATGTTTTCACTGGCGATGGCAATGCTGCCAATTCACATTTCCACTGGCCATAACTCTCCTTCGTAGACAGTCAAATTATTATCTAGAAGCCAGAATAAGCGTTAAGGAAGATACCTGGTGGCATGTTTTCATCTGCATTTGCTAACACCAACCTACTTCTCCAATTCAAGGCCCGTGCCAAATGGAATGAGAGAAAAATCATTATATATTCGGTGAAAGTTCTCAGAAGGAATACAGGTGCTAATAATCTCTACTGCCGTCACCAAGAACTCATCAGACACACTAAAGTTCAAAGCCCAAAGACTACTCAAACCTCTAAAGAAAAAAATTTCAAGCTCCTTGAGCTTCAGCTTGTGGAGTTTCTGTTGGCTTTGTCGAGCTTGGTAGGCTGCTAGATGTACTTGTCGTATTAGGAATATACCTCCAACAGCGCTTGTGAACACCACTTATTTTCTTCGGAGCATCAGCAGCTGGCAGCCCTGAGTGAAGCACCAAGAATGTTAAGTAAACGCCAAACATTACATCAGAGAAATAAAGTTTTCAAGGGAAGGAGTAATCACAAGAGAAGCTTTTAGCAGTTATCATTGCCTCGCTGAGTACACTAGATGAGAGAGGCACATTTCTAACCAGTTTCCAGTACATAGAGATTGCATACGGGAGGAGTCTTCAGGCATCAACCAGCCCTAACAGTACAAATGTGCATATAACAACAGCCAAAAAGCAAACTCCATTCAATGAGCAACCCCAGTAGTGGCAAACTCCCATCTTTCTTTTCTCTACCAGAACCCCTCCCTCCTTTTGCAGAGGGATGAGTTAATTACATGCATAGAACGTGGGCATCCAACTTTCCACATCTCCATTTTCAATCATGTGGTTCCTTCATACACTCGATGAAGTCAATAAGAGTACACAGAAGAACTCCATGATACAGCATGGTCTTACAGACATCTTTTCAAGAGCCACTGGAAATTGCTAATGATTTGCATTAGCTTGTCACTTTGGAAGTCAAAGAAGAAGCTCTCCTTGAACAAGGAATGGTCTTAAACAGGTGTTTGCTTCAAAAAACCAGGCCAATGAAGGTAATTGGAGATCCAAAGGTTTCCTGGGTGGAAATGTCAGACTTTGATGGGCATCAACGCAATTCTATCTAAGCTACTGCTGATAGATATTTTCATTGGGCGATAGAGTAAATTAGATTTTCGGCCTCATGATTTATGATATATTCTGCCACCTAGAAGCCATGGAATCTAAAAGAAGCTGCAGATGAATGTCATTTCTGCAGATGGCTTAAACCATCACAGAGAGAAACATGAAAGCAAACAAAGAAAAAGTGCACATGAAAGAGTTCGAGACTGCTTGAAATTTCGAACTAACAGTCCTGCGCTGCACCGAAGTTGCTCCACATTGCATATTCTTCTCAAGTCAATCTCCTCCCCATACAGCTTCTAAAGTATTCAATCATCATCCACTTATGCATAAATCACAAATTGCAAGCATGTAATTCAGAACTGACCTTCTTTGTGAACGACGCCCCATGCCTTGCCATGCCTCCCATCCTGCCAAAACACATCACATAAACCCTAAACCCTCAGAACCCGTCACCAATAAAACACGACATGATAAGGATGATTCAATCACCCGCAACAGCGGTATACTTCAAAATCTAACCCCCCCCCCCCCGGGGAAACCGAAGATCCCACCTTGTAGAGATTGATTTTGGTGATCTGGTAAGAGACGCCGCTCCAGTGAGTCTTGGCCATGTGATACCCAATGCCCCAGTTGGGCAGGAACTGAGCCACCTCGAAGAGGTTCTTCTTCTTCTTCCGCTTGGGCTTCTTCGAAGGAGCAGAAGAAGCGCTCGTCGGAGAGGGCGACGGCGAAGAGGCGGCGCTGAGGTTCCTGAGGAAGCCGGTGAATGATTGTCTCAGCAGGCTCACGGTTCGATGGGTCACGTTCTTGCTGGCCAGGGCGGTCGCCATTTCTTCCTTTCCCCTGCAATCGAGCTCCCGTCACTTTCCTCCGCCGCCGCCGCTTGGGAACATCAGAGGTCGCGCTGTCGTTCCGCCGGCGGTTCTCTGAGCGTCCAAGGTAAGGGAAAGCTCGAAAGGCAATAAAGAGCGCTCAAAGGATTTTTTTTTCCTTAAAGAAAAGGAAAAATAAAATGGAAATTTTTTTATAGTAGGCAAATAAATTTTATAAAGGGAAAAGGAGTAAGTCTTTTATAATTCTGAAGTAAACAAATTATGAATTTATATGAGAGCATATCTTCAAGTCAGCGATATTACATACATATCTTCAAATTGTCAATTTTAATGTGTGTTTGTTAGTCACATAGATGCAATGTTAGTTCAAGACTTGGGCTTGATTGTGTTAAACTTTCACTCCGCGAAACATGTGAAATTTCTCTGACTCAAGTTTCAAGAGGGATATTCTTATAAGGTTAGTAAATAAGAAAAATCATCCGAATCCTTAGTCATGATGTAAATAATCTAATTTAAAGCTAAATTAAGAAACTAAGGTTGAGAAAATGCATGAAGACTAGCTCCCTAAGATGTTGCTCAACATGATAAAAATATAATTAATAGAAGTGAGAGGTTTTAGATTCCACCCAAGTTGTACCTAAATTCTAAAATCTACCTATCAGAATCGGCTCCCCATTTTTTGAAATTTAAAATCCACCATGCATGTTTTGTAGCTTGAAACTTACCATACCACAGATTCCATGGTTCGATTCTACCAATCAATTTCCTTTATAGTTAAGTAAAACGAAAGTGAATGCAACAACAAAAATAAATTTTTTTAATTTTTTAATAGCAATAATCCATAAAATATGAAAATGTAAAATAATATAAATAAAAAATTCAAAGCACGTGACGAAAACCTAAATTATAGAACTGCAGTCGTCAATCATTCATGGATAATTGCTCCAAATTCTAACCACTCGAAATCAAAAGAAACAGCAATCATAGAATATGGGTTATGTTCTAATGTATGTATGTTTAGGCCTAATTCCTTTATAAAAAAAAAAAAGCCCAACTCTAACTCTAGGTCTAGTCTCAATTCTACTCTTAAGTTTTTTTTTTTTAGTCTCATGAAAATTCCCAACTTTAAGTCCAACAATTTTATCCTGAAATTTGTTTTGTCTCGCAATGGAATTGAATCTCAACAGGTAAATCTCCAAGGGGGGGCAAATCCTCCCACAAGCTCCGAAGTGAAACATTAATCTTTCTGAATGTCCCAAGTATTATAACGAGCTTCAGGTTACCAGTGATGAAATCCAAAAAGGCACAAACGCCACACTTCAAACAGAGCAAAAGAAACTGTCAGCAGCTCTAGAAGTACCAGGGTAACGAGCCACATAATTTACTCAAGGGAACCTGCTGCGTGAGCTTCTGGATTTGGGTTGAAGTGGCTCTCATCGAACTCAAGTGCTTGATCTCTTTTAACTTTTGAGCTGCTTTCCCATCTGAAGGTTCGGATTTCCAAAAACCTGTAAGCTGCGTCCTCTCTTCTGCATCGGCAAACACGGGGAGGTTTACCATCTCCCTGCACCTTTTTTTTCCCCCGAAACCCAAGAAGAACATTAACGTGAGAAGCTCCCCCAATCATATACAACAAACACAAGATTATGAAAAAACCAAAGTATATAATTCAATTTCCTTTTTAAGGATTCGTAGGTTCCGGTTCGTTCCCTGTCCGATTCCCAGGGAGTGGTACTGCATAGCACAAGTTCTTAAAAGTATAGAGTTGGAAATCGGATCGGCTCTCAATAGAATCTAGAACCGGACCAATTTCCACAGTTCGGTTATTCGGTTCCCGATTCCGCTTTATGGTCATCCTTAATAATTAAGTATTCTTTGTCAGTTTGTCGAATGAGTGATTCTGATTGTCTATTTCAGAGGTCCGGTCTCGGTACACTACCCATGGGATGTAGATTGTCAGTGCTCAGTCTGTATGGCACTAGATGAGTTGGTAAGACCAAAGCCTCTCCCACTTCAACTGATTGGTCATGACCTAAAGTTCGAAGATCATTTGCTTTAAGTATCTCAAAAGATGACGACCTCGTATCGCCTGCAATCGGGGCCAACCCCGGTTTCCTTTGTCCCATCAGTGGAAAAAACAGGAGACCCATACAACACATCAATTCCTCATCTTTAGTCCTCTTTCTCTTTGCCTTTGCCTTTGCCTTTACGGCAACCCGGTATGCACGCATATGACATGAAACAGATGTTAAGCTCTGCCAATCGAGCGTTTCATAATTTCACAGCCCATGCCAATTTTCATGACGACTCATCGGTACCGTGCTCTCGCTACAACGCAACGCGAGAAAAAAACTTTAGGCACTCGAGTGCAGTGTTGATATTGACGACATGAAAGGCATATCAATGCGAATCGTCGGTTCTATCGTGTGCTTATTAGTTATGGGGGTGTGACGTCGATTCAACACTTGACAATTATGTCGAGTTTTTATTTCTTTAAACGCATAAACCTTTTCAATTAAAATGTTTTGAGAGGGATGATCTCAAAAATCCCTTAGAATCCTTAGTTACGACTTAAACCATATATGTTTAAACTAGATAGAGAATATATAGTAAGATTGAACGAGCGCAAAATAACACTATGATTCTAACTTTAAGTAATGTGAATGTCTATTGATGGTTTTAGAAACAAAGCCAATCATCATTGCGAGGACTCCATGTATATAAAAAAGATATGTCTAGTCTTTTCTTTTTGGTCGCCTCATTAGAGGTTGCAATACTTACTAATAATTGACTGGAAAATAACAATGACAATCCTTAAGTTTACTCCCTACGTCAAGTATCTCTTCGTCATCTTCATCCTTGCTTTTTTATGATAAATTTGAAGTTGCATCTGTCACCACACATGATTTACAAAATTGCCATCTTTTGTCCCAAACCAACTAACATGGAGTAATTCCGATTGTACTTATGCATAAAGTATGCTTCTTTATGTCTACTACCTTGGTGAACTTGTAAGCTAGATTTTTCAAGCCAGCAACTTTTTTCCAACTTTGACTTATTATCTTTTAATGTTGACATGATGAAATGATAATGCTTCTTGATTTGTCTAGTCCTTAAACGATAATTTTTTGCTAAGTACATTGCACATTGACTATCAATCTATATTGTGCTCACCGACTGCTTTCAATGTGGCTCCTCCATGTCATCTTATAAACACATGATTTCCCTGGAGGCTTCTGTGATTGCCCCATTCTTCCGTCCTACTTAACTCACTACTTTAACTGCAATAGTAAAGACAAATCAAGTGGTGCACTTACCACTATCTTGATCACCCGAGTGATCTGCATTCACATAATCTTGTAACTCTAGAGATATATCTACATAACAAAGAGATTAATTTGGTGTTTTTGCTAGATATTTCAATATTCATTTTAATACATTCTAACTCATTTTGTCCGAGTTCTACAACAATCGACTCACAACTCCCATTGCATGTGCAATGAATAGTCTCATGCTCCCCTTAGCATAAATCAAACTTCCCGGTGCTGATGCACATGGGACTATTGCTGTCTAATCTTCATATCATTGAAAAGTTTGAAGTGACTCACTAAAGGAGTCGCAAATATCTTCTTATTTTTCTGTCCCTAATGATTCTTCTTGTCCTTTCCCAAGTTTTTCATAGCAAATTGTTATTCCAACATCTTCTTCACTTTGGCGATTCTCTTCTTATTGGAGTTAGCCACCAACATAACATCAATATGCAAAAAAAGATACATTATATCATCGTTGTTATACTAGCGAAAATAAACACAATGATCAACCACATAATGTGTAAATCTTTTTATCTTCATGAAATCATCAAATTTTAAGTACCATTATCATGCAACTTGTTTCAAGTCATACAAGCTTTTCTATTTTATCTTTGACCTCAAAACCTTAAGGTTACACAAGTATAACCCTTCACCTAAGTCACTGTGCAAAAACGTCATTTTTCATATCCAATTGCTCAAATGAAGATTCTCCACTACAACTATACTCAATAAAACTCTTATTGATGTCCTTTTCACTACTTATGAAAATATCTCAAAATAATCAATTGTTTCTTTTAAGAAAATCCTTGACCATAACTCTCGCTTATATCTAATACTACTATTAGGTCCACTTTTTTTTATCCAATACACCCTTTTGTTTAGAAAAGCCTTCTTACCAGTTGGCAACTCGATCAATTTATACTTCAAAATACTTTGTCTATTCCACATTACTACGATCCTCTTGAACTACCTACTCATTGATAATGGGCTCATTTCAAACCCCCTCCCCCTTTCAGTTGCAATCTGATTTATCAAAACCATCTTTACGCGCATTGTGTCCAGCTCAACATATGTTGGTTCCGCTGCCTTCTCATGTCCTATCTGATGATCATTCGTTATAAAAGATCACCTTTTGAAAATCTCAAGTAGTTATGATTTTTATCTGAGAGCATAGAACCAAATCTTTCTTGTGACAAAATATATTTTACCATCATAAGAGAGTTCCGAAACCAGTCCCCACACATCAATATGACCAAACTCTAGCTTACAGCTTGTATTATGTCTCCATTCAAAATGAAAAAAAAAATTGCTTTTTGTTTCTAATATAATGAACTCTCACAAAATTTCAACTGACTCTCTGTAAACTTAGAAGCAACTTTGCGAGTATAATTGCTTTACACCCTAAAATGTCTCAAAACAATATCAAAGAGTAGACAAACTACTTGGAGCCACTATAGTTGCAATTATACCACTAATATTGTCTCCCTAGAGAAAGTGAAGCCTAACCAATACGTTTTTCCTTTACTACCACTCTTGCCCTTGAGATTATCTTTCACTCTCCGCATCCAAACATTATTACTAAACCATTCGGGTCAAGCTTACTTTAAATCGAAAGTTGCCAAAAAGCTCTCCATGTTCTCGACTGGCCAACTCGAGCTTTAATACTCTTTATTACCTTCGCCTGAAGAGAGTGCAAAGAGGGAGTCTAAGTTTGAGTTTGTTAACATATCCAGTTGGGTCCATATTCACTCAAAAACTTAAACTAAATGAGTTATGTGACAATCCCAATATGTTAACTACTCAACACCACACAGATTCTCCGACGTGAGACTTTTCAACATAACTCAAAGAAAGGGTGGGGGAAGAGAGTGGAAGAGAAACTTGTGTGTAGATTTTGAGTCTGCATTTATGGAAATGGTCTTCAATCCATGGATGTGCAAATTTATATGATTTTCAATGTGAATAGGTTAGTAAGTGATATAAAGAGTAACAATGAGGATGTGTCTACAATTAGCGCAACAATTTATAATGTATATCACTAGTTCCAAGGTCGACGTGCAACAAAAATATAGTTTGTCAGAAATTGTGTCAGAGGAATAAGAAAATATGAAATCAGAAGAGAAGTTACGTGTAGCAGAAAATCTGAGAATCTTTAGATGGAAAGGGGACGTGTTTTATGGAGGAAGCAACTGTAATTAACAAGGATCACGTTGCACAGATTATTCATTGGACTAAACCAGCGGCGCCCGAAATTATATGTGCCAAGTTGGGAAAACTCTGATATTTTTTTCTCAATCAAACTTCGAAACGAATGAGCTTTATATCATCAACATTTCCTGTGACATGGCAGAGAAGCAATCCGCATGGATTCCTCGATGCATTCGCACATGCTCGGATGTTTAGGGAATGGATATGGAGAAGGAAGCAGAGCCAATTCCGGTGATCACGGGATGTGCAAGAAGGGAAAGAGATCAGATAAGAGCGAAACAGGAATGGCAGAAGAGAGATGGAGGAAATCGGTGGACTTGATGGTTTCTACTTTTGCAATACGAGGAGGGCGCCCGTATACCGTGTCGTTTACAAGAGGAAAGTGGAAGTTATTCTTGTCTTCGAATTCAATCAACTTACATACATTTATATATAAAAGATGGCCTAATTCCTTAAAAAGAAGTAATAACTTCAGATCATATGATGATTTTGACATTAACTTTTTTGTTTGTCTCGTAAAAATAACAAAGTTTTTCCCAAATCTGACTTCCCTTAACTTGAAACCTTTGATTGTCCAACCCGACTATTTCACATCATCAATAAATTGATGTGGTTCGTTGGCTTGATTTAAAGTACTACGATTGTCTTCTTCTTTAGGCCACAGTTTGAAAAATAACGGTCAACCTGTTCATCATTTCTTGCAACTCGAAATGATCTTCGGATTAAATCTCTCTGGATAGCTTTCGATATTTTGTCATAGGCTAAAGCTGTAGACCCCTGCCCACGGAGAGACGTCATGGAGGAGAGTCACCAAGCTCTTTTTTCTCTGAAATAATGGCAACTTCAAATAGAGAGACATTGGACAGATTAATTAGTGATTTTCTATAAGACAGATTTGGGATATGGGGGAAAATTTGCGATTTCTTATTTTGAGATAAGGATGAAAGTTTGTGTTCTTCTATTAGATAAAAAAAACATTAAGGTCAGAATTGTGACTTGAGTCGAGCTTTTTTTGAAATTAGCCCTAGAAAAAGAAAGAAACGATCATGGTTTCTCCCATTAGCTCTTTCTGATTTCGCTTTCTTAATTGAGGGGGGACACAGGAGAAACACAACGTGGAAAGCAATACAATATAACGCATGTGGGGGAGTGGAAGAAGAGTAGCTCCATCCACTGTCTGCTCCCCAGTTCATCCGTTGAGGTAAAGCCTCACGCCGCCGTGCCCTGATCAGATCCGGCATGACCCGGTTCTCCGACGATCTTCCATGGTGATCTCCTGGCGAGTTCCTGCCGCGGACCCCCGGCGATGCACTCGCAAACTTCTTGGCAAAAGCTTGGTAAGTCCGCTCTTTCTTTTCCGGTCTTCTTGATGCCGGTCAGTTACTTTCGACATAGCCTAATTTCCTGCTACCCTAACCGCCACACTCCGCCATTTCTCTCTTTTAAGGTTATGAACTATTAATTACGTATCCGCATGATCGTTCTTGCGTATTAGTAGTTCAAAATCAACCAACACTACTTGCGAAAAAAGAAGAAGAGAGAGACCAAAAAGGCATGCAATATCTAACATAATCAAATCCAGTTGAATTTCTATTCCGTAGACACTTATCAAAAGTTGCAACCTAGGTAGAGTTCGGCCTAAGTCTTAACTTTTCTTCCGGCGGATCTTTTTTGGGAAGATCACGACAATTTAACGTATTTCAATAAATGTAAATAAGATTATTTTGATTCTTGATAAATTTCCAAATTTCGAAGATGATCGTACACAACAATTCAAAAGGCTTGTTCATGCTGCTTAGCACCAGAACTAAAAAAACAAAACATGAAATGTCCAAAGTTGAAATCTCCACAAAAGAAGAGAGACAAAAAACCGAGCCATGGAATTACCGTCCAAAGTCGTCGCCAAAAACGACGACGTGGAAGAGCGACGAAAGACCGTTCGTTCCCGCTTCATGAACAGCCTCGCGGTCACCGGTTTCGTGATCCCACCGGTCCGTCGCCGTCCCCGACAAATTAGTAGAAGACTTTAAATTCCCCACATTAGAAAAAACAATCAAAAGACGTTTAATCAATTAATTGAAAATCAAAGGGAAAAGCAACCAAAAGAAGAAGCAAAAAAGTCCGCAGTGGCTACAAAAGAACTTCCCAGCAACCATTTGCCTTTGCTCACCAGCCTTCGTGTTCCCTCGCTTTGACTCCATTCCTCTTCGGCCTTGCTTCCGTGCTTTCCTCTCTCTCTCTCTCTGTGAATTCTTCCTCCTCGTCTCCGAGGATCCAGTGGGGATCAGCTGAAGCATCGCCCGCCATTGAAATCGCAGGCTGACCTTCCCCTGTCGTACGCCTCGAAGGTACGGTTTTTGAGCCCACGAGTGTCTTCCCGTAGCCTCGCTATCCGACGATCCATCCCCCGCGATTTCCATCCGTGGGTTATTCTCTCGTTTTGCCCCGGAGTCCGGTGGATTGGTGGCGCTGAGCTCTGTGAACTGACGGTGTGGGGAGGTTGATTGTTGATCGTTTCTATAGCTTGTTGTCTATCGAGTTATGTTGCGGAACGGGTGCTGCTCGATGTCCCCTTGTTGCTCTGACTTGGTACCCGTCGCATTCAATACTTCGTGGCTAGTTCTCTTGTTTTTCGCTTGCTTAGTCTGCGAGTGTTTTGTTTTGGTGAAATTTTCACTTGGAAGAGTAGTTGGATTATGTCCTTTTTCACAATCTTTTCCCCCGTGGAGATGACGATGGTTACATTTTTTGTTTTCCAGTTCCTTTTCTAGGAAATGAGAGCAAACTGATTAACCGAACTCTTTATCCGCTGGAGCTGTGATGGGTTTCCCTCCTCGTCTCAATCTCTCTATCCGGAGACCGCCGATGGCTGTTTGGCTGTGGATTTCTCTGTTACTTCTGCAGGGGAATGTCGCAGTTCTCTCTGACTCCAATTATTTGATTGGTCTCGGGAGCTATGACATTACTGGTCCTGCCGCTGATGTTAACATGATGGGTTATGCGAACACGGAACAGATCGCAGCAGGAGTTCACTTCAGGCTTCGAGCGAGGGCATTCATTGTGGCAGAACCGCAAGGGAAGCGTGTTGTGTTCGTGAATCTTGATGCTTGCATGGCATCTCAATTGGTGACAATCAAAGTGATGGAGAGATTGAAAGCAAGGTAGTGCTCGCCTTATGCCAAATTTATTCTTTTTTTGTGTGATTTTACTTCTGTCGGTGCAGTTTTGATTGATTACAACACTAGTATTGTGAAGATAGAACCATTCCTTTAGATACGCATAGAGGGGTTATCTAATGAGGGCCTTCCAAATGGATGTTGTCATGTTGACAGGTATGGTGACTTGTACACTGAAAGTAATGTAGCCATCAGTGGAATTCATACGCATGCTGGTCCCGGTGGCTACCTGCAATATGTTGTATATATCATCACGTCGCTTGGATTTGTGCGCCAGTCATTTGATGTCATTGTTGATGGTATTGAAAAGAGCATCATAGAAGCTCATGAAAATCTCAGGCCAGGATCAGTTTTCGTGAATAAAGGTAAGAGAGACGATCTCAACAGCTTATTCATTATGTTTCTTCCTATGCCCGAGTTACGCAGTCTGTGTTAATTCTTCACTTTACGAGAATTTGTTGTGGTTTTGTACTACGTGGGCAAGAACAGGATGTTCTTGGTCCTGCTCATAGATTTCTTTAGTCGGCTCATGTTGCTTTTGTGCTTGCAAGCCTGCCAGATCTGTCAATTTTTCTGCTGGGTCACGTCATGTGCATATGTAACTAGGAATGATAAATCTCTCATTTTAATGAAACCAAAAGTTTAGGCTATAAATTTTCAATCTTTTCAGTTTTGCATAACCACTTTTGAAAGAAGGCCTGGTTTATACCAGGACACGGTAATCTCTACCTCATAAAGCAATCTGCTTAGTCAAACATGCCTCTCCTTGGCAATTGCCAATTCGCCACCATCCAGAAATCCAATTTCTTCTCTCAGGTCTTCATCTTTACTTCTAATCTTACTAAGTTTTTGCCAATGGCCAAACAGGTGAGCTTTTGGATGCGGGAGCAAATCGCAGTCCCAGTGCTTACCTCAATAACCCCGCGGCAGAACGCAGCAAATACAAGTATAACGTTGACAAAGAGATGACACTACTGAAGTTTGTGGATAGTGAGTGGGGACCAGTGGGTAGCTTCAACTGGTTTTCTACACATGGAACTTCTATGAGTCGTACAAACTCATTAATTAGTGGGGATAACAAAGGCGCAGCTGCTCGTTTTATGGAAGATTGGTTTAACAAGAAGGGCATCGAAATGTCATATTCCAGTGATCTTGAAGATGGTGGAATTCCACGAAGAGTCTCAGACATTTTGCCCGAATTTCATGATAATCGTAAGCAATTTGCTTCCCACTTCTTTTGTATGATATAGCCGAGCTGTTTGTTCATCGGTGTCCATTATTTGTGGCTTTGCAGAGCCATCCAATAGCTTTCTACTACGGCTAGGAAAATATGGACAGGGTTGTATGTAATAAACTATTTTATCTTAGCCCTTCAAGGAACTATTCCAAACCTAGAGTTCTTCTTGATACATCACCATCTTCAGGTAGTATCGAACCTTGAGGATGGGTTGTGTACGTCATTATGCTAATTAATACTCAGTTGTCTGTCTGCTTCTTGATGCTGGTTCACTAATTTATATTGCATCAAATAGTGAATTTGATGGTAGTTCTGAGTCATTTGTGTCTGATGCAGATCATGAATTACTGGAGCTTGCCGCATCATTCCAATCTCCCCCTGGTAAACCAGCGACGAGGACTCTGAGTGTTGCTAGACGTGTCAGGAGTGCCCTTAGGCAAACTGAGAAACCTGGATTTGTAGCTGCTTTTTGTCAAACGAACTGTGGCGACGTTAGCCCAAATGTGCTTGGAACATTCTGCATAGACACTGGGTTACCTTGTGACTTCAATCACAGTACCTGCGGTGGGAAGAATGAATTGTGCTATGGTCGTGGACCGGGGTATTACTACTGATTCCCTATAACTGGTACAAAGTATTAGAAACGTCCTTAGCAGCCATATGGACATTAACTGTAAGAATCTTTTGCTTAATGTGGCAGTTACCCAGATGAATTTGAAAGCACGCGTATAATTGGGGAGAGACAATTTGAAAAAGCTTTGGATCTTTTCAACAAGGCATCTGAACAGTTGCAGGGGAAGGTTGACTTCCGTCATGTATATTTGGATTTTTCCAAGCTTGAGGTGACAGTTCCTAAACAGGGAGGAGGTTCAGAAGTGGTAAAAACATGTCCTGCTTCAATGGGATTTGCATTTGCTGCAGGAACAACGGATGGACCAGGAGCTTTTGATTTTAAGCAAGGGGATGACCAGGTAATGATCATTGGTAATTTTCTAACCCTGAAATGGTTTTTTCTTTACACTTACAGTGTATATTCTTACGAGTTGATTGTCTGTCCTATGATATATGTCAGGGAAATCCTTTTTGGAAGCTGGTCCGCAATTTACTTAAAACTCCAAACCAGACGCAGATTGATTGTCAGCATCCAAAGCCCATCTTGCTTGACACTGGTGAAATGACGGTGCCATATGATTGGGCGGTAGGTTGCTCTGACCTGATATTGGTTTCTCGGAGTATACCATGCGTGCATCATGAGCATCTGAACCATAACTTTCTTATGTCAGTAGAACTATTAGGCAACCATTTGTGGTAAAACTTCAGTTGTCAAAATACAGGCACAAGCATATCAGACCATAATTTTGTTAAAAAGTGCCCCCAAAGCACTTGTTTAGCTACTAAATAAGGCTATGTTGTAAATTTTAATGATTGTCTTTGCAATGTGCATCAGATATTTCCTCGTTGAGCATGTTTAATAAAATCCTTCTAAATGTTTCCTCTTGTGTTCAATTTAGACCTTAGTATGAAAAACACGCCGAAGACATAACCGCATGACAGAAATTATTGAGAACCAACTCACAAGAAAAAGCATAAGAGGCAGTGCTTGAACTTTGAGCTTGTGATGTATGTTCGGATATTATGTTAGAGAACTATGTCATGAAAACTCAAGTTGTCTGGTGTTAACAGTATCCAACCAAAATTTTAGGTTAATAGCGGAAGAAGATTACAAGCATATAACTTCATGATAAACCTCATAACCAAACAATGTGCTTGTGGGATAAGTTTAACGTCTTCTCTCATTTGCAGTATGATGAATGAGAGCCACACACAAATAAAAAACACATGCAAATAAACTTAATGGGACATGACTGATTGAAACCTGACACCAATACCATCTGAAATGATCTAGCCCGTTCCAAAGGGACAAAGCCCTTGGATGAGTACTCAAGTGGTGATCATTGGGAGATGAGCTTTCATTAATTAATTATTTTGTGTGCTCTTTCCCCATCTAATGTGGGATCAGGGGTCTTACAGACTACTGGCATTTATCCGTCGCCCACCGATACTCCCTCTTTCTGATGTTTGATTTTGTTCATTAAAAACCCTTCAAGATCCTGATAGCTTGTCTGGAGCTGCATTTTTTCTAAGTCGTTTTGCTCCTCTGATCATTCCTTGCCCTCCTTGAATTGGCTAGGGACCTAGGGCGTCACAAATGAGATGAGATCTGGTAAAGTGACTTGAGATCTGTTAAGCTGTCTACATGTCCATACTGCATAGCTGCATTTTTTCCGCCACTTGCACCATTGACTAATGGTTATTGCACATGAAATCGACTCTCTTTCTCTTCTATATAAATGTCAAAGAGATCGGGAATTCTCAGCTATGCATCATTTTTGTGAATGGAAAGATGACTTGGTTTTCAAAATTCTGCCTCATCTGTTTACATCAGATGACATGGCAGAAGAACTTGAGTGATAGCTTCAATTGTTTCATACTGCCATAATGATTTCATCACCTTCATGGTTTATGCAGCCTTCAATTCTTCCAATTCAAATGTTCAGGATTGGACAGTTAGTCATTCTCAGTGTACCTGGAGGTATTCTTTTCTCTTCCCATTTTCTATGAAAGTATGATATTATAAATCAGATTAAAATGGCTTTTCTAATTGAGTGTTTCTAATGCATTTAAAATGGGAGGCCAAATTTTCCTTGACTTATTGGTAGAAATTTCTAAAAGACATGTGAATTTGGATCTGTCCAGTCTTGTCCACTCTGCACAAGTTTTGTAAGTGTAGAAGCGATTTCTTTCCTGTACTTTGATTCAACTATCATCATGAGGATCTTTATAGAACTGTCTTGTTTTAGTATTTACCAAAAATAATAGGAAATTTTTTCACCTTGAGGATTAGTTAAAGAAGCCATTCAATATGTTGTAGCGTATTGTTGGACATAAGCCCGCAATGCAATTTTAAATACATGGAAGCCAATCATAGTATGTCTCAAGTTACCTAGCTTATTCAAGTCAAGAGTTAATTTTCTTTGTTCCTTGTTATTTTGAGTGTAGGAGTATCATATCAGTTGGGGTACCCAACTGACCCTTCTGATATGCGCATACTCTCTAGGCAATTACTTGGTCTTTATTCAATCAAGGTCATCTTAAGTGATGAAAACCCACTTTCAATCAAACTTAGAGAAATTAAATGAAATTTGGACATGATCTTAGTCAAACGTGTCTAGACTCTAAAAGTGTGGAAGGTCAGATCTTTCATTCCTTTTTCGGGATGGTGTAGCAACGGTGTCAAAACCGGAAAAAATTCCTGGTTCCTCCCCTGTTGACTGTCATAACCAGCTTCCTTGTATTGTCATGAGTATGGTATCTTTTGTAACCTAATCAAAGCATTTTGGCCTATGGATTCTCTTTCATAGAGTTCACTACTATGGCTGGAAGGCGTCTCCGTGAGGCTGTAAGGACAGTGTTTGCAAGTGGAGGTAATGGACATTTCAGTGGCAATGTCCATGTTGTTATAGCTGGGTTGACCAATACCTATTCTCAGTATGTGACTACTTTTGAAGAATATCAGATCCAACGATATGAGGTATGTATTTGCATCTCATTGATGACAACCATACACTTGCTTTCTGCGAAGAGAATGGAACATCATGCGGACATGATTTGTTATAGCTAAATTAATGAAGTTCAGGGAAGGCAAATTTTAAAACTAGAAAGATTCTTTTGTTTGCAATAGGTAGGCTTATTGACCAACTAAATTCCCTTGCTAAAAGAATTTTTGGTGGGGATAATTTCCATACATGGTGGCCACCAAAAAAGTCATGTTTCCACATCCCGCGGTCATCTCCCAAGAGTTATATAAGTGACTGGAAATATTAAAGTTGCCTGCCCAAATAACTGAGATGTTTCAACTTAAGAGATATATTCTCAATGGTGCTTTCAGGGTGCCTCTACACTGTATGGTCCCCACACTCTTAGTGCATATATCCAAGAGTTCAAGAAACTTGCAAGCGCAATGTTAAGAGGCCAACCTGTTCAACCAGGTCCACAGCCCCCGGATCTTCTAGCTAATCAGATAAGCTTACTCACGCCAGTTGTGATGGATGCAACACCAGCCGGTGTGAACTTTGGGGATGTCAAATCTGATGTGCCCAAGAACTCTACTTTCAAGAGAGGCGACATGGTGACAGTGGTCTTCTGGTCAGCTTGCCCAAGGAATGACCTGATGACTGAAGGTACATTTGCCCTCGTGGAGGTGCTCCAAGGGAAAGATACGTGGGTTCCATCTTACGACGATGACGATTTCTGCCTTCGGTTCAAATGGTCCAGACCTTCAAAACTGAGCACTCGAAGCATGGCCACCATAGAATGGAGAATACCTGAATCTGCTACTCCAGGTGTGTATAGGATAAGACATTTTGGTGCCTCGAAGGGACTTTTGGGATCGCCACGCCACTTCGCAGGATCCTCTAGTGCTTTTGTTGTAACTTAAAGCGGGGGAAAAGGGGAGATACCATGAACAGATACGCATGCAACGGAGTGCAAGTATGTTGTCTTAATATGAATTATCGAGGCATAGCATAGGCATCGTATCATCTTGGATCAAATGGGATTATCAATGGCATGAAGCTTGTCTTATGCATCTCGGAGGGCCTTTCTATTTAGTCTTATTTAGAGGCTCCGAGTACTAATTTGGTTTCTGTAGATGAATTTGCTTAGTCATGTGCCCGTGTGTCGGCCCGCTTTAGTTCCCTGTCAGCATGGTGTTTGCACATCGAGTTTCTGGATTGACTGCGTTGAGTTCTCGACCGAAGAACATTCAGTACAGATATGAAGCTATCATTGAAGCAATTCCTAACGATTGAATGTCTTACTCGGCGTGCGGACAAGGTAAGTAATCGATGGTAAAGGACAAGCACACACCAAAAAAAAAAAAAAAACGCTTTCCTTTTCACAATGTCCCCGCAAGAACAGAGGGAATAAGTATTATGTAAACGTGCCCCTTTTTAGCTTGCTTTCCAAACAAACGAATCAATGGCACTTCTCCTCGAACCCCATGGCTAAAAAAAATGAAACACGGAACGTCTTTTAGTTGTTGTGCACTTCTTAAGATGACTTTCCATGGACTCACAAAACTGTTGGCCTAAGTCTCTTCATAGGCATCTTATAAAACAGAAACAAGCCAAGGACACTACAAGCCCAAACAAACAAGGAAAAGAGAAAAAAAAAACCAAAAGATTGAATGAAATTACAATGCATGAATCTACGTTACTAGAGGCTTCGAGGAAGCTAGAGTAGGAGAGTACTTTTTGTTCAAATTATAAGATTGTGATTCCATCTGCGGCGCTCCAGTTACATTAGAGGAATTACGGAAAAAAGGAGTATCAACAATTGGATCATCAGTTATTGATAATAGATAATATGAGTGCATATCCAAAGAAAGTGTACCGACGACGTTGATCGTGACCTTGAGACGGAGCCAGAGCCTACAGAAAGGGGAAAATCTCACTAGTGAGATGGAGAGCAGCGTCACTTCGTTTGGGCCTGGTAGACTGTCGAACTATCTGGACTCTCTCTTGGGCCTTGGCCCATACAAGTGGCCCGACCCAGACCCATTCCTGAGCAAAAGCGAGGAGAAAACTGAGAAACGGAGGAGGTCGGACTTTGGAAAGGTGGAGTTGCGAGCGACTTCCACTCTCTGCTCCGATCGTGCTTCTCCGGAGAGCATCGATCAGCGGTGGAGCGAGCGAAGGAAAGTCAGGAACGATGTCGGTGCAGGAATATCTGGACAAGCACATGCTTTCCCGGAAAATCGAAGACGCCGTCAATGCCGCTGTTAGGGCCAAGACTCCCGATCCCGTCCTCTTCATCGTGAGACCTCTTCCTCATCCTCCTCCTCTTCTTCTTCTCCTTCCTTGAATATCTTTTTTTTTTGTTTTCGCTTGTCGTTTCCCCGAGAAAATGCGGGGAAAGTTGCGCCACCTTCGGTTATGGAAAGCCGTGGCCTACGCCTCCGCGAGAGGTCACTCAGCTAAACAGTTAAGGCTGGATGGTTATGTTCGCAGTCGAATCACATGAGAAAGGCGGTTCCGTCGGTTATAACGAAGATTCAGGCCAGGCAGATACTGGACAGCAGAGGCGTTCCTACCGTTGAAGTGGACTTGCACACTAACAAAGGGATGTTTCGCGCGTCGGCTCCGAGCGGCGATCAAACCGGAATGTGAGGTTTTTCTGCATTTTCGATTTCCTTCGTTATCGTGATATTTCTTGGTTGATTGGTGAGTATGTATTTGAAGTAGCGGTAGAACTGCTGGTACTTGTACGAGTTCGCTCGTATAACACGTATGAAGTACCAACTCGATCTGTCAGTTTGACCGTGAGGCGTGATGGCTTGTGGTGATGATTTTAGGTACGAGGCTATGGAATTGCGGGATGGGGACAAGGGTGTGTATCTTGGGAATAGTGTAAAGAGAGCTGTTAGGAATATCAATGAGAAAATCTCCGAAGCATTGATAGGGATGGATCCTATTCTTCAGGGTCAGATTGATCAGGCCATGATAGACCTGGACAAAACGGAGAAGAAGGTACCTGCTTTTTTGAAACGAATTGATTGTTTGCTTGGAGTTGCCTGAAGAAGAACAATCCTTTGAGGGATTATTGGCAGAAAAATCCTTATTGTGAAAACACATGCTTTGTATCCAGATATATGACAATCACCTCTTGAAAATACGGTCTCTAGAGTATTTCTGATGCTTGGAGCTTTGTACATGTTTTGCCAGCCTTCAAATTGGTGCATAAGAAATTGTCTTTAATGAACCTTGTTGTGTGTTAGCAGGACATTGAACTTCTCCAATTCTTCCATTATGAATGGCTGTGCATAGTTGATTTTCGTGATGAATTCTATGATAGTGCCTGTTCGGACCAACACATGATGCTACGCGGTGGTGTTACTAGTTGAGAGTGATTTGGGTGCATACTTGGGAAAATGTATAAATAACCTTTCAAATGTCATAGATATCAAAGCAATGTCATAATCAAATAATACGAGACTATTGATCCTAATTTTGCACAAGTTGGACTGTAATAGGTTTCTTGAGTTGTGGCGTTATGGTTCATTTGAAAAATCAGGGATGCTCTTCACAGCCATCAATAAGACATGGTCTGAGAGAAATCATCTTGTAGGGTGAGCTGGGGGCTAATGCAATATTGGCTGTGTCAATTGCTGCTTGCAAAGCTGGTGCTGCTGAAAAGGAGGCATGTATAATTTAATCTGCAATTTAAGAAGGTTTTTGTCCGTTTCTATCTGTATAAATATTGTCATTCTACGCCCCTTCCATGCAGGTTCCCCTTTATAAGCACATTGCTGATCTTGCCGGTAAGCCCAACCTGACTCTTCCAGTACCTTCCTTCACTGTTATAAGTGGTGGAAAACATGCTGGAAACAACCTTGCCATTCAGGTATGCTCTGTCTTTTTCCCAGGTGTATCTGTGTTTATATCAGCTTGTTTTTGTGCCGGCAGGTTGGTTAGCTTTTTTATGTACCTATCAATAATCTGTTGAATTTACTCATAGTTGGCTGTAACTGCTGACAGGAAATCATGATTCTACCAATTGGAGCCTCCAGATTTGAGGAGGCTTTACAAATGGGTGCTGAAACCTATCATCACTTAAAGGTGTACTTTGAATTTACTCGTTCAATTTCTGCATTGTCCTTAAACAGCATGTATGACTCATTAATTGTTTGGTCATCAGAAAACACAGATTATACTGTTCAGAACTTTATCTTATGATGTTTTAAACACTCCCTCCTATCATTCATTTCCTTCTCAAAAATCGATTATTAGCTGTTCTGCCGCAGTTTATTTTATAAGTACATCGTGTTCTACAATCTTGTGTCTAGTTAGCCTTCTTAATCCAGGGAAACACTATTCTATATTAATGTCCATGTTTATCTATAGACTGCATCTGATGTCAATGTTTTGTTAACAAAAAGGCAGGCTGTTATCACGGAGAAACATGGTGCACAGGGATGTAATGTGGGCGAAGATGGTGGCTTTACTCCTAATGTGTCCAGGTCGCATACTTATCTTTGTCATACATTTTATGTGCAAAAATAGACAAACAAAACAGCACGAATGATAGAGGAGGAATATTGTTCAAGCTGTGTCGGATTGTTGCTCAATTCTTATTTGAAGAATGGTTTTAAAATGATAAAGCAGCGGATTCAATAGACCCAAAAATGAATAAAGAACTTGCTTATTGATATCTTATGGTACTTGGCAGCTTTAGAGAAGCCCTGGATCTGGTTAAAGAGGCTATCAGCAGAACTGGGTATATTGAGAGTATAAAGATAGCTATTGATGTTGCTGCTACTAATTTTTGCATAGGTAACAATTTTAATGTTTTGAAGTACTTCTGTCAAAGTGTGGCGCATAGATTTTGAAGGACAATGCACTGTGTGATCAGTTTGAACTATGTTTGGAATTATTGCATGATGTCTGGATGATGGTTCACACGGAATCTGTATTAGCGCATTTAATTTGAGTTCTTTGTTATCATAAGATGGGATATATAACACATGTCTTGTCCAAGGAAGCTGGGAAGACTTTGACAATGTTTGTTTGGTGTTTTACTCAGTTAATCTGTATTAGCGCATTTAATTTGAGTTCTTTGTTATCATAAGATGGGATATATAACACGTCTTGTCCAAGGAAGCTGCGAAGACTTTGACAATGTTTTTTGGTGTATTACTCAGTTAATGCTATATAGGAATTTCTCTTGCAAAACTGATATCTCTGCTTACTTTGTACAGGCACAAAATATGATTTGGACTTCAAGTCTCCAAATAAGTCGGGGCAAAATTTCAAATCTGGGGAGGATATGATAGACATGTACAAAGAACTCTGTTCTGGTACCTAGTCTAGTATAAACACTTCGGATGAATTATGCTTATTTGATTTATATGATCTTCACAAGTTCCACTCTTTTTTTTCTTTTTCTTTTATATCTTAGACTATCCAATCGTATCAATCGAAGATCCATTTGATAAGGAGGACTGGGAGCATGTCAAGTATTTCTCTAGCCTTGGAGTTTGCCAGGTGCACATCTATATCTCTTCATCCTATTGGTGGTCTATCTACAAGCAGTTTTTGCCTTGGAAGAATAATTCTACAGTCTTACGCTTCTTCCTTTTTGTCGCTATAATGCATGGTAGACTAGTTGCTACTCTTCTTCATCCCTTCCTAACCCAATTTCTAACTACTTAGAGCATAGACAACAAAAGACCAGCTTCCAGATCAAAGTTAGATGCTTTGTAAATGATGATTAAGTATTAACTATGGAGTGCTCTCTGGCTGCCTTTCTTTTCTAGCGGAGCTTTCTGATCTAGCAATAATCAATGGTTTCTTATTTGAAATTTCTATTCCTCACTTCTTTTGTGGTGATTGAAAAGTAATTTCACTCTCATTTCTCAGGTTGTTGGGGATGACTTGTTAATGTCAAATCCCAAGCGTGTTGAGAGAGCGATCAATGAGTCCACTTGCAATGCTTTTCTTCTCAAGGTATCGGATTCTTGCTTTACTTAATTGCCTTATTTGGCATTGAGATTTGTATGAAACCTTTAGACATCTCGGTTTACCTTAAAGGGAGAGCAGAATAAAATGCCATAGGGCCTGCTTGTAAAGTGACGAAGCTATTGTTCATCAAATGAAAAAGTCCCCCAAATTTTGCTTCTGTATGAATTCTTTGGGTGAGACTCAGCAGGTGTAAAAAATATTAATTCTTGGGTGAGACTTACCAGTTATAAAAAATATGAATTCTTTGGGTTAGACTCACCAGGTGTACAAAATGCCCAATAGGTAAACCAGATTGGAACTGTGACGGAGGCCATTGAGGTGGTCAAGCTGGCAAAGGATGCTCAATGGGGAATCATAACATCGCATAGATGTGGTGAAACTGAAGATACTTTCATAGCAGACCTATCTGTGGGACTTGGTACTGGTCACATCAAAGCAGGTGCTCCTTGTCGAGGGGAACGACTGGCAAAGTACAACCAGGTCTGCTTTCATCTTGACAAAGCAACAGTGTCCTTCTATAATCTTTACTGTCACGATTGGTGATATTCTTGATCTGAATCTCCTATGATCATGTGAAACCTAAAGAACGGTCTAAATCTCAAGGAGGATCTTAATAGGGTTCCAACCCTATTCAATAGCATCATAAGTCTGACATGATCCTACCAATAGTACCAATTCAAATTTCGTGTAGGTATATTCTGTGTTTCACATTTGTAGAATTTGACATTTTAGGTTAAAGAAATATAGGCTTCACCTACACTACTATGTTTAGAGAAGTTATATGCCTCTAAAGAATACTTTTATGGAGTTGCGATCATACCAGAAACATTATAGTCAATGTCAACTAGTTATTTATGTAATATATATTCTTTTAGAACTTCTAGTATCCTAGGTCTCGATATGGTCTTATGATGCGATCGCTCAGATGTCCCATCCATCCTAAGTGAGCTCCTGATTTTAGCAACCTTGCTAACTATCAATTCTTAAACATTTACATCTGGGAAGAAGTTAGCAGGATTTGTGTAGCAAGTCTTGAAACAGTAGCCTCATATCGTGTTATTAAAGAAATAAAAGTTAGGCTCTCTCGAACTGTTAGAAGGAGCTCCTGAGAAAATCTTTACCCTCTTGTTGTTGCTGTTCATATCCTACTTGAATAGATTTTATCAAGGATTTGACAAGGCACTTAATTATTTCAGATCCCTTTTCATCTCTTGATGATTCTAATATAAGCACCATTAAATTACTCATGGCCATTGAGGATTTTGTTGTTTAGATAACGAACATATATTAGAGTTGCATGGGTCTTGGCAATTTTCACTAGATTTCGCCCTCGACTTAACACTTTTATGAAAGCTGATATTGAAAAATTCGAAAGTGACGGAATCAAAAGTCATCAATCTTTATTTTGTTGAGCAAAAATATGATTTGCAATGAAATGACAAGATTAATCTAAGACCCGAATTTGACACAACACCAATTGCTGGCCCCTAGAATTCAAAGATCTGAGCCGTTGATTCATCCTCTAGATAAGTATTGGTCTTTAGAGAGCACCCTTGACATTTTAACATCAAAGGATCCCGAAGACTACAAAATGTAACGAAGTTGAACCTTGGTTAGAATGTCTCTGTCGTACTGCATGGCAAGGAAAGCTGTGTACAACTAAACTTTGAAATGTTTCTTGCAGTTGCTCCGCATTGAGGAAGAGCTTGGTGATCAAGCCGTTTATGTTGGTGAAGATTGGAGGCAGTCATAACAGTTAGTGTTTCTTATGGGGGCTTAAGAGCATCTTATTACAATCAGGTACTGAGAGTGAATGGATTCTGCTTCCCTTTCATTGTTCAACCCTTCAAGAAAATCGTTATTATTGGAAGACCGACTTTTCTGATTGAGTGGCAGGTCTTGTGTGAGATTTGTATTATTCTTTGTGAAGCTTTTCGTGTAATCATTAGGTAGAGATGATCGAAGATGAAGGTAATAGATGTGATTGAGTAGGCGGATTTTGAGCATAATGGAACGAACATGGGCCGAAGCTTGTTTACAATAGACTATCGCCATCATTCTTTCAATTAATTGGCTCTCCAACATTGTTATTGCACTGACGTACCAAAGACACATAACGGCTGCATTACTAAGTTCTATTTTGTGGGTCATTACATGTCATATTGTACTTTTTGTTGGGTGCAAAAGTATAGGAGGTGCACCTGGAAGGTGCTCCAAGTTCCGGACAAAGATGGTTATCTCGATTCAACAATCTCTCTTGCCAACCGGCCATGAAACCGTAAACAATGACTTAGACGTTAAGTTTTAAGAGATACCAGACTCTTTGAAGAGGTGATGATCATATGAAGCAATTGCCTCAGTGAATGCTGGTTCGGCTACTTAATGTATGGTGCGGACATTTGCAATCCTAATTTAGGGGATTGAACTATCCTGGGATTTGTGTGCTGATTCTGTTCTGTTGGCTTGGGCACAGAGCCTGCGAATAGCCTGTTCATGGCATATACAGGTCCTTAAACGTTTATGGAACGTGGAGATGGGAAATCACGGACATAGCTGAAACCGTCAGTGTCGTCCTCAAGGCTTGTGTTTAAGTCTGTACATTGACATGGGGCATAAGAACTACAAAATAAAACTGACCAACAAGCAGTTAGTATTTCCTTGATTACAAGAAGCCTCGTCTCTCTCAAGACAAAAATGAAAACCGTAAGGACTTTTGATTGAGGCACGCTCCGAGTTTATGGATCAATTCGGGCAGTACTAAAATATAGGGAGCGAAATGTGAAGATAATCAGGGATCCAAAGTTACAACACAATTAACAAATTCCAGTTCTGCTCGTGTGGCCACTACAAAAAAATGGTGCATTTGAACAATGTTTAGAAGAAAATCAGCAGAACTCTCCTCCCATCCTCAAAAACTTAATAGAAATTTCCCTTTAGTACGCGAAGTTTTATTCTTAAATCACTTTTCTTTTCCAGACATAGCTAGCTCAGAAACAAGACGAGCTCCCCTTATCCGATTGGGAAATGTGGGTAGTTGGAGGTCGACCAAGATCGGTTCCTGGGATGGCAGCAGAAATGGTTAGCCCTACCATTAACTTCCACAGTATCATCAACTTAGTGAAACATTATTAGAGACTTTAAATTTTGCCCAGAAGTACAACAATTTTTAGACCCCAATCGTGCTGCACATTATAAAATTGATGATTGGGCTACATATTCAATGATAAGAATACTACTCCATGTACACAAATTAATATATAGAATGCTCTACCAAGGCTTGATCAAAAATTTGAACATGACATGATTGATATCCATTCGGTACCCATCAAATCACTAGGTAAACTAACACTAACTTCGTGATCGCATCACTCCCTTGAGAAAAAGAAAAGTGGATAGTCAATATTAAAAATAAACAACAATCCCACCAAAGTTCCTCTTACAGACATATTGCCCCATTGGCATACCTAGTAAAGCTCCGTATATCGGATAGTTGATGGTGAAGATAACTCCTAAAATTTCTAATACCGATGCGAGCACGGAATCTCAAAGTATGATTGCATAAACTCAATCTACCATATTGGGAATCCACACTACCAGACTCATGGTAAGTCAACTATTTATCAAGGAACAGTGCAATTCATCCTTTGATCCCACCCGAAAACCCAACTGCAATACAATTTCTCCCCATTGATTTTATCCGCAACCTCAAATTACAAAACCAGGATTACGACCCCATTAACTTCCTCTCAGTAGCACAGTGATGCAATGGGAGCATCTTCTTCAATATTCCCCAAAATTGGTTGGTTCTGTCGTACCCAAGATTCTCTTCTAAAAACCACAAAGATGGGACAAGCCACAAGTAATCGAAACTTCATGCCACAAGTTGGAAGAAAGACCTAAAATCCATTACAGAACTTCCCTAAAGTCAGAAGCACGAGTCAACCATACACTGGGAAGACAACACTGATTCAAAGCTACAAACATTTTCCAACTTGGGTAAGAACCTGTAAAGAGTAAAAAATTTCCTGAGACAGAAACATGAATTACTGCAGGCTGCAAAACAGGCTAACTGATTCGGGACTCCAGCAACTTATGGCTTTGTCTCGTCCTCGTCCTCTTCTATCTTAGGAGCCAGGTAAAACCTGATATAACCCATCTCGGCAATCTTGTACTCAACAACAACAGGAAGATCTGAAGACAAACTGATAGTCACAGTGTTTGATAAAGGAGTTGCCTTCGTGAAGGAGTTCAGGTACCTCAGTGCAAAAGTCAGTGTCACTGGGTCATTCATTTCGATAACTGTAGCTTCCTCCGGCTTCAATGGTTCACCCAAAACAATTAACAAATAGATTATATCAGGACCAGCGTACTCCCGAGAAAGAGCGCCCTCAAATTGTGAAAGGCATGCAAATGCTTCCCAGAACCAGTAGATGAATAATGTAATGGACCACTAAAGAACAGGAAATACCTTGTCGACCGTTGTATTTTGCCTGCAAACAATATTTGCATTTCCTATATCACCTCTTGTAGAAAATTTCACGCCCTCCTTTGTCACAGATATAACAACTGCAGGAACAAATCACAGGAAAAATTGCTAATCTTATGGACATGTCAAAAATTTCAGATAACTCAATTGCAGAAGCCATGTAGTAGAGAATGACAAAATACCAGTATCACCAATGCTGCTGAGATCTTTACAAATCCTAGCAAATTCAGCTGATGGCATTCTAACAATGGCGTGGTACTCTGCCTCCGGTATTCCAAGATGCTCACTGTCAATGTCCATCAATTTCATCTCGAAATCGGCAATTTTATCCTGCGCTGAAGTGTGCACTAGATTGTGAACACGAGATCCAAGAGAATGAAAAAAAAATGAACAAAATAGATTGACAGGGAATATCGACTCTTCCCTCATTGCATTAGGACCCTCCAATAACTAGCACAAGCAAGTGCAGATGCTACGCTACTAGAGGTAATCGGTGGGCAAAGGTACTTTGTAATTTTTCGAGAGGGGCGTCACAGAATACCCAGGATCATACCTCCTTTTTCGTCGCCTAATGATTTACAAAAGGGATGAAAGGGAGGACATATTGGTCAAGGTATATTCACCTCTCATGTGTTTTTTTAGCTCCTTAGGAATGAAGGGGAAGGCATAAAGACAAGGACAAAGTTATCTTACAAGGGAGTGGACACCCGACAGGGGCTTCTATTGCGTATCCATAGTCAACTACTTCTTTGACTACATATTAAGCTGAGACTGCTACAAAGACGGGAACAGATCAGATACATAACCTTCCCTGAACTTCAAGTGCCACATCAAGCCAACACGAGATCAAATGATGAAACAATTCGCCGAAAGTGCTGTCTTCTGTTAAAGTCCTCCGTGGACAATGTTTACTTCGCACTGACACTACTTGACCACGTCGTAGTTACGAACAATCAACAAAACGAGAGGTCCACCAAAACCAAGATTAACCAACGAAACAAGCTAAATCAACAGATCCAGAACTCACTCGGTGAAAGAAACAAACAGAGCCCAGGCATCACACGCAGCATCGTCAGAGAAACTAGAAAAAACAGCACTAAAACCCCCCACCAACTTCGCTAAACGAGAAATCAAACAGAGAGAGAGAGAGAGAGCGACGTACTCGGGCTCTCGAACATGAAGGTGACGGTGTCGCTCCCGTCGTCGGCCTTGATGGTGATGATGTCGTCGTTGCCCGCGCACTTGAGCATCTTCGACATGTTGTTGAGGTTCATCCCCATGGAGATGTTGCGATCGCACCGGTAGTGCTCGAAGCCCTCCGACCGGAGGAGGAGGGCCACCAGGGCCACGTGGCTCGAGTCCATGGCCTGGAGGGAGAACCCGGTGGCGGAGCAGTCGAAGTTGGCGTCATTGACGAGGTCCTTGAGCGATTCCAGAACCTTCTTCAGGAGCGAGCCTTGCACTAGCCGGAGCTCTAGCATCGTCTTCGTTCGACGGAGGGAGGAGGAGCTAGGGTTTTCCTGAGGTAGGGGAGACTTCCAAAGAGAAAGTGGCGAGAAAGTGAGGGAAAATTTGCGCGGGGGTTTTCCTCTTGGGCGGGTGGTCGGTTCGGTTCCGCGGACCCGGACCGACGGAACCGAAATTTATTGACAGTTTTAACAAAAAGTTTTTTTAAAAAATTTAATTTTAAAAAGGCGCGAGGATTTTCTCTTGGCGGGACGGACTACTGGGGCCTAAAGCGTTCCCGCCACGATTTCGATGAGGGCTATGTTAGCCTGCGGGTACGTACAGCGAGGAGTTTCTTGCACGTGCTTTCAAAGTCAAAGCCCACAGTGACACTCTTTAATCAACCAGACTTTGAGCCCAGTACGTAGGGCTTGGGTTAATTTCCAAAATGCCCCCTCGAGCGGACTCGGAATTTCGAAACAGTCTCTTTCTAGTACCCGATTTGGTCTCAATTTAACTCCCTTCGCTTGTTGAAGAGGGTGTCGATTGGTCGCAGGATCGTTAAGCTCCAGTTGAACTTGGACCGTCATTGTCATTTCATGTAATTATTTGTTGCCAAAAAGGGGAAATTATGATAGTATGTACATCACCCTGTCCAAAGACGGTTCCTTCAAAAATCGTAAAAAGGGCTAACATATTACACCAGAAAACTCATTTTGAAGGCTTCAATTTGGGAGCACCATGTCACTATGATTCTTTTAGTCGCATAATGCGGATGTTCCATGATAGAACTCTTGTGCAACAAGCACGAGACTCTGTCAAATTTACCGTGAATTTGAAAGGATAATTATTGAAATCCAAAAGGCCGATACCCACCCATGTGAAAAACTCAATGCCACCCCAATTGTACGGAGTTCTAATCACTCCCTCGCCTCATAATTGGCTTGTTAGTAGATCAAGCAAAATTGTAGGTGAGCATCAAATCCGATTCAACTTAGAAATCAAACCGAACCAACCCCCGGTTTCTGAATTGAACGGGCTTTCAAGGAAATAATAGTTCCACATCCAATGAGAATCAAACAATAATCTTACTAATATATGTACTGTGGTGAAATGATACAGCTTTGTAAAAACGTGATTTGCTTCAGTGGAACACGAGTCACAAGGTCTACCGAAAACTGACGTACATACCACTCATAGATTTGAAGTAACTCAAGAGTCACTTTTGCCGAGAAAATATTGGGTACCCGAGTGGTGCCGCGTGGGCGGTGCCTGAGTCCATTCAATGGCCGCCACCTGTTGCCACGTGGAGGAGAGCAGGCCACTCTCCCACCGCAGGTACCCAATATTTTCTCCAGAGAGAGCGCGAAACCAAGCCCTCTTTGTCTTTTAATTCAAACTAAAGGCAGGCTCTGACAGAAATTAAAAAATTAAAGGACTTTCTCTCTCCTCTACTCTATCTTCTCCACGCGAACGCTTGCACTTTCTGAGTTTCGCTTGACATTTTTCTCGTCCTCATTTCCTCTGCTCTGCTCTCTCCTCTCCCAAGCGTCCAAAGAGCGGCGCCGCCGCCGCCGCCGCCGCCGCCGTCCCGCTTCTTCCATCGAAGCGACGAACCGCAAAGCCCCCGTCGCCTCCGCGGAGCTCGTTGCCTCTCTCAAGCGGAGCTTTGCTCCATTTTGTGTAAATCTGTGCTTTACTCGCCATCGCCTCCGTCGGAGCATGTTTTTTATGCTATTACTTCGAGTCCCGAGCCTCCTTGCCGTGCTGGTGTCTAGGTTGAAAAGAAACAAATTGGGACCATGAAGCTATGCATGACGGACGAAGCAGGGCGGCGCCGCTCTTTGGACGCTTGGGAGAGGAGAGAGCAGAGCAGAGGAAATGAGGACGAGAAAAATGTCAAGCGAAACTCAGAAAGTGCAAGCGTTCGCGTGGGAGAAGATAGAGTAGAGGAGAGAGAAAGTCCTTTAATTTTTTAATTTCTGTCAGAGCCTGCCTTTAGTTTGAATTAAAAGACAAAGAGGGATTGGTTTCGCGCTCTCTCTGGAGAAAATATTGGGTACCTGCGGTGGGTTCTCTCTCTGCTCGACGTGGCCTGCTCTCCTCCACGTGGCAACAGGTGGCGGCCATTGAATGGACTCAGGCACCGCCCACGCGGCACCACTCAGGTACCCAATATTTTCTCACTTTTGCCAGCATAGGGGTTCGAGGTAACACCGGACTTCCTGGGACAGAGTCGAAGATTACTTCGGCCTTGCAGCTCCGAGTCCGGGAGTAATGCTCGGTCAAATCTCCGGGGCGTTACCGAGCATCTACGAACGGCTCGTGGTTGCCTGTAATGAATGGCAGCAGATCGGCGAGCTCTGCGATTTGGTCCGTAGTCTTGAGTCTTCAACGAAATGTCAGATAACTCACCCGTCAACCCGGCACGACTTTAATGACTTTAATGGCGGAAGAGCCCCACCGCCCCGCCACCTATCGATGTTTATCCAAAGCAGAAGCAGACATCTAGATATTTATCAAAAGTTCTTACTCCAATGGTCCCAAACCACGCAACTCTCTGTCCTGAACGGGTAACAGCAAAGCAGAAATATCTGCATTTCTAATATCTGCCCATCAACGGCCGGCCTATAAATTCCCCAGATTAGGCTATTCTCTTGAACCTGTAGAGAGAGAGAGAGAGAGAGAGAGAGAGAGATTCCGGGCTAAGCGGGGAGAGAGGAATGGAGTGTTGTGGGAGGCCTAACAGGAGCGACGTTCACTTGTCCAAGGAGGAAGAGGCAATGCTCGAGGAAAAAACCAAGGATTACTTCGACGGCATCGCTCCCAAGCGGCACACGAAGCCCCAGCGGAGTGAGTACTCCTCCAATTACGTCGACGTCCTGTCCACCAACGGCGATATCCCGGAATTCGTGCAGTTCCAGCGCCTCGAAAATGATCCTCAGGTTTGAATTCCTCCTCCGTCTGGTTTCATTTAGATCAGACTTATTCCCGCAGAAATTACAAAGTAAGACTCCTATCGTGCTCGAATGATCGTCTCAATTGTGCCACTTCGATTGCCTTCTCCGACCTCATTTCCTGTGTCCACATCGGATTGATTTTGTTTACTCAAGAGGGACAAAAACTTGACCACAAGAATAATGAGCCCTTGGTACATTTCACCACCCTTTGGCTCAGTAAACGACCACGGCTTCCGGTGATAGCATAAGAAAACAAGACAGTCGCAACTTACAGCATCGTAGTACAAGGGCCATCTAAGATACTTCTTCTCTTTTGTTGTTTCTTTTTCCTTTTTTTCCTTTTCAGGTAGCAAAACATAATTCCTTCATCTTTCTTGTACTTGAGAAACAAAATGGCTTCAGTTGTTCCACTTGGATTGCCTTTTCGAACCGCATCATGTGTAAAGATCTAACCAACTTCGATACTTTTAGAGTACCAACAATGACAGGGTTTCAAAGAAATGGTATGCAAAGCCAAAAACCACAGTGGTGTGGCTCATTATCTGCTCAAAAAGGCAATAAAGTGACAGATCAGGGTCTCGAGACTCATGATATCTACTCGCACATATGGTAGAATAAAGACATCAAAGAGCACATCCAACGAATTCGCACTATCACCTTTAATAAATTTTCTTTGGGCTTGATTTTCCTAATGCCTTTTGCCTCTCTTCCAAAAACAGAAACTTGTCTACAGTGGATGCGAAGCTAAGGAGGAATTCGTAGAGACTGAATATTACAAGGATCTCAACTGCGTCGACAAGCAACACCACAGAGTATGAACTTTGCTTAAAGCACGATTGAGCTCAAAAAAATTTATATTCAGGCCCTTAAAATTTACCTTGTCAAAACGATGTTCCACTAAGCCTAAAATTGAAGACACTATTAATTAAGCTCTTCAAGAATTAGATATAATAAGCTATTTCGCAAATTGGTAAAGTGGGAAATATCTTTTAACGGTTCTCTAGGGTATTAGTCCAGAAGTAGACTTGTTGTGCAAGACATTTAGTGAGTACCTTCTAACTATCTGAGCACAAGCCAGACTGGGACAGGATTTATAACGATGGACAACACCAAAGGCGAGGGCTTCAATCTTGACTCAGAAACCTCCGCCATGCGTCATGCCTCTTGCAAGGGGAACCCAGCAACTAATGAGTGGATTCCAGCTGCTTCAGACATTGTACGCAAGCATATCTGCATGAAATTCGATAGATACCAACCATAGTCTTTGACATTATTTCTGATCCACATCATGCCTTTTGTTTCAGGTGACAGCTCACTCTGATAAACCAAAAAGAAGTGACAATTGAGAAGAGAGCAACGATGTTGTTATGACTTCAAGCAACCCCGGTGCTTTATGCAGTTATTTCAACTTGCTTATGAGCTTTTAATATTCTGAAAATGTAACACAAATTGTGTTCTTCAAGGTGTTGCAGTGTCTAAATGTAAGTTGCCCAGTGTTATGCATCATTAAAAAAATAAAAATGAAGAGTTAATCCTTTTATTATAGAGGACTGGTGATCTATAGTAGAATACTACAAAGAGAATGCAACATCGGCTCTTCCCATAACACTCCAAGTGAAACCACAAATTGTGATTCTAATGCATCATTTCTGGTGTATTCGAGAACAATACAAGGTCTTACATTAAAATTTCAAACCGGTGGAAGCCAAGTGGAGCACTATATATCTCTCTACCAACTCCCAGACTCCTGATACCTATGGGTTTAAGAGAGAACTCTCAAAGCCAGCATACAGAAGGAAATTGGTCAATATAGCAATGAACAACCATATAACAATTGTATATATCAGGACAATCTGTTAGTTTCAACTCTTTACAGGAGCAGATATGCTGTCTAGTTCAAGAAATCCATAGCATCACTTACAGAAAGCACTGATTTTAGTGCAGAAACTGAAATCGACTACACGAACAGATCAGTGACCATACAAAAGACCATTCTGATATTGTAACTCTTGACTACTACCATGATAGACACTTTGACTCTCCTCTTGCCAACTACCATCCGAGAAAAATCTCTTTTACCAACTATAATTTGCCCTATTTCTGCAGCATCAAATGGTAACTGCACAAGATATTGCATATCTCGACAATTGAACAATTCATGCTTTTTTTCTGATTGTCACTTTATAATGCTATCCACATAAACCTATGAAATTCCTGTATTTGAATGATAATTTGACCTTTACATCCATATATACACCAGTTAACAAACGGCATAACCCTATAAGACAAAAATGGACATGGCTGGATTTTTTTTTCGATGCTGGAAAATGCATTCTCAAAGTTACAGAGACAAACAAATTTCTGCATTATGGCATATAAGAGTGTGAGTCACAGGTATAAATTGATCCTCCGCACACCAGAAAAATTTCTGCTGGGCACATGCATGTCAAGATGTATTAATGAAATTTTACCAATAGTAGGCAAATCAGGGCCAAAAAAGGTAATTGTGCAAACTATGCTGCATGAATACCCACCCCCACAAAGTAATAAATAAATGGATGAATAAATAAATAAAATCAAGTTTCAAAGAGTTAAACACTGCCAGTGGCTAACTTTCAATTTCTTACTCCCCGTTAATGTAACACTCAATCTTCCAGACCTTCCTACATGTGCAGCATTAGAGGGAAAGGGAAAGAGCTCTTGTTAGGAGCCATCAATGTTAGTGCCCCAACCAGATAATCTAACCCCATGCTCTTGAGTTGAAGATCCGTCATCTTCACGCAGAGAACAGCCCAGAGATGAAATTAGAAAACGATTGCTTTGGAACACATAAAGATAAATGCCGATGCATCTAGAAAATGTTGAGTTGATAGATGATACTATAATATATATTATTATGAGAAATGAGAATATGCATTAAAGGAGAATCTCTGTCAAAAGGAAGCTCCGGCATACCAGGTTTCCGTGTTCTACATCCGGAAACTCTGTAAAGAGAGGAGCCTTCTGACATGCGTGCTGAAGCATCTTCTTCTCATGTTAACAACAAGAATGCTGAAGGCGAGCGTTTCTTCTAGCACTTGAAACAGATAATAATCTTCAGCTTCCAGTGCTTCCAAAGGTATATTCTTAACCGATCTGCAAAAAAGTGTTGTAGTTGGAAAGAATGCTCTGGGTACATGCATAAAAAATTCTCTTTCTGGATCAAACAATATCCCCCTCAAATGCCATCTTTATTATCTTTATTTAGGTGCAGTCTTTCCAAAAATTTATATTCTGCATATAGTTAATATTAAATGGGAGCAAAAGAGTTTAAGTCACAATTCCCAATTAGTGGTGAGGGAATGACCAAACAAGAAATCACTTTAAGACAGAAGCTGCATTTAAACAATTCACTACGGCAATTAGATAAGTTATACCTGACGTTATAGATGAAAAGATCTCCCCTTTCCAACGAAATAATTTTTCAAACAACGGAATTGTAACACAGCTCTTATGTAGCTGCTATCCATGCACAAGCCAAATTTTAATGAACTTATAAATGACAACTTTGTGAGAAAAGGAGTGCAGCATGCGTTCAAGTTATTTACATTAACAAGGCAGGCTTTGAAACCAGAAGCAAGCTTCACAGAATGCAAGCTAGCAAGAGTGTCTCGTCACTTTCCTACAGCAATTAGAAGCAATCTCCGCTACAGAAAAAGGAAACAACAAAAAACCAAAACAAGGTTTGAATGATCACATTCTACATGGAGATTCCTTTTCCACAAGCATATCACTATATAAGTTATCCATCAACTGAACAAGAAGATACCATGAGCATTCTTGATAGCACGAAACGCTACAACGCCTAGAATGGAGAAGAAATAAAGAATTCCATGTTCATGGCTAGGTCCATTTCCTCCTCAATATTGGCTCTCTTGACTCAAAAACATGAAAGTTCTGGATTGCTACTCCCTTCCACGACCAATTAAGCAGGATAATATTGACCCTCTCCCCTCCTGGAATTTCATAGATGTAAACAAAAGCAGACCTCTTAACAGAAGGAAAGATAAATTGCTATGAAAAAGTCAAGACAATTTGATTGGCTACAACATTCAGCAATATTGAGAGTTTTGTCTACTAATTGAACATCGACCAGCTTCATGAAAAGAAAGAGAAAGGGTGCTGGCATGTCAATAATGCCCCAGACTGAATTGCAAGAAACTATAAATAGAGAGCAACCTCCCTCTGTAAACGATTGATTCAACTACAAAGTTTTCTTAGGAGAAACACCACTGCCACTTAAGGTATTTGGATGATATGAAAGCAAACAAATGACCTCTTCAATGACATAAGAACTTTGAGTCACAGTCTATGAGACAATTATTGAGCTCTTCTTCTCCACCTTTCTCTTTCAAGCTTCAGAATAGCTTTCTCAGATCGAGAGTGATTGAACAAGCTACACGGTTCATATTTCATGATTAAAGGCCTAAGATCAGGTATGGAATAATAGGAGAACAACAATTACGATTCCTGCATTTTGCAACTGGCATTATATTACTAGCTTTTCCTCCTTTATTCGTTTAGCAAACAAACTACAAAAGTTTTCAAAATTAGTTGTCAAATGAAAATCCTAAACCAATGATTTTTTGTCCTTCTATCCAGTATTTGCTTTAAAGAAATGTGTCATGAGCTACAAAATAGCAAAGAGTAATACAAGCAAGTTAAAAAGAACTGATGATTTATTCTCATTACATTATAAGGCCCCCAAAACCTAAAAGACCTGAGCAAAACGAAGAACGGAAAAAACTTATGCTGCATTAAATTGAGAAGAAATAACAGCAAGTTCTGTAACTTCTGACACGCTAGCCAACCAGAATAGGGAAGCACCTCTTTTAAGAGTGATCTGCTTCAATCACAGTATTCCTGGCTGGAGAGGAAGAAAGCACAAAATGGAAGTTCTAGCCTGGAGACCAATGGGTCATTCCAGCTTCTTGGAATCCCCATTACCGCCAACTTCTAAAGGAAGCGCGGAAGTAGTTAGAATTATCATTTCCCACCATTGCCTCTCCTCCACTGTTGAGATTTTTTTCCTTCTTAAGTGGCAGAAAGAAGTGAGATTTATTTTATATCTATTTACTGCCTTCTTGTACCTGATTTTTGTCATCACATCACAAATTAAAGCAAATTAAAAGACAACCTCCAAAGAAGGCCTCTGTGCATCCGAGCAAAAATAAAAAACTCTAAATTATATAGGGTAAACCAAGCACCACTTGAACAGCATAAGCAACTCCTTCAGCATATGACGAAAATATTAACCAGCCATGAACTTGCACGTATGTCCTACTGGTTCCATCTTGGCTGAAGGACTGACGATATCTGCAACCAGATTGCCAAAATCAAACCTCAAACACACAATAATATGTTGCTGCAGATGCATGTTACTACAAGAATTGGTAAGTTCCTATAAGAAAGGTGAAACTCGAGCCTTAGCTTATGTGTTAGACTTCCCTGCTGATTTGTTATCCTAGAATAAGTCAAAACATAACTGCTTTAGCATAAAACGACTCATTTCTCATGCGCATTAAGAGATGAAGCCTGCGAGCTAAATAAATAGAGGAAGGTGACTAAGAAAGAGCATTATCAAATCAGCAACACCCTGCTATCGACAAATTTCATTTAAAGAAACTAGCTAGTAAAGAGGATATGAATGTTAGAAAAACTAAGCCAACAATGAAGAGAAGAGAACAACGAAGGGAGAATTAACCGATACACAACAAGAGGTTTATCTATAGGCAGATTGACTTGCGTGCCCATGTGCGCACATATACCAAGAGCAGTTGGTTCTAACTACAACTCTTTCCTTTAGCAGCTTAGAATAGAATGTACCTTTGGACGCATCCGGGCAAATAAAGAATTTTCTGAGGTGCCAGAAGAAGCATTGGCTTCACCATTCATTTCATTAACATGAGAAGAATTTGCTTCAGCACTCATATCAGAAGGATTGTCTTCAGAATTTTCTGCATGTAGTAAAAAGAACCCTGGCATGCCGAAGTTTCCTTCTGATGAAGCCTCTCTCTTTTTGCTGCTCTGCTAACAAGAAAAAATTGCCTTAACGACATTTTGCCAAACATCAACCAATGCTTCTCCACAGCACTAATTAGTTTCTATTTTAAGCAGCTCAGATGGCCACTCCACATAGATTTGAGATTCCTGCAAATTATGAGGTACTAGGGAAACAAAGCCAAATCATTATGAGTAGAGTTCTGGTTCATTCCTTGATGTAAGCCCGTTCTATATCTACTCTAAATGTCCAAGTATGCAACAGCGCAATAACCATCAGCACATGATTAGTAACATGTAATGTGATCAAACTCAAGTAATTCGAATGATCAGATTTAGCGAAATAACTTTTCAACATAAACCCGATGTCTAGGCAGCAGTAACGCCAAAAGAATGCACAAGATCTGATGTAATTGGTGCTGGCATCTTCCTTCTCCGCCAAGAGAAGAAGACAGCCCATATTCTATGCATGCATTAAAAATTGTTCAAGGCTCTTGCAAAGGAGCTAAAATGTCCTTCATTTTTGTCTTTATCATTAATAGACTTCTAGAGTCAAATATAATAGGCTGAAATGTGTGCATCTGGCATGTAAGGAAATGAAGTCTAGTGGCAAAGTGGATCATTGGTACAGTAGAGCTTTTCAGAAAACTAAATTGACATGGGAGAGAGGCATGGCCCAAACTGGAATCCCTTTCACTTATTTTAGCACAATTACAGAAGAAACAGTCAGATAACTTTGGGAGCACATCAACATACGCATTCTTAGGTCATGATTTTGCACTAAATTAGTTTCTGCATAAACACATTTGAAGAGGTAGTAAACCAAGGAACCTCCACATTTGATTTTTACCAGAAAGATAAACTCCATTAAACATTGACACATCCACCATAATCCACATTTTGCACATCTTTTTTTATGTAAGCACTCATTCTCTGGTTCTAGTGTTAATATTTTTCTTGGCAACTTACAAGCATAAGAGGCCACCAGATAGGAAAAGTATTGCTACCACCAGAACAATGACGTTTGAAAAGTCATCAGAATGAGTTCCCTCCCACAGTTTGCCTATTCATATACAAAGACTGCCTGTGAAGACAAACAAAAGGTAGTTACCTCAGCTAATCGTGAAAATACTGTGATTTTTTTATTATCTTTACACCAAGAACTTAAGATACGAGTCCAATCCTGGAGGCATGAGATGTGCTCCCTGTCAACAGAGCAACCTGCTCAGGAACAGCTATAAGAACTTTATTACAGGTGCAAGAAGAAATGTCACTTTCAGCAAGCTAGTCCTAATGAGATTTTGAAGCCACCATTGCTTGTGTTAGAAACGCTCCCCCTGTTTAGTGAGCAAATACAAAGTATATTAATGTGAGACACCTGCTGGTGATGAACCAAGGCAGAGTTGATTCAAAAAACCACTGCTTCTACCCCACTTTCAAAGGCCACAATTCAGTTTTCTATTTTCTGATATACTAGTGCATGCGAGCTGAAGAACTTACTCCTTGTGAAATTAAATCATCAGTGACAACCACAGGATTCAGAGTTGAGGAAAAGGTCGATGGATTCTGTTGATAGGGCAAAGGCACTGGATTTTGGGGGAGGTGATTAGCTTTCTGCAAGAAGATCATGGTAAGAAGTACATACAAAGGTCAAGAGTCGGTTGCCTTAATTAATGGAAGAAAAGGAATCTGGTGATATTGCTTACTGTAGAAGACCATTCTTTCGACCACACAAAACTATGGCCAAAGATCAATCATGCATGCACAAATGTACACCAAATTTTCTTACTGGAACTGGATTTTAAATCAGAAAATTCCAAAAGATAGACAAGCTTAATTAATTCACAGAAGGATTCGTATTCTTAGAATATTTAGAGTGAAAGATTAGCAACTAGAAGTATGTTCTTGTAAGATTTAGGAATCATCCTTTTGAAACTTATTGATACAGACCTTTTCTTCCACCCTATTTGTCCCTGGGAAATAGATAACCCTATAAAGAATCCTCTATATATAATCTGAAGTATTATAAGATAAAATCAGCTAATTAGTGCATCTGAGATTATGTCAATTATATAAATGGATCAACAATTATATAATGATTTGATATTTTAGATTGGCTATCTACCGAGTCGTGCAGAATTGAGCAGATGGTCACTGAACATTTAACTGTCACCACCAACTTTGAGAGGATTATGCAATATCCATTACTTGATTCTACTAAAAACCCCATAATAGAACGATGTTCGAGAAGCATGCTGGAATTAGTATTAATTGCTAAGTCCCTTGTCACTTCTTCATTCATCACAGACTGACTGATCAGAGAAGCAGCTGTCTGCTGAGGAAAGGTCATCATCTGTAGACATGTTCACAAGACAACTAAGGGCGCAAATAAGAAAATATCACATGGGATACGAATTATCCGACCAAGCTAAGAAACTGGATGAAGCATTACCAATGTGGGATAACTTCCTGTGAAACTTCCATTATTTGACTGGCTTGCCATGAATGTCTCATAGAATATCAACCACCATTCATACAGAAAACCCTCTGGGACATCAATTCCTGGGAATAAACGATACCAATCCACTCATGATCTCCATCGATGAAGCAGTAAATAATAAATTTGGTTGCAAACAGGAAACTAAGATCGAGATTTTCATGTACAGATAGAAACAAATTCTCATGAAGTTTTGAAGCTAGAGGTTACTGTTTTGTATAGTTTCGCTATGAACCACGTTACCCAACACAATGCAATCGTCAACAGGACAACAACAACAAAAATGACCGAGCCTTACAGGAACAATTGGCACAAGAACGTCCATAATATCCATAAACAAGCAAAGGTATGGTATTTTGACAGAATCACAAGGTCTTGCTGTCTATAGAATAATTAATCATATTCAAATTCTAAAGCCCATTTGAAAGTGTAATACGGCTAAGTCAACCCTCTATGCTCCTTTTCTCTGACTTTAATATAATCTGAATGGCTACATTTTCTCCAACAAGTGCCGACACTTGAAAAAGACTAGAGTCAAATGGTAGAATATGACACGTAAAAGGATGAAAATTGCCTCCGGGGCCAGTCTCAAAAGTCAGAGTAGCCTCCCTTCCGAAAATCTCTGGCGTTCCGCGCATTTGCTTCTTGATCATATAATCGTAAATATAGCGATCGAGCCTACAGAAAAGAAATCAGGGAAAAAAAAAAGAATCCAAGTCAGATACTCAACAGCGCACGCTCAAAATCACTGATACATCGCAAAACCAGACACAGCACGGACCGATCGATCGCGAGAGAGAGAGAGAGAGAGAGAGAGAGAGAGAGAGATGATCGAACCAAAACTCACATCGACCGGTTGTCACAACCATTCATGGCGCTCACGGACGAAGGGATTCGAGACGCCGTGCAGCGAGATGCACAGAGGAGAGGAACCGAACAGAAGAAACGAGAGAGAAGAGGCGCGAACCAACACCCAATGCTTTGGCTATGAGCTTTCTCGTGCAGGTGGGGAAGCGAGCGCGAGATGAGCAACGGAGTCAATGGGCCTGCACCTGCACGTCGTGAAATCGGCGGAGGCGCTTGTAATAACGGAAATGATCGACAGGTGTAAGCAATCGCGAAAAGAAGGAAATGGAAAACCTTCGTCGCCTTCTTCTTCTTCTCCATCGTCTCGCTGCCATGTGGAAGGCATCTGGTCAGACACAGGGCGCGCGATATGCTGCCATTGCAGCTGCGAGAGCACGACGGCAAGTGCAAAGACGGAACGAGAGAGAGAGGGAGCGCGCGCGCGCGAGAACGAGCCGCGAGTGACGGGTCGGGTTCGTCGCCGTGGAGCGAGTTACACGTGGAGAGAATTTCTATGGCACAAGAGTGTGCGCTCGTTCCATATGAAGCGTTGGATCGGATGGCCAAAGCGGGACCCGCGTCATTGGACGGCTGGTGTGCCCGGCCAGGTGAGCACTGAGCCTGCTTGCATCCGGCACTTACAATAATCACTCCAATAATCAAGTGAGCAGAAATGGATGTAAAAGGGAAAAAAAAAGCAATGAAATGAAACGGAAATTAGAAAAGTGAATGGACGTTATGGCCCTGTTTGGTAACTATTTTCATTCATGATTTCTCGTGAACGAGTTTGAAACGATAAACCTGTTTGGCAAATATACTTAAGATTTATGTTTCCGAGATAAAAAAATGGCTGGAAATGGATTTTGGATGAGAAATTAGAACCAAATAATATTTAGTTTTTTTTACGAGAATAAACAGTACGAAAAATGAGAAATAAATTATTTTTTTCTTTTGTTGTTATCTCTTGTTGCTGCAGTCACCAGCCGCCGCCACCAATCGTCGGTTGCCAATTTTCTTTTCTTTTTCTATTTTAAGGACAGAAATTTTGTGCAACTACCAAACGTATTTTTATTCATTTTCTATTCCAACACATGAACCAAAGCGTTTCTCCTCTCAAAAACTTATCCAATAACCATTTCTAAAAAAATTCATTATATAAAAAAACTGTTTTTGGGAGGAAAATGGTTATCAAACGCGTCTTATGAATTCCTTTTCAGTTTTTGGAAAATGGCGTGATTAATAAATTAACATGAGATGGAAAAAGGAATCAGTGAAATAAAATAAATCCGAAAAAAAAACAAGTAAGGACCTATTTGGCAATATTTCTCTTTCTCTATTTTCTTTTTTATTTCTAAAATAAATAACACAGAAATCGATTTATATTCATCAATCAATTTTGCACCTTTTTACATTAATTGTGCTTTAAAAATATTAATTTAAAAACCTCAAATTCTCAAAGTCGTCTAAATTACTCAAGATTCATTATAAAAACAGAGCTACTCAAATCTCATATTAAGAGTCTGTTTTTTTCGAAAAAAATAATAATTAGAAGAAATTTTTTAAAAAAATGATAATTTACAGCGGTTATAAAAATAAATTGATGGTCAATATTTGCGATAATATCTAGGCATAAAAAGTTATCAATAATAAAAATATTTTGGTTAATTAGTTATTTTAAGTGGTATATAAATTTATTTTTTAGATTATTTATTTTAGAGCCAGAAATGATTTTAATAACGACAGACAATTTGATCTTTTTGAGCGAAATGTTATTTAAAGAGTTGAGAATGTCGTTGACAAAGAGAGGAGACAGCTAAACCCCCAACATCATATCCCTTCCCTCGTTTCGCTTTGGCCATCGCGGCCTGCCCGGCCGAAGTTCGCCACTTTCCAATCAAACCCTAATCCAGGACAGCAATCGATCCGAAATCCAGAGAGAAGGGAGAGAGGGGGAGAGATAGACGAGGGACGAGAGACAGTGGGAGAAGCGCTGAATCGACGCGCAGAAACGAAACCCTAGGACATCTCGGCCCCCGATGGCGCACCGGTTGCTGAGGGACGCAGAGGCCGACGGATGGGAGCGCGCCGATTTCCCCATCATCTGCGAGTCCTGCCTTGGCGACAACCCTTACGTTCGCATGGTACGATCTTCTTCTTCTTCTCCTGTACTCCGATCTCACTCTTTTACTTGCGCGCTCCGCCTCTCTTGGTCTTGTGTTCGCGACCTCTGCATCCCACTCCCTTGGTCACTGCATAGGTTTGCCACAGTTTCTTGTTTATTTACCTTTTTTTTCCCGAACGAGGGTTTCTTGTTCCCTAGTAGTTATCAATTTGAGGTTTCGGCCCCTTTAGTTCTGGTTTTCTCGAGACGACATTGGCTTGGATCATTGATCACGAATACATCCCTCTGGTATGGCCTGACCATCTCTTCGCGAGCTCCATAAAATTTTTCAGTCGTGTTCTTTGTATGTTGCACAGTTTCCTTCTACGTACTTTATATCCTGCCTTAACCGTCTGTCATCAGTCTGTTACCCGCGTCATATTGACACTTAATTGCACTTCGTCCTGCAATTTTCCCTTTTTAAGGTCCATTGGCTGTTGGTTTAACGTGTCCATAATGCCATGCTCTGATTTGTGCTGTTGGGCATGTTGAATGCAGACAAGTGCACAGTATGATAAGGAGTGCAAAATCTGCCAGCGTCCATTTACAGTTTTCAGGTGGAGACCAGGTCGTGATGCAAGGTACAAGAAAACTGAGATTTGCCAGACTTGCTGTAAGTTGAAAAATGTCTGTCAAGTCTGCCTTTTGGATCTTGAATATGGGTTGCCAGTTCAGGTCCGAGATACTGCTTTATCCATCAGCTCACATGACGCCATCCCCAAGAGTGATGTTAATAGGGAGTACTTTGCAGAGGAGCACGATCGAAAGGTACTCTCTCTCTGGTTCCACATCAGTCCTTGCTTGTACAGTTGCGCTTCATGTTTTTATGTGCATCCATATGCAATCAAATTGCTTTGGAGAATACCGGAAGCAAGTGAGGCTGGTGAGAGCATTAGCTACAATTTATTACAGTACATGATGAATGATTCCTTGCGTGCATCCCTAGGTTCGTGTAAATATTCTTCTAAGGGGAGTTCCTTAGGCTAAATGTACCTGACATAAGATGATGCTGGTGAAAGATTTCATGCTTGAATGAATATCGTCATGTTGTCATATTTTATTAAATGGATACATAGTTGCTTTATTCGGACGTGGATTCGGACGTGGACGTGGGTCATTAGTGATTGCACAGTATTTACGTGGTCTGACCGAGACAGGCATTCTGGATAAGAATTTTTTTCGCTGATCATTTCAGTGGTTTATGATTAGCATAGAAGCTTGATTAGCATGTCCATCTTTAGCATGTCCCTCTTTAGTTTGTTAGAGCTATGCCGAGTTGCTTCATAGGATAAATATGATGCTGGTGCCAGGGGTGAGAAGTTTCGCTGTTAAATGGTATGTTTCATTTTGTTCTTTGGAAAGGATTGCGCTGGCCGATGGGTCGCATGGATAGCGCTTCAGAGGCTTCAACTGATACTGAGGAGATCTTTGGATGATCATGTTTTGCTAGTCATTGCACTTGTCTTTGATTATTGCAAATACCCTTGCATGATTCCCATCTTTATTACGTATATTGTACCGTGTACTTTTTCCATATGCTTATTATTGTTCTTGATCATTTGGGGTGGAGTGTTGTGCTACATTATGAAGTAATTTGATACAGAGATTGACAGTTCAGTATTCTCACGAAACTTGTTACCATTTCTGTGCAGACGAGGGCTGGATTAGATTACGAATCCTCATATGGCAAGGTGCGGCCTAATGATACTATTCTGAAACTGCAAAGAACAACTCCATATTACAAAAGAAACAGAGCACATGTTTGCAGCTTCTACATTAGGGGGGAGTGTACCAGAGGTGCCGAGTGTCCATATAGGCATGAAATGCCAGTAACTGGGGAGTTGTCTCAGCAAAATATAAAAGATCGTTACTATGGGTATGTCTCTTGCCTTGCACTGCATTTATTGTGCAAAACCTCTCTAATTAGTCCCTCTTTGTGCATATCTATGTTCTTTCCTTTGGGCGAGCACTTTGTGTGGTTTCCTGGTTTCGTATCTGCAAGTTATATATGAGTGCATAATATAAAGCCTCTTTGCAATTTAAGTACGTTACCCAAATATGTTCATGCCTTTGGGAGTATAATGTTTTGTTTGGGAAGGAGGGAGAGGTGAGGACTATGGATAATGGATGAAGAAAATGGGAAAATTATAAATTTTTTCTGTGAGAAGAAAAGAGGGGGAATTTTGAGCACTTGCATCCCCTCCCCCGTTTTTGCTCCTCCCAAACATAGCATAAAATGGTAAAGACATCAGTTTTTCACAATTGTTCATTGTTCCATATTACTTTGATGTTCCTTTCTTGGTAGTCATCTTTTCATCTGCTTGGATGTGTAGCATGGTGATATCTCCCTTATTAAAGCTAGATAACTTCATTCAATGTTTTTGGCAAAATCTGATTAATTTTTTTTAAGTGTTGATGGTGCTGCTAGTTCAGAATTTAGATGTTAGTCCACCAAAGTTTTCCATCTCTTTTGCATTTATTAATGAGTTCATTATAGGAAAACTAGGCAATTTCGTCTGATGGTTTATGTGTACATTCTTTTGTCTTTTGCTTGAGAAAGTCTGATTGGTTCTGCGTTCCCTGGAGACTTAAGTTATGAGTGTTCTCTCTTTTCTTCTCTTATCGTGATGTTATTTTCTGGGAGGGTTTCGGAAATATCTTTTATTTATGGTCCTCAAGTATGTTCTACTGTCATATTATGGGTATTTCTTCTTAACATTTAAGTTTTATGTGGCAAATTATGATGAAGGATGCTGAAGCGCTGTGGATACTGATTCCTAGTGTAGTCCCATTAGCTAAGTCTGCTGGAAGTGAAATATTGGCAAGTTTTCAGTATCTCTGGGTGAAGCTTGTCATCCCCTCTGTTTTTCGTTGTTAATAAAGTCAGCTAGAGTCCTCTGTTAGGTAGATTTTTTCAGAAGAATTTACTTTTCAGTTTTGTGTTATTTTGAGGCAATGCTTGACCTGACCAGCTAGTTGGTTATGTGATCTCTCATGTTTCTTGATGAGTGTAATGACAGGCTGATACGAATAATGTAGTTCTCTTGGTAATTGAGTCTTAATAAGGAGTACCGCAATTTGGTGAATATTGTCTTTATGTATATAACATCTATTATCCCTTCCTCTGTCAATTTCAGCGCCATCTAGTAGATTCTCTTTGCTAATGTCTTTTCTTTTTACATTTACATAGTTAACATGTACACTCATCAAAATCATCTTGTACTTGCTTCATTGGCATATGTGTCAGAATTTGGATGCTTATATATTCATGGATTTTTGCTTATATATTTCCAGAGTAAACGATCCAGTGGCTCTAAAGCTGCTAAACAAGGCTGGGGAGATGCCCTCATTGGAGCCCCCTGAGGATGAAAGCATTAGAACACTGTATGTGGGTGGCCTCGATGCAAGGGTATCCGAGCAGGATTTGAGGGATAATTTCTATGCCCACGGTGAAATTGAATCAATTAGGATGGTGCTACAACGAGCATGCGCTTTTGTGACATATACGACCAGGGAAGGTGCAGAAAAAGCTGCAGAGGAGCTCTCAAATAAACTGGTGATAAAGGGGTTAAGGCTGAAGCTGATGTGGGGTAGACCTCAAGCCCCAAAACCAGAAACTGAAGGGTCGGAAGCTGCACGGCAGCAGGCAGCCGTTGCTCATAGTGGGCTGCTACCTAGGGCAGTTATATCACAGCAACAGAGCCTAATGCAGGCACCTGGTTCTCAGGACCAGGGCCCTGCAATGCAGTACTATAACATGCTACCACCTCCTCAGCCTGAGAGAACCTTCTATCCCTCCATGGACCCGCAAAGGATGGGTGCAATTGTTCCTTCCCAGGAAGGGTCTTCCGGTGGTCCCTCAGGGTCAAGTGAGAACAGGCCACCTTTGGAGCAGCAGCAACAGGGGCAGCATTATGCTTACCCCCCAATGGCCCCACCTCATGGACAATATTATTCCCATTACTACCCTCCTTATGGTTATATGATGCCCCCACCTCCCTATCAACAGCACCAACCGCCAAGCCAATCGACGGTGCCTCCGCAGCATCCCCCTCCGGCAACTCAGCAGTATCAGCTGCATCCTGTTCAATCTGGATCTGCACCCTCGAGTTCTGCACCTGTTCCACCACCGGCACCACCATCGTCTTCAGGGTCTACAACTGGGGGCTCTGCTCCGCCAGTGTCTTCTTAGCAATTGACTCTTTATTTTCGGCTGGAATTGTATAACATGCTTTTCGTTTCTCCTCTGCTATGGTAGTTGACATTTGTTTTGGTTGTAAGGTCTTTTGCAATCTGGCCCTTGGAAGGCTAATAATTGTAATGTGCCTACTTCTTGAGCTTTCCGATTATTAAGACAGGTTAATTTTGTGACTTCAAGCTAGTTGATCTTTGGATGGTACATAGCTGCCCTCCGGTCATCAATTGCTTTTTAAGTGCTCTTCAAAGCTGGGTTAGTCAGTACAGTGATGGGAGGGAGTCATAGGAAGGCAGAGGAGGCAGAGGCTGGATTTACTTTGCTTCCTTGCAGTTTGGGTTGTGGCTCTGCTAAGGGGAAAATTAGTTTACACGTCGATCACAAAAGTGACGTGGTGTGATCGACTGAGCACGTTGCGTGTGTGCTATGCATGTTATCCTCCGTATTGTTTGAATTGTGAGAATCAATCATTCAGGTGACCGTTCTATGCAAGAATCGGTCCATTTGTTGCTATGTATCCTGGGTGGGTGGGGGAAACATGACTATGTTCCAGGAGAAGTCCGAAGTGCATCTGCGTGCCGATTCTCAGATAATGTTACCATGTGAACACATATATGACCACATAGGCATGCATATGGATCGGATATCGGACATCGCTGCTTGTGTACCACACTTGTTTTGAGAAAATGACCGATGCATTTTTCGCGCATGTGGTGGAAAAGAGATGCTTTCCTGCTCGATTAATTTTGCGACTGTTCACTTCTAGTTAGCAGTAATCTACTCGATCGGATCGATACTCAATTTCTTCAGTACGATTGCAAACTAATTGCAAATGGATTGTGCAATATAGGTGGAGAAACGTTGTTGAGTTCCCCTAACTTTAAACCCTTCTATCTCTGGCATGGAATACCATCAGATGTTTCACTGTGCACATCGATAGCTTAGGGTGAGTACTCCTATCATTGATTTTGGCCCACACGTTCAATTTATGGGGACACCGCGATCAATTGGTGGTGGTGGCACCGTAGTGGATTACAAGTCTACAATGTTGAAGCTTTGAAAAGTAACTGTCATTCGAAATCAATCAAATTGGCAACCTAGTAATTGATTGATAATATGAACGATAACTTTAATCGAAAGGGGGAAATAAAATATTTAACATTATTATCTCTATCGACCATTATATAAGTTCTTCTTTTTTCTAGAAAGTAAATATTGGCTGAACACTGTGCTATTCTTCCCATAATCGTGACTAATTTTTTTTTTCCAAATTTTAGAAAGAGAAAATGAGAGAAACCATGAAGTTGCATGTTGCATTGGAAGGAGAATCCGAAAACTCGAGTGTAGTTTTGAGCGAGAAGTGAACGGTTAACTTCTTTTATCCTTTACTTTGGCCAATTTTACTTCTCTCTTTAAAGTCAATTTGGATAACAATTGCACATTACTTTAAGTAATATCTAGATCTCCAAAAACAGAGTAATATGTAGACGAGAACTAAGTGAAAAAAAGAAATAGAAATGAGAGATACTTTTGCTTTGGCTTAAGTGAATACTAGCTTACGGTATGCGCTCCACTATTTTATATAGTTTTGTAAAAATTTGCTTCCAATAATTTGAGATGCCGTGGTTCTTTGATTTCTAAATAATAATCATATTAAGACAAGTTCATATTTTATTTTATCTTACCGTTATGAACCTCTCTAGTTGACTTCTTATTCCTTACCTTATCTTTCCAACCCGAGAAATGGATCACCTATTTTAAAAGGTAGGTGACATGACCCCACCATAGCAGTCCAATTCAGATCGGACGACTGTGGTTTTTCCAAAACAAAAACCTCACCCTTTATTAATGGGGGCCATCCGATTTGAAATCCGATGACTTTCAAGGTCGGATCCATCATGTCATCTACGTTTTATGGCAAGTGATCCAAATCCTCCAATCCGTAATATGTAAAGAAAATTCATAATAGTAATAACCAATAACAGCAAAAATACAAAATACAAAAAAAGAACATATAAGATAACATTTGAAACAACATATCGCCTATACATAGCGACCTCGTAGGAATTTCTTCTGAAAAACGCATAAAATCGTCGGAAATGGATCCCCTAACATATGTGAGGGAGTCCCAATGGCCTGATCTGAGTCGGATGGCTAGAAAAATACATTAATTTTTTTTTCATTTTATTTTTATGAGATGGTTGAGATTTTATATCATGTCAGGTGATTCGAGTCCAAAATCGTCAGTGACCGAATCACGAAACCTCGAAAGGACGCGGCGGCCACACACGTGTACTTCGACCCAGCCAGAATTACGCTAGCGGGCCCATGTCAAGGCCCATCAAATCCCCAAGACAGCTCGCGACGTGGGGAAAGCCACGGGCCACCAGAAAAAAGCACCGAAAAAAATTGAAAATTGTAAAAGGTTGGGGGAGTTTGAAAAATGGAGATAAAAGGGGATTTAAAAAAGGGTTTCACGTCCGCAGCTCTAGAAACTTCTCTACGGCACTTCCGTATATAAAGCCGCCCGCGCAGGGGGAAGGAGATTTTCCATTGCTCTCTGCATTCGCGAATCTTCCTGCCAACGAGGGTTCGCGCGGGGCGAATTCACGATCGATCGTGCTTGCGAGAACCTTAATTTCTTGGCGTCGCCATTGCCGAAACGGTGAGCCTCTCGATCCTGCGCTTGGAATTTTGATGTCATTTCGGGGTTGTCTGCGGCCTGTTTTCATCCATGCGACCGACGTTGAGTGGAAACGGTCGGCGCCAATTGGGTTTGAGCCGTAAGTGGTTGGGTTCTGGGCAGTCGGTGAGGGCGTCGTCAAGAGACGCGATATGCTGCAGTCCTTTGTGGCTTTGTTTTTCTGGAGGTTTTTTTCCCCGTGTTGGTTGGGGGGAGGGGGGGGGGGGGGGGGGGAGTATAACTTGCAAAGTGGATGCGGGTTGTGCAATTTCATGTTTTTTCGGTCTGTTAATTGATGTCCTCGACCCAATGAGAGAAGAAAGTGCTCTTGATTTGCTTGAAACGTGCATTTTTGAGCTGTTTTCCCCGATTTTGTTGCCTGATACTGGGAGTAGTGGGCTGGAGATCACTACGTCCTTCCCATAAGTGCGGGAGAATCGGACGATGATCAGTTCAAACTTCTTTGTAATCGGAGACCAGCTTTCTGTAAAAATTTCTCCTTTCTGTGGCCTTTTTAAATGATTTGGTGGAATATCTTGTGATTTATTATAAAAGAAAGGGAGAGACGATTTTCTGTTGTTTTTTTTTTCGGAGTTTATTTGTCTCTCGCGTGGAATCATTCATTTTCAATGGAAGGTTTAGGTGCTTGATGTCTAGAGCGATGGTTTTCAGCTTTGTTTTTGGGACACGGTTACTCTTTGTTGAGCTGACTTGTGAAACCATATCTGTTATGTGATCACCCTTTGCAGAATATGGTCGAGAGAGTGAACATCAATTGCCAAAAATTCATTGTCCTAAGGCATTTGAGATAGATTGTTGTGCAGGTTATCTGCTCTGTTTTTCTCTAGCTTTTCTTCGCCTTGTCTGGGCATTGTAATGGCATATTTACACTTCATGGTTAATGACATTGTAAATATGAAATTTACCGCGTGGGTCTTTTGTTTTCTCTTACCAGATGTCTTACTCCAGAAGGTCCGATTATTCTCATTCTCCTTTGCGTCGCCATAGGTATAGTAGGTCAATCTCTAGGTCGAGGTCGGTGTCAAGGAGCAGATCAAGGTAAACTGTAAATGATAATCTTTCCATTCTGATATCCTTTGCTGTGTCGGCTTTTCAATGCTGATGTAAGTCTCCCGTAATGGATAACAGGAGCGGTTCAAGTGACGTCGAGAACCCAGGCAACAATTTGTATGTAACGGGACTGTCTCCCCGGATCACAAAGAGGGAATTGGAAAAGCATTTTGCAGGCGAGGGAAAGGTGGACCCCCTTTGATTCTTAATCTGTGTCGTGTTAATTCTTTGGGAAGCTTTCTAAACCTCTCTTACTGTTTGTTTATTGATGTGTAGGTTGTGGATGTGCATCTTGTGGTTGACCCATGGACAAGGGAGTCTCGTGGGTTTGGGTTTGTAACTATGTCAACCATTGATGAGGCTGAGCGGTGCATCAAGTATTTAGATAGATCCGTGCTTGAAGGTCGTGTAATCACTGTTGAAAAGGTATGCGTATCGCAATTGTTTTCTTGAGAGTTTTTCTTCTTTCTTCCCCTGGCGGAGGTCTTGTTGCTAAGATTGTGCATATATTACATTGCTATAAGTTTATTTGAAAGTTGTTTCTTTCCACTTGAAGCTTTTGTGGCAGCAGGTTAGCTGTGTGTAGCAGCTCTTCATCAAATCCCAAAAACAACTAAACAAACAAATCAAACACACGAAGTATCAGATCCTTGGGGTTGTATGCCCTGCATTTCTCTTTTCTTTCTGCCTATTGAATTTAGATATCTTGCTTCTGTCATTTACTTAATATTACATCATGAACACATTCTCTGTGTACTTACTTTCTCGCTTTTGTTTCCTTGTTTCTTGAGGTAACTGACAATTGAGATTTGTGATGACAGGCTAGGAGGAGGAGGGGAAGAACTCCTACACCAGGAAGGTATCTGGGGTTGAAGACTATTCGAGGTCAGATGGTTTGCATTGTTATTCTGATTTGGACTGTGTTTCCGGTCACTTGCCCGCTGACTGTTGCTTGTAATGTCTTTAGTGCGCCGGCGCTCTCCCAGTTGCTCTCCCCATTCCTCCACCCGTCGCACTCCGAGCTGTTCTCCTTATAGTAGGAGCAGGTCTCCTCGTTATTCGTCTGACCACAGCAGGGGCAGGTCCTACTCCCCTTACCACAGGAGGCGTAGGTCCTACTCCTCTTACTATGGGCGTCGTAGGGCTTATTCTCCTTATTATAGTCGACGGAGATCATACTCTAGATCCCGTTCCCCTTACAGCAGGTCGCCAGTGTATCGGCGTGACCGGTCGTACTCTCCATATGATTCGAGGGACTACTCAGCAGATGATTACTATCACAGAAGGAGCCGCTATCGATCTATTTCTAGAAGTGTCTCATCGGGAAGAGGAAGATACTCGAGGAGCAGCTATTCACCGAGGCTGAGGAGGAAGAGATACTCCCCTAGCGAATCGCCAAAACCAAGGACAAGATCGAGGAATAGTTACTCTCGTAGCATCTCAAGAAGCCCGAGGAGGAGTTCTAAGCGGGGCTACTCGTCCAGGCGTGGCTATTCCTTTAGGAGTCCCTCTCCGGCTCATAGTGTTAGTGCAAGTTCCAGAGCAGTTTCAAGGTCTAATACGCCAAGGTCATCGTCACCTTCAGCTTAAGCAATGTTCTGCGGAGGGGGATTTGTGATTAGCTTGTAAGTTTTCTGGTTTGTACATGCTGGGTTAGTGCTCGGCATTTCGAACTGGTATTTCTGGATCTCTTCTTTGGGCACTATGTGTAGTTTCTCTACTGGCTATTGTCTAGTACGTTTCCACCCCACCTTAGTGTTAAGTGGGCATATTTGGGAAACTTTTTAGTCGTGTGGATCCGATTTCCAATTCATTTGGGAGAGGCCGTCTTTCTGTTTGTCTTGACTGTTTTTGTCATTTTTTTCATTCTTAGACAAAAACGACTTTTCTGTGCTTGGTTAGCATTGTCCAACATCGATCTGTCCCGGTTGTGTGACGCGAGGTCCACGCGGGTCTCGCCAGAACCAAACGTTCGAACCGATAATTAAGTGAAACATTGTGGCATTAGCAGAAGTTTGATATTGTGAGAAAGAGCATGAAGCCTTCCGAATCGATAGGATTAGATGAACTTTACACAGTCAAGGGATAAGTAATTCGATCTCCAATGTGTTTACCTCGTAACCAGTTGCAGATGTGTAGGAATTTCTTCGCCGGGCCAACAAGTTTAATCTCCAACTCACGCTTACCCTCCAACTCATTGAAACAAAAGATGGGGAGCTTCCGAAAAGAGATGCAATTATGTTGAAGAGACAATTATCTCACTTACAAATATTTGGGCAGAATTGAATATATCATGGAATTATCTGATATTGTAATTATCAATTGATCAACAAAAAAAAATATATGGCTCTTTGAGGACGTGTGACTTTGGGACAATTTAAAAAAGAAGGTCCATCTTGTCAGTTGATGTGCAAAAGCATTTCGTGCAAACTTCTGAGCACCATAAATGTGGTTAGAAATCCATGATAGACTATAACTATAGAAGACTATATCATGCATGCAAGCAAAGTAAAAGTTAAAACTTTAATTGAAGAGGAAATTCAGAACAATCCTACGACATATTATTTTTCTTGGTTTTGGGTTTCCTTTCTTGAAATCTTTGGCTTTTTAAGTCTCGGGGATTGCCAGAGTCATACTGGCACTCAACTTCCATTAGATAAACCCTGGGGACGAAACCAAGAATTGCAGTTGCCATCCTTGCCATGTCCAGGATCTACTCACTTCTTTACATCCAAAATCCAGAACTCCTCTTAGACAAGTCCAAACATCCGCAAAAAGTTGAATAAAATACAAGGAGGGAGTGGCCAGTGGTTACTCGGGTTCACGAGCTCTGTAAAGTGAAGTTCGTTCATTTTAACGGGAAAATCGGGAAAATAGAAGGGAAGTCGGGCAAAACCAAGCTATTTCTTACCAATATTCACACAGTTGAGCAAAGGCTATACAGATTGAAGCTCGATTATGCAGATACAAATCTATAGCTTTCGCCCTCTTCAATGCCGAATAATGTATGGCGATGATTCTTCGCATCCCTAACGGGATAGTTTGCTGAATGAGGGAAAGCAGAAGGCAAAGAGGAGGAAGCTCTCTCCCTGAAGGCTTTTCGAACTTCCCATAGGACTTCAGCGCACTTCCGCATGGAAGGCCTCGACTCCTTTGTGGAAGCAAGGCACTGTCGAGCCAGTTTAAGGATGCCCTCCAGAGCTTTGATGGATGCTGGATTTCTCCGCAGTCGCCAGTCCATGACAAGAACTGCATCTCCCTCTTTTAGTTTCTGCATTGCCTGCATATGTACACCAGATGCGACCAGATCAGGCAAGGAAGCTTCTCTTTCAACTGGATAAAGCTGCTCTCTTTTTTTTTCTCCCCTCAGACGTCCACTCCTCTGTGAATAGATCATAGAGACTATGCTTGGTCTTCCTCATATCATTAGATCGTCTTTCCAACAGAAGTTTAAATGACCAGAGCAATGCTCTCCCAAAGTCGGCTTACATGTCTTGGTTCCTTGACTTCCTTTACAGAAGATCGTTCAGTTTTGGCTTCATTGATCAAGAATCTGAAATGGTGCATCTCCACTTGTGTCTCTTGAAGTTGTGAAAGTGAGATTCATCATTATATTCTCGCGCTTACTCAACTCGTGAGCCAAAGGTGATTTACTAGCCTTGATTTCATTTGCATCGAACATAGGAACTGGCTATGGTTTTTGTACTGTATGTGGATTATTACACACTGATGCAACTTCTCAAAAAGACTAGATCATTCAGTGTCTTGTGAAAGTAAATATTGCTATCGTTTCTATTTGATCAACATGTTCCAGAAGCCTATGGATCTGTATATCCAGGATGCAATATGATGAGTGCTGACCACCATTTGGGCAGGTTTCTACCAGTTGTAACAGTGAAGTCCCTACTCCCCGTCCAAGGTTCCTGCCCTAGAATTATTATTATTATTTTTTTTTTGGTAAAGACTGCCCTAGAATTATTTAGCTACACAAAATCCAAACTCTTGGTTTTAATTTTCTTATCCTACTCTGACAGACTCTGGTATATTCTAGTCTACCTAAAGGTTAGAAAAAAAAAAATATTTCCATCCCTTGCATCTATCTTTCAAGAATCTAGAAAATATAGGTAATCTCTTAAATTCAGAATACATACCCATTTTATGGTCACTCTCTCCTTGAGTGGTCTCTTTGTATCAATTGGGTATCTTCCTGTCATCATTTCCACGAGCATTACACCAAATGAATACACATCACTCTTTTCAGTAAGCTGGTACGTCCTAAGGTACTCGGGATCCAAGTAGCCTGTTGATCCCTTGATTTGAGTGGAGATATGTGTTGCACCAGGGTCTTCAGAAGCCAATCGTGCGAATCCAAAGTCGGCCACTTTGGCCCTTAGTTTCTCCGTGATCAATATATTTGATGCTTTAATATCTCTATGTATGATTGGAGGATCTGCAACAAAATCACTCATATTAAGACACATCACATTGCAATAGAGGTGGCACTAAAAACTATGATCCGGTAATTGATGAATGATTCAAGATACTCCTACTTGTCAACTGAAAAGAAACACACTCCGCATCATACTTGAAAAAATGAAATTTTCAGAGAACAGGAAAGGGCACATCCATGTCATTTGAGATGCATTAAGGCCTACACAATTTAAATGCTATAATTGTTTGGTATCGGCCCTATTCCCAATTGGATCACTGCACATACCAGAGTATGTGTGAAGATAGGCAACTGCATGGGCAATATCAATTGCGATATCCAGACGCTCAGTCATTTCAAGTCCATTTCCCCCTGTGCATGCCATAAAAAACGACTGGTGAAGTAACCCACAATAATAAGATCAAATCCTGCTCACAAACCACTATCACGCTAGAAAATCAATGTCTAGTGAACAACCAAAACCATCTAATGAACATAACTTGCCAAAGTTTTTAAAATCACCACCCGACATGTGTTCTATTAACAAGAACATATTTTCTCCAGTTGAAGATGTCGACCCAACAAATAGTGGCAGTAACAACAGGCAAAACAAAACAGTAGTAACCTGGGAAGAGCCAGTTCTGATCATATGAAATTTGAAGCAAAGAGCCGGTTACGTTCAAATCTCACTATCACTTTCGATTTCATTTCCGTTTGCATCAAGTGACAAATAAATCTCTTAAACTAAGATCTTGTCTGATATGTCAATGTATCTACTCACCTATATTGACTTAATGCTCACTGGTTACATACCCTTACTAATTACCAAGTCCAGAGTTCATCCCCGCAATGCAAGCTTCACCATCACCAAAAAATGAAAGAGCCGGCTAACTTACCATCTAGGTGCTCCCGCAGCGTTCCATTGCCAATGTACTCTTCCAAAATGATCCTCTCGTCCCCATGTTCCAAATACCCGTACAACCTTACCAAATTCAGATGTTCTATCTTCGACATGGTAAGGACTTCATTCTTGAACTCAGATGACACTCGCTGATTGATTACATTCTGTTGTAGACATTCAAACCAAGTAAGCAAAAGCCACCAGGGAAGGTCCTAGAATCTCTCCTACAGTCTAAACAGCTGTACAATGCTTGAAAACTAATCCAACACTTTCTCCTTATCTCTCCCCTCTTAGAAACCAATTTTAAGAGTAATGAACCGGGTATTGAACAGTCTCTCCCTATTGGAGATAAATTCGAGCCACGTCTTCCCATGATTGTCATAAAGCTTACCTTCTTGGCACGCTTAATGGCGACCAGCGATCCGTCCCTGAGTTTGCCCCTGTAGACTGTCGCAAACGCACCTTCCCCGACCACGTTAGATGCGGAGAAGTTCCCCGTGGCCTTGATGATCTCTTCCATTGCAAAACCCGACGCGGCGACAGGTCCACTCGGGGCAGCCGCGGAAGCAGAGGAAGAGGCATACGACAAGGACGACCTCGTCTTCGTCGAACTCCTAGTAGTAGCTGAAGAAGCTGTAGAAAGCCGTTAATCGTTTTCACGGCACATGATGACCGCAAAGCAGACTAGGATGAAATATCGGACATGCGAGAGCAGATCGACCGAGAGCGAGAGTGGAGCGACTTACAGGAGACGGCACTGACCCGGCCGCCACTTCCGGGAGCGTCCGACAAGGCGGGAATCGAGGAGCTCCTCCGCTTGCGAAGGAGGAGGACGGCAAAAGCTCCAGAAACTCTCTTGGCGGCGGCTTTAAAGATGTCCGCGAGAGAGCGGCCTTTGCGGTCGCCGCTCATGGCTTCTACGGCTTCAGCAGCAGAATGGATTCTAGCCTTCGTCTCCTTCACCCTTAATTTCCGGGAACAGAGAGATAGAGAGAGAGGAGGTTTTTGATCGCAGGTCGATGGTTACAGAGATTCACGTGCAATGTAAACGATGTTGTGGTCTGGTGGGACGACGACCGATTCAAGCGACCTGGACTCTTATCTTACCTTCATGTGATCGACTCATGTCTCTCGGATCGAACGAGACAAAGTTTCACTGACAGGTTTTCCCCTTTCTTTCTTTTTTGGATAAGATAATGAACGGGGTCAACGAACCAACCCGTGGACTTTGCCCGCTCGGTGCAGCCCGGGACACTTGATTGGACCGGTGACAGAGGCACACTGAGAATTCTATCCGGGCGAACGAAACGGTTCGGTCCATGACCCGGTCCAGCACCAACCGGAATACCTAAATTATACTAATGTGATAAATATATTTTAGATGAAATCGTAATTGATGATATATATGAAATTTTTTGACGATGCAAAGAAAAAGTGAACATTGTATATAATTTAAAGATTTTTATGATAATCGCCGACATGTATGAATGAACATTTCTCTAAAAATTTAAGTTTCTTTCTGATTCCTCTTAATTGAGATATGTGCATTGCATGCATTTCATAAAAAAAAAAATAGCTTTGCTTAGCCAAAAAGTTTGAAGGCTCCTAATTTCTATTTTCCTGATGTGAAAATTCGTGATTTTTGTTTTTCGGTCATTTAAATGGCAAGATTATTTTCGTCCAATGCGGAAAATGTTTTCTTTTCTTTTTTTAAGCCGTTCGGAAATGACGAATCATTCATGCGGTCGTCAAGAAGTGAAGTGATGGCCTGCCGTTCCATGATAGCCAATCACTTTAGATGCAGTTGGTGATGCAGACCGGTCCTCCAATCTGCACTGGTGCCGGTGGCCATCGCCATCTTTCCTTACTCTATCCGGGTTCCTCTCTGATCCATGCCTTGTCCCTGAGGTCGCCGCTTGCCGACCTTGCCATGCTCCTTTTGACATTTGTGCTATTTTCCCTTTTCGGTGTCCCCGCCTTACTTTCTTTCCAGGAAGTCCATTAGTACTGCCAAGAGCTCCCTCCTGTTGATTCCATGGCTGCGTGCCGGCTTGAACTGACTACGATACGTGCAAGGTCATCGGACTTTTAGCACAATAGAAACTTAAAAACTCTGAGAATCCAATCGAAAGAAATGGAATATCACGCGCCCATTTTGACAAAACCGGGATTCCATGCTAGATATGAGGAACTTACCGCTTTGTGGGATTTCATTCCCGGAAGTACACAACGCAGCAGAGCCTGCTTGGCAAGTATTGCAGTGATGAATGCAACAAGCATGCTCTACCCAGTAGACAAACCTCATCATCAACTGATGGAAGAGGTTAGCAACTGCTGACTCACGTCTTTCACAATTGTTCTTGATTATAGGATAAGTACAAACACTTGTCTCATCATCGACACGATTCTCATCCACAAAGTATATCAATTTTTCCCACTACTATCTAATTTTATAGCAGGCCAACTTAATTAACAGTTTTGATCCAAAAAGAGAAAATAATTGACAGCCGTGGCTTCATCACTTACAAATGATTAATTGCTATTTAATGCTTGCTGCAAACCAAAAGAAGACAATGGCCATCAAGCAATTTGACACAAGATAAGAACAAACCGTATTCATCTGTATGGTTGAGAGGGTGCATGCAATGTAAGCAGAATGTCAGTTAAAACCCACCTTTAATGGACAACTGCTTAACTATCTCATAGAACAAAGACATCTGGTTTAAGGGAAAACCCCAAAATCAAATCGATCTCAAACATATCAAGCTGAGGAATTAAATAAAAAAAAAGAACACATATAATCTATATTTATTAGTGCCATAATCTTCACGTGAATTTACAGAAGGAAAAAAAGAGGAGGAAGGGGGGGGGGGGGGGGGGGGGATGGAAGGGAGGGATTCTTCACGCAGGAAGAAGACATTGATGCTTGATACCTTCTCGATGTGAATGATCGAAGGTTTCACTTACAGGTGTATCTACCATTCTTCCACAATGAAGATCTGCAGAATTGACCTCTGCTGCCTGGGCTGCATATCCAGTAGTAGTTGCAAAGGTACTTCTTATGGAACTGTTGACCCAGAATGTGACGACAGATATATTAGGAAAACTGTGAGATTATAGAAGTGCTCTTCTACGGTAAGAAAGGATGATAGGAATCCTAGCACATTCCATTGACTAGAATGGTTAGGTAATTCATCGAAGTTGCTGAAGAAATTATTTATCTGTATACGTGCTCATTTTCTGGTCCTTCATCTAAAAACAGTTGAGTTGACCATGCACATAATTAGTAGAAAAGAATGGGCGAAGTTACAAAGAGGATTAGGTGATACTGACCTGTCTCATCAAAATTTATCCTCTCTCCAGTAGAAAAGATATCCCAAAATATGGCAGCAAGAATATATAATATTGATGTAAGCAACAGAAATCCTCTGAACGAACCAACCAATTCAACGAAGAAACCAGCTCCAACTGTTCCCACAATAGCTGCCAATGTTCCCGCTGTATTCGACATTCCTAGAAGCAGAGATAGCTATTATTTTCAGAAGAAACCATAAGTTCTAGAGGCAATCAGTCCAATTAAAGGGACTGCAGAAGAGCTTCATCAAAGCATGAAATTCGTGGAGCTGGAGGTTGTATAGGTTGCAGCACAGCATTTCAAGAAAACAAAGAAAACCTTACTAGTGCTAGCATTCGTTACAAATTATGCATGATCAACTTCCTCACTCATCTATAGGAGCCTAAGTGCATGGACCATTACATACTAAAAAGCATGAGCTTTTCCTTCAATAGGAGAGTGATAGAATCCTTAAATTATGAGGTGCTTTTGCTTTTGCAAATCCAAGTCATGAGAGCCCCTGATGACCGAGCAATATATTATTACTGAAGAAGATGTGCAGAAGCGATTGAGTTGATAATGCAAACCTACCATGTAGAACGCCTGAATACTTTGGAGAGATCTCCTGTTGATAGCAAATGAAAATTAAAGGTTACACATGAGAAAGAAAGAATTTAGGTAGTGACTGCAAATTTTACTTGGAAAGCAACCTGTAAGTTCACTAGAAAGCCAGAGTGACTGAAAGACTTCAGCCCAATTGCTAAGGTAAGCCAGGCAGATGCAATAGATGGTCGCTTGGCTGTAGTTAAGCCGATAAGAGCAATCCCAGGACCAATGAATCCAATTGACTGCAAAACGAATATACAGAAGATTCTTAGTGCATAGTAAACACAAGGTGCTTGTGAGAAAGAAGAATTGGAGAGAAACCACGCGTGCATAAAGACTGCACACATGTATTTATACTACATTCAAGTGTTACAAGATAGGAAACCCCAAGATTACAGAATAGTACACAATTAATATATACATCCACTATGATACTATATCCAATTCCTGATGGTGTGTAAAACGAAGCACAAATTCATCAGCAAAAGTATATCGTTGACATGCAATACCTAACAAATCTCATGACGTTCATAAGAAAGAACCTCTAATGGGGAAAAAAAACACAGAAAATTAGTTTCCTTCAATTTTATTCTCAAAAAAGTCCAAAGCCAAAACCACGGCCGCCATAAAATTCTCAAGTTGATGATAAGAGACATTTATGCAGTGAGAGCATGTAAAGCAGTTTCCCAAATTGTTAGATATGTCGATTATAACAGCAAAGTAAAGTTGGCCAAGTCAAGATGAAATGCGCATGAAAAATAAGTTCAGGGGTAAACCCACCTGCATAAGCTTGCGAGTCAAAGAGATGCTTGTGCCTCCTTGTATCAACAAGTCAGACCACATACCGCCTAAGTATCCAACAAATGCCATCACACTCCACGGAACAGCACTGTACCATGCTGCTTGTCTAAGGTCAACATGATAGACCTGTCACAGGAATATATTCATTTGAAAGTAACAAGATGCACCCGCATATAATTCATCTACTGTTAAAAGCCAAATCATCCCATACCGAGTAAAAGTAGATTGGCATCCATGAGAGAATGACAAAGAAACCCTACAGCAACAATAGGAGGAAATTACTTACCATTAGCATAAAGAATTTACGGAATCATTATGAGAATATCTTCTTATGTTTTCTGTTTTGCCCTCCAAAAGGGCGATACTGGTGACATTATCCGCATGACAATAGAGGTGATAATCTACGTGGAGTCAAAATGTGCATTACCCAGCTGTGCATGGCATTAGCAACAATCAGGGACCATGTAGGCATCATGGAAAGCATGCGCTTAAAGGGAGGGATCATGCTACTTGTCTTGCTTTTAGCCACCAGCTCCGAGGGTTCTTGCCTCCCGCTCCTTATGTAACGTAGCTCATACTTCGATATCTGAGGATGCTGGTCAGGAGTGCTCATTATTGCAGACAACCATACCAAAACCCAAAGAAACCCAGACAATCCAAAAATAACAAATGGCCCATATATTCCGCCTTGTGACATAAGAATTGGAGAAAGGGTGAGTCCTATGGCATTTCCCAATGTAAAGCCAGCCATTGCAATACTGACAGCTCTGGCTCGTTCTGCTGCGGGAAACCATCTAACAAATCCAAAGATCACTTCATCGTCACAACATATTCAAGCATCGATCAAAAGCACGAGTAATGAATAACAATTTAATTTCTACTAAGATAGAAATTAAACAGATTAGTACTTTAATACCTTGCTACCATCTTGTTCATGCAAGGAAGAGCCACACCTTCTGCTATACCAAGTAAAACACGCATCGCGAGGAGAGCCAATAAAGAAGCTTCAGCGGCCCAAGGCGTAAGAAATGTCGCTAGGGACCACAAAGCCACACCCCATCCCATGACAACCTTACCCCCATAGTAGTCCACAAGAGCCCCTCCAGCTATTGGTGATATCAAGTATCCCCAAAGGAAAGACGACTGGGACGAGTGTTGACATATGAATCAACTTTAACTTAAGAATTAAGAATGTAACAAATGTCAAACAGACACAAAGAAGACTTGTTGTAATCAGTCGCATGCAAACATATTGATAAGTCATACTAGTACTTAACTAGCAGTCCACTTCTCTACCCATAACAACTCGTGGTTGAGAGTTCAGTCAGTACTTCTACCAGACGCAGAAAAGTTTCCGTATCCCATGGAAGACAGTAAAAATATTTCATATAATTTATTCCAAATGAATAAGCCAAACCCTCTACTCATCCAAGCAATTACCAACCTTTTTCCATCCAAAATTTAATCACACAACACTCAGTTTTAGCTCAATACTTTGCAACAGCAGGCGCAAACTTCTTTTTTTAGATGGAACAAGCAACTAATAGGCTAACACCTAAACACAAATGCTGAGCCAAGTAGCATTCAGTCAACGAAGTGAAGTATCAGATGCATTCAATTCGGATCACGATAAAACAACTGAACCAATCATTGACCAAAGCAGCATTAACAAAGAGAAGCAGAAACCCCACCTGAACGATGCCGGCGAACGATCGGCTCCAACCGTGAGAAAGCGACAAGGGCACAATAACCACGGACATCACCACCCGGTCCGCATTACAGAGCGACAATGCCAAGGCGAGCATAGCGACCACCTTGACCCTCTCCGAAGTGATGAACTCAACAAAACCCGGAGCTTGCGCTACCTCCCCATCGGACAACGGACCGGACGGATTACTACTTGGAGAAACCCTAACTCGAGCCGCGAACTCCGGTTTCAGCTCCACCAACTCGCGCCCGCGTCGGGTTCTCAGGGAACTCGGCGAAGGCTCGGACCAGAAGCATTTCCGCCTCGAGATGGCGCGGAAGCGCGACGAATCTCCGAACTCAGCCAATCCGACGGAATTGGCAGGCCTCTGGAAGCAGCTCGGAGGAGTGGGAGAGTGTAGCGCGGGTTGCCGGAGAGGAGAGATGAGTGAAGTCATTCCGACAGAAGTGACGGCGACCGCGACGAGGAAGGAGGAGCTCAGGCGAAGCCCATGGCGGCGAACTGAATGTCAGCGGGGGTGCTTGCGGTGTCGGTTCTTCTTCAATCAGTCTACTTCTTCCTGTAGCGAATTGCCAGGGAGAGAATTTCGTCTCGTCGCGTCACTGTACAGAGAACTCGAAAATCTCCAAAGGGATTCATGTCGAGTATGTCAGTCCCTCTGTCTTTATCTTTTAGTATTTGACTATGATGAGGTGGAAATGTCTGCCCTCCCTAGAAGATTAATATATTTTGTCTAATACTTTGGATTATTTTTTCTTTGCGTGAGAACTATTTTTTATAGTAATATCTATTAACTAGCAAAATAAGATAATAACATAAATGAGTCGATATCTATTATTTTGTAATTTTATTAACTCAAAGTTAAGAATGTTTTTTGAATAATTGATTTGCTAACTGGAAGAAATAGAAAATATAAATAGAGAGGCGGATCAATAAGACAAATGAGATTTTTTGGATTTTAAATATAAAAATTAATGAAAATGCATAGATAGCGGTGTGATTGATTAATTACATTAAACTTTTAGATCTTATAAGTGATGCATATAATACCTACTTCTTAGTTAAGGTGTTTATTACAAGTATCAAGGAATCAATCAACCAAAATAATCAAAATTTATATATTCGGTTTATTGGTTTATCATTGATAAATCAATTACCAACTCGTTATGTGGATATTAACGGATCTGGTTATGCATGCGTAAAGGCATGTCAAATTGCAAGAGAAGAAGTTTGTTAATGATTATTTAGGGTGCGCATGATTCATTTTCTAACTATAAATTGAGTTTTGAAACATTTCTGCTTCCAAAATGAGTTTCTGTGGAAAAAAAAGTTTGATAAGAATAAATAATTTATATTCCATAAACAGAAGTCCATTTGATAATTAACTTTTTTTTGTATTTTTATTTCATTTTAAAATAGTTTTTTTATTTTGGAGTCTACAATATGTACATTTTTATAAATTTCAAATGTTTATTATTTAGTGCAAAAAATTGAAAAATTTCATCATATTTTCTATTATTGTGTAACTCCAAATTCATTTTACACATGTTGATCTTCTCGTTGGAAGTTGTACTTGCGCAAAAAAAAAATCAACCTAAATTAACCCCATTATGAAATACATTACAAAAGTCAAGATGGGGAGAGGGAAGATTATGATAAGATTCCATCAATTATGTGTAAATAGTGCAATTCAGTAAGAGAAACAATTGATGGATTTTTCATTCTTGAACAAAAATTACAAAATTTTTGTTCCTAATTTCTTGGCCAAACTTATTTCTAGAACAAAAGTCTATTCCAGAAATAAAAAAAAAAAAAAAATTTCTACCAAATAGATTTCCATTTCAGAATGAGTTCTCGAATAGAAAAATTCGTTATGGAATAAAAATTAGCCCTTATCATGCAGGCTCTTATCGTATTGTAATTTATTTAATGACAAATTAAATCTGAGTCGAAGCATTTATCAAAAATGAATTGTCTAATTATGAAAACAAATCTGCAATTCCGCAAGAATGGACACCAAATAGCAACCATTCCTTTTACGTGCAGTATAAACAACTGAGTATGTTTGAAAGCAAAAGAGTACGATCTTTTTCAAATTTATTGTAGAAAACTCGCAAGATCATCATTTTCTGGACAGCATTCACAAGATGGATTTCCAGTTCGTCTTTTTTGTTTTTTCATTCATGTTCTTGCTATTTAATTCCACTTTACAATAAAGTGGTGATGGAGTGATCAAAACTTTATTCCAAAGCCCGACTCCGACAGGACCCAACTGGAAAGGTTTTTAGCTCAAAAGCGGGGGCTTTCTGTGTCTGGGTCACACAACAGTCGGACCAAGTTCGGCTTGCTCGGTATCATTTTCTACATCCAATAGCGTCAAAAACCAGTTGCAAATTTAAAACGACAGGCGCATTCTGGGGAGGCAAAAGAACCTTTCTGCACAACTAGGATCCAGATGTCTCACGGAAATTACATCGTACTAATTTGGGACTGCTCGTTATGGGCAGTTAGAAGTAGCATGCGATCCTTTTAGGTAATGGCCTAATCAATTCGAAGGCGCGTCATGAGATCCATGCAACGGTGTGAACAGAGAAGTCCTGGAAAAGGACGTTGCACGGGTTTGCTCGACAGTCTATACAATGAAAACATTGATGAGGAGACGAGAACAGACGAACGTCGAGAAAAGCCAAGAATACAAATATGACCAATCCAAAGCTTCTAAATATACAGCTTGCAGCATATACATAATGCAGCCATCGGAGCCTTTTTTTCACATCCTGAAACTTGAAAAAAGGCGTACATGCTGAAAATAGCTTCACTTGGGTGACGTTCAAAGCTATATAGCATGTTCCATGAGTACAATCCAATGATGCAACTAACATTCCATGGTAAAGGCATAAAACTGCGATTCAGGTTAATGCATCTGTGAGACCAGTGCTACGGCGCCATCAGCATGGTAGATCACAATCCTAAGGTCCAACCCTCAAAATGTACTCACATTTTGCTCACATGTGCATTGAACAGTGAGTGACGGCCTTCAGCAATTATCTCCCCCGTTGCTTTGTTCTTCATGAGTACAATGGTTGCATAATAGCCCCCCTTTTGTCCTAAAACCTTTGAAGTGATCTCTAGCTCATCCTGCAATTCAAGATGAAAATTCCATCACGGTCCACCATGTGCGAGATCAAATTCAAAAGGCACTCTTGGTGTAAACAACCAATACGAACCCAGTGCCTAAAAGTTGCGAAATCACTTGACCAAGTAAAGCAACTGTAGTAGGCCATACTTAATCAAGATTTCAGCTAATTACTTCATCTATATGCATGCTGGTTGATTGTTCCAAAACTCAATAACTCGGCAGACAAGTTACAGATTTTGACGATAGTACTCTCTGATAGCTAATAAAGAAAGGACGAGGAAAGAAAAGATCATTGACAGTGTTATAAACATGAAACCACCTATTATTGCATGAGATCAATCTCCTTCCAACAACTTCAATCTTTAACTATCAGGCCATTTTTAAAAGATGAAACTTTAGGAAAAGGCCTAAACAACTGCTGGAGGCGATCAGAGCCGGCCTAACCCAGAACTATATCTGGTCAGAGTGGAGAAGAACCGTGCATAAATGATTAGCTAAGTTCAGCGCTTGAAGAACCCCCAAAAATCAATCTAAATAGAAAGTAAATATGCAACAATCAGCCACGTTTGTGTTCCATTCGGATACACCAGGCCCGAAAAAAAACCCATCCGATACGCACAAATGATACAGCCACATATTACTTTCGCATTCGGAGAACAAGGAGGTGCATCATATATAGGTACAGAGCATCCACTCAGCCTCAGAGGATTAAGTCAAAGGCTTCCTTACATTGACCTTGGCCGCGGAGAGGTATGAGATTGACATGTTAACGGATACACTGATAGGGGTACCCTCGACGTGCAGCACTGCGTATCCGATTTCGTCAACCATGTTCGCGATCGCTCCTTGAGCCAAGTTCCCGTTCCTGTCCTGTGTCAAATTCATTTCAAAGCATGGATCACAACTAAAGTCAATTTGTAGGGTGATCATGTGGTCACGACTATTATCGCAAAGACTTAGCCGGATTCCAGAGCATCATCCTCTTAGCCACTGTCTGCCAACAGCAGCACACATCATCTCCCCCAATCGGCACTTGAATTAACGTTTATCCACATTTTCCAGCAAAATCGAGCTCCTTTTTTTGCGAGTTTATCGCCAAAACAGACAATTCGTCATCTTAGGGCATACGAGATTTGGGGAAAGCAAAACGAGGTACGATCTCAGAGAATCGTGAAAAAGGAGAGTGAGGGTCCAAGGGACTCACGGCGAGGCGAGGAGGGACCTTGAAGGAGCAGACGACGAGGCCCGGTTCGACTCGGTCCACTCGGAGGCCCCTCAGAGAGAAGTTCTCGTAGAAGCTGGGGTAGTCGCCGGCGCGGCGAGGAGGGACGGCGAGGCGCGACACCACCTCCAATGCCTCGTCGCTGACGCTGAGATGTTGCTTCGGCCTCTCCATCGACGGTGGGCTGAGTCGGGGGAAGAAGCTAGAGCTAAAGCTCGATGCGAGTGATATCACGGGCTCACTGGGCCATGGGACCCTCGTTATTTTCTGAAAACTCCACTGCCGCAACACGGTAGAGAATTATTCATTATCAGATAATTGCATCTATTCCGTTGATTTCACGAAAAAAAATAATTTAAAATTATTTTTTAAAAAAATAATAATATTTTTGAATATTTATTTGTCAATGGTCGCCGGCTTCGAACTAGATCGAGTCACACTATTAGAGGCCGCAATATATAAAAGTAAATAAAAAAAGCAGAAAGAAGGTATTTTTTTCATTTGTGAAAAGTATATTCATTGATTATTTTATTTTTCGTGAAACGAACTCCGAAAATTTCAAAAAATATTTATCTGAAAGTTATCTTCCTTGAAAAGAACGGAGCCTGAGTTTTATATTATTTTTTATGTTGTTTTTACAAATTTACAGTAATGAAGGTTAAAAATATATATTTCGTTCGTATAAATAAGATGAAAATGAACTTTTTGCATCTCAAAAGTCATGTACATTGCAGTGCTAAGGGGAAAAAATAATAAAAAGTGAAAGTCTGTGACAAAATAAAAGTTTAAGGACTATCTTGTAATAGTTGAAAGTTCAATTTTGAAAAAAAGAAGAAGATTTGAGAGCGTTTTGTTTAGTTTCCTTAACTTTTCATGTAACTTTCTTAGGTCAAAATAAATCCAACTTTCTCACTAAATGCCCTCGCCCAAACTAAAACTAAAAAACCTCTGGACTCTGTGGCTCGAGCTGGGTCCAATGGCCTTGTAGTTGTAGATCGCCAAGACCATGATCCAGTCTAATCATGATTGAGAAAACGTGCACCCCTACTGAAGTTCTCAGATTAGGATTGTAATCGAGTTGAGTCGAGTAGACATACTATTAAGGTCGAGGTCAACTCGCATGTTCATTTTTTTGAAACTGGACTCTAGCTCAGTTTATTAAATTATCTACTCAAGGTCAACTCGATAAGGAAATTTGAATAACCGACTTGACTTGACTCCATGACAATTAACATGTGAATAAAATCGGAGCTTACGCTCGAATTGTATGAGCTGAAATTTCATATGATTTCAAGTGTCTAGTGTATGCCTATACAATTATTCCATGTAATGAAAAATCTTAATTGTGCTTCATTATATTCAGATCTTATCAAGTCGAGTATCTGACAGAGTCCGAGCTCGACTTGACGAGATACTCAGGGAGTTCGAATTTGATCTCGATGCAGAAGTCAGGGGAGTCAGATCTGGACTGGGTCCAGGAGTCGAACGAGGCAGTTCACCTATTTGTGTATAAATTTATTAGGGTCAAAATTGATCAAACTTTCTCACTAAATGCCATGGCCTAAACTAGCACGAAAAACCTTTGGACTCTTGTGGCTCGAGCTAGGTCCAGTGGCCTTGTAGGTCAATAGGACCATGATCGAGTCTAATTGTGATCGAGAAAACATGCACCGCCACTCAAGTTATCGGATTAGGATTGTAATTTAGTCGAGTTATGTAGATATACTATCAAGGTCGAGCTCGACTCAACTCGACTCGCAAGTTCATTTCTCGAAACTCGACTCGAGCTCAGTGTATTAAATTCTCTACTCAAGGTTAACTCGATTAGGAAATCCGAATAATCGACATGACTCGACTCCATGAAGACTAACTTACGAAGAAAATCGTCGCTCACACTGGAGTTGTATGAGCTCGAATTTCATATAATTTCAAGTATCTAGTGTTTGTCTTTACAATTACTTTATGTACTAACGGAAAAGCTTAATTAGGCTCCATTATATTTGGACCTTATCGAGCCGAGTATCGACACAGCTCGAGCTTGACTCGACGAGATACTCAAGGAACTCGAATTCGATCTTGACTCAGAAGTCAGGCGAGTCAGATCTGGACCGGGTCGTGGAATTGAACGGGGCAGTTCACCGGTGCGACAGGCGGCATTTAAGAAAGATTCCAACAACAACGGTGTTAAGTCGAGCGGCGTTGGAGTTGACTTATAAAGAAGGAAAAAACAAAAGGGCAAAACCGACATCGGGACGCGGCAACATTAAGAATGAATTTCGTGAACGGGGGTTGTCCCCATGGGCTCATGTCCCGTGCCATCGGGGACCGCGAAAAGATACCGAATAGCGATGCGGGTCCTTGGCACGAGCTTCCATGGTTCGGGCCACATTGGCTGGCACCGGACCGCCTTTGTTTCGTCTCTCTTTTCTTATTTCGGGTCGGATACAACCGAACGTTAACTGGGAATTAGGAAAAAAAATTAAAATGTAAAAAAGAGTATTTTTTTTTCTTAACACGTTAAAGCAAGTAGCAAGAGCAGAGATTCCATTAGCAAGTGCCCCGTGGATTCTCGTTGAATATATGATTGAAGAAATTTTATCATTCTTGACGCATTCATCTATTTTCTATTGTGCACGATGTGTATATATTGACAAACGAGAACGTTTTCTCGATAAGCATTTTCCTTAGTAGGTGTAGTTCACGAGTATCTCAAAAGCATATGTAAATGATGCATTTTTTCTTATTTGGTGTAGGTAAACATGATTGTCTGTAGATAAATATAGTTGAAAGTCCATTTATGGCGGTTTAGTCAAAGTTTTATTCGAGTTCATAGTATAGATATAATTTATATTTCCTAGTTTATTAGCATTTTTTTAAAAGGGAAGATAGAACAATAACTTAATTGTCCTTTACAAAAAAAAAACAATAACTTAATTGAAAATTAATGCAAAAGGCATCTTGTTTTTAAAATTCTACGTGATAAGAGTAACCTCTCAAGAGAAGGAAACTCAACGTTATCGTGGATTTTAGGTTTTGAAATATATCTAAGCAAAGAATGTAGAAACGCGCGATAAAAATAAAATAATTAGTTAAAGATAAATTTCGTGTGAGTAGAATTCCTAATCGTTGGAATCTTTCTAGGCTTATCATGATATATTTACTAAGTTCGAATATTTGAGTTACATGTGGTGTGGAGTAAGTTCAACTCAAACCAAACATTCCGTGACAAGTACGAGACACTTATTATAACGCTAAGGAATGATCATTGATGTTGGTTATCCATTTTGGCATTTCTATTTATGCAAGAGAGATTGACATGGTAATTATTGATTTTTCTATCAAAACAATATATTAAGAACAGTCGTAAGACGGACCATTTGATTTGGTATGAAAGCCTTATGAAATTAAGTCGAATACATTTTAAATTGAATTGAAAAAATAATTTGGTACCGTGATGAAAACCACATTCAATAAGGCAATGTATTCCAAATTTATATTGTACCAAACTGAATTATATCCTTTTACTCCTTTTTTCCTTGAGGCATTCTTCTAGAGATTGCAAAGTATTAAATTTTTACGATATCAAAACTTAGCCTCGAGAGATAAGAAAACATAATCAAATCTCCAACACCAAACGAGTGTTAAATGGACTAAGAATCAGAGATCACATTCTGTAAAAATTGCTATACGAGAAAAAAGATGAACAGTGCATTTATAGAGCAAAAAGTCACAAGCTTGTCCATTAAATGTTGATAAATCTAACTAGTCTACAAAATTTTCAAACCTCATCAAAGTAAAGTAAAAAGAAAGCCGAAAAATCATTTTGATTTGCAATATGGCTCATTCAGAGGGGCAAAAGAATAGGGAAAAGGGGCCAACCAGGTCATGAATACAGAAAAGATCAAAACTTCCACTTAACGTATTTCTTCGTATACATAACGGTCATATACCTTCCAAAACGGAGACATAAATCCTCGGGCTAAGGGTTTATACGGGGTTTTCGCTTCTCTCGCACGTTCACCTAACATCTGAGAACTCCCAACCGCAACTGCACCGATCTTCACTCACCGAGTCAGCGCTTCCCCGCTCACTCGCTCACTCACCCTCTCTTTCCTTTGATATGCGCCGGCTGCGTCCTCGATCGACCCACCAATGACCCAACAAGCCCGAACCCAGAGCCACCGCGCCTCCACCTCCACCTGCCCCCGCCACCCCACCGCCACCCCCGTCACAGGCTTCTGCGCCTCCTGCCTCCGCGAGCGCCTCGCCGGCATCGACCCCTCCACCCACCAGGAGATCGCCGGCCCCTCGAGCCGCCCCCTCCGTCGCTGCAAATCATACTCCTCCGCCAGGCGCGATGGGCTCTCCGGCGTCTCCGCCGAGCCCCGCCGCAAATCCTGCGACGTCCGTGCCCGGAGCACACTCTCCGATCTGTTCACCCTCGACGATGGAGGGAAATGTGAGAAAGGCGAGGCCTTGTTCAGGCTGAGGGAAGAGGATGAGAATGAGCGGGAGCGGGAGGAGGATGAGGAGGAGGAGGAGGAAATTAGGGTTTGCGCGAGAAGCGTCCAAGCTAATGAGAATGTTGTCAATAATGGGAGTGTCGACAAGGGTTTTGACGATGAGGCGGAGTTTAAGACCATGAAGGAGTTTATAGATCTCGAGTGGCAGAGCAAGAAGCAGGCGAGGAGGAACATCAGGGGTTTGTTGGAGGCGGCATCTGTGTTTCGCCGGAGATTGGGGAAATGGCGCCGAAAGGAGAAGATGAAGAAGCAATGCGGTGGTAATGGTGACGATCTGGGGCTTGCGGCGGATGCGACAGGAAAGATCAATCTGAGGAAATTGAGGGAAGCACACTCTGAGGTTGGAGAGTATGGATTGGGAAGGAGATCGTGCGATACAGATCCAAGATTGTCAGTTGATGCTGGTAGGGTCTCAGTCGACGAGATGCGGTGCTCCTTCGATCAGCCGAGGGCGTCTTGGGATGGGTATTTGGTGGGGAGGAGTTATCAGTACCCGCGGCTCAATCCAATGGTGTCGTTTCTCGAGGACGTGAAGGTGATCGATATTGGTTTCAAGAACAGGGTTTTGGTTGAAGACAAGTTGAATGAGGAGGGTGGGAGGAGCCCAGGTGGGTCTGTTCAGACGAAGGATTATTACAAGGAGCCATTTTGTTCACAGCGACGGCGGAGGAGTTTTGAGCGGTTGAATTCCACTAGGAAGGGGAGTTTAGTGGACGATGATGATGTGAAGTTGGTATCAAACATGAAGATCTCTCCTGCCTCCACAGAATTATTTTACGGGGCAAAATTGCTCATTGCGGAGGAAGAATCGAGGGCTTCGAGCTCAAAGTCCAGCAATGATGATAGGACGGAGAGTACCGAGTCTACATCAAAGGATGACGGTTCTATTGCTGGTGGGGTTGATGAGAAACGGTTCAAGAAGTTGCCTGGTTGGCGAAAAGCATGGAATGTTTGGGGTTTGATTCAGAGGAGGAGCGAGAACAAATGTGCCATTGAGGACCGTCATGCTGCTAAAAATTTGGAAGAAGAGCCGCCGCGAGTCTCAAATGGAGAAGCAAATGGTGCTATAAGCCAGAGGCTCAGCCGCAGTTACAGTCGGAATTCCTCCATGATCGATGGTCCTGGATCTTTGAACGGTACAGGAGGAGTTGCTGAGAACAAAGGAATCGGCTTCAAGATTAGGGAGGAGTCTTTGTTAACGAGGAATCAGAGTGTGAAATACTCTCCGAACAATCTTGACAACGGTCTGCTAAGATTTTACTTGACTCCGTCCAGGAGCTACGGAAGTAAATCTGTCAAGAGTAGGCTGCGGAAATCACACACTTAGGCAAAGAGTGGTGTGTAATGTGCTCTATCTGTCATTGAAAAGAATTTTATGCCGTAAACTGTAAACACTCGACAAATGTGTGTATTTTCTTTCTTCATGGGTGACCTTTATTTTCTTCGATTTTCATTGCGGATTAGCGTATTTACTTGGGGCCAGCAACGTGGGGATGGAAGCAAGAAAAGTTATTTCTAGCGAAAGCAAAGTTATTGTTTGCATCTGATGTACACCAACTCGACTCCAAGGACTGTATGATTGCACTGCAATTTTCTTACTTTCGTGGCTCGCTCTCCCTCTTTGATGCATCTATCAGAAGTAAATGGCTGAATTAGAATTCTCTCTGCGTTGACTTGGAAAACTTATGGAGGGGTAGAAGGAAACATTTTCCTAACTGGTTTCCAACTTACCGAGGCTCGGACGATGGTTTCTACTACCAGTGTCATAAGTTCTGTTAGAGAATAAAGTCAGATATATCGTCATTGTCCTTTTTAGTTTTCTTTTTGCTGCTAGGAAACATTCCTACTGTCATTAGTCAACTAGGTTCGTGCTATGCTGATATTTTTCACAATACGGCGGGCGTATCTAATGAGCAATGCGCATGAGACAGTCGGCTGGGTTTCGACGCTTTTATGAGGGACTCGACAAGCTGAAACCATGAAGTAGGAAGTGGAATACGCGTCCACTTCATAAATTTGTACTTCAGAAAGATTCTTAAAGGAGAAGCCTTTGAGTGGCACGTACTAATTGAGGATTTCAGCCCACTTGCTTGGCGGAAATTTTCCTCTTCAATTCCAATGCCAGGAATTCAACACTGACAATCTGAATCTCTTGAGACAAAGGGGATGTGGAGTCCGCCACAAGTTTATGCTCAGTGATTATCCGAACTTTTGCCCCCTTCTTCAACTCGAGGTGGCTAACAACTTCGGCTCACCCAGATTGGAGCTCAGAATCTGTTCATCAATTTTTTGCCCAACCGATGTCTTGGAATCTATCCAAGACTGCAAATTCCCTCCTCTCTTCTTCAGCTCACTCAACTGTTCCTTCATAGACAAATACCTGTCCTTCTTGGCATGAACTCTGAAAAATTTGTTAGCCTGCTCTGCAATGCAGGATTGCTTCGACCAACTTCAACTTAGGCAGTTGATCGACGGTTAAGATGGGACTACTTGCGAGCTTATTTATTGGAAAACACATCTCTTCCAGGTTCTCTGAGGACAGCAAGCATGAAATATCCAGGGCAAGAATGGAAGAAATCTTCTTGCTGTTGGTAGGCATTTCCTCTGTCAAATTGAAACTTACATAAGTTAAAGGAGTTGGCGCATGAGCTTTGTAACGACCGTGCTCGGTCCGGTTCGCAATTTACGGCTAAATGGGGATTTTTCGGGAAATTGGATAATTTCCCCCGGTATTTGCGAAATTTGGAAAAATATTGGATTTTACGCAAATTTGAAGTTTAAAATTTTATTGGGGCCCAAAACATTTTAAATTTCAATTTGGGAATTTTCAGGAATTTTTCGGGAAATTTTCAGAATTTTAAAATTATTTTTCCGAATTTCGGAAATTAAAATATATTATTTTAATTAAAAATCCCAGACCGGCCAGCGAACCGGCCGGTCCGGCCGTGCACGCCGCCGGTCCGACCAGGTCGAACCGGGTGGCACGTGCCCCGCACGCGCCTCGCGGCTTCCCTCTCTCCCTCTCTCCCTCTCTCTCTGCGGCATTAGGTCGAACAGTTGATGGACGTCCATCAACTGTTCAACCCGTCGCTTCCACCGGCCAATCAGCCCTGCAGCCACCCACCCCTGACTTGGAGGAGACCGTCGGAGGGGACTACGGCCGTGGGGGAGGCGGCACGTGGCCGGCGGGGCCGGATTTTCCGGCCACGCTCACCCACCCCACTCGGCTTAAAACCGAGTGGGCAAGGGTTTTCGGGGAAGTTTTTCACCGAGTTCCTGGCCTCCTCTCCACGCGTTCTTGGCGTCCCCTTGAAGCTGGTGACTCCCTCTTCCGAACGCCCCCGACCTCCGCCGCCGCCTCGCCGCGAGCCGCCGGAAACAGCCAGTTGCAGGAGGCTTCGCGACCAGCCGTCCGGGAGCTTTTCTGGAAAAAGGCCAGAACCGTGTGCGAGCAGCCGACTTCACGGAGCCGCCCCGCCGTGCTCCGGCCACCCCAGGCCGAGCCACCGCCGCCGTTTGACACGTCGTGACGCAGGCTCCCCGAACCGACCAACACCAAGCTCCGACGAGACCCCAGGCCGACGCACGGAGGCGAGTTCCGAGCCTTCACGACCAGCCGGAAAACCGCAAGGAAGGGGCCACGATCCGGTCCGTGACCCAGCCGACCTGATCCGTGACCCAGCCACGACCCGATCCGTGACCCAGCCACGACCCGATCCGTGACCCAGCTGATCCGGTCCGTGGCCTGGCCAAAATCAATCCCTGACCCATCTGTCCGATCCGTGCACCGATCCGCCCGATCCGTGCACCGATCCGAGCCGACCCGTGCACGACCCGTGCCTGACCCGTCCGGCCCGTGCACTGACCAGGCCAGCAGAGGAGGAACCGGGCCACTGACCAGGCCCAGTAGCCAGGCCCGAAGGCCCAGCCGACCCGGCCCGGCCAGCAGCCCCGCGGGCCCAACTCGTGGGCCCGACCCGTGAGGCTCAGCCCGGCCCACTTTCAGGCCTAGTTTTCAACCCAGGCCCACTCAGCCGGCCCGGAGGAAAGGAAAAGAAGGCCCGACCCGAAAAAAAAAAAAAAAAAAAAAAAAAAAAAAAAAAGAAAAACAGGAGGAGGAGCTCAGCAGCAGGCTTGTTGGGACACTCTCCAAGTGAGTGGATCCTAACCTTTTATTAGGCGCATCTCCGTTTTAGTAGAATTTAGCGGGTAGAATTTGGGGCGATTAGAACGGCTAGGGCGATTAGAATTGGTTTAAGCGTAAACTGCAATTCGTATAGAATTGGACCTCATGCTTGGTTTATCTATTAGCCTAGTCGAGTAAAGGATTGCTTGTTTGGACCACGATTAGTGGTCGGGCCAACTTGTATTGGTCAAGGGTGTCCCTTCTCGTGAAATTACGAGAACACACTCGTGCTCAGTTCAGACTGGGAGTAGTCCGATCGAATTCCCAGAAATTTTGCGATCAGAGTTGGGACTTACTCGAACTGGCAGCTTGGGTGGTTGAGTAGTATTTTACACTTCTTTACCGCTTTATATTAAAGTTAATTTATCGTTAATGTCATTTACTTAGATGCATTTAAATTATGTTTTTCCTCGCCTAATTAAGTAGTTTAAATTTTATAGTTTACTCCGTAATTTCGATCACGCCTATTTAATTTAGATTGCAATTTATTTACTATCTCGCTCATTTATATGGTTGAGTTAGACGATACCCCGCGACCCGGCTTAGACACCCCGATTGGTTGTCGATTAGTGGAGAGTAGTATATTCCGATTGTGGGGCCATGGGATGTGAGACTAAAGGTAGGTCTTACCTAGTTCTGCCTGTTACCGCCCGGAGACTGAGAGGGGATGGGACGTCCAGGGACCCTAGGACTGGGCTGATCCTAATCTAGGGTTATGGTTTGCTCACTGAGACCGTGGAATCTCACCCCACCACCCCACCACACCAGGACCTCAGAATGGACACGGACAGCTCCGATTCGGAGAACATGGCGGTGGAGGACCATCTCATGGAATGGCCTTCCGAGGAGGAGGAAGCTCAGGATCAGCAGGCGCCGGACCCTCAGGATCAGGAGGAGGATTGGGACCAGGAGCTGGATCGACTGCTGGAGATGGAAGACCCGGGGTCCGATGAGGACCTGGAGGACGTCGGGGGATACTTGCCGCCGGATGTCCCCTTTGAACCGGATGAATTACCCGAGGACGAGGAAGAGTACGAGCTAGGAGTGAATCCTGAGGCTCCTCAGAGTAGGGGAGAGGTCATAGACACTGATGTCCAGGAAGACGGGCTGATCGTCGAATTCCACCGGGAAACGGGGTGGATCTGGAGCACTAGGAGGGATATCTGGTACCCACACCAGCACGTGAAGGTCTACTCAGGGTTCCAGGAAACCGAACTAGAACTCTTACACGAGAGGTGTGAGGTGCCGCAAGGGGGCTACCTGTCGGACTTTAAAGACCCCGAAGGAGAGGACGATTCAGAGGACGGTACGGCAATCGACGAGAAGCCTTCATGTGAGAGGACTTGGCCCAAGCCCCCGACCACTCCTTAGGATAGCCTTAGTCTTCCCTAACTTAGACCGCAACTTTTGTGTGTATAGCTGAGCGGTGCTAGTGTACGTAGGTCTTGTATGACTCTCTTTTGGACCACTCCCCTCTCCCGTACTTGTGATGTGTACCCTTTTTGAAGAACCTTCTGGTATTAGAACTGACGGCGATCTTGGATTGTAAAATTGATGCTGATGGAATGAAAAACGTTTCCTGAAAAGTGTGGTATTTAATTGGATCCTGAAGTAATTGCTACGACCCCGAAACCGGGGCGTGACAAGCTTCGTCATGGTGCTGAGAAAGATGTTTCCAAGACTTTCAAATAGTGATCAACATCTTCACAGAATTGAGCCCTGAGGTTCCTGAACTTTTTCCCTCATCTTGGGCATTAAAAGAATTGGATGCATAGCAGCTAGAAACCATACTATAGTGAGGAAAGATGTTGTCGATCATTTTCAGCGTCAGAGCCACTCGTATCACTTGTACTATCATCCATCGGACAAAGTCAATTACAGACTTTTCTTTTCTACTGTTGGCTGGAGCTGGCATTTTATAAGATCGTCAGGTTCTGCCCCTAGGTAACTGCGTAAATGTTCCATTTTCAAATTGTCCAACAAAGTTTGACATATTCGGCAGAGAGTCAAGAGTGAATGGAAATCTCATAAAGGGGAACTGGAGATTTCAGCCACGTGTTTAATTTGTCAATGTGCAACAAGGCAAAATTGCAGCAGAAGACTGGGAAGGATCTTTGCCCATCGATATTATGATCTCATGGAAATGGAAACTGCTTGAGGGAGATTCTAAGGTGATAACGGTACAACTAGGCCAGTGAGCAAGGTAAAATTAGTTGAATGTCTGTAATATTCAGATGTCTCATAAGGCTGATAATGCCGTGTTGTTGGTTCAGCGTATGTGCTTCTTTCCTTGCAGTGGTTCGATATACTGCAGATGTTGTTTCACCTTCCAAATGATGCAAATCTCGTTCGAATGTGTGGAGGCTATGTGATATTGATAAGCCATGGATGTGCGTACTCCACAAAAACTTGTGAATGGACTGGAGCTGTCAAGTTTACTTTGTGTCTCAGATACTCCCGCGTCCTGCAGCATCTTTGGACTACTTTTTGTCGATGGAGCACAAACCTTCAACAGAAATTTAGCAACCTCAATCATGGCCCCTGAATATCAAGCAGTGAAGCCCATGCGAGGATGTAGTAGAATATTTAGTCTTTACTTGTCGAGCATTAAGATTTGAAGACTGCGCTGCAATAAGCGAGCGAGCCTCCACTGCAGTGTATAAACATCAGGTTTTCCCCACATTAGTGTAGCTTTAAGATGGCGAGAATGTCTCACTGATGCACAAAAGTTCGGGTCTTTATGAGGCTTCATGCGAATTTGATTCAATCTAACATAACCCAACTCTTGGAAGGGCTTCCCCAAACTCGTCTGGAACTTATTTGGATAAGAGCGACAGGTCGTCCTCCATTCAACGGGAAACTCAGTTTCCCTCTGCCAATCTAAAGACTGCAGAAACTCACCCGGAAGCGCACCATTTGGTTTGACAGTTTCATACTACATCCATCTCTTCTCTGCAGGTTGAGGACTTATCTTGGGTCCGTGAGACGGTGTGTTTTCTGCTTGTGCAAGCCTCATTCGAGACAGCAAATGGGGACTAGCATTTCGTTTCGTATACTCACTGTCAACATGATCTTGCCGATTCACCACCAACGTTTCTGACCTTAGCTCCCACTTGAGAAACCAAGAAGGACTTAGTTGCCGGTGCTAGTTACATAGATGAAATGCTCCACGCCAATATTCGAAGATGATTCCGCCCGCTGGAGCAGCAGGAGCAGTTCTAAGTCCCACATAGCAAAGGAGGAAAAAGCATGGCAATATGACCAGCCACAAAGACGTGAGCTGGTCCTCAAAGCAAAGTCACGCAGCCATGTGTTGAGCACAGAGCGAACTATTCTTTCGCCTTTTACTAAAGAATACCGTGTGCTCGCCACAATCAGTGGCATACGCCTGTTTTTGGGAGGGGCTTCTTCAATAGAGGGAGCTCCTAAAATAGATTGTTTGAATGATTTCATGGCCACTGACAGTGATGTAAAAACATAGTCACCGTCTCCTAAAAGGGGGTGCCACATGCAAATGATGCTAAAACCCCGTCTCCTAAAACATATGGTCTCCTTTCGCATTGAATTCCAAATGACGCTAGATATGCAATGATTCCCCCTTGAGCTAACCAGCACGCCCCCAAGTCATTCCAAGTTGTAGTGTCTGATGGACTCAATTCAATGCACCGCCCTGCTGTCGAATTAGTCTCGAGTACCCATGTCAGAGCCCCAACACTGCACCACCGATCGCCAAAACATACCCTCTTGAGGTACCGGGTATTTGTGAATATCTATCTTGAGTAGTAAGAGCTTAAAAGCCCAGAGAACCCTTTTATGGAGTTCTTCCGCTTGATAAAAAATAGCAGAAACACCTGTGGCAATGTCGGAGGCTCGGGGTAAGACTAATAGGTGACCCATCTCTAAGAGTTATTTAGACTTTTGCCAAAAGGATTTGTGACTGTGTGCTCGCAATCCTGGCTCGAAAGCTGGGCTATTAGATTCCAATCAATTGTTTCTTGCGCCTACTATCCGAATGAAGAAAGAAGAAAGGAACAACTCCGGGTCAGTTTCGCAGTTTTTCCCTCCGTTCTCTGCCTCATCGTAAGTAAAAGCATAGGTGTTCCATCGCCACCTGCAGACAACACAGATCGATTGCTTTTTTCAACCAGGCGACTGCACAATCCTTCTGGTAAAGGATTATATTCGAACTCCGACCAAAACGACCGCTGCCGCCATATACCGCCCACGAGATTGTTCAATTTCAATCCTCAATCTCAAACTCCGCTGCAGGTTTTCGTGAAACGGTGAAACTGAGTCCCACACGGGGGAAGCGCAAAGCATCCCAAACCAGCTCAGGCCACAAAAGAGGAGGCGAGACGACGGTTCAAAGCATACCTTTCTCGGCCTTTTGGCTAAGATCAAGTGTAGTATCTGTTCTTATCAGTTTAATATCTGATACGTGGGCCATCGGTCCACATGATATTAAATTAATTTCTCTAGGGGGAGGGGCCACAGAGGTAGCTTGCTACTGGGCCTCTCGCGCGTCGCTCGGGCGTTGCACTATAGCCCTTGCCTGGCGCACCCCACCGAAGCCCAGTTAAAGCAAATTTTTTTTAGCGGGTTATGACGTAAGCCGAGCGTAATGACTTTCGTTTGTTTTTGCACTTCGTTTGGTCGAGACGTAGTTGTTGGTTTTGCTGCTTAATGACTGAAGACGATTCATGTCGGGGAATAAACCACGACCACGAAGCTTTTAGGCGTGGTCTCCGACTCTTGTCTCTGTGTGTGTTGGTAAGTGGCTGCTGTGTCGTTGCTGAAGGAGCCAAGCTCCAAAAGGACTAGTGACCAACCTGTGTTTATCAGGGATTAATTCCTTCGTGCTAAGTGGTTTCCGTTCCATCATATGCTCTGAGCATATGATGGTCAAATGTCCCACAAATTCATGGCTCCTTTTCAAGCGCACCCCCACCACAACACAATCTGAACCCGACCCCCGACGGAATGTTTCCCAATACCCTGAATTGATTTTTGGAATCATTCCATATTGAAACTATAATTCTCTCTCTCCTCCCCCCCCCTCCCCAACCCAAATAAGGATCCAACGTCGGTTGAATGGTTCCAATAGTTTGTAAAAATTACTCAAAGCAGTCGCGGTTTAAGAGAGTAAAATCGGTAAGACTGACAAAAATGTAAAAATCGTGCTGATTTTGATCTCTGTCTATCGACAGAGTTAGTCCCAAAAATAGAGAAATTGAACAGAATAAATGGGGCTCACACAAAGTAGCGAGTTCGAAAAAATGAGTCGAGTGTTACAAATCGATACACAAGATGAAGTCAGATTTGGGCTTTTCTATACAAGTGATTTAGGAACGACTTCAGACGTTGCTTTAAGATTGGGCTCCAATAGATAGGCTGGTTCAACCCATTTACCATCTCGGACCACTAAGAAATCCGATCGCCCTTCCTTGGATGAGAAAGGCCGATAATGCCATTGAAATAAGGGAGAAATGGACAACAACGGTGACACGAGTTTTGTGCGACGTTTACTTGGTTATAATATTTTAAGCGATCATTCAAGTGTGACAACTTCTTAAAATTAATCAATTTATAGTGACATCGTGTGCTTATGTCGTCAAGAAATCACATGTGGCATTAGTTTAGAATAAATAATGCGATATGATTCACTGTAGATGTCAACACTCAAAAAATAGATCACATGACGTAGTTTAGCAATATAATTTTGCTCAAAAAGAAGATATCAAGTTCAACTTGCTCCATAGACCAAACCCTAAAAGCTAAAATCTCTCTCTCTCCCCCCCTTCTTCTTCCAAAAAAAAAAAACCTTAGGCCCAAATTCCACTTTCAATTAGAATGGATTGTTCAGTAGCGAGGTGCCCTGTCTCGTCCCATGACAGCCAAGGCGTTGCTGAAACTGAACGCAGGCTTCATTTGAAGGTTGTGCATCGACGCTGGTTGTGGAGACAGGGATGATGGTTGCCAAGGACTTAAGAGAGAGAGAGAGATGATAATGAAGATGACAATGGGGGCGGCGGCCGAAGCAGGAGGGCAACCGGTGTGGCGGTCAAAGTGAAGCATTGATTTTTGTTTGCAATTGAATTGACATCATGATTACTCTCGGATTCTCCAACCCTTCAAAGACTGTAGTCTCGTAACATGTTGACCTCAAATGGAGGTGTGAATGCAAGATGCCAATTGAATGCTCACCTAAGGGTTCCTTCGCACAGTCTTAATATGACTTAAATGGATATTTCTAAAATTATGATACTTTAGTTATTTTCTGAAATGTTATAGCACCAATGTAAGCTCTTGTATCTGCGAATATGATTTTCCCAAACATTTACTATCTATCCTCACACATTTTAAAACTTTAAACACGTCTTGGCGCATGCTTCTTCCCCACGGGTCATTAGTCAGCCTTCGGTGTACAGACATCAGCTCAGCCCCTTTATGGAGAACAGCAAATGCATGTGGAAAAAAAATTTAAGATGGCAAACATGTCTTGACTGTTAATTGTTGATAGGAAAATCTCATCGAATTACTCGTATGATCTCAAATCATAGACACTAGAGGTGGGCATGGGGCTCAAGAAATCGGCATCCCTTCGTACCTCTTTGCAAATGAGGCAAATATTTCTCCATGAAAAAAGCCTCACATGAAATTTCTTTCGCAAATATAAATAAGTAGTGCTAAGTTCGCAAATCTTTAATAGTAATAAACTACGAATAAGCTCATAAGTAATGAACCTGAAAGAGCTTCTAGTCCTTCTTGCACAATGTCCCACATAGGATAAGACGCAAGAACATGGGCGACAAGACCTGTGGCAAATGGCGAAGTCTTGGAACTTGATGAATCACGCAGCCATGTGATGAGCACAGAGCGAACTATTCTTTCGCCTTTTACTAAAGAATACCGTGTGCTCGTCACAACCAGTGGCATACGCCTATTTTTGGAGGGGCTTTCCTTGAATGAGGGAGCTCCTGAAATCGAAAGTTCGAATAATTTCTAAGCCTCTTGAACAGAGATGTAAAACTCAGTAATCGTCTCCTAAAAGGGGAGTGTGCATGGACTATCTCCAGTCGCGTTGGATTACCAAATGATGTTATTAGCATTAGATATTGAAACTACCTGTCCTTAGCTGTGCAAATGATTCCACCCTGAGCCAACCCGCATGTGCATATGTCATTCCGAGTTTATGCGTCTACGGACTCAGTTCTTCGAGTGCAAGGCCCTGCTATTGAATCAGTCTCGAGTCTTAACCATTGTTGGAGCGATCTCATTCAACCACGTCGGAACACCAGCACTGCGCTGCCGAGCGCCAATTTGTGCCCTCTTTAATCAACAGTGTACGTGTGTGACTATCTTCGAGAGAGCCTTTTCGTGGAGTTTCTCCTTGCTGAAAAGTAGCCAGCACCTGTGCCAATGTCGGGTTCAGAGGAAGAGAAACATGTGGCTGTCTCCATATGTTCCTCCTCCCTTCCGTGAGGGGCCGGGACCCGTGCGTTCGTAATCCTTGTAACTTCCAGGCTCGAAAGCTGAACTGTTTAGCTTCAAACCACTTGTTTCTTGCAATTGCTGTCCTATAAAGAAAATAAGGTTGAGCTGCTCCGGTTCGGTTTACTAGGACGATGGATTCTCGCTTCACACCAAGCCTTGCGTCTCTGTTTTTCGAGTTTTGGCTTGTTCTCTGCCTCGTCGTGAGTGGATGGATTAGTGCTTAATCGCCACCAAGAAAAAAAAAAATAACGACAGATCGATTGCTCTTCTGAGCCAAGGCAAGCAACCGAAAAAACTTGCTTGTGAGGATGGGATTCGAGGTCCTAACCAAAATCAGTATATGCTGCCATCTCCAAACCGCCAACGTGTTCTTGTTTCAATCCTCCTCTCGTCTCAAGTCTTCCACCGGAGGTTTCCACGAGTCTTCCAAGTCTTTTGCTATTGTTCTTTCTCCTTTTTTCGCTAAGAGAAACAGTGACGAAACTGAGTCCCACACAGGGAGTGCGCAAAGCATCCCGGACCAGCTCAGGCAACAAAAGAGGAGGCGAGACAACAATGAAAAGCATACCTTTCTCGGCCTTTTGGCTAAGATCAAGTGTAGTATCTGTTCTTATCAGTTTAATATCTGATACGTGGGCCATCGGTCCACATGATATTAAATTAATTTTTCTAGGGGGAGAGGCCGCAACGGTAGCTTGCTACTGGGCCTCTCAAGAGTCGCTCGGGCGTTGCACTACAGTCCTTGCCAGGCGCACCCCACCCAAGCCAAGTCAAAACAAATTCGATTATCAAATGTACTGAGTGAGTAGCCGATCGATCGTTTTTGCTTTTATTAACTTTTTGCACATCGTACAACGCGCAGTTCTTGGTTTTGCTGCTTAATACGAGAAGACGAATCTCCTCGGGGCATGACTTAACAACGCGATGCTTTCTGGCGTGGTCCCCGACTCCCTGCCTCTCTCTATGTTGGTCAATGACTGCTGGGTCGGAGCTGAAGGAGCCAAGCGAACGTCATTGCTAAAGCAAGAACCCAAAACACTAGTGACCCGTCTGTGTTTATCCTTGTCAGGGGGGCAAGGTAAAACCAGTCGACTGTCTGTAGATATTCAAATGCCTCATCAGGCCGATAATGCCGTGTTGTTGGTGCAGTGCACATTCTTCTTTCCTTGCATTGGTTTGAGATACTGCAGATGTTGTTTTACCTTCCAAATGATGCAAATCTTGTTCGAATATGCGCACGCTTTGTGATATTAGGGATGTGGACGCTTCACAAAAACTTGTGAATGGACTGGTGCCGTCAAGTTTGCTTTCTGTTTCAGATATCTGTGCGTCCTGCAGCGTCTTTGGACTACTTTTTGTCGATGGACCACAAACCTTTGACGGTAATCTAGCAAACCTCAATTATGGCCCATGAATAACGAGCAGCGAAGTCCATGGGAGGATGTAGCGGAGTATTTAGTCTTTTCCGTCGAGCATTAAAATTTGAAGATTGCGCTGCAATGAGCGGAGCCAGCCTCAACTTCAGGGTATAAACATCAGGTATTTCCCCGCATTGGTGTAGCTTTAAGATGGCGAAAATGTCTCACTGACGTACAAAAGTTCAGGTCTTCACCAGGCTTCAAGCGAATTTGATTCTGTCTAAACATAACCCGTCCTTGGAAGCGCTTCCCCAAAACTCTTGTCTGGGACTCATTAGGATAAGAGCGACAAGTCATCCTCCATTCAACAGAAAACTGAGTTTCCCTCTGCCGATCTAAAGACTGCAGAAACTCACCTGGAGGCCACCGTTTGATTAGACAGTTTCATAGGACATTCATCTCTTCTCTGCAGGTTGAGGACTTATCTTGGGTCTGTCATACGTTGTGTTTTCTGCATGTGCAAACCTCATTCGAGACAGCAAATGCTCATTGTCAACATGATCTTGCCGATTCACCACCACGGTTTCCGACCTTAGCTCCCACTCGAGAAAACCAAGAAGGACTCGATAGGTGCTGTTGCTAGTTACATAGATGAAGGGTGAGTTTGGTTCAACTTTGCAAATGAGCTTTGAGGGAATGCAAAGCTATTTAGTGTAAAGGACTTTAGGGAAATGCAAACACTGTTTGGTAAATTCTGCTTTGAAAAGCAACTTTGAGACAAATGCTGTTTGGTAGAAAACACATTTGAAAAGCTCATTTGAGTAATTAATTTTATGTTTTTCTATTTTTATTTATTGAAATATTAAAAAATAATATTTGGAACTTTCTTTATTTAGATTTTGTTAACAATGTTAAAAGACATCATGTAAAAAAATTTATTAAAAAATGAAACTTATTCTATTGCTTAAAAATTCAATCTAAAATTGTTACTTTCATTACAACATAAATGTGGCAACATATGTCTTGACAAAAAAGAAATTTATCATCCTTAAAAATTACAAATATTGTTAAACATTTCCCAAATTTTTAGCAAAACATATCATAACAAAATTGAGCTACTTTTGAATGACACTCGCATAACAGTTCTAATTGGCAATGGACATTTTCTACTCCTCCTTTTTTAACACAAGGAAAGGACTCCTACTGATCTTCTCAACGATCACAACGTGTCATTGAAGGGAAAGCACATATCTGGATATAAGCAGACGAACCAGGAGCATGTGAAAATGACCAAGATGAACAAGGAATGAAAATGATGAATAGCAGAAAGTATGGAAGATGATGATGATGAATAGAATGCTCTAGTATTTTATTCCTTTGTAAAAGCTCTCAACAATGTTTGTCTCAAAAGCATACTCAATAATATGCTCTGTTCTACTATATATTGTACAAAGCCCCGATGAAAAACAAAATCGAATCAAGAAATCATAAAAGACTAGTTGCTCATTCTGTTTTGCAAGTTAAGAACAAAATAACTGTTCTTCAACTAGATATTAGTTGTTGGTTCTTGATATTTCAATGCCTACTCCACAATGGCTTCCTAGTTGACCAACTTTCGTCTTAGCTGGCTTGTTTGATTTCCACACTTCATATCCATTTCTTCCTTTGTCAGAATGTCATTTTCTTGAGCTTGAGTTTGGGCTTGAGTTTGAGCTTGAGACCTCGGCTTCAATTGAGCTTGAGCTTGAGCTTGAGACTTCAGCTTTGATGACATTCTCTTGAGCTCTTGAGCTTGAGTTTTAGCTTGAGTTAAGCTGTAGCTTCACCTTCAGATTGCTTAACACTACCAAGATTCCTTCTTTCAGCTTCATCAAACAGAAGAACTTGTCTCTCCTCTTCAGTATTCAAACGAAGGGAGCTGCAACACTTATTTTAGTAACTTAGTACACCCGCACACAAATTCCCCAACAATGTAGCAGAATACCCAGCATAAAGCCCCAGCAAAACCATCCTTTTCCAAAATCCGCAGCAACACCTCCTACGATCGTCCCTTCGCGCTCGCTTGCATCCTTTGCCTAATCTATTTTTTCAGCACCATTATAGCAGAAGACACGATATTCACTAGCGGTCGGTGGAATCAGCATGGCAATACAATCCCCTATTTTCGACAAAACCAACTTCCCGAACTCACAAGTACCAAAAGAAACAGCAGAGGAAGCAATCGACCCGACGACGATAGTCGAAACCCCACTGTAGAACCCAGAATACCTCTCGATTGGAACGTCTTGACGATCGCGTCGAACGTGTTCTTGTACAGCTCTGAGGCGCCCTTCGTGGAGGAGAAATTGAAGCCGACGGCGGAACGTGGTGCGGCGGTCTTGGGGGTCTCGAGGGAGGAGGAGGAGGAGGCAAGACGAGGGAGTTGAAGTGAGCGAAGAGGCTCGTGAATTCGGATGGCATGGGATGGTGATTAGGGTTCAGACATGGGAGGCCGAGTGATGCAGAGAGACTTCCCTCCATCCTCTCGCTCTGGTTTGCTACGCTTTCTGTTCTCCATACTAGGGTTTGTTTTAAAAAGGGGTAAAGTTGGGTTTTTCAAAACTATTGAGGGCAAAAATAGAAACACAAAAAATATCATTAACCCTCCCCTCAGCATTCCGAAAATGCTGTAATGCTCAAAGCTACTTCACGTAGCCTTCTGTAAATGGGCTTTCTGAAGGCGAACTTTCAATTCAAAGCCAAAAAAAATACTTGCCAAACACCCCAGCATTTGCCCAAGGGGCTTTGGGACCCTAAAGGGCTTTCTTAAAGCCCAACCAAACGCACCCGAAATGCTCCACCCTAATGTTCGAAGATATTCTGCCAGCAAGAGCAGCAGGAACGGTTCTAAGTCCCACATAGCAAAAGAGGAAAAAGCATGGCAACAAGAGCAGTCACAAAAACATGAGCTGGTCCTCAGAGAGGAGTTACGCAGCCATGTGGTGAGCACAGAGCGAACTATTCTTTCGCCTTTTACTAAAGAATACCGTGTGCTCGCCATAATCAGTGGCATACGCCAATTTTTGGAGGGGCTTCTTCAATCGAGGGAGCTCCTAAAATGGAGTTGTGTATGTTGATTGCGTAGCATAGCAAGGTAGGTGTTCTTCGCAACCGTGGAACACCTTCCTTTTAAAGTACGTAAAGTAATTTCTCCGCTTTGCGTTCTGTAAATTGATTTTATTGCTATCCTGAGAATTTTGATTTATTCAGCATTGACATTTTTAAGTAACCTCATTGATTATTTATTGCCAAACGACTAGCCTCCAGATTACTATGAAGTTGCTATGGCATAAACCCCAGAATAAACTTTGTTTGGACTTATAAATTCGTCTAAAAGGAGCAAATACACCTTATGCCAATAATCAGAATCCGAGGAAGTAGATGTGGAAGCATGGAGGACCGTCGGAAGTGCTACGTTGAACGAAGAAGAGACACGTTCGATAGGGATCCACTCGAAAAAATGCCAATCGGGTCATCTGTTGGAATCGTGTGGCCATGTGGTGAGCACATAGCGAACTATTTCTTTTCTCTCGCCTTTTATGAGCAAGTACCGCTTCAAAGTGTTCATCATAAGTATAACATCCCAAAAGATGGGTATTAATTTTGGAGATCAATCGTGAAATCACTCAGATCGGCCACATGAATTGACCTTGAGATCATTTGCATTAGTTAGAGGATTGAGGGATTGACCATGGATCAATCTTGTATTGGTCATGAATCGATCCTAGATCATCCAACAATTGTTCATGCATATGTTATGGATTGGCCATGATCGATCGAGGGTCAAACTTGGTCAAGCATCAATCCACTCGGCCATGCACTGATCATAGATGACCATGCACTAACCATGGATTATACTGATCATAGACTGGCCATGCACTAGACACGGAGCATTCATGGGCTGGTCACTCCGGCCATGCACTCGACCATGGTCTCGGCCATGTTCGGCCACGCACTTAAGCACATGACCAATAGCATCTGGCCTTATGCAGCTATTGTCGGCTATGTTTGACCATACTCGGTTCCATTTGGGCAAGCTCGGCCATGCCAACGGCCACAAACTGGTTGTAACTTGGCCATGCTTGGCAACATACCCATCTGGCCCACTCATTAGATAATTGTGACCTTAGGATTACACTTGGCATTGGTGAATTTGTCCTCCAATGAAATGGTGCCAAGTGACCTTCTAACCATTAATTGCCTTAGAATAAGGATGAATACTAAGTGATGATAATCAAATCTAGTTATTAAACAAATTTAGGATAAAGATGAGTCTTAGGCAATAATAATCAAATCCAAGATATTAAATGCTATATGTTACTCTCTTCTACTTAGTGTCCAAATAATGAAAGAAGATTGTGCCATTTGTACCTAGAAGAATTTAGCATAATCTTAATCCATCATTGCCCAAATCTTAAGCTATTAAATTATCTAGTCACATGGATGATTATTGTCTAAGTGTTTAGAATCATGATGAGTCTTTTTTTTTTGTCGAAAGAAAGATTTCATTCATTTATCAAAATAATAGATGGGAGGTACCCAGAAATCTTTCAATTCTAGCAAACCAACATAGAACAAACCATAATCTGTAACGAGCACACTCTTATCCTTCAAGAACAGATATGCTAACATAAACTTTTGGCGGCCAATCACTATACTCAGTAATGAGCACACGCCAAGATCTCCACTTCTATTTGCAATGGTTTGCGGTGTGCGTTTAGGTTCAACGCTCTCATCACCAACACCATGCCGAAATAGCAACATCAAAAGATGATAGGAACACAGATCAAGTACCTGGAAGGAACTCCCAAATATAGATCGGGAGAGCAAAACTCCTAAATTTAGATCGAAATCTAAATCAGGAGAGAAGAGAGGCCGAATCTTGAAGAGATTGTGGAACCACATCACGATCATCCTCCTCGATAAAGACAGAATTGGACTCCACAGTTACTAGAGATCTGCTGCATAAATTTATTCAGACGAACAAACTCCCAAAACAGATTGGGAGAGAAAAGAAAAGACAAGCAAAAAGGAGAAGTTAAAGGAGGAGTAGGCTCTCGGCTTCAGATTCTGAAGCCGAGAGCCTATGGGAGAACTGCAGAAATGAAGAGTTTTTGGAAGATGAACAGTTCGCTCTGAGAGAGAGAAGATGAAGGGTTGTGGGAGTAAAGATAAAGGACACAATTTTACTAACCAAAAGAGGTGTTAAAACCCTTATTGGACCCCTTAAACCCCTAATTAATGAATATAATGATGAATGATCAAGATGAGGTCTAAATAAAGGGGATGAGCCCTTCATAACCCCATAGCCCTCTCCCTTATCTCTCACACCCCCTCTTCCTTTCCCTCAATGCCCACTCTCTCGACTCCCATCTGTCTACCTTCATACACTGCTCGACCATAGGTCCCCATTCGATTTGTAAGTAGATCCTCTAATCATTACATATGATATTGCATTGCATATTCCGGACGTGAGTTCTATTCTTGTTGTGTTTGTAGGAGCACACTATTGCCTGCTTAATGTTGCTTAAACTCAAATAGGTTGCTTGTATACTAATTTTATATAGTTTGATCATGTTATTGCTTACCTATGAAGTTTGAGAATGAGTCGGGCTTGTGTCACTTGCTTGTGCTTGCAAGAAAATGTTTTTGGTTGTTAATATTGTTTGCTTTTTATATTTTTCTATACTTGAAAGCATGCCTCGAGTTTCAAAAAGAGATTTGCATTAATTTGGATGTGCGTGGTAGCACACCATGTTGGCATCTCTTGGTTCAGCAATATTGAAGTGTGTCATTTCGAACAAACATGGGCCAACGTCAGTACTTTAACATATCACGTCAAATCACTATTATTGCTTTGTGTTCAGCATGTTTCATCGACACAATTTTAGTAAGTTATATCACATATCTTGCATGGCACACATTCGAGCCCCCTTGCGTGAGCTTGAAGTAAGTAAGAATCGGATTGTAAATTGTTTAAATGTGCGGTTGCATAAGGGATAAGTCGTCAACGATAAATTTTGAAATGATGTCCGATAGATTTCAGATGCCGTATGTGAATAGGATTCAGAATGATGCTTGATGGATTTCAAATACCGTCTATGGAAGATTTTGAGAAGATGCTGTGTTTGACGGGGTGGGACGATGCCCGGTGAATCCTTAGAGGACCGATAGATTTCGGTTAAATAAAGTAATAAATATAAACTCATGTGAATTGCTATGGATGTTTGTGTACTTACGTGAGGCTTGGTATGGGGCAAGCCAAAGACGGCATACATTGCATTGTTGCATAGGGCGGCGTTTGGTAACCATTCTCGTCCCAGAAACAGTTTTTTTTTTTAGAATGAATTTTTTTGAGAAATTGTTCTTGGATGAGTTTTTGGGAAAAGAAACATATTTGGTAATTAAATAAATTTTCTCGTTCCAATACTAGAAAAATAAAAGAAATGCGGTGGCCAGCGACCGACGACCTATGATGGCGGCAATCAGCAACGGCGACGGCGATTGGCGACGGTAGCCAATGACCGGCAACCGACGGTTGTGACCGGCGTCGAGCAGTGACGGTGACCAATGGCGGAGGTGGCGACCGGCGATCGACGGCCGGGGCCGATGACCGGCGGCTGACGACGACGACCGGCGGCAACTGTGGTTGATGACCGGTGGTGGGCAGCTATGGTGGCTGGTGACCGGTGGCGGCGATCGACGATCGGTGGCTGATGGCGATGACCGGCGGCAGGCGGTGGCGATTGGTAGCCGATGGCGATGACCGGCGACGGTGGCCAGTGACCAGCGGCGATGGCGGCGACCGACGATCGGCTGATGACAGCGACTATCAATGGCGGGCGGCGATGGTGGCCCATGACCGGCGGCGGCGGGAAATGGCGAACGACGTCGGCGGTAAGAGATAAAGATGAAATATAAAAAAATTAGTTTATTAATTGGTACTGTACATTCTTGTCCCAGAATTTGAGAACAAAAAAATTTTTTGTTCTCATTTCTCATCCCAAACCCATCCCCAGCCATTTTTTCATCCCGGGAACAGAATGAGAATGAGAATTTGCCAAACAAGTTTCTCGTCCCAAACTCATCCGAGAAACCGAGAATGAGAAAAGTTATCAAATGTGCCCACAATGTCTGTATTAACTTTACTCAAGTGTAGAGAAACCAGGAAAACGAGTCCCACACTGGGAATGCGGCGATGCGCAAAGCATCCCGGACTAGAGCAGGGGAGAAAAGAGGAGGCGAGGCAACTACTCAAAGCATACCTTTCTCGGCCTTTTGGCTAAGATCAAGTGTAGTATCTGTTCTTATCAGTTTAATATCTGATACGTGGGCCATCGGTCCACATGATATTAAATTAATTTCTTCAGGGGGAAGAGACCGCCACGGTAGCTTGCTACTGGGCCTCTCTCGCGTCGCTCGGGCGTTGCACTACAGCCCTTTGCTTGGCGCACCCCACCCAAGCCCAGTCAAAACGCATCTTACCTAGGTTCCATATTTTGGCTTTTGGACTTTTCCCTTACTAGAACTATGGATTCCTTTTGTATTTTCCCGTAAGAGTTCAGAAAATTAGTTGAACGGCCTTTGATCGTTACATGAAATGAAAGTCAGATTTGGGCTTTTTGTATGAAATCAGTCGAGGAATGGATTCTGGTTTTATTTAAAAAAAACACCAATAGATAAAGTCAAACCATTTACCATCTCATTTGGTGCCATAACCTTTTCAATGATTATCTAATCGCAACAATTTCTCTAAAAAAAAAATCATTTTCAAGCGGCATCAGCCACTTGTGCCGTTAAAAAAAATTATATGTGGCATTATTCTAGAATTATAATATGACGCGACTTGCCTGAGAAAAGAACACTCAAGATGTATAGATCCCATAATGTCGTTTGGCAACATGAATTTGCCCGTAATTGAGAAGTTAGGTTCAACTTGCTCCATAAACCAAACCCTGAAGCCAAAATCTTTCCCCAAGTCGGGAAATTATGTTTTAACTTTCTTCCCAAAAAAATCCTAGCCCCCCATTCCAATTTCAATTAGAACAAGATTATTCAATAATGAGGCGCCGCGACTCATTCCAAGACAACCAAGGTGTAAGATGAAAGTGAACACGGGCTTCATCGGGAGGTTGACATTGACACTGGGTGCGAAGGGACGAATGATGGCTGCCATTTACTCTGACACAGAGAGAAATGTGGTGATGGGGTGGCGATGACGATCGAGGAAGGAATGCAGAGTGAAGCACTGATTTTGGTTTACAATTGAAAAGAGCGGCTAGGGTTTGGATTGATAACATGATTAGTCCCAAATTCTCAAATTGGGGGTAAGGAAGTACTTGAAGGACATCGCTCTAAAGCATTTTCATTGTCATCTTTTCAACAAGTCATATTGTATCATATAGGATTTTCGAATCAAGGCAATCAATAATATAACTAAAAGTGAATGTTTCCAAAGTCACTTAATGATCGCTTAAAAAGTCTAAAGTGATTACTTGCAATTGCAAATATGATTTTTGCAAATATTTATTATCTCTACCCACAAATTCTAAAACCTCCTTTTTTTTTTTTCTGTTCTTAAAACGTGTCTAGGCGCATGCTTCTTCCCTCATGGTTCATAAGCCAACCTTCAGTTTGTAGACAACCACCTGGTAGCTTTACGAAGAGCAGGAAAGGCATGTAGAGACAATTTAAGATTGGTAAAAATTTCTTGAGATTCAATTTTAGATGATAAGATTCGATCAAATCACTCGCATGATCTCGGATCACTGACACTAAACTTTGGGACGAGGCTCGACAGATTAACATACCGTGGTGCCTCGTTGCAAATGAGGCAAAATTTCCTCCGCGAGACATTTGGTGAGGTGGGATGGGGCCTGTATTAATCCCCCCACCCCACTTGTGTATTTTTTTTTAAAGTACATATTGATTAGAAGTAATATCAAAGTTCTGATGATTATATCATGTAACTGATTATAATTTATCACCAACTTAATTTTAAATTAAAGTCAATGAAAACACATTATGTAGTTAAGTATGCAATGCAGACGCATTAATATAAATGAGCAGCGCTAAGTTTACAATTCTTTAGTAGTCATAAAACACCAATAAAAAGCTCAAAAGCAATGAATCTAGAAGAGCCTCCGGCTCTTCTTGTGGAAAGCCCCACATAGGATGGAAGTCAAGAACGTAGCAAACAAGCCCAGCCACAAAAGATGAAGTCGTGGGGGACAAACAAATCACGCAGCCATGTGATGAGCACAGAGCGAACTATTCTTTCGCCTTTTACTAAAGAATACCGTGTGCTCGTCACAACCAGTGGCATACGCCTATTTTTGGAGGGGCTTCTTCAACAGAGGGAGCTCCTAACAAAGAAAGTTCAAATGGTTTCATGGACGCTCAAACGGTCATGTTAAACTTAAGGCACGGTCTACCAGAAAGGGGTGGCAGTGGATTCCAAAGGACGCAAGCTATGCAAGAGACAATCAGCAAACGCCCCCAAGTCATTCCAAGTTCCAGAGTCTGATGATTCACTTCCTTGAATTCACTGCCCTGGTGTAGAATAGCCTCGAGTCCCCATTTCAGAACCCCAACACTGCACCACCGATCGCCAAATCATACCCTCTTGAGTAACCGGGAATTTGTGAATATCTATCTTGAGTTGTAAGAGCTTAAAAGCCTAGAGAGTCCTTTTATGGAGTTTTCGCTTGCTGAAAAATAACAGAAACGCCTGTGGCAATGTCGGAGGCTCGGGGTAAGACGAATAGGCGATCCATCTCTACGAGTTATCTAGCCTTTTTGCCGAAGAATTTGTGACTATGCTCTCGCAATCCTTGCTCGAAAGCTGGATTATTAGCTTCCAATTAATTGTTTCTCGCGACTACTATCCTAATGAAAAAAAGAAAGAATAAAGAACAACTCCAGTACTGTTTTCGAGTTTTTCCCTCCGTTCTCTGCCTCATCGTAAGTAAAAAGCATTGGTGTTCCATCGCCCCCAACAGAAAACACAGATCGATTGCTTTTCTCAGCCAGGTGACTGCAAAATCCTTCTTGTAAGGATTAGATTCGAACTCCGACCAAAATGACCGCTGCTGCCATATACGCCCATGAGATTGTTCAGTTTCAATCCTCAATCTCAAACTCCGCTGCAGGTTTTCGTGAAACGCTGAAACTTAAATCTCGCGCATCCCGGACCAGTGCAGGGAACAAAAGAGGACGCCAGGCAGCGATGAAAAGCATGCCTTTCTCAGCCTTTCGGCTACGATCAAGTGTAGTATCTGCTCTTATCAGTTTGATATCTGATACGTGGGCCATCGATCCACATGATATTAGATTAATTTTTCGAGGGGGAAGGGGCCATCACAGTAGCTTGCTACTGGGCCTCTCGAGCGTCGCTCGGGCGTTGCACTACAGTCCTTGCCTTTGCACCCCACCCAAGCCCAGTTGTCCTAACTCTTGATTATTCTATGGGCGAGCTAGCGTTCCTCAGTGTCGTTCTGCTATGGAGCATGAATTTTCATCGAATATAGCGTGAGTCGGCGTCTCCCGAGCTCTCTATTGATTCACAACTCATGGCCCGTCCCTTGATAGTCCGCTTCATGTTATGATCCCGCATAAGTTTTAATTAATGAAATATGCTCTTTTGCCAAAGGAGCCAACCCTAGTTCTTCTTATGAAACTTCCCTCATAGGATGAAAGGCACGAACATTGGAAGCAATGTCCTTGAATGAGGGAGCTCCTAAAGTAGAGAGCTCGAATGATTTCTTAGAGTCTCAAAACAAGTATGGTCACACTCCACCAGCTGAACTTAGCTATGCAAAAGGGATTCGACCCTGAGACACTAGCTCCCATCGTGTAAGTACTTGCGAGAGTGTCGACTGCCCTGCCTCAGAACCCCAACATGCACCATACTCTTTGACCGACAGGCTACATGCGACTACTTTTCAATTGTAGGAGCTTAAAACAAGGAGCCCGTTTATGGAGTTTTCCCTTGTTGAAAAGTAGCCAACACTTGTGGCAATGTCGGGCTCAGAGGAAAACAAATAGGTGACTATCTCCATATGTTCACTAAAGAACCATGACCGGGCGGTTGCAATCGCTGTAGTTCTCAGGCTCGAAAACTGGACTATCAGCTTCAAACAAACGTTGTCATCGGACCAGTTCACGCTTCACAATGAAGCACATATGGATCCATTAAATGAAATAACTCTGGCTCAGTTTAATCGATTAACTTATTCATGTATAAGATAGGATCTCGTCATCTCTCAGGCTCTCTCGACGTTGGTAACAACGAAATAGCAGGAGAGATAGGACCATGGATTCATGCTTCTCACCAAGCCTCGCGTTTTTAATTTCCCGAGTGTTTGCTTTTTCTCCACCTCATAATAACTAGATGGATCGGTGTTCAATCGTGACCAACTAACGAACGACACCCAGGGCATAACTTTCTATTCATTTTCAATGCCTTGTTAGCTTCTTTTTGGCGAAGAGAAACGGTGACGAAACCGAGTCCCACACAGGGCATGCGCAAAGCATCCCGGACCAGAGCAGGCGACAAAAGAGGAGGCGAGACGACCGTTTAAAGCATACCTTTCTCGGCCTTTTGGCTAAGATCAAGTGTAGTATCTGTTCTTATCAGTTTAATATCTGATACGTGGGCCATCGGTCCACATGATATTAAATTAATTTCTTCAGGGGGAAGAGGCAGCCACAGTAGCTTGCTACTGGGCCTCTCGCGCGTCGCTCGGGCGTTGCACTACAGCCCTTGCCTGGCGCACCCCACCCAAGCCCAGTCAAAATAGGACATATTTACGCGTACTTTGGCAAGCCTGTCTGTACCTTGAAGGGTGAAATGGTCTGCAGACCGCTTCGAGGCTTGAAGAAGCAAACGGTCTGCTCGTGCAAGACTTGAAAGACATTCTGATCCTCCAAGGGCTCCTGCCTTAAAACATTTGATACGACGCGACACTGCCCACCACTGAATGTTTGTTACTACATGAACTTAACTTACTACATTAAGCATAGAAAAAGAGTTGAGCAACTAGGACAGCAGGAAAAGCAATTTTTGCACGGCACCTGGCGCACTCCGGCGTGAAAAGCAAACGGGAGAAAGTAGTTTGCGCTGTAATTTACACTTCCATTTTGATTCTTAGATCACATAATGACACGACGGGGCGATTGGTAACCTGCACAGAATTGTTCTTTCATGCACACAACAGAAAGTAGAAACTATGGTAGTCCAAGCAGGCCATTTTTTAGCTTGAACCAGCGGAGCAGATGCCAACACGACATCTGATAAAGTCGCAGACAAACTGAGGTCGCCGGGAAACAGGCTCATAGGCTGGAAGAGACCTGCACTTTCAGCGGAGTGTCCCCACTGCCTTCTTATATGTGTACCACCTCGCTACCAAGAGAAAAACTCCCAAGTTGATCACGCTGAGGACCGCCAAGAGCCAAAAGAAGTAATGGAGGTGACCGTAGTTCAGATTGTCCGGTATCCATCCCAGTTTCCCGTGTCTTGTACTAATGCTCGTGACAATAGTCACAAGGAGCGAGCTCAAGTAGTTTCCAAGTGCATTCGTGGTGAGCTGGAGAGCAGAGCACGTGCTCCTCATCGCATCAGGCGCTTGCTCGTAGAAAAACTCCAATTGGCCAATGAACGTGAACACTTCTGCACAACCGATGAGGAAGTACTGGGGGACCTGCCAGAATATCGACATTGGTACGTACTCATAATCATAATAGTCATGCCTCCTTACCATCTTCAGTCGAACGACCTCTAGTGTTGCTGCTGATATCATGGCGAAGATGGATATGAAGAGGCCGGTCCCTATTCTCTGCAGTTGGGTTAACCCACTTTTGTGACCCGTGAATCTCCTTGCCACCTGAACAATGACACGGTCGTATATAGGGACCCAGAATAGGACGCTGAGGGTGTCAAAGATGGAGAGAGAGGCCGATGGAATTTTAAAGCTTGAGTTTCCAACGTGAGGGTCCATCGTAGAGCCTTGTAAAACAAACAAGGTACTCATCTGGTTGTATACAGTAGCAAAGACGATTCCGGTAGCCCATACAGGAAGCAGCCGTACGATTGCCTTTAGCTCCTCTACTTGGGTGACAGTACACAGCCTCCATGGATTCACGGGTTCCTTAATGTGATCGGTCTGTGTTTCGACAGCAGCTTTGTCAAAGAAACTGCAGATTTAGCATATGCAGAGAAACTAATGTTAGGACCGGTGAGTGTGCTGAAAAATTTCTTGAAATGTAAAGCATCCTAACAAAATTAAACTGGATCGGTTCAACTCATGAAGTAGAGCGAATTCAGAAATAAAATTTCACCATTATGTACTTGACGAATATAGCAACTCTCTTAAGGATTGCGGATTGGAGTTCTCTTTTTTCCTTTGGGTCAGTGGATCGGAGTTAATCTTAGTAATTGTATCCCGACTGTCTCACATAAACAGCTCTATAACCTTGGTACTAACAATCATGCAATTGATCCAATATGTGTTGCAGCACGATTAAGAAATAATGTCGGGACCGCTCACTTCAACCAAGTCAGGTGACTGACTATTTTAACCTGACCGAATGAATTGAGGAGTCCCCATCTAAGAATGGTTGAACAGAGCAATCACACAAACGCAATTTGAAGCACTAACCTCAAATCTTGGGTATGATCAAGCTTGCGGCTTCCTTTGATCGTAGACTCAGCGTCTGCAGTCTCATACAGAAGAGACTTGTCAGCCGGTACTTCCACTCGATATTTTCTGAAGGATGCCACCACCACTTGACAGAGGCGCGTGAGGGGACTCCCTCCGGGCTTTTGGTTACGATAAAGGCGTGTGCCCGAAAAGAAAGTACATACTGCAATTGCCATAGCAGCCGCTGGAATGCCAAAACCTACTCCCCAACCCACATGGGTTTGTATATAAACCAAAACAGAGGCCGCAACTAGTGCGCCTATATTGATTGAGAAATAAAACCAGTTGAAGAAAGAACCCTTATGTTTCTTCTCGGCCTCATCAGCATCGTCAAATTGATCGGCTCCATAGGATGAGACACAAGGCTTGATCCCTCCAGTCCCCAGGGCTATGAGATAGAGTGCTATAAAACACACTGCACTTTGGATGTTCGTAGCGTGGCAAGTATCTTTCGCTGTACAGCTCGGCTTTAGTCCCGGGACAGACGCTGAGAGCGTGAGCAGTGTCATCCCCTGTGCATGATGGTATAATAAGTAAAGCTTGGTGAATCTTGATTGATGAAAAAGTGTGCTATTCGGTTCTAGCCGGTAAGCCAAATTTGCGAATTTTCAACAAAGAAATGTGGAACCCCTCATTTGTGAAGCGCAAACTGCGCAGGTTGATTATCAAGCACTCAGATGAGGAAAAGTATGTAAATGCGACTTACAAAAACATAGATAATCGAGAAGCATGCTATAGTCCAGTATCGCCCTAGATAGGCATCGGCAAGAAAAGCTCCAATCAAAGGAGTGAGGTAGCACGTTCCTCCCCAGTTTGTAACATTGTTAGAAGCGGTTGTACTGTGTTGATGTAAGCGATTCTTGAAGTAAAGCACCAGATTGGTGCTCATGCCATAGTATGCCAGCCTTTCACAACATTCATTGCCTATTGATAAGACATGCATACCATAAGCATCTTCTTTCTTTGAATAAGGTTCAGTTAAGCTCTCTAGGGAAGTGGTTGTGTGAAGTACCTAGAATAAAGGGGCAGGCCTTCCATGTTCCAGTTTTCATTTTGTTGGCGGGGTCGCCTTTGTAGTCCACCGTTCCATCTTTCGTGTAAACGTCCTCTTCCCCCATGGCTTTTGGTGATTCTCGTCTCTGCTGTGATTCGTCTCAATTTTGATTCTCAACAAATGGTTGCGGAATTTATAATGTCTTCAGACTGCAGCAGAGAAGCACGATTCACATAAAACATTTCTGCGTTCATTTATCTACAAAAGGCACGATATCTAATGTTTCATTTGTGAAAAAGCAACAAATCAAGAACTATGGTCACGTTTGCTATTTCAAATTCACTAAGTGAACGAAAATTCGTGCTCCTTTTAAGGTGGATCATGAAGTTAATATTTATTCTTCTCCAGTCTACTAAACCAGCTCAAATATCCCTTCATCTCGATTCTAATCTTCGAAATGAACCCACAAACGGTACCATCTCTCGTGAAACACACAGTAAAGTTCTACATCTTTAGAGGAAGATCAGGAAGAACGCAACAGTAATATCCACTCGCCCCAGCCAAACCTATAGAAAGAACAGACTAAACCAAACATAGTCAGGAGTTGAACCTGCATAAATAAACTGAGTAGAAGTACATAATACCACGAGAATCTCCAATACAAATATCGCACTTTGGCGAGCGAGGGAGAAAGCGAGCTCGAATTGCTCGATGTTAGCACGATAACTCCCGATGCTGGTGACTAGCATTTATGGCCGCAAAGAGGGCCATATGAAGATCATACGCTCTAATTTGACTCTCTAAACATCGTTGATTGGACTAATGAAGCACAACCCAATCAGCACAAGTATGTTAGATCTTTTGCTATTCTCTCAAGAGTTAGCAGCGTGAAGGAACTTCCGTATGATAGCAAAAGTCGGCCAATGAAGAGTGCCGCCCGCGCAATTCACCCCGCTGATTCAACCATAACTACAGTGATCAGCTCGAGATATGGCCGGAAACGATACACGAGTGTTCACAGAACCTATAAGTCGGCCAATGAAGAGTGCCGCCCACACAATTCATCCCGCTAATTCAACCACAGCTACAGTGGTCCGCTCAAGATGTGGCCGGGAACGACACACGAGTGTTTCACAGAACCTAAAAGCTCGAGAACCGGGAAGTCAACCTACGAGGTTTGACTGACCATGACAAGCGTTAAAACAGCGCAGAGCTCATCGCCCACAGGACCCGCAACTCTCGACCGAACAGCTCACCGAAAAAGCGAGCAGCCAAAAACGGTTAGAAACCCGAAACGCTCGGCGAGGTCATCGTCTCAAGCTCAAAGCGAAACAGAGACAGAGTAGGACATGGAGGCCTCAAATCTTTACCTGCGGCGACGGCTTCGTCACGATGCTCGGTGCTCTGAGAGAGAGAGACACGGGGGGAGAGAGCGAGAGAGAGGGAGGAATGCTCATCGGCCGGCGATTTTCCCCGCGACGGACAGAGTGAGGATGAACTGCCACCGGGGGTTGGATGCGAGGGAGCTTTTATAAGCTGGAAAAGTTCCTCCTCGTTCGCTCATTCAGACAAAACGTCCAGCTTCGCTCCGCAAGCAAGCAATGGCCTTTCCGCCTTTCCGCAATAATCTTTCAATTTTGTCGTTTTCTTCCTTTCTTTTCTACATTATTATTATTATTTACGAAATTAATAATAATATATTGCCGATTTAGCCAATCGCTCACGCATTGCATCTGCGTGACGTCGGGGCTCCGTTGACGCGACCATTGGCTCAGCAGTCAGCACTCTTACGGAAGCTTGGGACGACAACCGGTGGACCTGTAAAACGGCTGTTTAGATGATAGGATGAATCTTTTGGGCTGATACTGATTTGATAAATTTACTATTATTTTGCATCGTGTGAACCCAAGAATTTGTGGGAGACTTGGGCGGCAGAAGATACCAATATATTCTGTTTGCCCCTTGGTGCTCTGTTTGTCCCCTTGCCAATGGGAAAAAAAAGTTTGCCCAAGACAAGGATGGGGACGCATTTCGATTCCTTCGACGCACCAGTCGATGTTTTCGGATGGGAAGGAAAGGAAAAAGGCGGGGAAAGTAAAAAGCTCGGTTAGCCGATCCGTTCGATGATGGTCCGAGAAGGGGTTCCCCTGCTCGAAAGGTGGCGCGATCCGATTCGCTTGGTCGGCCCACGAGCGCATCATTCACGTTCGGCGTGTGACGAGAGAGACGGCAAAGTGAAATGAGCCAGAATTGAACGGTTGTTTTTGTCAGATGTGCGTTTTCTGTCGGTCGAGTAAGTCGAGCGAGATCATTGTGAAATCAGTACGAGTCCCCCGCTTGCCAAGAGAATTATTTGGTACGACATGGTTGGTGTCTGTCAGCAGGGAAGCCTCGTTTGGGAGGAGAGTGCGAAAACGAAGGGAGATGTCACGGAACTCCGGATGGTCCATGAGAACGACGAGGGGGGAGAGCACACCAGACGATAAAGGAGCGGCTAGCAAGTTGTGGGGAGGGGCGTTCGTTTTGGACTTGTCTGGGGATCGCGAACGATGCGCTCCGACGGGGCGAGAACGACGGACGATGTCTCTCCACGGGCTTTGCTCGCCCTCTCATCTGCTCTCTGTCAAATCAATAACGTGTTCAATCCGCACTTATCCCGCAGCGAAATATTTCTTACCAAGAAATCTTTTTTCATTTTTTATTAGAGAAGGTAATGCGGATGAAGAAATCAATAGTTTTAGTTTTGCGGGTAGTCTATTTGGTCCAGCCCGAGAAAACGCGTCTGTACAGCTAGATGGTCACTTGCCTTATACGGCAGCCTAGACTTCCCTCCCTAGGCAATGTGGGAGAAGAGAAGTGCCCCCCTACATGCGTCCGGGGACCGGGCGCGGACGCACTAACATTCCTCCTCTCCGCGCACCGCGCACTCATCGCCTAGGGAGAGAGGTCTAAAATACTATAGACACTTGGTCACTTTCGAAGCAAATAACGTATATATGTATAGAATGTTGCAACTGAAATCCATCAAAGCTCAACAAGGTATTGTTCTCTTTTAATTTCATTTCATGAGACAGAACATGTTAAGACTTATCAAAACAAGAAGATTAAAAAAAGAAGAAGAAGGAAGAAATTAGTCTAAGATATTATAGTTTGAGCATATCGATATTACGGAACATGTTAAAAATCAAAACATGTCTGTACAGTTAGATGGCAACTTGCCTTATAAGGCAACCCAGACCTCCCTCTGCTTAGTCAACATTTGCTTTGGCTAATTACAACTTACCAAATTTCTAGATGTGACTTGAAGTATTCGCAAGCTCACCAAAGATCCTCGATACGAGCACAAACACGAAGCTCTTCGATAAGAAAGCAAAGAAATAAAGTCTCTTTGAAAAGTAAAGTTTTAATATCTCCGACTTTTCAGTCTTTTACTTATCGATTTAACTTAGACCATCGAGTTTGAGCTCGACTCAATTCTAGCTATAGTTGTATTGACGGTCTTGGAAATGAAAATTATACCTACGTATCTAGGATAGGGATGTTTTTGGACAAGGTCCACTTTTAAATTTTGAACAGATGTGTATAAATAAAATATGCATTGCATAAAAGATAATATAAATACATTGCCGATCTCATTCTTATTCTAATTTATGTTCATGTTGATTTTTTTTTATACAATAGGAACTATATTAGATTATTCAGGATTTCTTAGACCATGTATATAGTTAAACTTTTGGTCCTTCTATTACAAGACCATCAGTTGATATTGATATGCACAAACTATACTATCTTAGACTAATTTCTTCTTTCTTTCTTTCTTTCTTCTTATTCTTTTAATCTTCTTGTTTTGACAAGTCTTAATATGCTCTGTCTCATAAAATGAAATTAAAAGAGAACAATACCTTGTTGAGCTTTGATGGATTTCGGTTGCAACATTCTACACATATATACGCTATTTACTTCGAAAGCAACCGACCATGCATTTGATTGGTGGGTTACAAATTATGAACCTCATGCACGTATAAAAACTCGATTGATACTAAATATGGGTGATGTCCATATATGTTATCGGTGATCGAATGGTCTGATGAAGGAAGTTTGCTCCCATCAGGTATGAAAGGAAGCGCACCCTTTTGGTCACTTACTTCTTTCTACAAGCACCTCAACAAGCATGTTTAGGGAATAAAACAATATTTACAAAACAAAACCTTGGATACTGGGCCTAAACAACAGTGGGCTTACGAGGGCACGATGGTCATGAAGATGAGTTTGGGTGAGCTTGGAAATGATACTTACTAGGCCCAAGCCCTCTCAGACCAAGATTAAATTAGTCTTGGTGAATTTTTGAGATTGCTGGTTAGTTTCAAATATTATTGATAAAATAAATACCGGTAAATTACTTATCTAGTGACTTGTTAGTAATTATATACTTTATATTATTTACTAATGTTTATTTGATTATTTCCAGAATACCAACACTTTTGATAGGGAACAAGTTAATGACGTTTCTTGTTGAAGTTATTGGAAAAGTTTGTGTTTATAATTCTTTTGATAAGTTATCATGTGACTTTTATTTAAAGTACCGAATTTTATATTCGAATTACTATACAGATGTTTACCAAATCTTCTAATGAATATTTTAAGTTACCAACTCTTATTTGAGCACTTACCTACTTTAGTTGAAGTTCATTCTTCTTGGGAAAAAAAATCGCTGCGAGTGAGGGCCTCCAAGGGCACTGTCACATTGTTTGGTCGACGAGGACGCCCAACCCTAGCCATGAGCATGTGTGAGGGGTGCGCAGGAGAATATGCGGAATTTGTGAAATTGGGATGATCAGGTAGCTTCCATGGTGGACATAGGAGCTTGCAAGGTAGGTTCTAGGTCTGATTCAACAATTTAGAGACCATTTTTTGTGGCGCTTAGCTTGACGCCTCCCTAGTGTATATTTTATGATGGGTTCTGCAATAACTTAGCAGTCATCTTTGGTTAAATACCTAGTGATAAATTCCTAATGATTTTGTCAATCACTATCCATCCTGCTACATCCCTGCCTACATATTATACATTCAAACCAATTCAAGTTCAACATGCTTAGATTTCGTTTATGAGGATTGATAGAGGGCATTTTGTGGTTTTGATCCAAAAAGAGAAAACAAAGAGTGGGATGATGGACTGTTGTTGGAAAGTTTCCTGAACTGCGATGGAAGATGTGTTCACCAAAGTTGAGTCAGGAAAATATTTTCCGCCCATTTATTTTTGTAAGTAATACAAATAATTATTTTTAAGAATATATATTTTTAATCATTCATTTCTTTTTGCTAAACAAACGCATGGCTTTGACCAGCTATGGCGACAACGCCCACTTTTATCCTACTGCACTTATGAGAGGGCATCTCATGGAAAATATGAGCAATAAGACAAACTTCTATTTTGACAATGTACACAAGAAATTTCATTATACTTTTTAAAAACATGTTTCCATGGTTAAGAGCAGTTATAGTGAATTTTTTGGAGTTGAGAGCACGTCATATTTCACAAAAGATGAGTATTCATTAGCCTATTCAGAATCTTATAAAGTAAGAATCATGGCAAATTCAGTTAATAATTTTTGAAAGTTCAAATTTCGTATTGATTCGTAATTTCTCTTTAACTTTGTTATTAAAGATTATTAATTTTGATGAGTGGTAATGAATTCTGAACTTTTTATAATTATTTTGCATTTACAATTGAAGCATTTTTAAATGTTTAGTAGATTTTTCACATGAAACATGATTTTGTGATAAAAAAATATCAGCAGCCCCAACGACAGATCGTCAACAGTGCTTAATGCGCCTGATCTGACGGCGCTCCTTGCTTTGTTGTTATTGGATGGTTAGGATGAGACACGAATACAAATTCTGAGGAGGAGCCACGGAATTCTTAACAAACATAACATCGACTTGCCTTTCGAACCCCTAAAAAGTAGCCGTTAAAGAATAGAAGAGAGAGAAGAACGAGCAGAAGAGAGAGAAGAAGAAGAACGAGCATACGAGATGGATCATATTAGCCAAAGATGTGACGACAAAGATCAGATCCTCAACTTCAAGTTCAGCTCCTCCTTCGATCGCTTCCTCAACCAGGACGATGACCCCATCCGACGACAACCCCGACCACTCGGTCCCAAATTCTCTCGCCGATAGGTATCTGAAGCCCTGTTACTGCCGTGCGTAGGTTGGAATCGAGAAGGAAAGTTTGTCATGGCATCAAAGGCTGGTTTGCTCGTGTGATCCTTCCTTTTCACATGGATTTGACCGACTTATTTCTTTTGCAAGTTGGCATTGTGTTTACGGAATTTTTACCACTATTTGATTGTTGCTTAAGGGATTGCGCACTTGAAAAGATTACCGATGCATATCTTGGCCGATGCCTATGGAACGAAGACGACGAGCTTCATCTCTTCCCCAAATTCATAGCCGCCTCCGCTCTTAGTCAGGGGTTGTCATGCTTAAGCCAAATTCGAGAAGTTTTTTGAGAAGATCTACTTGGATAAGGAAAATTGGTAGTGTTTTGCAGTCTCATATTTGTGACCTCATTAGGATCCCTAAGGTTTTATCTAGCGTGGTTAGTGTGCATTTGTAGGCCTCTTTGCTTAGTTCTTGATCACAATATTTCTGATTACAGTAGTCGGATTACATATTGCTTTTCTTGCAACTGTATAAGCAATGCAAAATCTAATGCACTTATAAGGGGACTTCGTTATGGTCGTGCAATGTTTCTGCAAGGTGACCATGGATACAACAAGGAAACTTATGTTGGTGTAACCCACTATAGAAGTAGAAGGAGTCATGAAGAGGATCAATTATTACCAAACCTCTGTTGCTATACATAGGTATAGCAAGTTTTATGTTATTCGTCTGTTAGTTTTGGTGGGTTGAAGGCACGCCTTATGCATTTCTCATTGTGGTGGCGATGCTGAAATTCTAACAGGCATCGGAAGCACTGTTCATTGATGTGCAATGCGTTTTGGGCAAAATATGTCTTAAAGAGGCGATAAGCACTGGCGCAAAGCAGGTTTCAAACCCTGGATGGCTTGGAGGTGAGTATTACATATCTTAATGATCTTTTATGTATTAACATTTTGTGTGTCTTATCCGAGATCCTTGACATATAAAGATGGTCTATTGTCTTTAGCTTGAGTAGGAGGACTCGACTAACTTTAGGACTTTAGCGATCATGCCCACAAACTTTTTGTTACTGATCTTTACTTTCATAGGATTTATGGGATTGGGGATACCTCAGATGAATGCACCGTTGTAGAAGGATTGAGGTTACGGAGAGCAGTACCCTGTCCTGAAGCAGAATCCTTTTTGTTAGACATACTAAAGCATGATAATAAACCTCGGAACTTTGATAACCATCAGAATAGTGTGTTCCACACTTTGGGGAGTTGAAATGATCCTAGGGCACACCTATTTCAAAGGAGCATAGTAAGTTTGGCTATTACTTTTGGTTATCTCATCTTTTTATCTGCTCTCAAGAAGCACAATAACCCAAAAAAAATTGCAAAGGTTGTCGTACTCCTCATTTGCTACAAGAATAAAAAAAAAGAAAGGAAGAAAAGACAAGAAGAAAATGAAAAAAAAAACATTTAAATCATTGTGCAGCCATCCTTTAACTTTCATTAAGTCGTATGAGACTTCCACAAAGCAATGAGTGAAAGGCCATTATGCATTGTAATTTCAAGCTGCTGCTGATGTTCTTGATGCCATGCTGGTGATTAAGTGATGCTTCACTGATAATCTTACTATGCATATATCCATGTCTGACACTTCCACAAATCAACCAGTGGAAAGTCATTAAGTACTGAAGCTTCAAGTTGCTTGTGATGCTCTTGATGCCATGCTGGTGATTAGGTGATACTTCACTGATAGTTTTACAGCGCATATTCCTGTCTGTTGGTTTAGTTTGTTGGCATCGTCTTCCTTCCATTGTTTCTGCAATGGGAAGTATATTTTCTCAAATTATAGAGGACATCAAACTGAATAAACAAGGACAATTTTTCAGCATCTTTGGGAAGCATGGCACTGTTGGATAGCCGATAGTCCTTGGGATTTTATGTGTGCCTCTGTTTTTGTTAATTTAAGCAGGTGTAATTGTTTTCTTTTTGCATGTAATTATCTAGGCTTGCATTTTCTTTTGTGCTTTCTGCCTCATCTGGATCATCCAAAGGTCTTTTGATATGCAGGGATACTATGATTCTGCATTATATCCAACCAAAAGCTGATTGGTGGACAAATGTTGCTCATTATAAACGTGATTATATAAGAGGAGGCAGTTGATAAGACACTTTGTCAGAAGAATCCGGGGGGATTGACTGTCCTCTTGCTATTAGGTATGTTTTTGCTTATAGTTCTGACGGATTGCTATTTATAATTGGTGTATCTTACAAAATTTGGGTTACATCTATCATCATGTGGGTTGTCTCTACTGCTGCAGGAATGGTAGCACAGTTTTCTGAGAGATGGTCTAAGAGTAATAGAAGCGGCCATGTTGCGGTGAAAATGTAAGACCTTGTCGGAGAATCTTGAGAGATTAACTTGCCTCCAGTTGAAGGCTGAGCACATGCGTTTTAGGCTATGTTTTTCTCGAGGATTGTTATTTTTACTTGGTTTATTGTACTTCATTTGTGTGTTGCATTTGTAATCGTGTTCGCAATGATGTGATGTATCTTCACTTCTGCAGGAACAACTTTTGAAAATGGTCCAAGTATCATAGAAGAAACTGTGGCAATTTAGCCTACTACCGTACAATGGTTACTCTACAATTCCCTTCCCTTTGTCATTATATAAGTACGATGCAAAGCTGCCAATTTTGGCCCTAGAGAGGTTGGAGTCTTATAGTACAGTAGAGTTGTGAGACTAAATCTATTGTCATTGAAGGAGTCAGGTCTTACTGTACGCTTGATCACAAATAAAGTGTGGCTTGCACCAAAGGCTTGTTTGATCATACTTTTCCTCACTTGAATTTGACTGTATTTTTGTTGCAGGTTGGCATTGTGTGCATGGATCTGTATAGCTATTTGATTCCGGCTTATGGGGTTGAGACTGTGTAAAGATTAGTGATACATATCTCGACCGATACTTGCAGTATGAAGGTAACAAACATCATCTCTTTTTCAACTAAGCCAAGCTTGCAGATAGAGAGCTACCTCCCTTCTTAATGTAAAAGTGGTGTCAGGTTTTAAGATTTTTGGAGCCAAAATGCAAATAATTAATTTTTTGAGACCAAAACTAATTTTTTTGAAAATCCAAAATTACCCGAAACGAAAATCTACGATTTAGTCAGGAGGACTCCCGGGGCCACTAACTAAATCCGTAATTTCGCCCAAATAAACTCCGAAAAAGGGGTTGGAACGTTACACAGCCGATCAAGATCATGCGGGTCTTTGAACTAATGAATTGGTTTTTCCTCAATTAACACTTTCGGATCAGATCGGAGAATTGTTGTCCTTAGAAGAATCAGTGTGAAGGTAATGGCTAATGACTATAGAGCCATAGAGCCATCCTTCTTTTTTATAAATTGACTCTATGGTATAACTTTTCACAATTAGTGTGAATATTGACTAACTTAAATCTAGAAATTTGTCGAGAACATGAATGCATGATCATGTGTGAATATTGTTCATCGAAATAAACAAACGTTCTTATGTCAAGGACAATTTCATCTACATCATCTACATCTGCAACTAAACCTTTAAGGCATTCAGCAAACGAGGGTCAGATAAGATGTAAAAGTTCGGGGAAGAGAGTGACAAACATCGTGCACGTTGGTAATTGAGGAACCGAGTATCAAAGAGGGCCATACAGGTAGCTACATGAAGCCTTTTTTTTGTCTTGAAAGGTTAATGCAATGCGTACTGCTCCAAAATAGAGATGGGTCCCTGCGGCACAAACTTAGGATGAATTTATAAGCTAAAAAAATATTCTTGCTAGGTAGTAGGAATGAGGTGTTGGTCAAAGCGGGTGGACTGGACATATTCTTTAACATATTTAGGAGTGTGTGGTGAATGAGTTTCTTTATGAAACGATAGGAATTAAGTACTTAAAATCTTGTCAACCTCGTAAAGATGAATTGGATTTGCGAAATGCTGGGAGATCTAGTGAAAGAGAGAAATCAACCAGAGGTTGTTGTTCTACCATAAGCGAAGTGGTTACTCTCCTAGGTATGAATTCCCATCATAGGATAATGGTTTTAACCCGATTTTGATGATAGCTTTGATGCCAAAATGATGCACATTCAATGGTTTAAAAAAATAATTATGCTATTCCAAAGAATGAAATGGCTCACACTGTCCTTAAACAAAGGGGGTCCCTTGAATCTAAATATTTAATATTCAGATTTTCTGATCCAGAATCTGTGGGGAGGATCGCTAGCTCAACATGGATATATATATGCTCAAGATTCACATTCAATGTCTACTAAATTATAACTAGTGTCCACAAATTTTTGAAATTGGTCTCCGTGACCACAACCCTAGATGCCTCAACAAGGTTGCTTCATCTTTGACAATGTCTAGATTCTAAGGTGGTCTAACCCTTGAAGCACTACCATCACAATAGGAAACGGATAACCTTACGTTTGCCTATTGTCAGCAAACAGGAGCCAACTCAAATGAAGACAATGCCTTGGTCCTAGCACTACAAGGTGTGGCAAGAAGAAAATAAGAGCCACTCCTAACAACTTTAAGAAAGTATATTGGGCCCAACAATGGAAAAAAGGCGAGGCATCTTGAAAAGTATGAAGGGCGCAATGCGGAGGACAACTCCAGCTCAGTATGCAACCTATTCGAAAGTGACCTTATGAATGTGTGTGTCGATAATGTTAGTATAGAAAGTGGGTTTACTTTGAGTGTATCTACTTTTAAGACGCTTAATGCCGTGTCAATATTTTTATCAATATGTTGAAGTCATTAGTGAGTATCACGTGAAGGTTCCAAATTATCGGTACCTTTTCCTCGTCACTAATGCCTATATAAGGCAATGTATTGTCAAATGGAGGGCAAATCTCGCCCTAAGAATAAACTTGTACTATGTTATACTCATATCATTCCAATCTCCTCCTCTTTCCCTAGAATAGTTTCTTCTTATAAGGATCTTATTGTTAGCTCGGTAGTATGATATGGTTGAAGTATGCTTTTCGCTTGCCACAACTAATGGAACCAACGAATCAAAATATCTGAAACTGAAAGGTTCGGTGTAAAAAGCTAAAATAGGAAATGAAAAGGGCGTCCCCTAAGAAAAAGGGCTAAGAAGGCCTGTGTTGAGTAGGGAAGACAACTTCAACCTATACATAAGAAAATATATTTGAACTGCTATTATATATTTCAAATTAGGAGGAAAAGAAGTAAGGTGAATTCACAGATAGCAAAACCAAATGTAAATACTTGTTAGATAATACAATCATATTAAAAGAAGAGGATGAGGTTATCTAATATTTCCAGCCAAAAAGAACAAGGTCAACAGCAATTACAGGAAAAATATGAGCATGCATACAATCCCGATTTTAAAGGGTTATAACATGTGCATGCATTCAATAGAAAGAGATGAAAGATTGCTATTAACAAGAAAAAACTGTAGGCATATATTATAATCTGAATCACGAAGAGGGAGGTATCATTTGATTGAAAAGCCGCAAGCTAAAGAAGATATTAATATAAGAGACGGTCAAATATAATGAATTTCAAGGACCAATGTCTTATTAGGTTCCAGAAACAATCTAGCCTTTTCATTGTTCACATGATAACCTACATGATGACTCGCCAAAAAGTTTATAGTTAAACATTGGTATTGGTTTCTCTCATCTCATTTTGAAGGTTGTGTTGCCTTCAAAATCATATGGACATTTTTTTCTTTTTTCAAGCAAGCTTTGAGTGGTATCGGCAGCTCATTTACTTCATTAAGCAGATTCTAAAAATCCAAAAATGAACTTCCAAAAGATCAAGCTTGCCCTTGTGAGTGACAATTATCTACTTAGTCATCCTTCTTCAACATGCAAAAAATGCAAGAGCAGCTACTACAAATTCCGTCGTATTCTACTTGGCCAGCTGATCACGACACTTCTTCCCAAACCATACACTTGTAAGAATGACTTGCATGATTGGTTACAGTATAAGTAAGTAAACTAAGCTTCCACAGTGTGAATGTGAAAGAAGAAAATTAATTTTAAAAGACATACCGAGATAACATACCTTCAGGAAGCTGGCCAGTTCTTGGATTGAATGTGCAAATGGCAGCAGATGGGCTTTATAGTTAGTTCCCACAAATGTCATTTGAAATTTGACATGATACACATTACTATCATGAACAAAATATATGAAACGATTACTTAATGTCTATATGTTATTCTGATATGCTCTCAAGAACAAAGCTGCAAACCTTTCCTTATACATGCTACCTAAGAACATGCAATGCTGGATTTGACTGCACAAAAGACATATACGACGATCATCACAGGACAATTCACAAATACAAATAAATGTCAAATTAGCAAGGGGTAATTTTTCACTAACTTAAGAAAAGATATAACTATTACTTACTAAGCATTTTAAGATCCAAACCAATCTCCATCCGTGTTTGGATTTCATTCTCAGATTTGACTGATGGATACGAAAGCTATTGCATACTAATAGCAGCTTCATGGAAGAATATCAGGAGAACTGCATGATAAAAGTTCACAAAATAAAACATATCAACATACAGCAATTGAGTAGAAAACAAAATTTCAAAACCAAAAGTAGTCAACAAGCACTTTAAAAATCAAATTCTATTACCAAAGATTATTAGGTATTGTAAAAATTTTGTTGTCCTATTATGATCCTTAAGAGCAAGCCAAAAGGTGAGCTGATGGAAAAGTGATCTCCAAACTTACTATGCTCCTTGAATAAGGTGTGTCCCAGTATCCTTCAACTCTCCCAGCTTGAAAAACATCAATTCAATGGTTATCAAAGTTCAAAGGCTGAATGTCTTGATTTTGGTGTGTCTAATAAAAAGGATTTTGCTTCAGGACTTGTTATTGCTCAAGGTCTATCCGTGCCCCCATCTTTCTAAAACTGTGTATGGATGCTAGGTATCCCCCGTCCCATGAATCCTATGAGAGCTAGAGCTGTACAATATTTTATTGAGCATGATTAATAAAGTCTTGAACTAAGTCTAGTTTGCCTACTTATCATATAGACAATAGATCATCTAGTAGATTGAGGATCTTAGATTGAACAGACAAAATGATTGACCAATAGATGAGCAATTAAAGGGTCTAATGCTTAGCTTCAAACCTTCCAGGATTAGACACCAATTTGGCGCTTGTGCTTCTGCATCTTCAAGGCATATTCTGCCCAGGCACATAGCATGTCAATGAACTCAAAACAGCAACTAGCTAGACATTTCCGAGTTCAATCGAACCTTGATTTGGATCTTATTCTCACATTCAACGAGAAAATATAAAGCTCTTATGTCAGAAGACTTGTGTGACAAATAAAATTCACCAAAGAGACATGTTAACATTGACATATCACGACATAGAACTACCGAAAATGAGGAAAATGTATTTCACAATGAGAAATACATGTGACATCAATATTCTATTTATTCGTATTGTTTGTAAATATTGGGATAGAGGACATAAGAAATTGCCTCACACGATACAAAATTTGAAATTGCAGTCTATTATTTGATATGCTCATTCTGCAATTGAAATGTATATGCTTCATGTGTCATTCCTACCATGGGAGGCATACGGACTTCAAACCCACACCTAACAGAAATGCATCACAAAACTTGTTATCATAACAACAGGAAAAAATAGGGAGCTACGTTAAGTATCAAACACATAAGAGCAATCCGATCAAATGATAGAGACACTGTCTAACTAAATTCTAGAAATAAATACATGCAATAGAAAGTATGAGTTCTCCTAGCTATAAACAGAAACTTAACTGTTCCTGCACTCCAATCTTGGAATACTTATACTCAGACAATTCTTGATGTCCTGCAAAACACTTCTCCCAGGACTAACTGGCCAAAGGAATGAAATCCAAGGATAGTCTTAGTAATTCATACATCTCTCTCTATGAATAGATGGATAGTTGTAAATTGTAGTTGAACTTGATCCCATCATGTTTCATAAGCCTCATCCTTGCATCCCTGGGTTAACAAAAATCGTTAGTTTATCAGACCATGGTTTTGTTGTTAGGGTCAGGATGTTCAATGAGGTACCCCTGGATATGGTCACTAGCCCCCTCATGAGTGAACTTACATATTGGCTTAGTCTAATAAGAGTAAATCAAATAAGATGTATGTTCTCAAGTTTAACTTTAGTGTCCAATAGGAGATGAGTTCATTTGGCATCAATGATGGACAACGGTTTCACCGGCAGGATTCGATTGGACAAGCAGTAGATCCAGCACAAGTCCATGATACTGGACAAGCAAATAAGCAAACTGAAGCACCCATATGAGACTATAAGAATTAATGTGGCAAATAGTATGGTAGGAAAGGGCAACGCAGTTCTTAGCATGTCGTAATCAAGAACTAAGTGAAGCAGCCTCCAAATGCAAAAAAAAATCATGTTAGAAAATCCTAGGAAATCTTAATGAGATCACAGATAAGACGCTGCAAAACATTTCCTATTTAACGCCGTCTTTTCTTGCTTTTCAAAGAAATTCTCGAATTTGGATTGAAGAATGACTGCACACTACCCCTCCCTTGTATCTCATATGCCCTGTAATAATTTATAACCTGACACTACTTTTATGTTAAGAGGGGAGGCAGCTCTCCATCTGTAGGCTTAATTTAGTTGAAAAAGAGATGATGTTTGTTACCTTCATACCACAAGTATCGGTCGAGATATGTATCAGTGATCTTCACAATAGTTTCAACCCCATAAGCTGGTTCAAATAGTTATAGAGATCCATAAACGCAATGCCAATCTGCAACAAAAATACAGTCAAATTCAAGTACAAATGAGGAAAAATATGATCAAACCAGCCTTTGGTGCAAGTGACACTTTATTTGTGATCAAGTTCATGAGGATTATCATATGCTTGTACAGTAAGACTCCTCCATCGACAATAGATTTAGTCTCACAGCTCTACTATGAGACTCCAACCTCTCTAGGGCCAAAATTGGCAGCTTTACATCATGCTTATATAATGACAGAGGGAAGGGATTTTTAGAGTAACCTTTTGATTTAAAAAGCGTATGGTGGTAAGCTAAATTGCCACAGGTTCTTCTATGATACTTGGACCATTTTCAAAAGTTGTTCCTGCAAAAGTGAAGATACATCACATGATTGGGTCGCACAATTACAAATGCAATGCACAAATAAAGTACAGTAAATCAAGTAAAAATAACAATCCTTGGGGAAAGTATAGCCCCAGACACATGTGCTCATCCTTCAATCTCTTCTCTGACAAGGTCTTGCAAACATTTTTACCTCAGCATGGCTGCTTCTATTACTCTTGGACCATCTCTCAGAAAACTGTGTTGCCATTCCTGCAGCAGTGGAGACAACTCACATGATTGATTAGCATGATGATAGATGTAACCCAAATTTTGTAAGATACACCAATTAGAAATAGCAATCCATCAGGAACTATAACCAAAAACATACCTACTCGCCTTCAACAAGAGAACAGTCGATCCCTTTGAATTCTTCTGACAAAGTGTCTTATCAACTACCTCCTCTTATATAATCACGTTCAAAATGAGAAACATTTGTCCACCAAACAGCTTTCGGTAAAATATAATGCAGAATCACATTATCCTTGCATATAGAAAACCTATGAATGATCTAGATGAGGTAGATAGCACAAAAGAAAATGCAAGCAAATATAATTAAACGCAAAGGAAAAAAGAAAACAATTACACACTGCTTAGTTTAAAAACATACAAACAGAGGCACACATAAAACATACATCCAAAGGAATATCGGCTGTCCAATTGCGCCATGCTTCCCGAAGAAGCTGAAAAATTGTCCTTGCTTATTAAACTTGATGCCCTCTAAAATTTGAAAAAATATAATTCGCGTTGGAGAAACAATGGAAGGTAGACGATGCCAACAAATTAAACCAGCAGGCAGGGATATGCGTTGTAAAACTATCAGTGAAGCATCACTAAACACCGGCATGGCATCAAGAACATCACAAGCAGCTTGAAGCTTCAGTACTTAATGACTTTTCCACTCGTTGATTTGTGGAAGTCTCAGACAGGGATATGCACAGTGAGATTATTAGTGAATCATCACTTAATCACCAGTATGGCATCAAAAACATCAGTAGCAGTTTGAAACTACAGTGCATAATGACCTTTCACTTGTTGCTTTGTGGAAGTCTGAGATGACTTAATGAAAGTTAAAGCGTTGCTTTTGATCATAAAATCAAGTATATGCACAATAATCCAAATGTTTTTTTCATTTTCATTTTTTTTCCTTTTCTTCCTTTCTCTTTTTGATTCTGGTAGCAGATGAGGAGTACGATAGCCTTTGCAGAAAAAAAATTGGGTTATTGTGCCTCTTGGGAGAGAATAAAATGATGAGCTAATCATAAGTAATCTCCAAACTTACTATGTTCCTTTGAAGTAGGTGTGGCCCAGGATCACTTCAACTCCCCTAAGCTTGGAATACACCATTCTGAGGGTTATCAAAGTTCCAAGGTTTATCATCATGCCTTAGTGTATCCAACAAAAAGGATTCTGCGTCAGGACGGGATACTGCTCGAAGTCTATCCGTAACCTCAATCCTTCAACAATAGTGCATCTATCCGAGGTATCCCCTGTCCCATAAATCCAATGAAAGTAAAGATCAGTAACAAAAAGTTCACGACCATGCGCCAAAGTCCTAAAGTTAGTCAAGTCCTCCTACCCAAGCTAAAGACAATAGACCAACTCTAGATATCAAGGATCTCAGATAAGTCATGCTTAAGCATGATTTCCCTGACTAAGAGCGGAGGCGGCTATGAATTTAGGGAAGAGATGAAGCTTTTCCTGTTCGTACCACAGGCATCGTCCGAGATATGCATCAAGTGATCTTCTCAAGTGCACGATCCCTTAAGCAGGAATCAATTAGTGGTAAAAATCCGTAAACACAACGCCAGCTTGCCAAAAGAAATCAGTCTGTCAAATCCATGTGAAAAGGAAGGATCATACGATCAAACCAGCCTTTGATGCCATGACAAACTTTCCTTCTCGATTCCAACTTGCGCACGGCAGTAACAAGGCTTCAGATACCTATCCGCGAGAGAATTCGGGACCGGTGGTCGGGTTCGTCGTCGGATGGGGTTGTCATCCTGGTCGAGGAAGCGATTGGAGGAGGAGCTGAACTTGAGGCTGAGGATCTGATCTTCGTCGTCACCTCTTCAGCTGATATGATTCATCTCTCTACTCGTTCTTCTCTCTCTTTTATTCTCTAACGGCTATTTTTCTCGGGTTCGAAAGGCAAGTCGATCTTATGGTTTAAGACTTCCGTGTCTCCTCCTCAGATTCTATTCGTGTCTCATCCCAAACATCCAAAAACAACGAAGCAAGGAGCACTGTCGGATCAGGCATATGAAGCATCGCTGACGATCTATTGTTGAGGTAGCTGATATTTGATCACGAAATCGCTTTCCATGTGAAAAATCTACTAAACACTTAAAAAGGCTTCTATCGTAAATACAAAATACTTATAAAAAAAAGAATTCTCTAAGCACTCATCAAAATGAATAATCACTAACAATAAATCCTACTTTTATAATTGAGAAGTTATGAATCAATATGAAATTTGAACTTTTAAAAATTATTAATTAAATTTGACATTCTTCTCACCCTATAAGATTCCGAATAAGCTAAAAAAATGCTCATCTTTTGTGAAATATGACGTGCTCTTACCCCAACAAATTCTCTATAATTGAACTTTTAAGTTACTCCTAACCATAGAAACATGTTTTTAAAAACCATATTGAAATTTCTTCTATATGCTGTCAAAATAGAAGTTTGTCTCTTTTGTGAAATATGACGTGCTCTTACCCCAACAAACTCTCTATAATTGAACTTTTAAGTTACTCCTAACCATAGAAACATGTTTTTAAAAACCATATTGAAATTTCTTCTATATGCTGTCAAAATAGAAGTTTGTCTCACTGCTCAAATTTTCCATGAAATGCTCCTTCATAAGTGTGGTGGGATAAAAGTGGGTGCTATTGCCACAACCAAATGGTCGGAGCCTTGCATTAATTTAACGAAAAAATGAATGATTTGAAAAATATTTTCCTAAAAATAATTATTTAATCGCTTCTAAAAATGAATGAGGAAAAAATATTTTCCTAACTAACTTGAAGGACACATCTTCCACCATGTCCAGGAAACTTTCCAACAACAATCCATCCTCTCACTCTTTGTTTTCTCTTCTTTGATCAAAACCACAAAACGCCATCTATCAATCCTCGGAAATGACATCTAAGCATATTGAACTTGAATTGGTTTCAATATAAAATATGAAGGCAGCGATGTAGCGGAACCGATAATGATTGACAAAATCATTCAAACGCATGGTCGGAACGTGAATGAATCTAGACACTTGGTCACTTTCGAAGCAAATAGCGTATATATGTATAGAATGTTGCAACTGAAATCCATCAAAGCTCAACAAGGTATTGTTCTCTTTTAATTTCATTTCATGAGGCAGAACATGTTAAGACTTATCAAAAGAAGAAGATTAAAAAAAGAAGAATAAGGAAGAAATTAGTCTAAGATATTATAGTTTGAGCATAGCAATATTACAGAACATGTTAAAAATCAAAACGCGTCTATACAGTTAGATGACCACTTATCTTATAAGGCAGCCCAGACCTCTCTCCCTAGGCGATGAGTGCGTGGTGCGTGGGGAGGAGGGATGGCGGTACGTTCGCGCCTCGGTCCCTGGACGCCTGCAGGGGGGCACTTCTCTTGTCCCACATTGTTTAGGGAGGGTGGTCTGGGTTGTCTTATAAGGCAAGTGACCCTCTAATTATACAGACGTGTTTTCTCTAGATGAGAACAAATTCGTGAGGGCCAGTGGGCCCAAAGCGAACAATATCTATACGGTGGAGACCCAGGGCGTTACACGAAGCGGGCCTTAAAATTACGGCTAAAAAACATGCCGGAATTTAATTGAGACGCAAGTCTGGAAATTACAAGTGCAGTACAGAAAAATTAAGATAGCTGAAAGATTATAGATTTCTTAATTTATGCGGAGGGTTTTCAATAAACGAACAATGATATTTGTAGTGATTGTGTATAACCGTTTCTGAGCAAATTTTCCAACGGTTGTAGCCATGTTCTTATATCTCTGAAAATTTTGTACCCATACTCTCATGACGCCATGATCTCATTCCGAAAAGGTTGTTTGCTCCACGACCTCCATTGCTTGACTCTACAGTGATCTCAAACCTGTAACTCCATAACCGGTAATTTGTTGCCCCGACTATTCTTGTCGACCATCATTAATCATCCGTCATTTTGTGTATTGACAACTAATCTGTAATGGTCACCGATGCATGCTAAATGTCGATAACGATCCTCATGATCGTCGATGACGGGTCACGTGCTCAATAATGCTCCACGCTCTAGTCAAGTGCTCATTCGTGTGGACGACTTGACCACTTTTCGGCACAAAACAGATTGCAACTTGGGAAATGATGTTGGAAATTCTCCGAATCACTTTCCAGCTTAATAACACCTTTAGTCGCAATTCGAACGGCTTCCACACTACATACATGGATTCATTCACACATCGAATCGATGGATGGATTTCGTGATTAGAGTAGTCCAATCGAACTTTTCTTGAATACTCAACCGAGCAAAACGCCAAGAGGATCGACCAAATTCAAGCTCGCGGCCACGACGTTGACGTGGGGGTCTGTTTCTCTCCTGTTGGCTCAGACCATCGTCATTAGATAAGAGTGACAAGAAAAAGATGTAATCTCTAATTTTAATGGGCTTTAATCATCGGGCCTCTTCCTTTTAGGATCCCCATACGAAGTCTATTAGGTTTGGCCACGTAGCTTTGGGCTTTGGCTGCGACTTCTTCATCTTTCTGATTTTCACGGCCCGTTTGGTTACGGTAATAGAATAAGGTCATAAGGTAATTGTGTTTTGGTTTGAGTAATGCGATACCTATTACGTCGTTTGGTTTAGTGAATAACACACGTAACAAGGAGAGGCTAGCATCGGGATTTTCCGAAATGTCTCTGAAATCGGAATCAAAGGAGAGTGTATATGATTTATGAGTTTAATGCCCATCGACGTCATGAGATATACGACTTATCATGTCGAATATTATTTATATTAGCAATTTATGCGTAATTACAATGAAAAGTAAGCACATAACATGTAATTACATTAGAGTAAACTATTATATTACAGTTTTTTATCACCTTCTTAAGCATTCTTGAGGATGATACATAGCTTTAATATATAAATGTCATATATTACATGATAATAAAGATATGAATAAATTTTGAATTTAAACTAAGTATGTGATTAAATGGAAGTAGACATCATTAATTACATAATTAACAATATGTCCGGAATAATAATTAAACGACAACATGAGCATTTATTAGTCTAATTGATAATTAACATTGCCATTATACTATGAATGAAAATTTAGATAATCGTACCTAGCAGGGAGCGATTAATATAATTCTAATATTATCTCATGAATATCGTTTAATTATAAGAATAATTATTGTCTATTGCATCAATAGCTTAGTTATCGTTTTATGTTTTGTTTATAACCCGAATGACGTGATTAAGTCAAAATACCTACAATCGGTATTGTCATCTTACTATCGATATACGTTCCAATGATAATCAATAATCTCGCATTGTTAGAGCGAGTATAAACAAAAATACACAGATATTCTGAGAATATTATCAAAGTCTGGCGGTAATAGCTATTTCTTGAGGGAGGTCCATGCAGCAAATAAGCTGTGATAAGGATTCCGATTCAGTAGACATTACTGCAAGAAACTACTGTAGTAACTACTGCAATCAAACGTGCTTGATTGATGATGATTTGTAAATTATCGAATGCTTAGCCGAATAGAACTTGGTAAGTGGAGCTGCGAGAGTCTCGAAGCTGCTCCCGCATCTGGTTGAGATTTGGGCTGGGCCTAGGTTCGTGGAGTAGTCGGCCCGCGTCGAATTGTTATGTTACTTGAAAGGAATGGGACGAGGTTGATTTGTCTGGAGATTGTTTATGAAAGTTGATTATTCCAAAAGGGATTTCCCTTTTTTTATACACAACATATGCCATAACTTCTTGCAGATTATGAAGAAGGTGTTTCATGTGATGATCATATCATTCTAAGAGCGTTGTGCAGTGTAACAAGTCAATGAGAAGTAAGCGATACTAAAATTCAAGCGCCATTTAGGTTAACGAAAGCACATCATTCGACTAACATAATTAATCGATTCCCTCATGTCAACCGCACGAGCGTCATGGAAAGCATCTCTCCAGGACAAAGATTAGATATCGAGGGGCACGCTTAACATATGCTGACGGGGAGACGGGAATGAAATTCTCTTGCTTTCATGAAGTTTTTGACGGTAGACTTGTGATTGGACAAAGCACTATTACGATGTCACAATGTCAAAGATGTACCGTGGTCTTATCTCAACTAGACATGATGTTGATGTCGGACTATTCTACCTATAAATCCACTTTCAAATGCCAAAAAAACATGTTGTATTTCGACCCGTCGATAATCATCACTTTAGATACTATTATATGCAAAGAAAATTCAAATTACAAAGCAGATTACCCTCAAAATTGCAGTCTCTTTCGCATCTATAAATTATAATGCATGACGTATTCCCTATACATATATTCATTTGTTTTTATAATAATGTCAAGCTAATCCGAATCATTCATACACCCGACTAGCATTTGATTGATGAAATGTACAAGTCTCGAGACGGCGATCGTCACTTCACTTCAGACGCAATCGCAAGCAACTCTCTCCTGCGGGACCGGAGCGTTAGAAAAATTCTCCAAACTTTGCTTGCGATCCAAAGACACCGATTCATAGTTTTTAATGTTTCTTCGACGCTGATATTCTACGTGCTTTGATGATGATGATGTGCCATGTTTGCTTAATTTAATTCAGAGTACACCTGTCTTTTCGTGACCCTTGTTCTTGGTGTTCTAAGTCGGTAGTTTCTATTGGATTACGTATGGTTTTTTTTTTGTTCTCATCACATATAAAAATCATTTTACACGGTCATCTCCTTTGGGAGAAACGAAGAGCAGCCGAAGTTGCAAGACGTTTGTACATCACACGAGTCTAGAGTTACATTTATTATGTTATTCCGAATGTTGGGGTATCGATTTTTCTCCCAAAAAAAAAAAAAAATAGCATGCGACAAACCATCACAACATAATGTTCGTGCCAATTGAATTCTTCATTGGAGAAAAGGAGACAGGAAGAGAGGGAGAGAGAGGGAGATAAAGGATATCTTTTCAAACCGCCGTATTTCCCCCCATATGTAATACTTATTACATAATTCGATTTCATAAATGACATGTGTAACAAGAAGACGATAGTAAAAATTCCCAAAATACATCTAAAATCATAATTGGAGGAAATATAATAATTACCACTTTAATAGTCAATTGTGACTTATGAGTCTACTATCCATGAAAATCGCTAAGCTTATCATTATTTATAAACATTTACTCATAGTTTGATAATATAAATATATATGTTTATAAGTAAATATCATAGCATAGTAATCATCATTTTCACAACTATCTTGGGTGTAACATAGAAATTTAATATGCAATATTTTATTCATTATCTATTAGTCATATTTTTTTATTGCGATTTGAATTTAAACATACTAATCATATAATATGTAGCTATATTAGAATACATATTGCAGAATTGTTTGCATGGCCAGAATATATCTTATATAACAATTTGAGCATCAATTGATATGATTAGTAACTAGGATTGTCGTCATATCGTGCATAACATATCGACTCGTAATAAAATAGATAGCTGGACCGGTAGTGAGCAATTAATAGTATGATAATTGTCGTGAATTATTTTTGACAGAGTAAAAACTAGGAACCATCAAGATTAGGAAATTGTTATTACATCAATTGTTTAACCCTTGTTCAAATTTTATTGTTTATTAATAGCATATAACGTGATAAACTCGGCATAGTTATGATTGGTGTTATCATTGTATTAGATAATTGGTAATCTGAGCATGAGGTCGGTAGAGAGAAGAGTGTGGGCGCTGCTCCTCATCTGGCTGAGATTGGGCTGGGGCTTACATTCTGTTTGGCTGTCAAAACCAAATCACTACCTTTCATTAAATTTGATTTTCCCATTGCTAAGATGGCTGCCCCCAAATAGCATTAGACAAGATTTATCCGAATTCCCACTAATATTTCTCAACCCAAAGAGAGATAAAATTGTTTAGGAAAGGAGATAACTCTAAAAGGGATTTTTTTTTTACACATCTTCTTGATATTTTATACGACGGCTTCCCGTGGTGTCACTAGCCAATCAAAAGTGAGCGATTCTAAGATTTAAAGCAGCAGGTAGGACGACACGAGTATATCACTTGACAATGCGATTAGTCGAACTCATTACGTCAATCATGAGACCGTCGTATGATACTTTTGTATAGAAAGTTGTATTATAGGCTGAGTGCCACCGAACACAAATTACTATTGTGATCTTGTGATGTTAAACAGGAGTTTTTTTCAAGAGATATGGATAAGCAATGACACATGATAACTACAATCTTCCATACGTCAACAATCGAATGGTAAATATGTAGATTATTTCTCGCATCGGAAGTTGACCTAATAACAACTTTTGTTAACGAGTCTTCTCGTTATTATCTCTTTTCATTATTATGATGTGAAGCTGCCTCGCCAAGTACCCCATAATTACATGAATTATATTGACCGTACGAAATAGGAGTCGAAACCAATCAAGTGAGTCAAAAACGAGATTATTCTTGTAATTCTATGGACCGGGTAAGACAGGAGTTAAAAACCCTTTCTATCGACTATTATGTTTATGAAAAATTGTTCAAAAAATCCTAAATATGTAATATTTTTATCAATTTAATCATAAGCATTTTGATACTGCCAATTTAGATAATTTTTTTTTCATTTTTTGTCAATTGAGTCTATCCAATGTTGGTCAAAAACAGCTAACGTGGACTAGCCGGCATTGATTTTGATGATTTTTAATAATATTTTTCGAAGTACTCATCTATTGCTTTATTTGTTCCTTCCCTTCTTCCTCAAGCAAGTTGCTAGGCCACGGCGAGTGGCCAGAATTAAGAGCCAGCAAGGTTGGGCCTTGCCAGCCTTGCTCACCCTAGGCGAGGCTCACCCTTGGGTTGAGAAAGAAGGGAAGGAAAAAAAGAGAAATAATATACATATAAATCCAAAAAATATTAAAAGATTATTAGCATTTATTAACATCAACACCAATCACATCACATTAGCACCGCTCCATGTGTACCATTTCAAATCAAAATTGACCAGATCGATTCAATTGACAAAATATGAAAAATATTTACAATCTAATTGACAAAAATAAAAATAAAACTTAATTGGTAAAAATACAATATATTTATGATTTTTTAGATAATTTTCTCGACTGTTTTTTTTTTTTGTGAATTTCTAGATTACGCTACCCAGCTACTGTGCGTGGGACCAACCGATCGTTCGAACATCGTAATCCATGAAGATGAGACGTCCATCATGAGCCGCCGGCGATGGAGTTTCAAATGCCAAAACAAAACAAAGACACATTCATCTTTGACTCATCTACCCTGTAATGATCTGCTCAATTATTATCGAATGAAAAACAAAATTCGATTACAAAGTAGATCACGCTCAAAAATTTGCCGTCCCTTTCGCTTTTGCAAATTATGATGCACGACGTGTTCCCTAAAGTCCACTTTCAGCAAACATATTATATTTTATGTATGTTCATTCATTTGTTTATAATAATGACAAACTTATCCAATCATTACGAATTCAAACATTTATACCGCCGGCTCACATTGCTTGATGAAATGCGCAAGTGCCAAGACGGGGAGATTGTCAATTCGCCTCATCCACAATCGCAAGCAACTTTCCCACGCGTTACTCCAGTTCATGAAAGTCTAAGCTTGCTTGTATTTCAAAAACACCCATTAATTAGTTACTTTTTTTAATAATATGGTGTGCCATATCGCTTATCAGGGAATGAAAACGTATCTTCAAAAAAAAAAAAAAAGGTTGTCTGATCAATTAAAATCGAGGGTACGTGTTTTTTTCGTGATGCTTGCCGTCGGTGTTATGAATCGGCAAGTTTCTATTGGATTTGCACGTTGGTTTTATTGCATGGAAGAATCATGTTACACGTTCATCTCCTTTGGACGGAACGAATGAGCATATAGAAGTCGCAAAGAGCCGAAGTCGCACGTCGAAATCGCTTGAAGTTCCTTACCATGCAAGTGATAATGATGCGGTGAAGGAGAGAGGGACATAGCGACTGCAGGAAGAAGATAGCGGGGGTTTAGGAAGTGTGGATATATGAAATGCTTCCTTGTTGCTTAATCAAGCTTGAGAAACTCATTTCTTTCTCTTTTCTTTATTTACGTTTGTAATAAGAGATGTCAAGTAGCTTGGTTTGTGGATAATTTTGTTTACTGAGAACGAATTGCCGTCTCGCTTCGTCCTTTATTCGTGCATCTATAATTGGCGGTATTCCACTCGAATTGGATTCAACAACGGAATATCTTTCAACGAAAGACATGTGTCGGTTTTTATCAGAGGAGGCACATCATGTGGCGATCCCGGACAGAAAATAATCAACAATTATACTTGTGATAGAACCGTATGTACACAGATCGTGCTGAAAAATCGGCAACAGAGCTTGGAAATACAATCACTTCAACAGTACGAAACATACACAAATTATGCTAGAATCCGATCGACAAGAAAACGTAAGAACACAAAGATGCAAACTTGGAATTTAATCGATGATGCAACACCTAAAGTAAAGATACACATCAAAATTTGATTAATGAAAATTAAAGGTGCGGATAAGAAATGTAAAGATGACTGAAAGAATGCATTTTTGTTTGTTTGTAAGGGGTCCTCCTGTAGATGAATGTTGGTGTTTACAGTAATCATGCCATAATCGTCTCCGAGTGGTTCTCCTAAGATCATAGCCCCATTCCCTCGTCTCAGAAAATCTTGTTTCCATGCTCTTATGATGCCATGATCTTGTTTTCAAACAATATCTCCCTTAAAATCGCGTTTTGATTGCTCCACAGCTTCCTGAACTTTGCTTCAACCACCATCTTTTCCTTCTCTCTTTTTTTTCCCCCTTTATTACCCTCTAACAGTCTATAATTGGCAGAGGTTGCCGATCAATAGTGAGAGCGAGGGTTGAGCGAGGCTGCCCTTTGCTGCCATCACCAAGGGCCTTCGGTGAAAGCTGGGTGAGGATTCCAGCTCGCCATCTGGCGAGGGGCAGTCTTGCTCAACCCTCACTGGAGGCCTCGCCCAACCCTCGTTGGTTGTGACTTGGCGAGGAGCTCCATTAGCTTGGGCAAGGGTCCTCTTGCCAGCCCTCGCCAAAGGCTAGCCAAGGTTTCCTGGCCCTTGCTCTCATGAGCGATCACTACCGACTAGCGGAGAAAATAACGAAAAAAGAGAAAAACAAACAATTCAAAATCATTATATAAAAAAAATACATGTCAATGATGGCTATAACATAAAGGATGATTATTGTCCATGTCAATAATTTCTAACTTTAATTGATCGGATTGACTGAATTGATATACTAATGTAAAAAAAAGGTTTAGGATTATTTTGATTGAACGAAAGGTTTAGAACTGAATTAGTATCACTGTAATAGATTTATGATTTTTTTATACTTTTTCCAATAATTATACATAGCGCTCAAAAATTGAGAGTAAGTTACGTGTAACTATTAACCAGTAAGAAATTCGTATGTCATGTAGGTCTAAAATTATATTTTTTATATTATTGCGGATATTGGGGTATCGATTATCTCCAAAAAAATAAATTAATATGCAAAAAATAGTAACGGGTTCTCTATTAGAAAAAGGGTGAGATGGGAAGAAGAGAGAGGGTATCTTTTTAGACAGCCGTATTCCCCCAGTCCTTACTTTAAAAAAAAAATAATTCATCCACGTATTTGATGTGCGACTTACAACTCATGAACACAACTCAAAAACAATATTAAACTTTGGATAATGTCCTTGTTCTAATCCGCCAATTAAGGATACAATTGATGGAAACTTACTTCAACAAATCTCTAATTAGTGAGTTACAAATTATGAACATCATCTATATTATCCATAATTAAGCTTGCATGTTGGTGGTGGTGTAGTGATGCTGTAGCCACGCCTTGGCATCTCATATGGCGATTCTATTAATTGTTGGATTCGTCTCAGGTGTCCACCAAATACTTTCACTCAGAAATAAACCCCTCACTTCCCTACCACCACCGGCGTGTCGCAGCCACCTCACAACAATAGCATCGCCTCCTGCTGGTGGCTTCTTGTCCCTCCTCTTGAACCAAACCTACATCGCCTCCACTCTCTCTCTCTCTCTCTCTCTCTCTCTCTCTCTCTCTCTCTCTCTCTCTCTCTCTCTCTCTCTCTCTCTCTCTCTCTCACACACACACACACACACACACGGCATCCACGCAAGTTGCCCCTCTCCCTTGTTGCCGTCACCATTGAAGAGGACAAGGCAATGAAAGCAACTAGCCAAGATAGGATGCTCAAATTAAGCCCTAGTGCCGAATCTCGGCTTGGCTCAACATCAAACCAGTGGAAGGGAGGCTTTGGACGAGCAGTTCAAGTCATGTGTACTGACCTGGTTTTACGAGGGTGGGGAGCGCTAGCTACGACCAAAGGGCTTAGGCAAGAAGCGACTCTTAGCAAGACTTCTAAGATGATGAAAAAGGTAAGGATGAACCAAATTGCACATCAAATAGAAGAAGAGCATTCTTGAGATTTATATATGAAAACAGATGCATTTTTTAGGTATCAGCGGGGCCCTTCCAACAAATGTCTAGTCTGGCTATGGTCCACTTGAAAGTTTGTGGTTTTATAGTGAGTTGGTCCTACGAGGGATGAGGAGTGATTGCTAGGACTCAAGGGCTCAAATAAGGAGTGCTCTTGGCAAACTTTCAATATAGTGAATGGCCCAAGTATGAAACGAATCGCACACCAAACATGAGGAGAGCATTACCAAAATTATATGTGAAAACTAAAATTAACTTATAAAAGCTCCCTTTAACATATGGCAATACTAAATTTTGGAACTATTGGGATGTGTGATCTTATGGGAAAATGTCTACTGTACGTTAAAGAATAAAACCATGAGGCTTTAAATGAGATGAGTCAAAATGGATAATATCTCGAGTGAATTAATCTAAGATGTCACATCAAGACTGTTGAGATTTAGGGTGGCAATGGTGAGCTAACTGAGAGAGAGAGAAAGAGGCTAGGAAGAGGCATGAAGAGAGAAGGATTGAGAGAGAGAGACTTGAGGATGGCATTGTGCAATGGCGGTGGCGGTTTTGGTCATTTGCGATGGCGTGGTAAACGGCTGTCACTTTTACTAGAGAAAGAGAGATCAGGGTCTTTGATTTGTGACTCTGTGGCATGTGGCATGGATCTCCAATCACTCAAAAAAGAAAAAAAGATTTCGGTCAATGAATAAAGAGTGTGGAGATAGGTCTCCTAGATCTACGAGTAATGTTTATTACTTATAAATTATAAAATCAATCAAAAATAAGATCAAGAAAGTTTCCTCTGATTTGTAGATTATAAATTATGAATATAGCGATGAAGGACCGTTCATTGCAACAATGATAAAGAACTATTCCTCAAATTAAGATTCACAAAATGTGAATTGTCGCACATCACTCGACATTCGAGCCGCGGACTCCCTCTTTGTGTAGGAGTGCCTGGCGCAACAGAAGAGTGTTCTTTTTCATCCGCTCATCGTATATCCATAGAACGACAAAAAAGGGAAAACTGCAAAGTCATGGCTTCTGCACGTCATGGCTTTCTTGTCCCTCTCTTCTTTGTCGAAAGATCATATATTCGAGATCACTACGTTGTTGATGGAGAAATCGGACCTTAATTAAATTGCTGCCAGTCTGTGACCAATCCCAGGCGGAGGAGTTGGGAATTGGCCAATGCTAGAGGTTGAATTGCATGAGCTAAGCCGTTCCCCACACTCTCACCTCATCCTTTTACTGTGTGAGGAAATTGACCCAAACTCAACTCGTGCAATCATACGATCTACGTAAACCCCAAAAAAAAAAATCAGACGATCTATGACAAGCACTTCTCAACTACACATATGGAGTCGGGTTAACATCTAATATCTAATCTCTCTTTTTTGTTTCTTAGTAACCATCCCATTACTTAACCAATTAAGCTCCGTTCATCATCCGAGGGTCGGCCAACTTGCACAGTTACTGTGGGATAAAGTGACAGCCTGTGATTTTGGAAAAATAACCTTGTCAAGATTACAACTATTACCTTAATCGCTGGTGTTGACTCAGCGATTGGAGATAGATTCGAACGCCTTCATACTTGGATTGCTCGTCTCGATCTTCTAAAAATTGAATACAACTCACTAGGTTGATAAGTGTACAACGACTTTGCGATTCTCTAAATTATAGTAAACCTTTTTGTCATCAAGAAAAATCGACAATCGCATCTAATATCATCCCTCTACAAACTGTCGAACTAAAAGAGCATCTAACTGAAAAAAGATTGTTCTCTATGAATTTCGATCGCATGGCTCTTAAAGGTCTCCCTTTAATAGCTTGGAATGTCGATTCTAATTGGTCGACTATTTTATAAGTATAGCAACACTTAAGGACTCACACCGAGTCATGAGTCACATATCAAACATTTAGATAGCTAGCTAGTCGCTGATTAATTTAACATCTTCCGTTAACACATATAATAAGGAACTGCAAGCAATAGATTCGAATCACAACTAATGAAATCTTTGCCAATCAGTCGAATACTTAATCCAACCTCCCTGATACTCATCGCAGTTTGGACCTTGTGTGATAGAAAGATTCAATGCCAATCATGGGCGTCATGATTGATTTCAATCTCAACCTAATTAGTGACAACAGCAATGGCTACTTGTATGTTCTAGTGTGCAACGATGGAAACAAAATCTAAGTGACGCTGGATCCATGGAGCTGGTAGGAAAGAAAAAACAAGAAAACTGCTTGGAGAGTGGTTAAAGTTGGATGGGGTTCGGGTGCACTTCAGCCAATGAGGGTAGACCAACCCAAGTAGGGTTTCTCACAACCGAGTCAATGTAGCTCAACATTAATAGCTTTTAGTTACTAGCTAAATTGAAAGAGAGAGACACCAGTTGCTTCTTTTGTTTTCTTGTTCTTTTCTTTCGCGTGTTTTTTGCCCCACTAAAGGTCGTCAGTTTGATGGATAACTAAACCTATTCGTGTCGTACGTGTAAAAGAAACCAAAGAAGGTTCTGGCTTCTAGTGAGAAGCAAAGGAATATCCACAATTTTCCAAGTATAACATATGTCTTTTTGGTTCAAATTATAAGTAAAAACGACATGACAATAGTGAAAAGAGGACGAGGACTTGGTTATAAAGTCTTGGGTTGACGGTCACAACCTGCTCTCCAAGAAGAAGAGGAGCAAAAGATTATCTCTCGCCAACACATAAACACAGAGAGAGAGAGAGAGAGAGAGAGAGAGAGAGAGAGATGATGGCATGGATGAGAGTTTTGCTTGCAGCTTGGTTATTGACGACGCAAGTGGAGGGGATGGTCCGACACTACAAGTTCAATGTGAGTAAATCTTCTCGTTGTTCTCGTCATTTTATCTGCATGACCCACGAATTGGACCGTACGTGTCTCTTTTTTTTCTTTTTCTTTTTTCAAAATGCATCTCTTCTCCTCCTCTTCTTCTTCGACTACTTATCTAGACATTAATGCAGCGCAACCTGTTCTAGACCCTAACCACTTTTAAATTACAAGGGAAGCAGGAAAAGGTTTTAAACTCAAAAAGGTGAACTCAGGCATTCCGGTGCTGCTGAAGTGAGCTGAAACATGAGAAGAGTTCACTGTTTCAGCATGCAACCATCTTCCTGCATATTTAGCTAACCAGCCAGTCCCTTGTGATAAGGAGTCTTTGGACTGGCATGCACCCCGGCACGCATTAGAATGTTTAGGCCCGGTAAGCGTATGAGCTTTCATGCGCGCAACTATTCTCTCCATTGTTTTCACATCAAGGAGCGAGCTCTTTCCTGTTCATCTCTTCTTAGAATCTCACGGTATATCCAAGCCTTTTCTTTATCTTAGACCAATTCATTTGCTGGAGAATCGTGTTCCCTCTTCACAGCTTGTGCCCCCGAAATTTCCCATACCCGTGTCCGCACGCCAACCTCGTCTGTGGTCCGGCTGAAACTGATGGACTAACGGCCAACATATTTTATTCCCAAGTTAACACGTCAGCAATTTAGCCGACACGTGTCTGGGAAGACCGCAACGAGGTTTAGAAATTATTTGATGTTAATGGAATCTTGAGACTCCCTTTATTGCATGCTAACCATCCTTTATATTAAACTTTATATTCAATCTGCGGAGGCATCTGGGATAGATCAGACGGTTGACGTTTCGAAGTGCATGCATAAGCGTGCTGAAAACAAGCAACCGCGTCGGTATTTCATTTTCAAGCCCATGTCCAATTAGGGTTTGCATGGCAGGACAACTGGATTGATTTTGATTGCAAGGTTGAGCAAAGAAATCTGAAGCGTCTTGCTATATAATATCTTTATTGCATTTTTGATGTACAGACGTTAAGAGTTGCATATGTGTTTCGTTGCTTGAGACGGTGAACATAGATTTGATATAAATATTGCCGAAAACACAGCACACACCCTCTTCGTTGAATTTATCGGAGAATTAACAATTTAGGCGTCTATTGATTCCGTGATTGGTTATGAGATGGATCTCAACAAGTGATATTAATCTATTGACTCGTGCAAACAATCATAGTAGTCTCCTTTTCTTGTTGAATCACTATAATCTAGTGCTAACTTCATAGTAAAAAGTTTCAACCTAAAGGTCACAATGTTACAGTATGACACGAATTATATATTGAGTAATGGAGTCTAACATAATTGGTGGAAGTGTTGTTGGGTTTCATTTATCTGTGCCATGAAGTCTTACCAATGATTTTGGAGCTCTCATGAAGATGTGGCTCTCTCTCTCTCTCTCTCTCTCTCTCTCTCTCTCTCTCTCTCTCTCTCTCTCTCATATTTACTTTATAAGTCGGGAACTTAAACATACTTTCTCCAAAAAAGGGCGGCCTTCGCTATAAGAAACAATTGATTTCAAAACACTTCACATGGTATGCTCACGGAATAGACCAACTCGGCCGCTTTTTGCTCAATTACTTGCCTAGCGATCAAAAATCAAAATCGAATGTCTATATCAGAGTCTAGAACGCTTCGTGGTGATTTTAAGGTTCAAGTCAGCTTATTTGACTTTTCAAACGCAAAATTAGAGAACCTGTCCATTCGTTCCACGTCACGAAATGCTACATTACCTAAGGAAAAGTTAACAACTTCATATGGCAAAAAAAAAGTGCACTTCAGTGACAAGTCCACGTCGCATTAGGTTGAAGATTTTTCTTAATCAGTTTTCATCCAGAAGTTGCCAAAAAGGCTTCGATGACGTGCGGTTGGCTGTTTTGGTAAAACATAGGTGGTGGTGAAAAAGACCAACAGATTGTGCAGCACGAAGCCCATCGTGACGGTCAACGGGCGGTTCCCAGGTCCAACCATCTACGCCCGGGAAGAGGACCGGGTGCTGGTCAAAGTGGTCAACCACGTCAACTACAATGTTACCATTCACTGGTACGTTCGATCACGCACTTTATTTGATTCGAGTGTAAATTAATCGTGATTAGTCAATTCGAGCTCGATCATCTCGATCTTCTAGTCAGATTGACCTCGGGCAGGGAAATTAGTACTTGGTAGAAACTATTTACCAAATATTCGATGGATGATTTGATTCCGCATTCGCTGAAGGCGGGCTTTCGAGTTGGGGGAGAATATGGATGAAAGTCGTGTGATTATAGAAAGTAAATGGTATATTGACCAATTGAAATTGAGCATTGATCTTGATGCATAGGCATGGAGTCAAGCAACTGAGGACGCCTTGGGCTGACGGACCGGCATACATAACGCAGTGCCCTATTCAGCCGGGACAAGTCTACACGTACAACTTCACCGTCGCCGGCCAACGAGGCACGCTCCTCTGGCACGCCCACATTCTGTGGCTGAGAGCCACCCTTCACGGCGCCATAGTCATCTTACCCAAGCTAGGAGTTCCCTATCCATTCCCCAAACCCCACAAAGAGAAGGTGATTGTATTAGGTGAGTCCAGACATCATCCAGTTCGATCCGTCTTTAGTGACAAGATTAAGATTTGGAAGCGCTTCAGAAGATTGATAAAGAATTGAGGCGAATGACATGCGTGATTTTGGCAGCGGAATGGTGGAAGTCGGACGTGGAAGCGGTGATCGATGAGGCTCTAAAATCTGGAGGTGCACCCAATGTCTCCGATGCTCACACCATCAATAGCCGTCCGGGACCCGTCCCCAGTTGTCCCAAGGGTATAAAGAAAGAAGAATAACGTTGTGGTCGGAAAAATTTAAGGAAAAAACCGTCGCCGGTGACGGCGAAATCTGACCGGTTTCAATCATGCGCAGGTGGATACCAATTGGCAGTCCGACCGGGCAAGACTTACATGCTGCGGATCATTAACGCTGGGCTCAATGAAGAGCTCTTCTTCAAGATCGCCGGCCACGAACTCATGGTTGTCGAGGTCGACGCCTCCTACGTCAAGCCCTTAAGCACCGACGCCATCCTCGTCGGCCCAGGCCAAACCACCACCGTCCTCCTCACGGCCAACCACACCACCGGCAAGTACCTAATCGCCGTCTCCCCCTTCATGGACTCCCCCATCACCGTCGACAACGTGACCGCCACCGCGACGCTGCTCTACTCCGGCACGCCGGAGGCTTCCCCCGCGGTGTCCACCGCCCCACCGCCGAAGGACGCCACGTGGGTGGCCGAGAGATTCGTTGGCTCTCTCAGGAGCCTAAACACGAACGCCTACCCGGTGCGAGTCCCGCTCGAGATCGACCATTCCCTGTTCTTCACCGTCGGCGTCGGGATCAATCCCTGCGCGACCTGCCCGAGCGGCGTACGGGTCGTGGCCGACTTCAACAACATTACCTTCGTCATGCCCAAGATCGCGCTTTTATCGGCGCATTACTACAAAATGACCGGCGTCTTCACGGACGATTTCCCCGCGAAGCCACCCATAGAGTTCAACTACACCGGGAAGCAGCCGGTCAACTTCAACACCATGACCGGGACGAGGCTGTACAGGCTCCCGTACAATTCGACAGTCCAGCTGATCCTGCAAGACACGGGGATGATTGCGCCGGAGAACCACCCGATCCACCTCCACGGGTACAATTTCTTCGCGGTGGGAAGAGGGATCGGGAATTTCGATCCGGTCAAGGACCCGAGGCAGTTCAACCTCGTGGACCCGGTGGAGCGGAACACCATCGGAGTCCCGTCCGGTGGGTGGGCCGCCATAAGGTTCACGGCCGATAATCCAGGTAAGCTCGCAATCTTACGCAGAGAAACGCATGCAAGTTGCTCTGTTCTGTTTCACAGAACAGAGTGTAAATGAAGAGTCAATCGATTAACTCTATACATCAAGTGATGTTACAAGCTGTCATAAAATATTGAACATTACTAGCTTACTTAATGCATATCACGTGACATATCCGTCTTCTTATATATGAGTTTAGTTTTTCTGAATATCTCGTTCGTCCGTCAAATGTTTCTAATTTGTTCTTACAACATAGGTGAAATGACAAACTGATAGATTAAGAATTGACACTAAGAGTGAAGAAGATCCGAAAGGATAAAAGATTCACGTCCATCAAATGACGTTCTTAAGGCCAAACTGACTGTCCATCTTTCTTCTTGTTGCAGGGGTTTGGTTCATGCATTGCCACCTGGAAGTGCACACGACGTGGGGACTCAAGATGGCATTTGTCGTCGACGATGGGGAAGGCCCCGACCAGTCCCTCCTGCCACCACCAAGCGATCTCCCCAAGTGTTGAAACAATCTTGAGCGGGGCGGGGAACCGAACAGGATTTTGAGTGCGAGAAATGAGGAGTGAATTCCACAGCCAAAACCCACACCCGACAGAAGAAGACAGAGACGAGAACCAACGTAGACACATTGTAACTGGACTGATGTAGGTCAGTGTAAAAAACATTGGCGAGCATATAGAATTTTTAAGAGGTAGACCAAGCTGCTTATGCTTTGTCCGATTCGTCGGATCCCGTAGCCCAAGTAAGGTTCACTCGATAGCCGACGACCGAAAGTTTTAGTAAAGAGCGAGTTCGATGTCTTCAATGTTTCACAATACATCCTTTTGGAGCTCCCCAAATTAGAGACTGAAATCATAGATTCGAGCATGTGGGAGGGGCGGTCGTGGCATTCCTTGTTGGGAAATTAAAAGGGTTGACTGGACGAATTTGGGTCGACTGTGAACGAGATGAGATGATGGTCTTCTGACAAATGTTTTAGCATTACCTAGACAAAACCGATGTAATCATCCGCCGACGGTCAGTCCACCACTGGGCTTGGACATTGGGCCAATTGGGCCTGTAAGAAGCGTGGAAGCTCTTGGTTCTCTTGGGCACGAGCCCACTTTCCCAATGACCATTGGCTGCAAAATCAAGTGCTGTGAGTGTTCACCGAGTTGCCGGCCATTCGGTCTGGTGGGTTGGGTCAGGATTCGGGTTGGATCCTCGGCAAATGCACCGTATCACGGTGCATCAGCCATCTGGCAAAAACAAAAGGTAACTAACACCCAATTTGACCGACGTACTAGGTCAGACGGAGGCATCATGAGCCTACAGATCCATTGTTCTTGATTGTCAGGAGCTGTTAAGCCGACATGGAACAGTCCAAGTTCAATTCCGTCCAAGAGAGTGTAATGAAGCCATAGATTGGGTGGCTAAAGCCTACCGACAAGGCACTCTTTCCTTAAATTGGGTCACTAGCTCCCTTCACTTCTTTTCAATGATTTTAAAGTTGGATTTCAGTAGTTTATGTAGCCCATCTTAATTACCGTTTGATGAAAGTTCTATTTGACCCAAAAAAATCAGATTTGACTATATCAATCTAATTCTGGCTACCATTGCATATTACGTCACTTAAAATGGGCAATCCAACAAATCCTTCTAAGCATATGCAATTTGAAGATATCAACGTGAAACTTCATAAATAAAGCATACATTTATGATCTAATTTAGGCTCGAGAAAAATAGAAAAATAACTCGAACAGGAGTTCTATTGCTTGATTTGACTAGTCGTTTGAAAATGTACATCTATGTGGTTTTCATAAGAAAAAGTGATTCAAAAAATTTAAAATGTGTCACAACTCAATCCAACGAACTGATCAATCAATGTCTTTCGTACTTTTCACAAAAAGTGACGTACTCTGTTCCCTTTTTCACGCTTGGACAAAGCGATAGATATCATTATCGTACTCTCAATAGCGAGTGTCAAAACCATTAGGACTATCTCCGTGCATGGCCAAAAGAAAAAGGGTAATAAAGAGTTGCCCAGTTCGATTAAATCTTAGCTAAGTTTCTTTTTTTTTTTTTGGTAAATTTAGCCAAGTTTCTGTTACTAACTCTTTTTAGAAGAAGTATGAAATATGCGTGCCCTCTTTTGCATATTAGATGTCAACCTTCACTGGTTCACTCTACTCCACCTAATACAATTTCGGTTCCTAGCATGGAAATCTCATAATTTTCTTGATTCAATTGATGCTGCTCATTTTTTTCCTAATAATATGGGGAAACTACGCTCACTTTGTATTTGTTTTTCCTTGGGCAAATTATCTTAAGTTTGATTCTCACCAATCATGTGGTCTCCATCTTGCTTTTGTCATTCTCTTTTCTTCTCTAATCCCCCATTATTGTAATCTTTTTCCCCCTTAAGTCGCCAATGATTCATCAGGACCGACAGATGGCAGAAAGAGACGGTGGATTTGGCTATGGACGCATAGAAAATGATGAGAATTCCTGGCAATCTTTCCTTAAATGGAAACTAGTTGAGGTTGATGCCAATCTAATTTAAGGGTAATTAAATGGTACGCGTCGCAGTGTCAGTGGCTGAGCGTCTTGTCATTTCCAACCCACCACCGCCCTTCAGCCCGCTGGCTCCTCAGCCCTGTCAAGGGTCAATGTCAATGGCATGGGAATTGCAATTCCCTCTTCTTGTTGTAAAGAATGTAGTGAAACAAATATTTTAAAGCCAGGGACAAAACGTGGCTTGCTTTTCACGACAGCACATCACCAAAGATTAGCTGATTAGAGAGTAACTTTGGCCGAAGACTCCGCGCTAATCCCCACTTTTTGGAGGTGCTCTTTGAACTTTCTTACCCCGTACTCGGGAGAGCCCTGAAGCTAAGAGCATGGTGTTAAGATAATTGAGCTGACGTAAGGAACGGCAAGAACACTATAACGATATGGGGAATATAGAGACAGAAAAGCGACTCATGATACGACTTTGCAGAAGCTAGAACAAGGAGGCGCCCGAATCTCCTCGACCCATTATTTGCTTTGGATCTCATCCATCCATGCCTTACTAGAGATGTGATATGATTACACCTTGATATCTAATAAGACCTCAATCCAATAGATCACGGTATCGGGTAATTGTATCATAATCTCTTATCATAAAAATAATAATTAATTGCATGCGTATTTGTGCTTGGGCCAATTTTTCGAAGAGATCCCTCACTTTGTATCAAATTTGATTTCGCTTCGAGCTTCTTCTTTTTTTACCTAAAATAAATCATTTCTTATTCAGTCCACGCATCAAATAGTCACTAGCGGTATCTTTCAAATCATCTACATCAGGAAGTTACAATAGTTCGATATGAAGTTGGGAGTATTGATGAAAACGCAAATCTAATAATAAATCTCTGTCATACCTTGATGTCGACAGTTCTAAAAAAATTAACAGTGAATTTTGGACGAGTGGACAGATTTGGGACGGGAGTAAAAGTTAGAGACCTTCTTTTTTTAAGATAAGAAGATTAGAGCAAAATTGGGTTTATACCTTAAATTTAAGTTTTTCAATAAATTAAACCAAACTATGAGAAGTTTGCCAATCCACATGTACTGTTTGACGATTGTGTACCATAATTAGCATCTAAATATGGCTAAAGGGGGCGTTGAATACGTACAGTGAGCTACAACAACGGTTAAAGAGACTAACATAAATAAGAAGATAATTGAGTATGCCTTGATGTAATTAGGATCTTGTATTAGTCTTTATGACATTGACCTATAGATGGATTTTCATGACTGGTTGGTCCTATCCACATGACTTGCTATCAAGAAAAGAAATGCAATAGCTAAATTACGGCGAACAATCTTTGTCAGCCACAAACCTCCAGTTACTAGATTCAATTTGCCAACAAAGTAAGAAACGCCGCAAATTTTAGATCAATTCAAGATAAGAAATGGGGTCGCTCCCTCGGCAAAACTAAGATAAAGTTGAGCGAAATTTTGTATTGCTCTTTGAACATTCGATTAATTTGCACTAGAGTTTCAAATTCATCGCTCTTTAATTTTAATAATTGTCGTGGGGTCAAGCTCTTTAGATAGAAACTTATTTCCCTCTAACAGGTTAGGTTATAAAAGTTCAATTATTAAAATGGTTGCCTCGATACTTGGTGCCATAAGACAGCCAGTTTTTTCGAATCATACACTATAGAAAACATGTTATTGGGTGTATTCTTTCACTACAGTCGTCCAATAGAATTTATTCTTATGTAAATTTTTTAAAAAGCCGCTCCATATTCCTATTCGCATTTCCATATATTCTCCCCTTTGAACAAGCTAAAAATAAAATAATTTGAATCCAAAAGATTAGTAAGGAATTTCTTCCTTTCACATGTATTTCACAAAGACCACTGGGCGTGGAATACAGATCTAACAGTATATATCCCACTTAAAAGAGCCATAAAATAGCAACACTACCATAAATCAGTCATATCCTCCATTGAAACCTGATGAAGGAACTTTTAAATACTTAATCTACTGATCGGATTCCGCCTTACCATCCTTTTTCAGGATTGAAAGTTGCCTAAAACAGATCAATGTTAATGTACGAGGAGATTTTTTTCTTGATAGATAAGTGATCCTAAACTACGCTCATTGTAACACATTTATTCAAAACTATTATTTTGTGATGTAAAAAATAAAATTCATATTGACGTGACACGAATATCATAAACTTATTCTTGTGACATAAAAAATCTCAAATTTATATTTTTTGACACAATTATATAAAAAACTTAGTGCCCCATATATTTTTTTGGACTTTTTGTATCACAAAAAAAACAATGGTATAAGTTATGTCACACGTGTATAAATTTTAGGTTTTTTTAGTCACCGGAAATTGTTTGGGGGTAAATTTATCACAAAATCGTAAGGTCAAAAAATAATTTAAGATAATGTGTTAAATGAGCCAAGTTTGATTTTGTGGCTTTTTCCCATGATTAAGTAGGAAGAAAAACCCAACCGTGTGTAGTTGTATTGGTTAAGAGCTTATCTTTTATAGTCGAAGTTAAGGATTTGAAACCCGTAGTTACTAGTGTTTTAAGTGAGATGTCATAATATTGAGGTTTTGTGCTATTCTTCATGGAGATTCATGATGGAGTTTTTGGTTACTTTAAAAAAGAAGAAGGAAGAAGAGATATTTTAACGAGTTACTATGCCAAAATTTAAAAAGAAAAACAACGGCAATAGTCTAAGCCACTTATGGCTAGACAGAGAGAGCGTGATTAGAATGGAACATACTGTTAAAGGCAGAAGTGACTTGAGGCAAAAAGCAAAAGTGGAAGATGGATTTAGACCAGTCGAATTGATGGGTTAAACTAAAAATAATCAAATCTAAATTGAAAAGTTTAAATTATTTTAAATCTAGCGATATAATTAATATCAAACTCGATTTGACTCGATCTATATCATTAGAACACTTTTATATTTAATCAAGATTTCAAAAAAATCAATACTCAAAATGGAGAGAGAACGCAGAACGAATCAACGAACGAAGAAAGAGTTGTAAAGGTAGGTCGAGTCTAAGTAAAATACGATGAACCCACTTAATATCTATATAATTTTCATTTTATTTCATCACTCCGAACTTATCTATCTATAATTAATTCACGCAACAACTCGGCCATCATACATGCGTAATGAAATGAGTTTATGAGGTATTTTGATGGGTCCAGATGGAGTCACTTCTCCTCGATTGGCTCCATGCATGTATAATAATGCAAAGAGACGAGTTGCCCGATTGACAAGGACGCACCTCGGACGGTGAAGTGTCGAATGGCGCAATTAAAAAAAGAAAGAGCGTTATTAAAGCTTAATCCACGACATTGAGGGAGACGTGTCGTGTGCCTAGGTGAGCACCGGCAGCCCCACAGCACATCTCCCACTGATCTTATACTCTAATCATCTCAATTAGAGAGCTGGTCGTCCCTATTAACGAAGTAATTAACCCATGGGCTAAGCCTAGGGGTGGCTAGCTCAAAAGCACCTAGCGTGCGGACAGCGAAGCAAAAAAGGTTTCTTGAGCTCCACGCATGTGAGTGGAGGGAGAGAGAGAGAGAGCTCAAGGACGCGGGTGGAGATTTTTAATATCGAAGTTGCCCTTGTCGCGTCCACGGCTCGGCCATGATTAGGCTTTGATAATTTACGACACGATCTATCCGTTGAAGCTTGGCCCGTCTGAGGTGTCCGTGCCATCGTGTGCCGTCTCGTTTACAGGCAAGAGCAGAGGAGTTACATCTTGGTCATCTCTTCTCATATTTTTAAACATAATGTGGCGGGCGATACACTTAGTTTATTAGGTCGAGACATGAAATGAGTCGTCATGGGCTAACGCCTCCGAAACAATTATTAAGCACGCTTGAATACTAAAAAATTATACTTTTGAGAGGATTTATGGCACTATCTAATAGAAAGACGTTAAGTGCTTTGATTTTTTTTTAAAAATTTCCTTAATTTGGCAAGTGGGCTATTCGGTAAGAACTAACGACGATCCCGCCCATCGCTTGTATCGAACTTTGTAAATCAATTTCTATAACTCTAGTAACGCTCGATTTAGATTTACAATACACAACGATAATAGGTTGTGTCATGAATATAAAGATCTCATGACGTTACAGAACGGCGTCGTGCATAGATACAAAAGAAGGTCGTAGCATTATGCAAAATCATTTCATTAGAGTGTCCTAATGACCGAAAAAAGAAGAAGAAGAAGTGAGATTGTAACGTATATTGTCTTATCTAAAGAACTTCTCAAAATTTTTTAAAAAATAAAAATAAAAATAAAAACAGAGAATGGATTTTATTTTATTTTATTTTATTTTTCGGGCGCGGGGGAGCCCCCCCAGGAGGTGTAGATTTCCAGGGAGCAGTTGGTCACATCACGAGGGCCGGTGGGGCCCAATCCCTTTCGTTTCTTTTTTCCGTTTTGGAGTTAGCATGCCACCAAGCCTCGACCACTCGCAACACCCCGCGCGTGAAAAGCACTCTCCGTGTACTTCGTTCACACTGTCCTCGCAAGACACCAAACTTGTCATCATCCATTGTCATTCAAGAAAAGGAAAGTAAACAAAGCCACCAACAAGTCTCGAACTTTTGATGCGACACAAAAAAACAAAAACAAAATTTATATTTATATGATATATTTATCCTAAACTCATAATTTTGTGACATATTTTACTTCAAATTTGGAGATAAATATGTTGCATTGACATAAATTTATGATTTTTAGCATCATAATGGTATACGTTTGTGATTAATGTGTCTATAGTTTAAGGTTTTCGATATAAAAAAAACTTACTGAAAAAGAAAGAAATGGTTCTTCATGTGGAGTTTAGATATGCCTCTAGCCTCTCAGCTCGATTTTGAAGGAATAAGTGTCGGCACTGTTGGCCATGATAAAAGCGAATGGCATTGTACTTCGACAAACAAATTGATAGAACACTACCCACTTGTAACAGCACTAAATTCGAGATGGAGATGTTGGGTTACATATTGATCTTCGATCTTACATCTCTTTGATATGGCTTACTTTATAAATAAATCGAATCCCAAAATATCTCTTAACCTAGCATGATAAGCTCTCAAGCATTGTGATTCTCGACATCTCTTTCGATGTAAAATTCCTCAAAGACTTTCAAAGCCCGACGACAATTAGATTTTTACACAGCGGTAGGCATTTCTTTTTTTTTCAAATCACTGTAATATTCACATTTAAAAAAAAATAATTAATCATTTTTCCAGAAAAAATAACGAAGTGTACCACGCTGGCCTTTTATAGCATGACGTCACCTGACTCGCAGATACCCGCCCTTTTACCTGCCCATGTGGCTGACGGGATGGGGATGGTATAGTGATGCTCGTTCCCACGCTTGGTTCCTGAAATATTAAAAATAAAAAATAAAAAATCTCGAAGAGCATTTATTATAAATTTTAAAAATACTAACTATACAAAAAAAGGAAAAAAATGTTAGTTATACATGAATAAAAAAAAAATTGAGACTGTAGACTTTAATTTTTCCCGTGCCCTTATGTATCAAATCCCACTAAAATCAAGCGGAGTTGGCGCGAAAGTAATGGCATACGAATAAGAGTCGTTTTGTTTAGATCTCATTGATTGCGTGCAGATTAGAATTAGTTATGGTCGATTCAGAATACGATAAATGTGAAGAGTTTTACAAGATGTTTTGTATCCCTTCTCAACCTTTATTGCCGCGCTTACAGAGCACTAGCTGTGCGAGTCGTTCCACTCTAGATTCGAGAAAATAACACATTTTTCTGTCAGGTGAATCTCTAATTTTTTAAATCGGAAGAGAATTTATCGATACTTCAACATATCACGATTTGATATGCATCTTTTGATCCAAGCTATTCAAATGTGGACCACGTCAAAGAACGGGACTCGTGTTACATTTTCCGATGCATGCTATATATTCTTATGGTAAAAACATTGAGATTAAAATTATTTTTCCCTCTAATGCAATAATAAACAAGATCACACGTAAAGATTGAGGATTTATATTCGGAGAAGACAATAAAGTATATATCTATTTATGTATGGAATCATAGTTGGTACAAAAAATTATAATTTCATTTTCGTGAGATTATGAATCTTACTCGACATTCGGCGCATGTAAATATTTTCTACGGATACTAGTTTTAGGTGTTTTATTGAAGTTTCGTGATTCGATTTTCGATTCAAGTCGTACCCAATTTAAAACTCCAAGTCCTCGATTTAAGAACTGTGTTCTAGATAATGAAAATAAAAATTCCCAATACAATTGCGCAACTTTGTTTTTTGGAAAAAAAAAATAACAATTATAATAAAAAGGCAAGAAGAATTGGAGGAGTAGGTAGTGGGCTCTTGGCCTATAGTCTACATGTTTAGTGGGGGGGGGGGGGGCTCACTCTCTCTCTCTTATTCCCATTTCGGATATTATCTTCTACGCCGTGCCCCATGTCGCGGATCCGACGTGGGCGCCGCTCATTGGCTCTGCCGAACGCCATCTTGGCCACTCCCATCCCCCCAGGCGGCAACTGCGCCTTGCCGCCACGAGAGCCCAATTGCATTCCGCCACGCGTCGACGTCTGCACTCAAACCGAATCGATCCGAACTCCCTCCGGTTGGCGGCCCCCCCCGACGACAATAATATGGCGGGGAGCGCCGGGGGCCCCCCACCCAAACCCCGAAGTGAATCCCAGCCGTTGATGCGCACCCGAATCTTTTCGGCGGCTATTCGAGGGAGCGGTTGGATGGGAGGGGGGAAGTACAGAATTGGCCTCCAATGATGTGATCATTACCGAATCCCTCTCCCCCCCCCCTTCCCTTCGCTTTACTTAACGGAGATCATTAAAAAAAGAAGATTAAGGTAAAGATTGTCTTAATATAATAAGGCGGCATGCTAATCTGGTCGCTAATTGAAGTGCGGAAAAACCATAGAAATGGAATGAAGGTGGACTTTTCTGATCCAAGTTTTTTCGTTTCTTGGAACTGTACGGACGAATTGGGGAAGGAGGGGTTTGCTTAGGCTTTTTGTGTTTTGCTCCCTCCTCCCCCCCGTTGACTAGTGCTCAGCTCCATCATTCCTGGCGGCCCTTCTTCTCCTTCTTTTTCTTCTTTCTTTTATGGAGCTATCCTAGATGCATCGAGAAACCTTGACTCGTGATATTTTACATCTCGTTTGCCCCGTTTGTTTAGCGAAAAATTGAGGAATTGAAAAGTATTTCCATGATGTCGAGGTAACCGGTACACCGTGATTACGTATCTGGTGTCGCTTGCGGCCTTTTTGTTTATGTGTTACTTAACCTGTGAGATATGAGCTTTGTATTTTACTTAACTAAAGTGAGGTTCCTCGTTACGAAAAAAGATAAATAATGCAGAAATAGGTGGCGGTTTGTTTCTTTATAAGGGCCAACCAAGAGCTTATTGGCAATTTCGAAAAATCACATGCTTGACGTTAGTAGCGATCATAGGCTTCTAGACGTGCCTGAGCAAAATGGATTCGTGACTACGGATAGCAGTTAGGGATCGAGTTTTGATGTGGCTATTGAATTAGATGTGTAGTTGGCCCTTTTGGGTTTGATCCTATGCTGGACCAACTCAGTAAATTTGTACATATAATCTACCCGATGGAAGAAGGGCTTGGTAGCGAGTTAGGCTCCATTTGACATGTGCCGTGATTGCCCGTAGTCTCTTCTCAAATGGGGTGCGCAAGGCCTTCATTAATTACTTGAAAGTATTCGTCGTCATGGTTATGCCACTTGGATAGAGGGTTTCTTTGAATAGAATACACACGAACTAAGCCCGATCCTTATGGGCCAAATCACATAGTGTTTCAGAGTTCGATCGCAGAACAAGAAACGTCGATCAACTCATCACTTCAATGGATATTTCGTTAAAGAGTTGATAATTTGAATAAAGATATTTTGATCTTTTCGATACGCTAATTGTAATAAGTTTTCATACAATCGATATATTTAACAGGTAATCTCGAGTTATCGCGTGGCATGACCGATACGAAAAAATCTCATTATGAAGTCCGGGGACGGTCCACATCGTCGAGTAGAGACGTGGAATGTAAGTGCAAAATGGGTCTGCGCAATAATTAAATGGAGGAAAAACAAAAGGCGAAGGAACAGGGAGTGTGATTATAATAAGAGGGAACTTTTTCACAAAGTGCAGTATCCCATCACCTCCAATCACGACTCACCACCTTCAGCATTAGCGTTGCCCTCTCTCTCTCTCTCTCTTACTTGGTTCCTGGTCCTCTCTCTCTCTCTCTCTCGCGGCATTGGCAGAATTTTCAGATTCATCCCCTGAAGCTAGCAAAGCTTTGCTTTTCAGCTCAATATTATAGTTTGATAGATATCGCCGGTCTCTTTCTTCGCTTTTCCTTGTTGCTCAGTCCTCAAGGGAAAGGAAGAAAGAAACCCATCATTTTCTCTCCCCATCTCTTCTCCCTCTCCCTCCCTGCTCTCGTCTCGTTTCTAATGAATTCAGAGCCCCCCTCGCGAGAGTCTTGACTTTCACTCTCCAAACCTTTCCTTTTCTGGAAGTTCCGTTTGTGGGTTCGTCTCTTAGAGCACTGGGGTGCTGTCAGTGAGGATTTCGTTGACATCTGATAAAGCCTCCCCTGTGTAGATTTTCTTGTTTTTGTTTTCGGGTCTCTGGCTCTTCTTTTTTGATACGTTGCATTCCTGTTTCTAGTCGTGTTGGATGGCTTATTGGGTTTAGATCTCGAGGCTTGTTGTAAAGCTTCGTGTTCAAATTTTCAGATATTCTGTGATTTGTTGGTTATATTTTGAGAGGCTGTCTTTGTTATACTGGGAAAAAAAAAGGGTCGGTTCTTTACGAGATTCCTAAGGCTATGGTTGCACAGAGGAAAAGAGTATTCTGATTCCTCTCAAGATGCTCGGTGATTTAACACGGATATTTTTGTGGTGAAACCAAAGCTCTCCGCATTTCCCATTTGAGCACACCCCTTTCTTTGTTCTCTATCTCTCTCTCACTCTGTCTCGCCATCGAAATCTAAAAGCCGCCTCTTTTCTTAAGGGGATCGAGAATTTGATCACCCTTCAGCATCTGACTTAAGTTCAGTCTGAGGGAGGGGTCGTGTGATTTCCATGTGATGAAGTGGGAACGGGAAGTTCTCTTACCCTCACCATACGAATCGAGTGCGAATTGGTTTCTGGACGAGGGAAGGACCGTGAAATGGACCCCTGCGGAAAACAAAATGTTCGAAAAAGCGCTAGCGGTGCACGACAGGGACACACCAGATCGGTGGCATAGGGTCGCATTGATGATCCCTGGGAAGACGGTGGAAGATGTGGCTAAGCACTATAAGGATTTGGAAGTTGATGTGAGCAATATAGAAGCAGGGCTTATCCCTATCCCTGGCTATAGCACTACATCGCCCTTCACATTGGAGTGGGTAAATGGCCATGGATGCGATGGGTTCAAACAGGCTTATGGGCTTGGTGGGAAGAGATCGTCGTCGATTCGGCCTCCTGAACAAGAGAGAAAGAAAGGGGTCCCTTGGACAGAGGAAGAGCACAAGTAAGATAGGATGTTTTTCATTGCACTTGCTTTGAGTCGATCTCCAATTATCTCATTCACTGTCTACTGGATGAGCTTGAATTCTTTGTACTGGAAGCAGGATGAACGAGGTTAAGTGATCTACGAATAGGGCTGTCTTAGAATTTTAATCTAGAAGGACCTTAATCTTGCAAAGCTAGTGGCTTTTAGACGAGGGTAGTTGGTGTTCGCTTAAATTTAGAGCTTGGTATATCTGTCTGTATGCTCATGCACCTATGATGCAATTTTCTCTACAGGCTGTTTTTGATGGGTCTAAAAAAATATGGGAAAGGTGATTGGAGAAACATTTCCAGGAACTTTGTAATCACGAGAACGCCGACGCAAGTAGCTAGCCACGCACAGAAATACTTCATCAGGCAACTTTCTGGTGGAAAAGATAAGAGAAGAGCCAGCATCCACGATATCACAACTGTGAATCTCACAGAGACTAGAACTCCTTCACCAGATGATAAAAGGCCGCCCTCGCCGGAGCATTCGTCCATGGTGGTTCGGCAACTGACTCCTGTTGCAGCAACCAGGACTCCTTTTCTCTGGAATCAGCCAAACAATGGAGGCCCCATGACCTTCCATGCGACACAAGGGGATATGTCCATGTGCCCACATTTCAGTGTGAACTCTTTTGGGCTTAAATTTCAAGGGCAGAATACTCACAGAGGGACTTCCGTCGGTGTTCAGAACCCCGTTTTTCATATGCAAGCTGGACAGAGTTATCCTCATGGATGAGAACGCAGCTTCATCTCCGTTTTCCCTAGCTTGAAGCATCTTTTGTTTTTATCTTTTCGAGTTTAGTGGTGTAGCTGTGGGTGTGCTTTTGTCATGGTTTCTGTGAATATTTTTACTAGAAGAATTTGAGTTAGTTCATCAGTAACTGAACTCAGGACAGAGGAGAACAAGATCGTGTATCTTTTGGAAGCCATCAATCTAGTGTATAGATTCTCAGAGCTGGATTTTTTCCTCTAGTGAGAATCTTGACCTTTGTTTTAGTAGCCTGGTTTTCTGCATCTGTCAACAAACTTCTACATTGAAAGCTGGGGAAGAACATGAAGAACATGAAGGGGCAGTATCAATAGGCGTATATGTGGTCTCTCATTTGACTGAATGATCTAATGGCAAAAATTGCTTTACTCTCGAAAAGAGGCTACCAAAGTTCGTACCTTCTGGTATTCTCTTTAATTCGATACCTTGAGTTTTCCCGTCAAGTAAAGATTGCGATTCTGGATAACGGATGCATCCTGAGAATGGTATCCAAGGTGACTTCAATGGAGAATGGAATAAAGGCACTGGCGTAAGTAAGCATATTCAATCCCAAGTTGAAGGCTTAGCATAAAATGGTGTTGTGGCTCGATGCAAAGAAAGAATGTGCCAAACGCATTTGTTTTGTTTTGATTTTGTGTGCAGGAATGAGTTCGATGGAGACTCAAATTTGGCTTGGCCATTGGAGTTCTTCGCATTCTCATCTTATGTAATCTGGAAAACTGGGGAATATTGACGAGTAAATTCACTTTGAGATTTGATTGGGGCACTCTTTATCTATGCTTATGGCCAGAAAATAATTTCGTGATTTAAGTGTCAACTGAACTTGAAATTACAGCCACACCTTGACTTGATCCTCTGGCTCTAATAGATCATGAGATATGCTTGTTCTGAAAGCTTTTTAATGATGAGACTGTTTCAGACTGAGCGAAGTTATAGAAGAGCAGCTGCGAAAAATTGCCGCACGATCCCTCCCTTATTAGTTGCCTACTTGCCTCCTTTTCTTCCAATTCTTTTAGTCTGTTCCACTACTCCGAATGAAATAACAGCAAAAGAAATGCCCTATTAGACTTGACTGGACCATCAAACGCTTTTTAGTTGAACGTGACTCTTCATTCCACTAACGGAGGAATCATATGCTTCAAGCCCTTCTTTCTCCATGAGATCTCTCTCAAGAGATCCTGCTCTTAGTGAAAAAGAAGATCCCCTCCTAGGACTCGGTTTGAATAATTAGAGTTAGAAACATGTCCTTGAAAAGTTAAAAGATTCAATTCAGATCACAGTATTCTCAATAATGTCAAACTTGTGGTTTATTCTTTTGCCACAACAACAGCTCCAAATATTCCTCCCTCCATGATTTGATCATCAATGGTGGCAAGACCATTCCAAGGGGCATGAGACCCGTTTCCGTAAGTCCACGGAATCATCATACACGAGGGATTCCAATTGTACGGCGCCAATGGGAGGGCAATCATAGACGGAGTCTCACTGTTCTGTGAATGCGAAGCTCTTGACTTGTGACCCTTCAATGGAGACAGACTCATGTAGCTTTTTTGTTAGGTGGAGGAAAGGGTGCTTTTATCTTTTCTTAATCAGTGTGGTTTAGAATTTTTTCAGTTGCTGATGAGGTTTGAGATTCTCTTTTCGGTGGATAAATTCCATTGACCTAAATTGTCTTTTCTGTTGTCTTAGTGCAAGGATCTATATTCTAATCGACCACTATGTCGAACTAAAAATTTAGTTAATAACCTAATCAAACGAAAAAACAATGGACTGCTTACTGCTAACTTCCGGTTGAGCTCAGCAGACAGCAGTTGAGCACCGTCAACCGATGTGGTCCTCCATTGCGCATGATTGTACGGCCTTAAACACGCCAAACAGTACGTTAAACTAGGAGAATTAACAAAGATTCCTGCTGGCATGCGAGGCCGAGGCCAAGTTGTGTACATATTCAAAGAAACTCCATTGGAGGCTTTTGGATTTAATAATTTTGCTTTTTGCGTCTGCATAAGCTCCTAAATACCTGTTTCTTCTTATCGGGCCTATTTCGGGGATGCCTTCTTTCGAAAGAAATGATGAGACTAAAAGGAGGAAATTTCGTTCATTGATTGTGGAGAAGAAGATCAATCTGTTTGCTCGTTCTGTTTGCATTTCTATCTTTTCTTTCAACCTTTTGTGTGTGTTTTCTGGTGTGTTAGGCTGGCGTGAGGAGATTTTTCTGATTCAAAGCAGAGAAAAGAATGAAAGATTGAAAGATGACAAATCGTACAAAGCCTCAGGTCCATCTCTTGGGCTCTTTTCTATTGTTGCTTTGCTCATATTGTTTGTTAGGAGCATCCATTTGGTAGCAATTATCACAAGAACAGCTACTAAAACAGCGCCCTTGTCCCGCGCATGGGGTGTTACGTGAGCGCCACTTAAGGGAAATCAATTTCGAGGAAACATGAATACACAGCCGTCCCATTTAGCTTTAAGACAGTACATGACAAAAGAAATCACCATCTCTTTTCAAAAGGCAAAGCCCTCTATTTGCAAGTTGCATGTGGAAGCATCTTTGGCCACTTTATCCCCGTTACATCTAGATTCAACATATCAGAATTTTCACACTTTCGGTCCATCTTGTTTTGTCCGTTTCCGATAAGTATTCTGATTCTCCCCTTTAATTTACCAGCAAAATTATTCATAGAGAAACACGGTTGTTATGCTTTGATTAGGCCCTTCATATGATTACACCTGAATGACGAGGAAGTTTGCCACCTACTTCTAAAACTTGTTTCATTTAAGTTCTGCAAACAAGTCCAGATCACATGTTGCTGATGCTCATTGTAATCTGGTTTCCCACTTCTTAATTTACCATTCGACGGTCAACATGGTGCAGATCTACAGATACGTAAGTTACTTTTCCATTGTGTATGGGATGAAGTAGGCCATCCTTTGATAAGTGAAGTTTTGAATATAACTTAGCAGCAAGCATTCAAGGAGATGAGGCGGAGAGAGTGAACTTGATTCTGTATGATGCTTCTCTGGTCTAGGGAGATCTGAGAGTAAATCTTCTGTGGGGCCTCGCTTTCCCCAGTTATGATCATTCAGAGACTGATAAAGAAGAAGAGAAGATGCGCTAAAAGGCTCAATTATACATTAGTTGCGAATGCCATTTAAGCTTTAGAAAAGGATTTTGTACCACGGAATTATATCGGACATTAGCACAGTGAGACAGGACCGTTACACCTCTTGCCAAGAAAAAGATGCAAAACTGACAGAGAACCCAATCATTGAATAGTCCACCTTTTCAAGCCCTACTGCTAGATTGACTCAGAACTCTTATTTGGTGGGGTCCTACCGTCCACATTAATCAGATACGGAGATGGTGGAGCGATTTATTCTGATATAATTTGATTAAGGGACAGTGAAAATGGTATCAGTGTCAAAACATAAAATACCAAGTTGTATGGAACGGGGGGAGACTGTCTCTTACCTTTCCTTTCCTTGGCATTCAAATCTCTCTTTAATCAAGCCCCACCATCGAAACAGTTAAGCAAGGCCATGTTGCACATTGGTTAAGTGTAATCGTCAGCTTCTACTAGAAACTTAAGAAAGATGAGGCTAGGTGATTGATTCTGCCTTTCAACTCAAAATGCTAAGAAACATACAATTTGCCATTTCGCTTCCTCGAGACTGCAAGCTACTAGAGGGCAGTACATCTCTTCCACTAATAGTGTTCGAGATTGTGCAAGGGAAACAGGTGTCTTTAGAATAGGAGCCATATTGGTCACTATTCTCAGCATCTGAGCTGGTCAAAACTGTTCAGGCGATAATTCAGAAGGTCGTTTTTGTACTTGGCAGGAAATGCCAATGTACAGATCTCATTAAGCTCAAGAAGGTGCAAAACGAATTCACTGAATAGCATCCTTATTGTTTAGGATGAATGGGCTGAATGTGTTCTCATTGCATCTAACAAACCCTTCAAGTCATACCAAATAGTGTAAATGTCAGGTATGTGAGTATAGAGTAAATACAACAAAAGAAACTCGTATAGGAAGACTATTCTTACATTTGCAGAGATTGATCAGAAATAAGTTCTGTGAGCTTCACTAGTTTGGTGAAAAGAACATCTAAGTTTTATATAAAGGCTGATGTCTTCAAGATTTTTTTATTAGTACATCTGGATAATCAACATGTTGCATCTGTTTACGTTTTTCTTTAATGCTCTAACTTATGTCTCAAAACTAAGTCCAATAAAAAAAAAGTTCAGGAATCCCTACCCTACACTAACAAAGGGAGACTTTTTTCATCTATTTTCTAGGGTGCCGAGCATACAGTGCCGGAAACTATTAGATTCCGTTCCAATTCTAACTTCATAAGAAAAGAGATCATCAATTAAATGATTGCTGTAAGAACATCGGAATTTTGTTGGGTAATCAGCCAGTTCGTGTTCCCCAGACCTTGTTTCAGCCGGTTGGGAGATGCCTTTAGCATTAACTGATCTTGACTGGCATTACGAAGGAAGGTGGTGTGCCATTCAACCGACCCCACGGAGTTTTCATAGTTGTGTTGATACTGAGGTTTTGTTATTCAAGCATTCACCCTTGTATCTTTGAACTAGCGCTGAAAGTAGAGGTCTTGGTCCTGAAGAGGATCCTTTTAACTTTCTCCACTGGTTTTCGACATCTCTACTTCTTCCTTTCTGCTTTCGCTGGAGTTTATATCTCCTTGTGTGCCACTGGCTTCTCTATTCGACTTCTCAAGAGGATTAACTGGTTCCTGTTACATGTAAGCAATATATCTGTATGTCAGAGTTTTCCAGTAGGTGCACTTGAATAAATGAAAAAAGATAAGCATCCTAATGGAGTCTCAAGTCATATTAGAAATGCCAGTGGTGGGAATCACTACCTCCTATATCACCCTAGTGACAGATTAGTTTCTCTATCGGACTTCTAATATATTTTGACAATCCAGACTGTACAGCTTTGGTGATAGTTTTAAAACATTTTCTGGACTCTGTGTTTCTTACGTCGATGAGCTTCTAGTTCTAGGTCACATGACATGAAGATCACATGCTTTCAGCTTGTATATAGGGCTATGATGCTCAGCTCTGTTGTTAGGTTAGTCCACAGTTGATAAGAAAAGCAGAACAAACTTAACGCCACAAAGAGAACATCAAATAGGCAGAAGAAGAATGGTCATAGATAATAGAAATCATAAATTTCTTCATGCCTATAATATCTTCCATTGGTCCAAACAGTTGTTACAGTCTAAGCACCTAATCACCTGTATATGCTATTTTAGGAAGACCACTTTATATGGCACAATTAAATAAAACCACCGACCTCTGCCTTATGGGATTTTCTCTCTTCAGCTTGATGGGGCACCAAGTTCTCCGCTGGCGGTGTTGATTCTAGGTCTTTAGCTTCTAGAGGATAATCAGATCCCATCGTTTGGTTTTTATCATCAGAATCTGATATATCTGGACCTTCTGTCGGTGCTGAGACTTTCAGGCATGTGGTCGTAAAAACTCCGTCAGCTGTATCTTCTTTACACAATTCTTGGAGGGAAATAGATGATCCAAATGGATCCTTGGAGTTCCCATTTGGTTTGAAATTATCTATGTTGCTTTTTGGTTCATCTTCCTCTACTCTAGTTAGGTGGGACAAGGCTCCCCATATTTCTTCACCACCTGGTGTAACCTTTCCGGCATCTTCAGAATTGGTGGAGTACTCTAGCTCAGGAGGCGAAGTAGTGTAATCTATGGTCCGAGGGGAACTGGATTCAGAGACCTCCACTTGCATGTCGGAAGCTATGGAGTATGTGGAGGAATGGCCCGTCCGCTTCTCTAGATCGTCCATAGCAAGTGGACTAGACAAATCCCCATCTATTGATATGCCACTTGGTACTGAATATTCAAAGGTTTTGCGCACAGAAATGCTTGCCATCTTGGGAAATTCTGAAGTGATCAGAACTTTATTCCCATCCCCCCTTGTTGCCTGTCCATCATCATCCGATGTCGGCATGGAGCTGTGGTCGCCATCTTCTTCATCAATAGAATCTGATTTTGTGTGGTTTTTGTCTTTAAACACCTTCAGCTCAATGTCCTCAGCACCTTCCCGCTTATCTTCAAGACCTCCTCCCCCGCCATTATCATTTTCACGTTTAGTTTCATGTTCAGCCTGGCTAGAACCCATGCCATAGTCTCTGCGGTACAGAATTTGTTCCACTAGTCTGTCATGATCTCCCTTAGCTGCAAATGTGGAAACGACTCCCATAAATTACCAGAAAGTAAACACGTAGATTGAACGAATGAGCAAGGACAAATATTAGAAGCAATCTAACCTGAGAAAGAGGGCCCTAGGAAGAAGCTCTCGTGCCTACAGAAAATGTCCTTAGGCTGATTTGCAAAGAACTCACTTCGGAAATTGTCCACTGTAAGATTCGGCTTCTCCTCTTGAGGGTCATAGGGAAGGTCAAAAGGGTTCCGTGCAGGCAACAGAACGGAAGGAGCTGAGCTGGGTATCTGCGAGTCTAGAGCCTGATTCGAGCAATTAGGGGGATCCAAAGGGTTCTTGGAAATCTGAACAGGCAGAATATAACCGGCAGGGCTGATGTCCAAGTCAAGTGAATTCTCCTGGACCTTTGTCCCAATGAGTTTCCTTGTCCTTCGCTTTGCGATTAGATTCTCCAATCTCCGGTTCCTTTCTAGCTCGGACAGGCCGAGGTCCATGAGATTCTTCTGATCATCCTCTGTCCACTCCACAGCCTTGTTCCCATCTTCTCGCGCCTCTTCTTCGTCTTCATATTGTTCTTCTTCCAAAATGTCCACCTCTAGCTGGCCTGTAACGCCACCCTTATCATCCTTAGAAACTTCAATTTCAGGCTTTGGATCTCCAGACTCTGAGGTTAGCGAGTGCTCATTCACGTGTTTTAAATCTCCTCTATCTGATTCATGGGAAGCGGAGATCTCTCCTTTTCCCAAGGAACAACACCAGCCCCCAAAATGTAAACCAGGGTCACTCTCCTGGTCCTTTCGGTCTCCACCAATCAGGCTATCATTGCAAGTTGTAGAAAAAGTCACATGTTTCACCTGCTGAGCACCACCACATTCAGCGTCCAAATCTTCCCCTTTTGTCTTGAAGTTACGACGTTTGCTCATTTGCGCTTGTACCAAAGGCTTCTGGTATTGACGAGTCGTATTAGTAGCGCCTTTCTCGCTGGACTTTGGCTTTGCAGGTGGAAAAACACAGTTCGCTTTCTCGTCTTTGCTGCCATTTGAGATTCGGACACTTCCGGTTCCATGCCTGGAAAGAACTCGAACAAGAGCAGTGGCAGAGAAAGCTATTGCGATACTAAACATGAGAAGCTTGAACACAAATGGGAAAAACAGATACAGGAGGAGGAAGAATGAGGCTATTATGGAACAAAGTGGGCGCTTTTGGGCGAATGCATAACTTGCTCTCGCAGATAACGAAAGGATTCTGCAAATACATGCTAGGACCTTCTTGGCTTCAAGAGCCATGTTCTTTAAATGTTTGTGCTGCAATATCTGCCTCTTGAGTTTCAAGACAACTTATTATGCAAGAAAGAGGGAGTTGAGTTTTCAGGAGGGATTAGGAATTACACCGACACAATGCGAGTTTCCATTGGGTGAACCGGTAACATGAAAAATGATGGATTCATCAGAGGAACAAGCAGAGAAGAGAGAATTGGATGTGGTTGATATTAATGTTGAAACTGGGAGACGGAGAGAGACAAAGGATAACAGAGGGGCAAACGCCAAACCCAAGAGATTAAGATTAACCGGTGGACGTTCCTGGTTTGGTATTCCGATTTTAGGTACCGTCTTTTCCTGGTTGATGGTCCTGGGAGATCCTTCATTTCAGGAATCTTTGTTAGTCTGCGTGCCTGTCTGTGTGTGCTTCTTTTCATTCCAGGGTGCTAAATTAGGAAAAGAGAAGAAGAAAACTGAACAAGTTACCGGTTGCATTGGTGAATGTTTGCGTCACAAGCGTACGTGATGTGCTGAATATAGACCGAAATTATAGGACATGTGGATCCAGGGTTGGTATAGTTGAACTGACATGATCAAGATTATATATCCAAAGTGCATATCATCCACAAGTTTATCCCTCCATCTCGTCTTTCTCCAACCACTTCTTCAATGTCAGAGATACATGATAGGAGCAAGTGTCTCAAGTCCTCACCCTTTTTTTTTCTTATTAGGCCAAATTTTGGATTGGATTCTTAAAGCATTTTGTCAGCTAATTTCCGTCTTTGGTGAGTTATCGACATTATTACAGATTTGCAAATGTCAAATGAATTAGAAACTACACTAACATCATGGCATTTTACAATTGTGGCTCGAAAGTTCCTAGTACCATAATGCCAACATCCAAATTGATTTTATTGAGTCTAGTTAGTAGATTATAACTTTATAATGAATTTACCGACATCTAAAGCATTAGTAAGTTGCCATCTGATTCTAAATTTTATTAGTATAGGTAGTATAAATGTTATAAAAAACATATTGACATTCTTTTTTTTTTTGGTCGAACATATTGACATTCTAATAGATTAATACGTAACTCACTTCTTTCAACATGCCAATGAATCAGCAAATTACCAACTTCTTGTTTTTCAGAAGTACCAATACTACAATGAATTACCGACATTCCAATAAATTAGTGAGTTACTGACCTTTTTCGAATTTTACAAGTGTTTATGCTAATCTACCAATGATATCATCAATTTACCAATGTCAGATATCATCAATTTACCAATATCCTGATAAATTAGTAAGGTGTCAACTATTCTTCCAAATTTTTCCAGGGTTAGATGCCCTTCATGATTCTTTCTTTAGGAAATACTTCATTAGAGACTTAAGCTAAGTTAAGCTATTGGATGAAAGGACACGTATCACTAGAATGAGGGATGGATCGGGACTTAAAAGCAAAAAATGCATCCATTTCTTTAGTAGTATATATCTTGTTATCCTTCGGATGAACACATAACACACAAATCCTGGTCGAATCACGTTATATTTCAGTGCTTAACCTTGTATATACACAATTGCTAACAATATGAAGTAGACTTGTCCACACATGATCAAAGCATGCTAATTAGGACATCATTTGGCTCAAGATTCATAGGATCCCCAGTTGGAGCTTTTCGATAACCCGTACTACGTCATCGAAATAGACTTTCCAAATGTTGGGGTGTACACCGGATTTGAGGCGTAGTTCCTCCTCTTCCATTCTCACTAGGAACGTGCTCTTGACAAGCCTTCCCAGAGCTCCTAAATATATTCATCAAAGTTTAACTATCTCTAGATAAGTAGACCTCGCAACACTCAAGTGATACATAAATGGTAAGAAGCTGAAGAAGTTGCATTACGATGTCATAATGAAGCCATAGCCGTTGTTTGGCTCGAGAAAAAAAGAAAGCAGAAGGTACAGCTTATGCCATCTTGAAATCCCCATGAAGCCTTCTCATAAGGCTGGCTATTCAGAAACAGCGACTCAGAGCAGTAGGTAAGCAAGGTTAATAATCTCAATGCAAAACTGTGCAAATGCGGGTGCCAAAGCAGCGTATTATATATGATCCATGAAGAACTGATACCCCTAATTTGTGATTGGCTAGCAACATGATTCGCAAAAAGGTTCTTACCATTGGCAAACTTCAACTTTTGCGGGATCTATTAGCAACATTCCAATTAATTAGCCAGCAGCACATTCTGCAGCTGAACTTACCCAATAATGTCAGAAATTTAATTAAAGTTAATCATATTGCTGAGAGAACTTGATTTCCGAGCAGTTAAAAATCGAGTGAATTCGAAATGTGAGAAGTCCAGTATTTTACAGCTCGGCTTCTGATAGCAAATCATTTTGTAGGTACAATGACTAACCTCTAGCTAGCTATGATCATTATTAACTTGAGAACATGATGAGAAAGGATATATGCAAATGCAAGCTATTATGACAATGTCTCCAATACACGTTTTCCTATTTCTGCACTTGGTTGGATATGCAAGGAGCGCTTTTTTGATGGAGGAGTGACCAGAGGACGTAATGACAGAACACAGAGGAGGAACATATGCACTTCTCATGTTTAGAAAGATAAAGATAAAGGCCTAGAGGGCTATATCTGAGACGGCAAAATTTAGACTGACAGGCCAAAGCGATCAAATCAGGCGGAAAAGAATTATGCAGTAAAAAACCTTAACTACAGCACATTTCATACAATTAAATATCGAAGAATTCGACAAAAAGTTATCACCCTCAGCCAGATCTGCAGCAATTTCAAATTGCAAAATGTGCATTACGCAATGCAGAGTATAGCTTCAAGGTCATCAGGTCAGGGGACTTAAAAATGGGCGAGACAATCTTGCACTTGGCATCATCCTGATCAGTTCTCATCAGACTCACCTCCTGTGTCATTGGCAGGTAAACTAGTAAGATTATTGAATAAGAAGCCCAATTACATAGAACACCAGAAGTGGATATGTTTATTCCTTTTCACTGTCTTTGCAAACAATGACTCTTCACAATTACTTACATTCTGAGTCTGCATAGGATTACCCAAAACTACAAGAACTACAATTCTATGGTCGATCGCCTTTATATCCCGGACAAAAGCATAAAATAGCGATATTTGATGATACTACAAAGGCAATGACCAAAAGTTCAGGCAAGAAAGCTTAAATGCTAGACATGGAACATGATGTACTCAACTTAGCACAAAAATGTAACATCTCTGTGATACAAATGAACAGAATACCCAGAGCAAAAGTGAACACCCTCATCAGTCCTTACCAAAAGCATAAGAGATGAAACACCATAAAAATTCCATATTTTCAATCACGGAACCGACCCGAATCAAAACAGTTAAGTGTTTGTACAGGACCTAAGCAAAAAGCCAAAGAAGACTAACCGTCCTCGCCCTCCTGTTCATCTCCATCCTCTTCGCTGTCGCCTTCGTAATCTACCCCATACCTCGCATTCAAGAAATTCACGGCCTCAGGCGTGAGCACCAACTTGTCCGCGTTCAAGATATCGAACAAATTCAGCGTCCGCGGCGTCAGCATCTTGAGAGTCCCAATGTTCCGGCTAGAGAGATGCACATTGTCCGCGATCTCCATCATCAGGAACATCGACTTCTCCTTCGGGTCCAAGCCCCATTGCCGCATCGCCTCCGCGAAATCCCTCGTTTTCGGTGTCGCGAACTTGTCCCCGAAGTCCTCCACGACCGTGATGCTCCCGGCCGCGCTGCTCAGCGCGGTCGAGATCGCGAGCCGCTTCTCCTTCCGGTTGATCTTGATGGACCAGTCCCTCGGCTTGGGGCCGAATATGACGCCTCCGCCGGGCCGGAGCGGGGTAGTCTGGGAACCCCTGCGGGCCCGGCCGGTCTTCTTCTGCGGATAGGGCTTTCTGCCGCCGCCGCGGACCTCGCCTCGGGTGAGCGTGGAGGCCGTGCCGCGGCGCTTGTTCTGGCGGTCGGTGATGAGGCCACGGTGCACGACGGCGCGGGCCGTCTCCGGCGGCGCGCTCCTGAGGTCGAGGTAGGTCTCGCCGACCTTCTCACCGGAGAAGTTGAGGATTGGGAGGGTGGCGAGCTCGGAGGTGACGGAGAGGGGTTGCGGAGTGGGTTTCGAGGAATTGGGTCGCGAGGGGGCGACGGCTCTGAGGGTTTTGTGGGAGGAGGCGGCGAAGAGTGAAGAGGAGAGGAAGGAGAGCGAAGTCGGAGAAGTGAAAGTCGCCATTGGTGAGGGAGAAGCTGAGAAGAAGGGGGAAAGTGGGGAGTCTTATCTGTTTTCCATATCCGTTGGCGTTGGCGAGGGGAAGAGATGATGCAGGCTCAGCTCGTACGCTGTCGTTTCGGTTCTGTCAAAACTCTTCTTCTTCTTCATTGTATTGAATAAAACGCCATAGAATTCCGTTTGAATTGGAGGTAAAGCTAGAGCAATCAAGAAATGCTAACAAGCTGCAATTGATCTGCAAAATTGTTAATAAAAAAATGTTAAGTGATGCGGTAAATTTTAAGTGAGAATTTTGTCAAGATAATATTTATTAATCACCAATATTGATGTCGTCAAATTGATGAGAGCAGCGTAAAATGAATCGATGATACTGATATCGTACAAAATAAACATTATAATTGTCCTTACAGTAAATTGCGAGTTTGGTGCTCGTCGGGGTTGCTTGACTCCTCGACAAAGTTTGTGCCTTATACACCCACATTATGCTGATGAAAGTTTAACGAGATCCTCCACGATTTGTTGGGAGCATATGTATTACACTCACTTAAACAATTTGATTCCAGTTAAGAAATTGGAATAAAAAACCCGCACCAACTAGGCTAAAGTCGACTTTAAACTAAGTCGGCCGGTTCTTAATTCCACCTAGAATCGGATTTCTTTGTTTCATTAATAATTGATAAATATTTAGCTTCAATTTACATAGATAAAGTGACAAGAGTTGTTAGAGCAAACATATTCATCGTCCTATTTTACTAACATATATGGAGCACCTCCAAAGTTTAGAAGCCGAACCATAGCCGGTTCATACCGATTCTCAATTTTCAAAGCCGACCCATTGGACCGATTCCTTTCGAAACCGATCTAAATCCGGGCGAACCGGACCGATTGCGATCGATTCCCGACCGAAACCGTGGCCGGTGCCGCCACGGAATCCGTGTACATGGTCCGATTTCGGGATAAGCATCGCACGTGTCAATGCGTCATCGATTCGCGCACGTCTCCTTGTTCCCGCGCGTGACCTTACGCCGTTTCGCGACGTCTCTCGCTCCTCTGTCTTCCTCGCGAACGTCCTCTGTTTGGTCCCGTCGTCGGTTTCCTCAGAATACCCCCACTGGCCAAAACCCTAGAAAAGCTTCATCTTCATCGTCGTCGTCGGCGTAATTGAACGGTGTAAAGGCCGAATCGGAACACCAGGCTAAGAGCTTTTTGGTCCTCCGCGGACATTCGAGTCGTTCGGTCCAGAGGATGTCGCCCGAGAAGCCCAGTGTCTATCATGAGAGGCAAAGGCTTCAGTTCTGCCTCTTACACTCCCTCAACAATCTCTTTCAGGTACTTTGCCACCGAATTTTACGTCTTGTGCTTGAATTGGATTAAGTTAGCTGCGGCTTCCATCACCCCTGTTAAATGTATCGTTGTCCATTCTCGAATCAGAGAAAGGACGTATTCACTCGCGAAAGTTTGAATCTAATCGCCGAGAGGCTCGTGCACGACGACCCCAACAAGGAAACGTGGACGCCGTTGTCTCTGCTATTCAAGCCTCACCACAATGCGCTCACCGGGAATTACGACATTAATGTTCTTATGGCTGCTCTAGAAGGCAAAGGGAAGAGGGTGGTGTGGCACGATCATCGAAGCGGAGCCACTGCGATTGATCTGGAGGACTCGGATGAGAAATTGATGGGTCTTGTGCTCAATGTTCCGGTTAGAAGGTATGCCGGGCTTTGGCAAAGTAGGCACTGGGTTGCGATTAGGAAGGTTGAGGGTGTTTGGTATAATCTGGACAGCGATCTTGCCGTACCTTATGCTTTTCAAGACATAGAAGGAGTTAGGGAATTCTTGGATAGTGTTATTGCCAATGGTGGGGAGGTTTTACTGGTCCTGAACGATGACCATTGAGTCGGGGAAGTTTTGTTGGTTCTTGTTGTAAAAAATTGATTCATACAGAGGTCGAATTGTAAGTAGTATACACAGTGCTTCTTTCAGCATTATATTGGATTTATTTTCAGATAAAGATCTGCTTTTTATCTGGTCCGCAATGATATATCCGAAAGAAGTGCCTAGCGGCCTTTGAAAATTTCATGGTTTGCCAGTGTCGTGACAGTTTCTTTGTCCCTTTGAAATTGTATATCAATTTTTGATCTCTTTTTGGGAAGTCCAGTGGCATCGTAGTGAGAATGTGTATGTGCAGATGGACTTTTGTAGTTGCAGCCTCTATTTGTCAGTGAGACTTGCTTGGACACGGGTCAACATAGACGGTGTTGATCACATTCCTTAATCCTGTGGGTGTCACATGGATTATGAGAGGAATTAATGGCTGTGATTGCGCGTGGTCCATGCAAGTGTTTTCTCTGTTTGATGGGATTCGGTGACTGATACCTTTGTGCTTCGCACTGGTGACACACCTTAGCAGAATACATGTCTTTTTCACTAGAGTTTTCCAGTTATACTTGATATCGAGATTTTGTGAAGAAGCTATTCTTATTGTGTATGCTTGCCTTTTCTATGTCAACTTACTGTTGGAAGAAGTCGAGAAAAAGTGTCAAGGTTTAGCAGGAAATGCTCCTGAGCCGTGCCAGCCATATCAGTTGGATCGTTGGGCAAAACCAATTGCAGTTGGCCTAGATGAACTGATGTATGTCTGAAACCTGCCCATTGCAGAATTGCTGCTCTGCCTGGTTGGTGCAATGGCTGCTGATTTCTTAAAATGAAATAACCGGCTGTGCCTGGTCAAATTGTCTTCGATATTCTGCATTTTTATCTCTTTCTGAAGATAGTTGCTTACTATAGCATTGGCGTTGATAGTTAGGCATTAACATCTGAACAAAGCAGGAGATGAATATTGTAAAGCTGTGACATTACTACTTCTTTGTTAGGAAGAAACAGAATTGAAATTGCGGAAGTTGGTCATTTACTCCTACTGGTTAAAAAAGAGGATAAACTCATTCAAGGCGAGTTAAGCCAAGCCCACAACCCTTGTCATCGAAGTCCTTTTATTAGAAGATGCGACTTTATGGGAAATGACTCTTGTGAAAGGAATAGGAGTCTTGAGAAACATCCGTGTGAAAGGAGCGACCCTGAATTTATGGATCTTGTGCAGGTTATGGAGGCACAAGGTTTTTGTTTTGGAGTTGTCACGAGCTCTGAATACTTCCTGCTAGCTGTCCTGCTGGGCAATTCCCTTTTTTTGTAAGAGCACAAGACATCGTACTTGGAGTCGTTATGAGTTCTGAATAATTTTCTGCTAGCTGTTCTGCTTGGCAGCTATTGGATTAGTACTCGATCGATGATTACCGGCAAAACCATAATCATAGAGTGGAGGAACTTCTTTCTGTCATGGTTTTCGAGAGAATAACGTCGTCACGTCACATCTGTTTGATGTCTTCTTCGCAAGACTTATTTTTATCCGGAGAGGACAAGCCATCCATGCTTTCAGTCTGAGTCAAGGAAACTTTTGTCCTTCTGTTTTGGAACTTATCTGGTTGTGTTTTTCATTCTAATGCACTTCACACCCGTCCTTTTTGACATCTAATTTGTTTTCTTGTTAATCAAAATCTCTAGATTCTCCGGTATGTGTGGTCCTCCAGTAGACGAAAAGAAGGGACAAAGCGAGAAAAAGTGAGGAAAGGGCATGAATGTGCAGGAACGAAAAGCGGCCATTGTCCATCAGGAGCCTTTTAGAAGTGTCAACATTTGCTGATATTTATATGTTGCATCATCCACCATGACAATCATAACCCAAAGAGAATCCTTCTGCTCAAAGAAATGCCGATGGGGCTGTGAAGTGTTCCCTAATCAAACATTTAGTGTGGGACACATTTCTTGACTCTCTGGCCCTTTCACTTGGAAAATTATAGTGGGAAGTCATGAACAGGCGAAAGAGCTTGAGCGGTTCTTTCGCTAGAAAAGCAGAAAGCGCCACTCAACACATAATAAAGAAAAAAGGTACGCCATTTGGTGTAGGGTATCAATTTCATATGCTGGCTTTTCCTGAAAGTGACGCCTCAGCTGAACTAGAGTTTGTGTTTATAGGGTTAAACTGTATTGATTTCGGATTGATTAATGCACTCGTGTGGATTTTCTATGGTCATCTCAGACCTACATTAGAGAAGGGGTGACCCCACATGACCATTAACGTTTCTAATTGGGGTCGTTTGTTCGTTTTCTACTTTTGTGAAATGCGGTCTGACCTGTTTGAGCAATTGAGATTTGTAGGCAGGGTAGTGTACTTGGGGGAATTATGGGCGGTGGTACCTTTGTAGGGCTTAGGGGCTGTATTGTTTAGACAAATCTTTGAAATTGTCAGGATTTCTCTCCTTAAAATCACAGTATTTTAGAAGTTCTCTTTTTAAGAAGGAAAAAGCCGCAAAAAAAAAATGTCAACTGCAATACATTTATCATAAATTATCTTACGGGACACATAAAATCTCAATTTATATTAATATAAAACATTTATTTCAAAAAAAATTTGGTGATACCAAAAACATTAAAATTATATTTGCGGGACACACTTAACTTGAAATTTGAGATAAATGTGGCACTAGAATATAAAATTTGAGTAAATATGTCACACAGATATAAGTTTGGGATTTTTTGTGTTACAGATATAATTTGGGATAAACGTGTCATACGGGTGCAAGTTAGAAATATTTGGTGTTATAGAAAAAAATTGAGATAATTGTATCATGACGCAAAAATATTCTGATAAAGACGTTCCTCAGTAATATCATCATGACTCTCAAAGTCATGTGCGATCGCAATACCAAACCAAATACGATGAGTAGTGGGGTCCTAAGCTAAGCCTTGGCTAAACCTTGGAAATCTTAATGCGATAATGCCTTTCAAATCCTCCTAACCATTATCCTACTGCAATAATTCTTGCTAAGAAGAACGCCCATATTGTGGCAATTCCACCCAGAAGGTAATGGGTTACTCCTACATCACGTCCTTGTACATTCAATACAAAGAACTTTTTTCTTCCTAATACTAATAGAATATAATATTTAGAAACCTAAAAGTTCGTAATTAATAAAATAATTAATAAATAAAATGAAAAAATTGCATTCATCCAAAAAAAAAAGAAAATTGAGGGTTAAATTGAATTCTTTCTAAGACTTCTTTAGAAACCAATGTAATGACCGAACAAACGACTATTCATGATTTCTTAATTGAATTAATTACATATCAGTTCCAAACTAGAGGAATGTTACGGTAAAACTTCGTTTGAAATGATTTGGTAGAAAGCAACGTGCGACTTGAAGGACATGATCAGTTGTGGATTCTTACAACCACCCTATGAGCATAACTTAGAGGTTTTTAATGATTTTTTATAATATGGAGTTAAATGGGGTCGCTTCGCTTACGTAGTGGGGGTGGGGGAGTGGGTTTCTCTCTGGAATCACAGAAAAGTGAGAGCCACCACGGTTTTTAGTTGGCCAAAAGAAGAGCCTGCCTCTTTTTCTTAGGTCCTTGAATATAATTTCAAAATATGAGTTCCGAAGTAATCTCTAATGCATAAAGCAATGTGGAAAAGGTTCTTGCTCAAGCCAAGATGCTAGCTGTTGGCTAACACTCGCTGCCCCCGTTCGACATGTTTCACTGCCCAAATGCACATAGCGAATCATGGCCTCTCACAATTACGCTGAGATTGTGGCATCACTGTTTCAGTTCACACGGATCTTTCTATAAAACATTGGTCCTTGGTACTTCTTCCATCAACTCCCTCACCATCCTCTCCCTCTCTCTCTGTGGGAGTTCTTGCTCTCCTTCATTTTCTTGAGGCGAAGCAAGCTATTTGAAGGATGTCGACAAGAGGAAACAACAGATCGAGTCAAAGGGAAGAAACCAAGAGGCCAGTGATTAACAACCACAGGCGCAGGCATAAACCGACGGGCAGAGTCGCCGGAAGAAGGTGGTGCACAGCCGCCTCAGGAAACTGCTGTGTTAGAGTGCCTGCAAGGTTAGATTCTTCGCCAAGGAAGCTTTTGAAGCATCTCAGAGAGAGAGTTTTAGCAGCTTTACGGCTGGTGTCGATGAGAAAGGCGCCAACTAAGATCTCTTCCTCTGTCATCTCAAAACCATCCACAGCTTCTTTCGATTCGCAGAGAACTGAAGCTGTTGAGGACTGCATCAATTACATTAACTCCTCCTCCTCCTCCTCCTCGTCATCTTCGACATCATCAGCATTGTTGTCGTCATCTTCTTCTTATAGTATGGTTACCAATACAATAACCACTCGGCCACCGCCACAACTGCCGCCGCCACCGCCGCCACTGCCACCGAGTCCTCCTCCTCAGCCAAATTCGAATTCCAAACTAGAAGATTCTGCTACTCAGCCTTTGTCTTCACCGTCGGCACCACCACCACCACCTAGCCATTGTCCTCAGCCAAAATTGGATTCCGAATCAGAAAGTTCTGTAACCCAGCCTCCACCTTCACTGCCTCAACCAACTACTCGTTGTCTTCAGCCAAAATTGAATTCTGAATCAGAGGGTTCTGCAATCCCGTCTCCACCTTCACCACCACCACCACCTAGCCATTGTCCTCAGCCTAAACTGAATTCCAAATCAGAAGGTTCTGCAATGCCTCCTCAACCTACACCACCACCACCACCACCATCACCACCTAGCTTTTACGAATCAGAAGGTTCTGCGACCTCACCTCCACAATTTCCTCATATGCCACCACCATGTGGTCCTCCTCCGGAGCCAAAATCAAATTCCCAGCCAGTAGTTACTGCTGCTACTCCACCGCTGCCTCCACCGCCACCGCCGTCACCGCTGCCACCAACACGGCTGCTGCCGCCACCAGGACATCATCCTCCTCATCCAAGATTAATCCAGAATGAGCGGGTTATGCTGGGGTTAGGTGAAACCGTGTAGTTCTAATCAAATCTTCCTCCTGTTAAGAAGACTTGAGCACATCGGTCTAGCAAGACTATATTATGAATGTCTTCTTTTCTGGTGACAATACAATGTAAGTTAGAATGTGTTGTTTCTTTGTTCTGTAAGCTGTGCACTAACTAGTTTGATTGCTTGCATATGTTTGAAAAAGTAAACACTTAAAGATGTACACAGGCGGCATCTAAGTTAACAAATATCGAGAAGCTGAACATCAAATCAATTAGGAAACATAAATTCAAAACTCTTAGAGAGAGTTAATGTCTCTTCAAAGCACATTAAGCACCAGCAATAATAGAGAGAGCACAGCCTAAAGTGAAGGCGAGGTTTGAGCTTCTTCCTTTCATTTCTACTTATCGAGCTTCAGCATTTGCGGGTATTTTCTGGTGTGATATTGACATGGAACGGAGATGAGATGGTCTCTCAGCATGGAACTTACTTTCCTTGTCAGTTCTCTGTTGAATATTTCCTATTACACATGTTGTGAAGAATCGATAAAGAATGAAGGAGAACTGAAGATACGCGTGCTCCATCAAAACTCACGGCATCTGTCTAATTGACTGCTTGTCAGATTTAGGCTTCGACTGATCCTCACACATTCATCTTGCTGATATTCCCACTTGATGGGTCTAGTTTTGCCTGACACAAGGCATTCCAGGTAATTATGCTGTAACTTTCTTTGTGTTTTTCACAAAACCAAAGAAAATTTATTTAAAATAAGGGCGTGGTAATGACCATTGATCTGAGCGATTGGCTCATAACACTTTTCCATGCGAGCGCAAGATAGTTTACTAATTTTAAAGGTACTGATCCACATGAGAAATGTATGAAAGTATAATAATGCTGGTTGTACTCTGAGAACTGTACAAAATTCAGGGTATTATGCGAAGGATGGATTGTATCAGATTCTTGATATGATTTACTCATCGATCTATCTATCCATAGCCTATTACATCAGCCTACATAAACCAATTGGGTGAATCAATTTAAATGTACATAGTACACTACATTGCAATAGGACGCTCCCTAATCAGATTTGTATTTATTACACTATCATCGCCTCCTTGCTCCTCTCTCTTTCTCCATGTGTGAGTGCGCGCATGCGCCCTTGTATACGTCCCGAATCTGAGGTTGCTTGAGGTTGGGGGCAACCGCTTGCATGGCAGTAGACACAGGCGGCGTGCAACCACAAGAGAGAGCAAGCGGCGTGCAGGAGTATGGCGTGACAATGAGATGGGTGTCACGGTGGCGGAAGCGAGAGAGAGAGAGAGAGGGAGAGGGTTATCTTTGGGTTAATGTTTTAAGGAAATCTAAAATCATTTGCTTTATAGTCATTTGAGATAATTGGTCCTCTGATTGTAAAGAATTTTTATATTCTTGGACGTGTTAGAATCACCCATTTAGACACGATTAATAAGCGGGTCATGTTTGAATTAACCTATTCAGTACTCTTTATCTTGAACCTGATAGACACGAACAAGACCCTAAACACGAACTGTCACTTGTAAGGGTAGAAATCCTCTCCTAGGTGGGTATTTTGTAAGAAATATGGTTAGGTGTTCTCATAGCATAACATTTCCTTTCGTCCATCGGATCTGATCACTACACTAGCATTTTCTTTTTGATAAAGAAAGGAAGTTCCTAACTCACTCGATAGGCTTCAACTGACTTGGCTGGACAGAACACTGTGTACTTCGGAGATAGCTAGAGAACATGCAGTCTAGCAGCATCCAATTCTAGGACCATTGCGTCTACATTTTGAAACGAGGCAAGCAAACCATCATGCACACTTCCCCCAATTCTTTTGCTTCTTCCCGGAAAAGAAATCGACTGGCTTGGCTTATCCAGAATGTAATTTAGACAGCCCTTAAAAAGACTCCAGAGCAAGTATAAGTACAAGAGTCGGAAGTAAATCTAGTACAGAGATGATTGAACTGAATAAAATTCATGAATTGATTTTCACCGGCAATCGAGTGGCCCCGGCCAAGGGGTTGTCGGGTCGTCCTCAACTTCCTCAATTCTTGGCGAAGAGGCCGCCGAAGCCGCCCTTCTTCTTCGCCGGCACGGCGACCGTGCTCTTGCTACCGCGGCCGTCCTTCTCCTCCACCTTCTTGAGAATCGGGTCGGTCTCCAGGAGCTGGTCCTCCTTCTGCAAGCCCCCCAGGATCCAGTCCAGCAGCCCCTTCTCCTCCTTGCTCCCGCCAGCGCCCTTCGCAGCGGTGGCGGCGAACACCCTCCCGGCGGTCGGCGCAAAGGCTATGGCGGTTAAGGAAGCCATCTCCCAAAGGTCTTTCCTTGTTCCCCTCCTCTTTCTCTCTTCCTCTCTCTTTCCCTGCCTAGTCTAGAGGTCGCTAACGTGTGGGAGTGGCATGCGGGTGCGTGGGATAATTATATCTGCATGCTCGTGCTCATCGAATTTCAGCCGTGCGATGATCGATTCGGAGATGTGTGGAGCGTTTCCAGCACAAGACCTCCACAAGTGGCTTATCCTCATTCATCAAGAATTTCCTCTATCAGTAATTTGGTTCTTCCTCCCTCATTCATTTAATTTTTTCTTGGGGAGGAAAAACATGCTGCCGTAGAGTTTCTTGTCAGCAGGTGTGGTGGGAAACTCGACACGTGGAAGGAACATAATCCATTGGCTTATCCGACAGATTGGGCTGTCTTTGCTGTAGCTCTGCATAGGCCCATAGGCTCACTCGTGAGGAGGGGTAGGAGCCCATTTCTGTCCGCGGCAAGAACATATAGTCGGAGGGCTAAATTGAATTGAAAGAAGTTAGGTCCATAGATTGCATTGAAATAAGTTCGCATTGAATTGATTCTTCTGCTCTATACCATGCGACAATGGAGGCTAGGGCTTTGATGTAAGCATTGATCATCTTTCTCGGAGGGCTTTGGGTCAGCGGGGAACTCCATGACGAAGAACCAGTGCTCGTAGTCGCAACCGTCAAAGCGGACCCCTTAGAGATGAGTAGCCAGACCCAGAAGTCTAGGGCGGGTTGGAATGTTCAGTGAGTTGGTTCCGGGTCTTGGCAAGAACGAGGCATTAAGGAGACAAATGGAGGAGAGAGAGAGAGAGAGAGAGAGAGAGAGAGAGAGAGAGAGAGAGAGGATGAAGTAGGTGTTAGGGTAGAGAGAGGGGGTTGCAAGAGGGTTAATTATCGTTCTCTTTTGGTCAGAAAGGAAAAGGTGGGTTGAAGTAGGAAAAAGAGGAGCCGGACAGCCATTTGAAATTTTTAATCAAGTTGCTATGCATTCATGTTTTTCAGGTAAGTATTTACAACGTATTGTGGCTAATAACAATATTTTACCACGTGTCGAATAGTGAGTCCAATTGGATAAATGTATGCTATATTCACGGCCGATATGACTCTTTTGGGTGCACCTGCCTTATATGAGCCATTAGAGTCTCTATGACTCGTGTACTGGCTCATGTGTATTGGGTTCACATGGATTACATTCGGTGCATGCTTACTTGTGTGTTTGGTGAGCTCCTATATGATTAGTTAGGAATTGTTTTGTATCCTTTTGCATTCTAAAATTTATTTAACTTTCAAGAGATATTATTAATTTTACGTCTTTTAGTAAAGAGGTTGAAGTACTTCTAATTAAATTAAATTTCAAGAAATATTATTAACTTTACGTCTTTTAGTAAAGAGGTTGAAGTACTTCTAAGTCGCATAAATACCGACGCTTGAATTTCTTATTTTCCCATATCACCAAATCAAGAAATGAATCGTTGCCAAATATTTTACCGGTGACCTTATGCGATGATTGAATTAGCCAAATCTAGCCGGTATTGGTTAAAGCAAGATTGATGCTCACCTCCAATTATCACTAGTGAAGTATGTCCAGAAATTTCATTATGTGCGCGCACGCGCGTTTCTTGGAAACATTATACCTATCCATTTGTTTTGATAGGTGAAATGGTGGGAGGTGCAACCTGTGTTGGTACTCTCCCCAAGTATTAATATATAAGTTCACATTTGCATCAAGATATTCGTTTTATGTCATAACGATTGCTCTTTTAAAACAATGCCTATGATTGCCACCTTGACACTGTATTGATGGTAGTAGAAGAGGGTAAATTCTATACAATGACACGGCCACATCTTACCATCCTTGTTAGCAAGACCCGATATTAACTGTAGTTAGGGAATCACTTCAATCTAATTAACCTGCTTCTTGTAAAGGTTTCTCGGATATCCCAGTAACTGATTCATTCGATGCTAGGCTAAGAGATAATGATCTGTCACAAATTTTGTGACCCTAGACGTGGTTGAACTACTTCTCTTCCAACATGAAATGTCGACAGTAGACTTAATTTGATCCTAAGAGACCCAAACCCAAAACCTGTGGGCTGTTTTAGTTTCGAGGCAAGCAGGCAATTTTCTAAAGGCCCATAAACATCATAGTCAAGCTTTCCATTATTCATTCAGTTGGTCCAAGGAAATAAAACAATCCCCAAGAAACATTAAATAGATCTTCAATCCACATAAATCGAAGATAACTGGCGGTTCATCAGACTCGTTGCTTGCTATATTGCACAAGACAATCTTCTTCGTGCAGTTTGATAACATACATTACTTGAAGCTTAACTTCATATGCATAGCTTTCCAATAGCATCGATTTATCCTCTCACAAACTTCATAAACCAAGACTTCTAAAGCTTAGTATCAATTTAGTCCTCGATAACCAAATTGCATGTGAAATTTTTCAGCATCTTAGTAAATGTCATGTGAAATTCACATTTCCACTATTCGATGTCCTTCTCTTTCTTGACAATTAGAAAAAGCATGCACCTATTGAGTTTAGACAAAGATGATGAGGAAAACGTTGGAGGTGGAAAGAATGAATGGCGATCGAAAACTTGATGTGAAACATAATATAATATTTGTGAAAAATTGAATGGACCGCATTATAACTATCTCGACATATAATTTAAGCTTATAACAGAGTGATATTTGGGCATTGTTCATACTTACTACTGCGAACTTTTCCATGGAAAAATATTTTGAGGTAGTTGAAAATCACTTCCATCTGTATCATTCATAGTCCTGACTAGAGAGATGTTTTCTCCATCAAGTTGATAGAATTGGAATTTATTTTCTCGACGTACTGAGGTATACTTTTGGGACCTTCTATTTGATGTTGGAAGAGAGAGAAAGATGGGAAATGAGCATTAGATCATGAAGGCAGAAAACTGGAAACAATGAGCTGGAGATGGCTGTTACCCTAAGGAAGGGCAAAGGATGACGTTCATGACCTTCATTTCTTACTCCTAACGCTTCGATATATCCTCTCTCACGAACTACTTGCACGAGGGTGGTCAAACTCCTTTTCATTGGGTCTTTGATTATCTGGATTTCTTGGTACCCTTTTCATATATCTCTCCCCATGTTTTGAAGAAAATACCCTAATTTCTCATTGTGGGTACACCGTCTCTAACTACTATGACTCTCTCTCTCTCTCTCGCTCGCTCGCTTTTGGCAGAAAGAGTGTCAAGAAAAGAGGTCACCGCTTGGGTTTTTGGGAAGATAGCCAAAGCAGCGCAGGGGTCGCTGAGAATTGGTAACAATATTGAATGAATTCTTGCTTCTTGGGATTAACTCCATGATCAAGAAAGTCCCATGTATGCATGGTCGGCATTACTTCTCACTCGAAGAAGATGCAGAGCATTAAGAGCCCCTAATTGGTGGTTCAATAGTAAACGGATTTCTACCAAACAATGATTTTGATATTGTTTAGGAAAAAAGGAGGAAATACTAAGAGTCGGGTCACAGCACGACAGCCACAAGGGGCAAAGCCTCAGAATTCGTCTTTCACACGACTAACGCGGCGCATATGGGTGGTTTTTGTTTTCCGGTGGGGATATTTCAATATTTTGTCTCACTGGCTATAGTTTCTGTAGCAAATCGAACCGGAGATGATTGTGTGCACCATCTAAGAAGGAGGAGGCTTCACCGGATGAGTCGGTGATTTGGCTTCCTCTCGCACCATGAAGACTCTAAAAACTTCACGGCATTGGAAAAAAACAGAACGAACTAAGTGCTCGTGAATGAGAGATTATCTCTTGAGTCTTCTGATCCATCCAGGTCGATCACCACATCAAATGTTAGGGGGTTACTTATTTTCTTGTGAATGATGACGGTTCACTGCCAAGAAAGTTCGATTTGGATGGACGAGGAAATGTGGAAAGAGACGAGAATTGACTTAGCAAGTTAATTTACAGCTTTTATAAGTAACTGGGATTTTGAATTGACATATACTTAATAAAGTCTTACTTCTTGGGGGGAGATGGAATGCATTCGAATTATAAAAAAATCAAATTAATTATTGGCAATGCATTTGATCTTAGTGTGATTGATTCTTGTGATCGATCTAAAGCCTTTCAAACTCATTTGATTAATCTTATCATACACCACATATATAATTCCTATCCACGATTTTCGCATTTATTAAGTGCCCATTTCATAAGCAGGAGGGTCAATTAAATTGGTCATCAAGCATGTGTGATTACCAATTAACAAGTCTAGCTCGGGGACAAATTCGTACCGCACACGATCAAACCAAAACCGGGAGTTATACTTACTACATAGCCAAAAAAAAAATTGAAAAGGTACATTCATTATAGTCCTTCTCACACCTTAGAGAGGTTGGACTGATTCAATAATTACTCGACGCATGCAAAGTTTTGAAAACTAGAGTTTTAGGTAAGAAAGCCTTAAAGTGATAGCGCAGACTCTTGCGACAGATTTTCCTTTCGAAATAGAGAGAGGAAATTGATATCGTCATTACGTACACAGTAAACATGGAGTAGGGAAGAAGAAAGAAATTGATGCAACCGGAAGCACGTTTGCTAATCATATTTGTACAAAGAGTTGTTTAATAAATGTCGCACAAGTCAATGCACATATTGAAAGGAATGGTGTATGACAAATTGAATAAAGAAAATCACATAAGAAAAAAAAAATAGCGGAAAGGTTTACTTAGGTGTCTTGTAAAGAGTTTCACTATATTTTGCGACGGCTTAAAAGATACAATAATCTTTCATAAAGCAGAATATATAATACTAATAAATGAGTCCCAAAACCCTAAGTCCATCAATAATTTTTTTTCTCTAAATTGAAATTTTGCTTGAGACGCTGCCCCGACACTCCCACCCACCCACTAGTGAGTGGGGCAGCCAAACGTCAGCGAGCAGAACCCTATCATTTCATGCGTAGGATTTATTAGTAATTGCTTCATACTTTGATTTTCCTAAACTCATATAGACGTGCCAATCATGGGATGAATGGTTCTCAAAATATTCATCAGCTTTAATACATATTGCTCTCTTAATGTTAATGCACAATAGTGTCTTGAAAATTCGAGTTGTTTTTAATTAAATGCCCTTAACCAGTACATTGAAACTCTCGCTAGTGAAGCTTCTATAAATATATTTTTTTTCTCACGTGCCGCTCGTTAATCAACTCCGACGCTTACTCTCAAGCCTCCAATGCCATGAATCCGAGGGCGCCCCTGTTCAGGGTACGTCAAGAAAGTCCCAACAACTCCTTCCTAAATTTTCCATTTGCTATAGGATCATAAGACATCACCTTCTATATAATCCATAAAATAAGCCTCCGCTCTTCTCATACTCTCGCAACACGAGACTTCATGCACATATGCTTCGCAGCATAAGTCTCTAATTCGATCTGCGCCAAAGTTCAGCACACCGGTCTCAATCGATCACGTCCCCTCATGGAAACCCCAACCATTCTCTTCAGCGTTGCGGCTGCTGCTTCGGCGTACTTCCTCTGGTTCTGCCTCCTGGCCCGGTCGCTGACTGGCCCGAAGGTGTGGCCGCTCGTGGGAAGCCTCCCCGCCCTCTTCTCGAACCGCTGGCGTATCCACGACTGGATGGCTGCCAATCTCCGTGCCACTGGCGGCTCCGCCACGTACCAGACCTGCACGATCGCGCTCCCCTTCGTGGCCCGCCGGCAGGGATTCTACACCGTGACGTGCCACCCCAAGAACATCGAGCACGTGCTCCGGACACGGTTCGACAACTACCCGAAGGGCCCCGAGTGGCAGGCTGCTTTCCACGACTTGCTGGGTCAGGGGATCTTCAACAGCGACGGAGACACGTGGCTGATCCAGCGGAAGACGGCGGCTCTCGAGTTCACGACCCGGACGCTCAGGCAGGCCATGGCCCGGTGGGTCAGTCGGACCATAAAGTCACGCCTTTGGACGATTTTGGACAAAGCTGCTCGTGATAAAACCTCGGTGGACTTGCAAGATCTGTTGCTTCGTTTGACGTTCGACAACATATGTGGACTCACATTCGGCAAAGACCCCGAGACTTTGTCCCCGGAGATGCCCGAGAACCCCTTCGCCATGGCCTTCGACACTGCTACCGAGGCGACGCTCCAGAGGTTGCTGTACCCGAGCTTCCTATGGAGGTTAAAGAAGATTTTTGGGGTCGGTTCGGAGAAGAAGCTGCAGAGGAGCCTCGAGGTCGTTGAGACTTACATGAATGACGCCATCGACGCGAGGAAAGAGAATCCGTCCGATGATCTCCTGTCGAGGTTCTTGAAGAAGCGCGACGTGGACGGGAACCTGTTCCCCATTTCCGTCCTCCAGCGCATCGCGCTCAACTTCGTCCTTGCCGGGCGCGACACGTCCTCAGTCGCCCTCAGCTGGTTCTTCTGGCTGGTGATGAACAACCCCGACGTGGAGGAGAAGATCATCCGGGAGATCTCAACGGTGCTCCGGGAGACACGCGGTGATGACCCGGCGAAGTGGGTGGAGGACCCGCTGGTCTTCGACGAGGCAGACAGGTATATGGTGAATTCATGGTAGATTTATAATACAAAATTAAAACTGACAGCCAATATAGGCAAACGACACAGGCAAAGAATAACCAAAGCTTACGAAGTTTGATTTATTTAATGGCACATAGTGAATGTGATAAGACTTTTTAATCTATGTTCAACACGTCAGCATTGATAAGCAGAAGACATTCACAGTCCATCACGTTATTTCATATGTTATTTTGGTAAATCGATTTTGATATATCTAGAAATAAGACAGAATATAATTTAACCCAAGAACAAACGGCTCTTGCATTTTCTATTTATGCCACTGGTGGCATCATTTATGTAACACGAGTCTTATCTTCACGGTGAAGCTATCATCAGGTTAAAGCCCATTTCTCTTGTCTTAGGGTTGTCACACCCACAAGAACTCAAGAGTCTTTATATATTTTCTCAATTGTGATTAGTTTAGTCCATCGAATCTATCGTCTGTAAACAATTTCTCTAATGTTTTATTCCTTGCAGATTGACGTACTTGAAAGCCGCATTGGCCGAGACTCTCAGACTTTATCCTTCCGTGCCTGAAGATTTCAAGTACGTGGTCTCTGATGATGTCTTGCCGGACGGCACGTTCGTGCCTGCGGGATCCACGGTAACGTACTCGATATATTCGGTCGGGAGGATGAAGACGATATGGGGCGAGGATTGCATGGAGTTCAAGCCGGAGAGGTGGCTGTCGGAGGAGGGCGACCGGTTCGAGCCGCCCAAGGACGGTTACAAGTTTGTGGCGTTCAACGCGGGGCCCAGGACCTGCCTCGGGAAGGACCTCGCTTACCTGCAGATGAAGTCGGTGGCATCGGCGGTGCTCCTCCGCTACGTGCTGTCACCGGTCCCCGGCCACCGGGTGGAGCAGAAGATGTCGCTCACCATGTTCATGAAGAATGGGCTCCGCATCTACTTGCGTCCACGGGCCCTCACGGGCTCAGCCTAGAAGCTCGCCGCCTCGGCATAGAGCCTGGATGTCGTCGATGAACTTGCGACTTTACCACGGTGGTGGCTCGAACTTGTAAAGGCATAATAAGGTCGTTCAACTTGATTTTGCCGTATAGGGTTATTACATGTCCATATGGCTATTCATGCATATACACCCAAAGTAAATTTGTTCATGGTCCTGTAATGGTTATTCGTCGTCATTTCATGTGCGTGGGGTGCTTAGATTTCATTCAAGAGTATACTTGTTACATAAAAAAAAAATTGTCACTATGATGATTTTGCCTTCTATATCATGTGTTTCTGTATATTTAAAGACTAGATCGCAATCCGCGCATTATACAGTGTAATCATGAAAACTTGGATGCTAATTCAGACGTTCATATTGAGTATAAACACATCATATAAGTATTTTGACAACTAATTAATAGAATTTGAAAGTATTTAGAGGACCTCCGACATGAGGACCATATTGCAAGCAAGCAAGAACACAACTTCAAAAAAAAAAAGATTTCAAAACTAACAGGAAAGAAAATTATCAAATTTTGGAGTATCTTGTCTGACAAATATGATATGCGGTTGCCTCTTTTATGTATTTTTACTGATCTTCAAATATATGAAGTAAGGATTTGCATTCATAGGTGTGAACCTGCAACATGCACTTTAGATACAAATAAGTCAAAATAAGTAATTACTAAAAGAAACATTGGTGTAAAATTCTCAACATGCCAAAATTACCTAACCAATGTGAAAAGCTGTCTAATGGGATTCCCAAAATACCATAACAAAGTATATCTAGGAAAAGTAAAATTTATGACCAAAAACTTCATAAGCTCACACTGAATTTGTTATTTTTGAATCGAGCCATCTATCAGTCTGGTTTTTCTAGACAAGCCACGGTGTCTGAGCTCATGGGGAGGCAGTTCCTACTCAAGGATACCATCACAACATGGGGGATGCCATCATTGATTAATGGCAGGGACCAATTTCGGTGGCTTGGCTACACATCTAGAGTTTTTTCTGTTGCGTCAGCATGGATCATTATAAGACCGAGAGCTCAGACTTACAATGGCACTCGTTTATTTGGGATAAGGCTCTTATTCTTCGACATCAATTCCACCTGTGGTTGTTAACGCGGAACAGGTTACCGACCCAAGTATTCTTGATTTCTTGTTGCAAAATCTTAGCTGCCGAATGTGTTTTTTGCAAGCATAGATCGGACTCTATCGATCACCTATTCTTCGAGTGTCATTTTACAGGTCAGCTAGCACTTTTTTGGGCTACTAAATGTAATTTGCCATGGCGGAATGGTTTTTGGTTGGATAATCTTAATTGGGCGATGCAACATTGTTTTGGGAAGAGCTTTCACCGATGCATAACTCGATCTTCCTTTGGAGCTCTATGACACATAATATGGTCTGAGAGGAACAATGCCTTATTCAGACATAAACAAAGCTATGACGAAACATCTAGAGAAGTTTGTCAAAGATAAAGTAACGACTTTCAAGAGAGTTATGGATACTCCTAGTAATAGGAAAATGCAGTGCAACTGAAACCTTAATCCTACTATTTTCAATAGAGATCCGGTTTAGCTTTTTGTAGGTCGTACTGGTATACTATGTGGCCATGGCCTAGTTGGCTTTTTAAACCACGGCACCCTTCCACTCATGCATGACTCTTAGGGTCTCCATGAGTGTAAGTTTTGTGAGGCCGGATTTTCAATCTGTTTAACACAATTTGCAAAGTTAATACAATTTTCTTACATTACCAAAAAAAAAAAACTTCATAAGCTCACAAAACAAAATGAAAGAACAATAGCAGAGATTTCACACTTTTAATCTGTTTCAGCCCAAGTTCAAGACTCTTGCGGGTCACTATGCACTTTGTATGTCATAACCGTTGGTTAGAACCCAGAGAAAATAAGTTACTTAAGAAGAGAATGAATTATATATGACAATGCCGTCTGCGATGGAATATATTTACTGACATACAAAATTGATGTTCGTATATACAACGTTAAATTCATGAAGTTTGTATGGAGACAATCTCATGTGATTCTTCCTCCTCCACCCGTGTAATGCCATGGCAAAGTCAAATAATCAATAGGACAAGGCTCGTAAGCCAGCAATTTTTAGTAAAGTTCTGGTCTCAGGCTCTTATCATTTTGGTCTCTCAAATGCTTTTACCAGCTCTTCAGATTTCAGCAAAGATATGTACCGACCACCCGCCGTTTCTGGTCTTATCAGCTTCTGCTGTTCCTTATGCAAGTCTTTCTTTACAGATCAGATGCAGGATGGTCGGCACATCACGGGTCGATGATCCAGTATCCGGCAATCAATCCAAAATCTTCTCGCCTGATGAGAAAAGGTTCCACACAACGGTGCCGGTTATGTAGAGCCCGACCGAAACCTTGAAAACATCGTCCCAACTCCCTGCAGGCAGAGAAAGGAGGAGACTATAAGGCAATCTGAAATATCTTTTGAACAATTTTATCAGTGCTACGTTTTCAGTTTTTAAAATTATTAGTAAGGACGAGGTAAACACCATGTTGCAAGATGTAGCCTGTCGCGGCTGTCCCAAAAACACCGGCCAAAACGCCAGCAGTATTGGATAAACCGAGCAGTACTCCCTGGCAAGAGCATCTAATGTTAGCTGGTATAATACGAAGACTAACATATTTACACTAGTAACACTTGACTTTGGCGCATAGACGCTGGGATGGTCAGTAGAAGAAGAAGTTGAACAGTGTTTCCGTTTGGACCTAATAGCCAAGATCAGGATTCATCTCCAAATGCTGCAGAGCAGAGTACCCTTTTACTGAAATTAATAGAGATGAATTATTAACAAATACTACTTACAGAGTAGCGAGGAGCAATGTCCTGATGATTCGAGTACAAACCAGATTGCGAGAATGCATCAGTTCCCTGCTTCAAGAGATCCTAACTGGTTATTATAAGGAAACATCTCGTTCCATGAAAGCAGTTGGACAGGCAAATTAAAATATAAAGTATCAGATGAGATCAATCTAAAGTTTTTCAATGAATGTTGGTTACATTCAGTGATTTATGAAGTCAAGATACCAGCATACCGGCCTAACCTAATGTCCCTACCCATGTAAGGAAAGAGATTAGATGCCTTCTCTGCCTAAGTGACTAGAACTGATTTAAGAAAACCTTCAGATGGGTGAAGTGAGGTTTTGAATGTAAATAATGTTTTCCCTTTCGCTTCTATAATTGCACATTGACACAGAACATTCTATATTCAGTGAGATGGAGGCAAACCTGACTGCAGGCCATGCATAACACAGCCATTGCAGGAGAGTCAACATGGCTCAATTGGGTAAGAAAAAAAGCAGGTCCAAGAAATCCAATTGTCTGCATGATCTGCACAATACCATGCAAGCTGGTGCCAGATCAATATACATAAATTTCTCAAAAGAAGTCAAGAGAAGCTAATAACAACATATCTTAAGATAAACGATATGTAACTGATTAAAGTACTTCTACCCATAAGAAATAGCCAGTCGAAGTGTAATGTCGCGGTAAGTTCTAAGATAGAGCATATTTTATCAGTGAGAAACATGTTCAGTTTTTTTTTTTTTTTCGTTCTTCTTATTTTCATTATGATCTTCCCGAACTGCTGTTGCTCTCCGAATACTAAGACATGAAGTGTTAGAACGAGGTACCTTGCGAACTTTAGTCACAGATAAGCCATTGCTGACTAGAGTGTCCGCAATCCAACCTCCAAGATTAGCAGAAAACGCCATAGTAAGCCAAGGTAATACACATATAAGCCCCGATTCCGTGAGATTGAACTTTAGCACCTGTTATTATTATGAGGATAGATGAAATTGAAGCAAGTCAATTATTGTACAAAGATGGTCCATGATAATCCACCGGTAGACCAATAACCATATGAGTAATCTATCTGTTATCAAGTGAGAAAGTCAAGTGATGAGTCGAAAGCTTACTTGATTATAGTATGTAGGCATCCACGTGAGAAGAATAAATGTCCCCCAATTGTGACAGAAATGACACGTTATCAGGGCCCATACCGGTGGTTTGGACAGTATCAAACCCCATGGTATCGTAGTCACAGGTTCTCTTGGAACACTGTTGGTTAAAATCAGTTTTTTCTCTTCAGGCCGCAGCTGAGGATCATCGAGAGGTGAACTGTATGCCTGCAACAAGAACTCCCGAAATTAAATTTTTCAGTGGTAAAAGCTCTCATGAAGTGATCCGACAGCATAATTTTAAAAGACGCCATAGGAATCCATCTCTCTGAATGACAATAGATGTCACCTTATTTAGCCACGTTGCAAACCATACTGTCCCCAGAGAACCGAAAGAATAGAAGACTGATGGCCAGCCAAACTGATGTATCAAAAACGGCGAAAAGGCCAAGCCAGTGACTGATCCTAGATACATGCCACTGTAGACCAGTGCCAGTGATCTACTTCTCTCTGATACGGGAACCCATTTTGACAAGATATTATTCATTGCAGGCATAGCAACACCCTGAATAGATGTGGAGGGAAAACCAAGTTAGGTCGAGAGATACAATGATTTAAATTGGTTTTTACACCTAAAAACATTGTTACTATTTTTATCCAAACTATACGCAAAATATACACAGAAATGCGCCTAATTACAAATTCGGTTTTGAATGTTAAATGCAGTCTTTATCTGTTCTTGCCAGCATAGCGAGAACGAAATAGATTAAGTAGAACCATGAGCTAACCTCGCCAATTCCCATAAAGGCACGGACAACAAGTAGGAATGGAAGCCCGAGTTTAGCAGCTACTGGAGTGAGAACTGTTGCGATGGACCACCAAACTACCCCAAATCCCAAGACAAGTTTCCCACCGACTCTGTCTGCCCAGATGCCGCCGGCAATCTGCCATTGATGACTGTAGTCAGAGAAAGAAAGGAACACTCGGTTTCTTGATAACAGGCTTAACCAGACAATAAATTGTTGCAGGCCTATAATGAAGAAAAGGAACCACAAAAAGCGCAGTAGTCTTTAGATGTACCAAAGAAGTGTCTTTACCTGGGTGAGGAGATAGCCCCAGAAAAAGGAAGACTGTATCAAACCAACAGTGGTTGGGTTCCAGTTGTATTCTGCAGACATGGGAAGTATAGCAATACTCATGTTTACCTGCCAAAGCAAATTTGTATAAAGATGCTAACTGAAAAGGCTCTGTTTTATTGGAATAACATGTACATGCTTAGAATGTGACCAAACCTGAAGATTCCAAGTTTGGGATATAACAGAATCAAATAAAAAATATTAAGTGTCATTTTATAAACAATTAGCAAAATTATTCCCTTAGACAATAACTAACTTCCAGTCATAAAATTGACACATATATTCTGGTCAAATTGTCTAGCTGCGGTGAAGAATGTAACATAACAAGAGCTACAACCCGAGAGCAATGGATCCGACTATCAGACTAAGAGAGACTTCAGATACGAGGAAGGTCTTCAAAAGAGATCAAGACGACCGTCCTTAGAGCTTCCAAATTTTGAGGGACTCTTGGATTCACCGACCATATGATTATTCCATTTTGATAGAACAGAGCTACTGCAAGTGGTGAAAGTTTGACTAACCGACCTACTAGTGCTCTCGACAATGAAGACGCGCCTTTAAAGAAACTTACCAAGCATGTTTTGTAATGTAACATCACTTTGCAAAATTAGTAACCCCATACAATCCACAGAAGTCAAATCTGATGGAACTGGGATTTTTTTAATTAAGAGGAGTACATCAACTCAATTAATAGCGCAGGTAATGGCACATCATCTAAACGAATTCAAAGGGTCGAGTCAATTTATAGCCAGCTCACGTCTCAAAGCTGGACGTGCCACAATATCGCAGAGGCGAATCCACATCCAGTTAACCTGAAGAATTCATTGAAAGAAAAAAGAAATCCGAACAAGGATAACAACACGTGGCAATTCCTTCCCTTTCCTACAATGGCATCAACTAAGAAAGGCTCTACATTTGCCTTCGTCAAAGGGGTTTTTCTTGGGAAGGAGAACAGCGCAAAGGCTACTCTCCAAGTTGCTAATTCACCAACATTAAATGAAGCAAGCAAGACAAAAAGTAGCAACATTTAAGAACGATGATGCCCATCATTTTGATCGATTCTTTTTCTTTACTTTTCTTTAGCTTAAAACGCTTAATTTTTTTCGGCAGTACTCGCCTCCCTTCTAATAATTTTCCGCCTGCCGGTACAATTTTAAATTGAGGAAGCAAATTCTTGTGTGTAGCCATAGCCACGATATGGGAAGCAGAGTAATGGATGAGCAAAGAGAAGAGAGACAGAGGCCTTACTCGGTCCATGTTGCAGAGCAGGAAGGCCGAGAAACAGAGGACCACGATGACCCATCTCTTGGGGAACTCTTCCCACCAAGGAACAATACCCCCGTCCTCCTCTTGGACGTTCTCGACCTTCGCCGACTCTCGCACGTCCGCGATTTTGTACTGCTCCGACTTCAGGCCGGGGTTTCGAGCCGAGACCCGGAACGTGTAGCAACGTCCCCCCGAGATCAATCGGACCCGGCACTGGAGCCGCGTCGCCGATGGGAAGCATTTCCTCGGCGGCGGCGGCGGGGGGGCGAGTGAAGTTCTTTGCTTGAGGAGGGAGTCAGGGTGAGGAGAGTAGGAGCAGAGGAAGGCCCTCGCGTTCATGGCGATGAAGAAAGGTCTCAGCTGCTTCCCATGGAGAGAGGGTGACTGATGATATTTGCTGAGGCTGGTTTTCCAGATTTGCGGGGTGGAGAGAGAGAGAGAGGTGGGATATTTATGGGCACTGGTTCATGTTAAGACACGTGGAGGTTGCATGGGGGAGAAGATTAGATTGCAGGTTGAGTTCTCCCAAGAGTTTTAACGGGAAAAACAAGATTTCGGTTGCTTGTCCTGGAGCTGGAGTGGGAAGCATCCGGGATAGCATTGCTTGTCCTTTGGCCTGACCACGATCCCAAGTACCGGGAAATTTCTTTTGACATACGATAGTATCTCCAATTATAGCAATGAATTCGAAATCTCTTCTTGGCAAATCTAAGAAAGGTTTCCTCATGTGCTCGTTAGCAAAATCTCCTACATTAACACATTTAGGCACCGCAATGCGCCGAGAAGCATAACCTAGAAAACACAATATATGCACATGCACATGCACATGCACATGCACTCTTTAGTAACTCCGGATATCTAGTCATTCTTAGCTAACATATTTGCTACGAATAAATAGATCAAAAGAGAGAATATTTTTCCAGTTTCGTTTTATATGGATTGAAGTTTTTTACCATTATTAAATCACAAGTAAAAGTGCCATAATAGAGATTACATGCAAATTATACCCAAAGTAATGTCTAGTAAGCTTGGTGCCTTTGATGTCGTGTTCTTCACCATGATTGAGATGATATAGTATCGGCGTTGTCCTCTTGTCCGTCGGGCAAGTTTGGCTAAAGTCAATTTTTGCAAATGCCAATCATATATGAACATAATTCCAATTTTTTCGGTTGACGAATTACATGCATAGTCTTTCAAGACCTGTTCGCCAATACCGAATGTAGATTGATGGTACCTTAGACTCCAATGGGGTTGGTAAGTCACGGCCCATTATGATGGAAAGAATCGAAAAATTGGCTACCCTCATCTTCCACCATTTGAAAACATCAACATTATTTTCACCCAACTTTATCGATGTATTTGGAGTAATCTATATATCTTTATTTCATTAGTAGATGAAGACGAAGAGCTAGCGGAAGTTTTATGGGGGTGTTCCTCTTAATAAAATGAGACCATACAAGATTATGGTGCTGTTCGATGAAGGCGCCATCTCCCTTTGTGGGATGGAATATCCAATTGATTGGTGTGTGAATGTACATATTCCAAAGTCAATTCCTCGCCATCATCAATATCAACTTCATTTGGACCTTCCCCATTCAGTCGCAATTTCCGTAACGTGGAATAATAAATTTTTTAAATCCCTCCTACTTGAACTTATAATCTAAGAAAATTGACATACGGAATATCAAATCTGAGAAATTTCGCCTTCATGACCACTACTGTTTGTTGAAAATGGGATCATCCTCTTCGTTCACTAATTCAATTGACATCATGCATTAAAACAGAAGGGTCCGGATGTTTGGCGATTAATTACTGGTGCTCAAAGCATCCTTTGCATCGTTTGGTAATCTACAAGAAGTCTCTGAAGACTTTGGCAACCCTCAATCTTGTCGTGTCAACAGCGAGAGATCATCGTGGTGGGGGTAAAGCGTCAGCACACCCGTCTCCTCGCATGCCTTCTTCAATGTCTTTTTCTAGCCCCACGCCACAGAAGGTTTTTTCGCCTATTAAATAGCAAAACCAAGACAATGTTTCAACCAAAGTGCAAAATAAACAAAGGTAAGCAACAACGGTCTACCCTGGATTCATTTTTACTGGGCTTGGGTGGGGTGCGCCAGGCACGGGCTGTAGTGCAACGCCCTAGCGACGCGTAAGAGGCCCAGTAGCAAGCTACTGTGATGGCCCCTCCCCCTGAAGAAATTAATTTAATATCATGTGGACCGATGGCCCACGTATCAGATATTAAACTGATAAGAACAGATACTACACTTGATCTTAGCCAAAAGGCCGAGAAAGGTATGCCTTGAACGGTTGCCTCGCCTCCTATTTTGTTGCCTGCTCTAGTCCGGGATGCTTTGCGCATTCCCAGTGTGGGACTCGGTTTCGTCACTGTTTCTCTTCGCCGACGACCGCCTTGCCTGCTTACCGCCTGTTGCCCAGTATTCTCCATATAGGACAACTTGACTGGAACTCGAAATGGGCAAAAAGATATGGTTGATGCAGTCAGCAGTGTGGCGCGGACTGGTATGGCTTTTAACCATGAAGAAAGGATACGCTCGAAGCCTGAATTGGGTGTCTAGATAAGTTCGATTTGAAGCTAACCAGGAAAGAGAGAGAGGTGGAAGTTGGAAGGTAATATGTAAATAGTCAAGGAGAATGTACGCCATGGTCGATCCATCATTGACCCACAATTGATCCTGCGGTTAACGGAAACGATCTTGCGGCTGATTCACGTGGCCAATCCAAGTGATATCAGGATTGATCCCCAAAATTGATACCCGCTTTCCGGGATGTAATTTATGATGAACACTTTGAAGCGGTACTCTCTCATAAAAGGCAAGAGAAAAGAATAGTTCGCTCTATTCTCACCACACAACTGCATGATTCCAAAAAATAACCCAATTGGATTTGTTCCAGTGGATCCCTGTCAAACACATCTCTTCTCCTTTCAACTTAGGACTTCCAACAGTTGTCCATGCTTTTACATCTATTTCCTAGGATTCTGATTATAGCTTCAGTTGTATTTGCTCCTTTTAGATGAATGTTTAAGTCCAAACAAAGTCTCTTCTCGGGTTTATGATCTTGCAACTTCATAGTAATCCGGAGGCCGGTTGTTCGGCGTTCGGCAGTAAATAATCAACAAGTTATTAAAAACGTCCATGCACAAATCAGAATTTTCAATTCAAATTGTCAAATGCACAAATAAAACTTTCGGGATAGCGTTGAAATCAATTTGCTGAACACAAATGTAACAATTAATTTATATTTTACGAGGAAGGTTTCATGGTTGTCAGGAAAACCTACCTTGTTTGCCATGCAATGAGCAGTTTCTCAACTTCATTTTAGGAGCTCCCTCGGTTGAGGAAGCCCCTTCAAAAATTGGCGTATACCACTGATTGTAGCGAGCACACGGTATTCTTTAGTAAAAGGCGAAAGAATAGTTCGCTCTGTGCTCACTACATGGTTGCGTGACTTTCTTGAGTACCAGCTCATGTTTTTGTTATTGCTCTTATTGTCATGCTGTTTCCTCTTTCGCTATGTGGGACTTGGAATCGTTCCTGCTGCTCCCGCTGGCGGAATCATCTTCGACTATTAGGGTGGAGCATTTCATTTATGGAACTAGCAACAGCACCTATCGAGTCCTTGGTTTCTCAAGTGGGAGCTAAGGTCAGAAACCGTGGTGGTGAATCGGCAAGATCATGTTGACAATGAGTATAAGAAGCGAAATGGCAATCCCCATTTGCTGTCTCGAATGAGGTTTGCACATGCAGAAAACATACCGTATGACAGACCCAAGATAAGTCCTCAACCTGCAGAGAAGAGATGAACGTAGCATGAAACTGTCTAATCAAACGGTGGGCCTCCAGATGAGTTTCTGCAGTCTTTAGATCGGCAGAGGGAAACTCAGTTTCCTGTTGAATGGAGGATGACTCGCTCTTATCCTAATAAGATCCAGACAAGAGTTTTGGGGAAGAGCTTCCAAGGACAGGTTATGTTAGAATCAAATTTGCTTGAAGCTAAGGGCGTCAAAATGGGTCATAAACCCATATTTTAACCCATTCATAATAAGATGGGTTATATATGGGTCACTTTAAAGTCTAAATATGGGTTTTATATAGACTTTAAAAATAAAAGTCTAAAATATATGGGTCGAAAGTGGGTAAGTTGTCGACCCACTTTTTAACCCACTTATTTGGTTTTGATTTTTCAAGTGAACCTACTTTAACCTACTTTTTTGATCTTGAATATTCATGGTCTTCCTCCAACATCGACTTGCTTTCCATGGAACTCGCCTTCCAGTGAAGCCTGGAAAAGACCTGAACTTTTGTATGTCAGTGAGACATTTTCGCCATCTTAAAGCTACTCCAATGCGGGGAAATACCTGATGTTTCTACCCTGAAGTTGGGTCTACCTCGCTCATTGCAGCGCAAACTTCAAATTTTAATGCTCGACGAATAAAGACTAAATACTCCACCACATCCTCCCATGGGCTTCGCTGCTCGTTATTCATGGGCCATAATTGAGGTTTGCTAGATTACTGTCCAAGGTTTGTGCTCCATCGACAAAAAGTAGCCCAAAGACGCTGCAGGACGCAGAAATATCTGAAACAGAAAGCAAACTTGACGGCAACAGCCCATTCACAAGTTTTTGTGAAGTGTCCACATCCATAATATCACAAAGCCTGCACATATTCGAACAAGATTTGCATCATTTGGAAGGTAAAACAACATCTGCGTTATCTCGAACCACCGCAAGGAAAGAAGCATGTGAACTGCACCAACGACACGGCTTTATCGGCCTTATGAGGAATTTGAATATCAACAGACATTCGACTGGTTTTACCTTGCCCCCTGGCAAGGATAAACACAGGCAGGTCTCTAGTCTTTGTATTATTCGCTTCAGCAATGACGTTTGCTTGTCTCTCCTTCAGCTCCGACCCAGCAGTCATTGACCAACACAGTGAGAGAGACCACGCCCGAAAGCATCGCGTTGTTAAGTCATGCCCCCAAGAGAATCATCTTCGCGGATTAAGCAGCAAAACCAAGAACCACGTCTCAAAGGTAGAAAGTGCAAAAGGTCACTGAAAGTGAAAACGATTGGCTACCTGAAAATCTAATTTGCTTTAACTGGGCTTGGGTAGGGTGCGCCATGCAAAGGGCTGTAGTGCAACGCCCGAGCGACGCGTGAGAGGCCCAGTAGCAAGCTACTGTGGCGGCCTCTTCCCCCTGAAGAAATTAATTTAATATCATGTGGACCGATGGCCCACGTATCAGATATTAAACTGATAAGAACAGATACTACACTTGATCTTAGCCAAAAGGCCGAGAAAGGTATGCTTTGGGCCGTTGCCTCGCCTCCTCTTTTCTCCCCTGCTCTGGTCCCGCATGGTTTTACCAGTTCCCGTGTGGGACTCCGTTTCGTCATTGTTTCTCTTCGCAAAAAAGGAGAAAGAACAATAACAAGAGACTTGGAAGACTCCTGGAAACCTCCGGTGGAAGAGTTAGAACGAGACGAGGATTGAAACAAGAACACGTCGGCGGTTCGGAGATGGCAGCATATACTGATTTTGGTTCGGACCTCGAATCCCATCCTTACAAGCAAGTTTTTGCCGTTGCTTGCCTTGGCTTAGAAGAGCAATCGATCTGTGTTAATTTTTTACTTGGTGGCGATTGAGCACTAATCCATCCACTCACTACGAGGCAGAGAACAAGCGGAAACTCGACAAAAAGAAACGCAAGGCTTGGTGTGAAGCGAGAATCATCGTCCAATTAAACTGAACCGGAGTAGCTCAATCTTGTTTTCTTTATGGGACAGCAGTTGCAAGGAAAAAGTGGTTTGAAGCTAATAGTTCAGCTTTCGATCCTGAAAGTTACAAGGATTACGAACGCACGCCTACGGCCCTTCAGGGAAGGGAGAAGGAACATATGGAGACAGTCACATGTTTCTCTCTTCCTCAGCCCGACATTGGCACCGGTGCTGGCTACTTTTCAGCAAGGAGGAACTCCACGAAAAGGCTCTCTAGGGTTTTAAACTCTTGAAAGTCGAAGATAGTCACACGTACACTGTTGATCAAAGAGGGCATAAATTGGCGCTCGGCAGTGCAGTGCTGGTGTTCTGACGTAGTTGAACGAGGTTTGCTCGAACAATGGTTAAGACTCGACACTAATTCAGTAGCAGGGCATTGCACTCGAAGAACTGAATCCATAGACAAATAAACTTGGAATGACATGGGCACATGAGGGTCATCTCAGGGTGGAATTATTTGCACAGTTAGCAACATTTGGTATTCAGTGCGACTCAAGATAGTCCATTAACACCCCCCTTTTAGGAGACATTGACCAAGCCTTACATCTCTGTTCAAGAGGCTAAGAAATTATTCAAACTCTCAAATTTTAGGAGCTCCCTCATTCAAGGACAGCCCCTCCAAAAATAGGCGTACGCCACTGGTTATGACGAGCACACGGTATTCTTTAGTAAAAGGCGAAAGAATAGTTCGCTCTGTGCTCATTACATGGCTGCGTTATTCATCAAATCCCAAGACTTTGCCATTTTGTCACGGGTCTTGTGGCCCATGTTCTTGCGTCCTTTCCTATGTGGGACATTATGCAAGAAGGACTAGAAGCTCTTTCAGGTTCATTACTTAATGAGCTTATTCGAAGTTTATAACTGTTAAAGATTTGCCCACTTAGCACTACTTATTTATAGTAACGTGTTTGTATAATTCCCTGATTAACATATATTCTTTTATCTAAAATTTAAGTACATGACAAATCATATTCAGTTTAATCATGTAGTGCTCGCAATTTATATACATTACGTGTAATTAATATATAATTATCTCAAAATATGTGAAAGGGGCAGGACTTGCCCCGTTCCATCCCACAAAATTTCATGTGAGGCTTTTTTCATGGAGAAAATTTTGCCTCATTTGCAAAGAGGCACAACGGGATGCCGATTTCTTGAGCCCCATGCCCACATCTAGTGTCTATGATCCGAGATCATACGAAGTAATATGATGAGATCTTCCTATCAACAATTGACAGTCAATACATGTTTGCCATCTTAAATTTTTTCCACATGCATTTGCTGTTCTCCATAAAGGGGCTGAGTTGATATCTGTACACAGAAGGTTGGCTAATGACCAATGAGGAAGAAGCATGCACCTAGACGTGTTTAAAGTTTTAAAATGTGTGAGGATAGATAATAAATGTATGGAAAAATCATATTCACAGACACAAGAGCTTACTTTGGTGTTATAACATTTCAGGGGATCACTTAAGTATCATAATTTTAAAAATATGCATTTAAGTCGTATTAAGACCGTGCGAAGGAACCCTCAAGATTTCGAGCATTCCAATGGCATCTTTTATTCACGCCTCCATTTGAGGTCAACAATGTTACGAGACTCCAGTCTTCGAAGGGTTGTTTCCATCTTTCCTTTCCAAGTTCATAACTTCTTAATTGAGTGAAGGACTGAATTGAACAAATCATAGAGCTCCAAAAGGCTTGAGAGGAGGGTCTAGCAGGTGTGTTCCTCGACTCGATAAGCTTGTCTAGCGGCTCCAAGCTAAATGTAGCTTGCCTCACCTAGGAGGTGTGAACTCCAAATCCCCGTGCATAATGTGATCACAGACAAGATAAAGTGTCCTCTCTCACACTTGTGTATCTTGCCACACATGAAAGCAAGGAACAACTAAGGGCAAGGTAAAGGCTAGCAGCGGGAAATTATTTAGCATTAAATTAAGGTATTGAATCTATTGATTGTGTCACATCCCTTGACCGACTCGATCAAGATAATCTATAGAAATTATTATCTATAGACAGGGCACATCGCTACTGAATAATCCATTCTAATTGAAAGTGGAATTTGGGGCTAGGGTTTTTTTGGAAGAAAATTGACTATAATTTTTTTTTTTTGGGGGGGGGGGGGGAGATTTTGACTTTTAGGGTTGGTTTGTGGAGCAAATTGAGCTTGATATCCGAATTTCCAGCAAATTTATCTTGCGAAATTACGTCATGTAATCTATTTCTTGAGTGTTGACATCTGCATCGAATCATGTCACATTGTTTATTCTAGACTAATGCCACATGTGATTTCTCGGTGACATAAGCGTCTGATGCATTTTAAATTGATCAATTTTTAGAAATTGTCGCGTTTAAATGATAGCTTAAAATATTATATAACTAAGTAAACATCGCATGAAACTTGTTTCATTGTTGCTGTCCATTTCTCCTATGATTGAATGGTATCACTGGCCTTTATCAACCAAGGAAGGGCAATCATATTTCTTAGTGGTCCGAGATGGCAAATGGGTTGAACTAACCTATCAATCAGAGCCCAATCTTAAAGCAAAGTCCCAATTTGTTCCTAAATGACTTGTATGCAAAAGCCCAAATCTGACTTTGCCTCTGTGTATTGGTTCATGACACCGAACTCATTTTTTCGAACTTGCTATTTTACGTGAGCCCCATTTATTCGGTCCAATTTTGCTATTTTTGGGACTAACTCTGTCGGTGGATAAAGATCAAAATCTGCACAATTTTTACATTTTTGTCAGTCTTACCGAGTGTACCCTCTTAAATCGCGACTGCTTAAGAGTAATTTATACAAACTATTGGGACCATTCGACTGCCATGAATTTGTGGGACATCGACCATCCTAAAAAGACTCCAATGCTCAAGCATATGATGGAATGGAACCACTTAGCACGAAGAATTAATCCCCGATAAACACGGACGGGTCACTAGTCCTTTTGGATCCTTCGCTTCAGCAAAATGACGTTTGCGTGGCTCCATTAGCTCCGACCCAGCAGTCATTCACCAAAACACACACAGACAGAGTCGAAGAACACGCCTGAAAGCTTCGAGATCATAATTATGCCCCGACAAGAATCATCTTCGCGTATTAAGCAGCAAAACCAAAAACTACGTCTCGACCATACAAAGTGCAAAAACAAACAAAAGTTACAACGATTGGCTGACGTAATAGCCTGAGAATCAAAGTTGCTTAGACTGGGCTTGGGCGGGGTGCGCCAGTCAAGGGCAGCAGTGTAAAGCCCAAGCGACGCGCGAGAGGCCCAGTAGCAAGCTACCGTGGCGGCCTCTTCCCCCTGAAGAAATTAATTTAATATCATGTGAACCGATGGCCCACGTATCAGATATTAAACTGATAAGAACAGATACTACACTTGATCTTAGCCGAAAGGCCGAGAAAGGTATGCTTTCGAAAGGTCGCCTAGCGTCCTCTTTTGTGGCCTGAGCTGGTTTGGGATGCTTTGCGCTTCCCCCGTGTGGGACTCAGTTTCACCCTTTCACGAAAACCTGCAGCGGAGTTTGAGATTTGAGGATTGAAATTGAACGATCTCGTGGGCGGTATATGGCGGCAGCGGTCCTTTTGGTCGGAGTTCGAATATAATCCTTTACCAGAAGGATTGTGCAGTCGCCTGGTTGAGAAAAGCAATCGATCTGTGTTGTCTGCAGGTGGCGATGGAACACCTATGCTTTTACTTACGATGAGGCAGAGAACGGAGGGAAAAACTGGAAACCTGTACCGGAGTTGTTCCTTCCTTCTTCTTTCTTCATTAGGATAGTAGGCGCAAGAAACAATTGATTGGAAGCTAATAGTCCAGCTTTCGAGCCAGGATTGCGAGCACACAGTCACAAGTCCTTTGGCAAAAGTCTAAATAACTCTTAGAGATGGGTCACTTATTCGTCTTACCCCGAGCTTCCGACATTGCCACAGGGGTTTCTGCTATTTTTCAGCAAGCGGAAGAACTCCATAAAAGGGTTCTCTGGGCTTTTAAGCTCTTACTACTCAAGATAGATATTCACAAATACCCGGTTACTCAAGAGGGTATGTTTTGGCGATCGGTGGTGCAGTGTTGGGGTTCTGACATGGGGACTCGAGACTAATTCGACAGCAGGGCGGTGCATCGAAAGGAAGTGAATCCATCAGACTTCGGGGCTTTTGCATATCCAACGTCAGTAGTCAGCGCGAAAGGAGACTATTTTATGTATCCGTCATTAAGTCTCATATCACCATGAGTAGTCATTAAATCATTCGAACTATATTTTAGGAGCTCCCTCAGTTGAAGGAGCCCCTCCAAAAATAGGCGTATGCCACTGATTGTGGCGAGCACACGGTATTCTTTAGTAAAAGGCGAAAGAATAGTTCGCTTTGTGCTCACCACATGGCTGCGTGACTACATAGTTCTCACGACTTCATATTTTGTAGCCGGCCTTGTTAGCTGTTTTTTCGCCTTCCAGCCTGTGTGGGACTTTCCACAAGAAGAGCTGGAGGCTCTTTTGTGGTTCATTTCTTTTGAGCTTTATCGGTGTTTTATTAACTGCTAAATAATTGTAAACTTAGCGCTGCTCATTTAATATTAATGTGTCTGCATTGCATACTTAACTACATAATGTCTGTTCATCGACTTTAATTTTAACTTAAGTTGGTGATAAATTATAATCAATTACATTATATAATAATCAAAATTTTGATATTACTTCTAAATAATATATAATTTAAAAAACACAAAAGAGGGGTGGGGGGGGGGACTAATACTGGCCCCACCCCCACCAAATGTCTCCCCGAGGAAATTTTGCCTTAAATTGCAACGAGGCACCATAGTACGCTAATTTGTTGAGCCTCATCCCAAAGTTTAGTGTCGTTTTATCTGAGATCATGCGAGAAATTGATAGATTTTATCATCTAAAATTGAATGTCTAGACATTTTTGCCGGCCTTAAATTGTCTCTACATGCCTTTTCTACTCTCCATAAAAGGGTTAGGTGGTTGTCTACGCACTCGAGTTTAGCTTTATGACCCATGAGGGAAGGAGCATGCGCTAGACGCATTTTAAGAAAAGAAAAGAAAGGGAGGTTTCACAATATGTGAGGAAAGGTAATAAATGTTTGACAAAATCATATTTGCAGTTGCAAATAATCACTTTAGCGTAGTAACTTTTAAAGCGGTCGTTTAAATTTCGACTTTGAAAACATTTACTTAAGTTATACTAGTGATTGCTCTGATTCGAAAATCCAACATGATATAATATGACTCGCCAAAGAGATGACAATGAAAATGCTTTAGAGCAATGTCCTTCAAGTACTTTCTTATCCCCAATTTGAGAATTTGGGACTAATCATGTTATTAAATCCTAACCTTAGCCGCTCTTTTCAATTGTAAACCAAAATCAATGCTTCACTCTGCACTCCTACCTCGATTGTGATCGCCGCCCCCATCACCACATCTCTCTCTCTCTCTCTCTCTCTCTCTCTCTCTCTCTCTCTCTCTCACAGAGAGTAAATGGCAGCCATCATTCCAACCTCCACACGCAGCGTCGATCTCAAACCTCCCGATGAAGCTCGTGTCCAATTTGATCAACACCATCCGTAGCTCAAATAAAAAGTTTGGGGCTAGAATTTCTTGGGAAGAAAGTTCAAACATAATTTCTCAACTTTTGGGGAAATTTTTTGGCTTTAGGGTTTGATTTATGGAGCAAGTAGAACCAAACTTCTCAAATTAAGGCATGTTGCCAAGCCACGTCATGTATCTATATTATCTAGAGTGTTTATTTCTTAGATGAGTCACGTTAGATTATAATTCTAGAATAATGCGACATGTACTTTTTTTACGGTACAAATGGCTGACGTCACTTGAAAATGATTTTTTAGAAACTATTGTAATCAAATGATCATTTAAAAGGTTATGGCACCAAATGAGCGCCGTACAAAATTTGTGAAACCATTATCGTCCATTTTTTTAGTAGTATTATTAGCCTTTCTCATCCTAGGAAGGCCGACTGGATTTCTTAGTAATCCAAGATGGTAAATGGTTCGGACTTTTATCTATTGAAGCACGTCGTAAAATAAAGTCGGAATCCATTCCTTGATCGATTCTATACAAAAACCCAAATCTGACTTTCATTTCATGTAACGCTAAGGGTAAATATGATGCCTGACTCAATTTTCGAAATCTCTTTTTCATGTGAGCCCCAGCTAAACTCGGTCCAATTTTTCTATCCCTGGGACTGACTCTGTCAAAGGGAAAAGGATCGAAATCTGCACGATTTTACAATTATGTGGCTCTTTACCAATTTTTATCATCTTAAAACCGTAACCCGCAATTTTACAAACCATGAAAGGCTGTTCATGTTCAACCAATTTCGGATCCTTAAGGGAAACCAAACTAGGATCGTGGGGAAAACTCCGTCGGGCTGGGGGCAGGTTGTTTTGTGTGGTGGGTGGGTTTGAAAAGGAGCCATGAATCTGGGGGACATACATTCACCAGAGTAATTAACCATCATAAAAAATAAAAAGAAACTCTAATGGCCTTCGTATAATAGAACAGAGAATCACTTAAAACAAATATAGCCTTGAAACACAGACAGATCCCTGCTGGTCTTTTGGATTTCTTCATTTCGGCAAACGATGTCTTGCTTTGCCCCTGCAGCTATAACCCGACAGGCATTCACCGACACAGACAGAGGCAGGGAGTCAGGGACTACGCCTCAAGGCTTCGTGGCCTTGAAGCGTCTTCTTCACGGACTAAGCGGCAGACCAACGACATGATTTAACAACAGAGGAAAATATACTTCTGTAGACAAAATCTGTTTAGACTTGGCTTGGGTGGGGTGCGCCGGGCAAGGGATGTAGTGCAACGCCCGAGCGACGCGTGAGAGGCCCAGTAGCAAGCTACTGTGGCGGCCTCTTCCCCCTGAAGAAATTAATTTAATATCATGTGGACCGATGGCCCACGTATCAGATATTAAACTGATAAGAACAGATACTACACTTGATCTTAGCCAAAAGGCCGAGAAAGGTATGCTTTTCCCTTTGACCTCACCTCCAATTTTGTTGCCTGCTCCGGTCCGTGACTTCTTTCGACTGGCCTATGTGGGACTTGTTTTCATGGTTTCTCTACGCCAAAAAGAAGAAAGAACAGTCGCAGACTTGGAGGACTCGTGGAAACCTCCGGTGGAGTTGAGATGGGATAAGGATTGAAACAGAAACATGTTTGGCAGTTCGGAGATGACAGAATACTGATTTCGGTTCAGAGATCGAATCCCATCCTCGCAAGAAAGTTTTCGTGGTCGCTTGGCTTAGAAGAGCAATCGATCTGGCGATTGAACACAAATCCACTTAATTATGATGGGGCAGAGAACGAACGAAAACGTGAAAGCTAGAAGTGCGAGCCTTGGTTGTGAAGCAAGGAATCCATGGTCCTATTACTCTTGCTCTTTCATTGTTACCCATGTGACGATGCGAGAGAGCCCAACCGGTGATACAATATTACTCTGTATATGAATAAGTAAAACCGATTAAACTGAACAGAAGTTCGCTCATTTTTTTTGTTTAGGACATTAGTTGCAAGAAACAATTGCTCCATAAGTTTGCATTCTGAAGCCTGAGCTGTTCCTGTGATAACCATGGTTTGAAGCTACTAGTTCAGTTTTCCAGTCTGAAAGTTGTTCAGCGAATGGGGAAAAGGACGTGTGGAGGTGGTCACGTATTTCTTTTCCTGAGCTCGAGCTCGAGCTCGACATTGCCACAATCGTTGGCTACTTTTTTCAGCAAGGAAAGACTCCATGGATAGGCTTTCAGGGGTTTAAACTCTCACAAACCACGAGATAGTCGCATATAAACACTACTAGTGTTGGGATTCTTGTCAAGAGGCGTCTTTTGGTGCAAGGGAGTGCAGTGTTGGGATTCTGATGGAGGGGAACAGGTCTGCTTGAACAATGGTCAAGACTTAAAGCTAGTTAACAGCTAGACAGTGCGCACCCAAGGAGCTAAAACCATGAACACTAGCGACGACACACGTCTAAGGAACCAAGGAACATTTGAGGGAACCCCTCCAGAAATAGGGGTATGCCACTGGGACTGGCTGGGATGAGCACGCGGTATTCTTTAGTACAAAGGCGCTCATCACATGGCCGCGTGGTCTATCCCATGGCCCGACCTCGCCTCTTGTGACAGGCCATGCTGCCCTTGCTCTCGCCTTCCATCCTATGGGGGAACCACTCGTAGGAAGAACTAAGGTGAGCTCTTCTGGGTCCATGAAATTAACTTCTATTGGGACCCCAACGAGAGGGGAAGTATGAAGGGCCAGGGCGCGAGTGGAGTTGGGCCGAGATCACCGTTGCTCTTTACCCCACCATCACCCCGTGCCTCACGTTGGGCGGGGCACGTCCTGGGATGGGATGGAGCGCATTAAGGGTGCGTTTATTTTACGAAAAGTAAATAATTTGAGAAGCATTATCGCTTATATTATATTATTGCAAAAATGATATTTTCATCATTCACGAAAATATTTGAGCATAAACTGTTATCGCTAATGAAAATATTTTTGTATTGGACAATTATTTTAAGAGATACAAACAATCATTTTTAAGAAAATATTTTCCAAATAATTCATCTTCCTCAAATAAACAAGGCCTGAATCTTTTTTACAAATTTTTTTATACCAAAAACCTATTATTGTTAGAGTTTCATAATTATTATAAAGTATCTTACTTTGAGCTTATTTGTATTATATAGTATTAAAGAACGCAATTTCACGAGCAATGCTGCTCCTCTATATTAATGTGTTTGCAGTATTCACTTAATAGACATTTACAACCTGTTATCCTATCCATACTCAAATTTGGACCATCAAACATGGCCCAATTGTCATAACTTTTAAAGAAAATTAAGAACAAAATGATCTTCTTTTGTTCCTCAATTGAAAAGAGGTGTCTTGAGCAATTGGACATATCTGCCATTTCTCTTACTCGAAAACGGTTATTTGATGCTAAATGACGTGACATGACTGGTCAAAGGATTAAAACAAAAAAATGTTTCAAAATAACGTCATCAAACTCCTTTCTTTGCAAATAAAGATTTTAAAATAGACATGGCATATTGTGGAAGGGTTTATACTATTGCTTTCACGATAATCTTTTTCCTACTTTTGTGATCATTGCCAAAATGCAATCCCATCCAAGGAAAATCTATGAAAGAAGAAGATCATACCCAAACACGTGTGTTCTTTGTGTCGGCATGAAGTGTAGTCAGTAGAACACGGTCTTTTTACTATGTCTCTAGACCCACCTCATTTGGTCTAACCCTTATTTGAACATCCAAATTGATCATTAGGGTCTAACTCGATTCAAAGTTTGGTTGATGACACTCACACAGAAAGTGAGGACTGATTTACCTTCGCTAGATCTAGTGGTGTTAGCTCTCTGTTGCATTTGGACTTCTCACAACAACTTTGTTTTTCAAGGAAAAAGCCCCGACGCCCATGACACGATGGAATCTGCAAAATTTTTGTGAGTGAACTACAGCAAATGGAATTCCCATAACTCGAACAACAGCAAATGGATTTCCCGTAACTCAAAGAAGACTATGAATGGCAAATTCACAGAAAATAGAACCTGGTTTCCACCAAAGGAAGGAGTCCTAAAAACTAACGTAGATGCCTCATTCGAGGAAGGATAAGTTAATGAAGCCATTGCGTGCATCTGTCGAGACAGCTCAGGAAGTATCACCACTGACCTCGCAAAATTGGTGAAAGTCGCATTTGCGGCACAAGCGGAAGCCATGGCTGTGTTTGAAGCCCTCCAACACGCCTCTAATAGCTTTTCCTAGTTTGGTTCTATCTTAGGTGAGTCAAATCGGTCTGACTTGGTTGATGCCCTGATAAGCCAAAATTCCGATCACTTCAATTGGAAAGAGAGACTACTTATCAATGATTGCTTAAAATCTATGATCATACCATCTAAGGTTCTCTTAATTAGCCCAATGCCCTAGGTCTTCTAATGCATTTGTTGACTGGATCGCGAAATCTCAAAGGCTGAATCGTCTTCCACAAAATTGAATTTTTGTCCTTCCTCAGGCCATTTGGTCCTTGCTATATATGGTCACTTTTAACACCGCATTTACTGCCCTCTTCGGCTGTTGCCTCTCTCTCTCTCTCTCTCTCTCTCTCTCTCTCTCTCTCTCTCTCTCTCTCTAGCGAGAACGCTCATGTTCGATTCCACCAATGCCTTGGTTGCAGCAGGATGCGGCGGCACCACAACTTGCTGGACAATCCCTTCGAATCGAAGCTGGAACATGGGGCCAAGGTTTTCCAGTAATAAAACTAAACGCGATTTCTCAATTTCTGCCATGTCGAAGTTGGGCTTGAGGGTTGGTTTATGGTGCAAAACGACTCTAATTTCTCAACTTCTGCCATATTAATGCTGTCAAATGATCCTGTTTGATCTATAACTTGAGTTTGGTTTATATCTTGAGTGTCGATATCGTTATTGAGTCACATTGGATTATTTGTTCCTAGTAATGCTACATACGATCTTACAGTGATGCAAGAAGTCGATATCACTTTAAAATGATTGATTTTTAGAAATTATTGTCCTTATATGATCCCTTGAAAAGTTACTACAGCAAACGAGTGCTTTTTTCCAAAAAAAAAATGGGGCATTGTTAATATCCTTTTTTCTTCTTCGTTTTTTAACATTCTTCGGGCCTTTGTCATTGTAGTAAGGGCGGTCGGATATCGCCTTGGTCTGAGATTGTGAATGGATTGAACCAGCCAATCTATTGAAGCCCATCATAGAGTAAACTACGAAATCGTTCCTTGATTTATTGCTCACATACCAAAAGGCCGGATATATTTTCATCTCGCGTAGCGCACAGGCAAATATGATGCCGATCTCATTCGTCAATGCCGCTGTTTTACGGGGGGGCCCAATTGCGTAGTCCAACCTTTCGGTCAACTCGGTCACAATACATCACGTTTGCACGACTTTGCGATTTTGTCCGATATCTATAGTTTTAGGGCGCGTTTGGTAACGATTCTCGTCCCAGAAATGAATTTTTTTTTTTACAATGAGTTTTTTTTTTTAGAAATGGTTTTCAAATGACTTATTGGGAAGAGAAACGTATTTGGAAATTATACAAAATTTTTGTCCCTGTGATAGAAAAATAACAGAAATGCATTTGGTAGTTATACAAAAATTGTCCCTGAAATAGAAAAATAAGAGAAATGTGGCGGCTAGCGTATAAGAAAGTTAGCTTATCTTTTGATACTGTTCATTCTCGTCCCAGAAACAGAAAATCAAAAAAAAAATTGTTCTCATTTCTCGTCACAAATCCATCCCCAGCCATTTTTTCATTCCGGGAACAGAATGAGAATGATAATTTGCCAAACAGGTTTTTCGTCCCAAACTCGTCCACGGATGAAAAACTGAGAACAAGAATGGTTACCAAATGCATCCTACTATCTCCAACCACAACCGCGGATCCTTACAAACAAAATTGTAGTTTTAATAGGGGAAAATTAAAAAAAAAAAACAAATTTAGGACCTTAGGGAAAATCTCGTCGGGCCGGGCTGGGTGAGTTTGTTTTCGTGGTGGGCGGGTTTGCGAACGAGCCATGAATCGCGGGACATCTTGCCGTAACGAGGAAAAATGATTCTCTGCCGGCAAGTCAGGTGACCTACAGACAGGGAACCGTTGGATGGAGGAAAAGCCCTCCTATTGTAGGGGGGCACATCCATCCAACGGATGAGATCGCCTGACCATCCTAACGCGCGATCAGGCGATTCGGGTCCCGTAACGAGAGGCTCCATTGCTCGTTGCATTGCAAGAACAGAACCACTTTGGCAAAAATATACCGGGCGACAACACGGGCAGATCCCTCGGTCTTTTGGATTCCTCGCCTCATCATGATGCTGCTTTGGCTCCTGCGAGTACCCAATTATCGCTCGCGAACCAGGAGAGACAAGAGGGTCAGACACCCCCCACCTAAAAGCTTCGTGGGTCACCTATTTCGTGACACATTTTACTTCCCAAAAGCAAAAGTCAAAATTTGCGGGGCGTCCGGCAGTCGACAAATATAATAGAACTCATTCCATCATCGAAGATTCCATCATCGAAGACTGAGATGCCGAGGAAGCTTTTTAACCTACTCCAAGGACTAGCCATTCGCCTTGTCCGGGTCATCTCGTATCGTTAGGAATAGTTCTGACGTGATTCCGAATTTACTTGGCACGTTAGGAATCTTCATATGGAATTTCATCTTAGGAGTCTCTCGAAACTGTTCTTTGTTGTCTGTCCTCCATCTGCGAGAATTGAGTGGGTACCAGGTGGAGAAAGCACCTCATATAGCCGTTAACAACTAAACCAATACTTATTGTGCTACTTTTCACACTAACTCATATGTGAAAAAGCACATATTAATCAATTCGATGATATCATATTGGCATTTTCATGAGTCCTAAGCTTCGTGATAGAAGTCTTTGGATATACATTAATGGACAAGAGACGTCGAAGTGCACGCAATAATACAATAGCCGGCCCACGGGAAGATTAGATGATGTCCCACAAGCCAAAAGAATGACCATTTGCCTTCGGTTGTCAAATTGATTGCGTCCCTAATTAACGCCGTGACACAACCTTAGAACTATCAATGATTACTACCTCTCCTTAACACAGGTCGCTAGGTTAAGAGAGAGCAGTAACTTGGCCATCTTTTCAATGCTTTCTTTCTCGCGTCAGTCTGTTCTCTGTCCCAATAATTACAGACAGTAAACCGCATATGTAAGATATAAGTAAAGGGTTTCCCTAGTTAGTAAAAAATGATCAAGACGCTGTCTCTTGAAAGCCCGAGGTTTTAGTTTCTACAGTTGATGTACGTTCTTGAGATTTCGGCCCTTCAGAAGAGAATTTCCTCGAGGATCTTAGCCCCGTCTTATCTTTGCCGTTCTTGAACCGGATCACAAAGCCAGGTGAACTTGGTATGCGGCCCTAGATTTCAATACTGGTATTTTTAAATTTAGAACGGGCGGATTGGTAACTGATATATGCTTCGATTCAATGTTACTCACTTGGGCAAATTAGTCCAAAGTCAATCAAGCCCGATGCCACTATAGTTCTACTGGTCATCTGCTAGACCTCTGTAATTATTTTACTTGCAAGCCCCGTTCATGCTAGCAGGATCAAGCTCAAAATCCAGTAATTGTGTAAGCTAACTCGTGCATTTGCCCCGGGCTCAACCACCTCCCACAATGAACCACTACCTTCGTACTCGAATCATCCAAGTGCAAGCAACCCGTGCTTTGCCCATCCGAACAATTCTCCATACAATTGACTCATCTCCATTCCACCCCGTGACCTTGTTTCAAGCACTTCTGGTCCATGGCCGTGATCCATGTCCGACGCAAGCGCAAGGCTGCACCTTGTGCTATAACACTGCACCAATTTTAAAGCAGGGATGCTAGCCCAAATACAAGCGCATTCGTCGTTTTACCACTGAACCAATCATCAACAGTCTAAACCATCGATCATTCCTTTCGATTCATGCCTATCCGGGATACCTCTCGAACTACCATTTTCTCTAAATTAAACCCCAAACAATCATGACAATGTCCAACCGTTCTGAATCAGCCGGATTCACTGCATCAACGGCGGAACGCATTTCTGTTGTTGCTGCCACCGACGAAGTGACTCGAAAATCGAATGGGTACGTGCTTCAGGCAAAATCACCTTCCCTTTGGATCCAAAAACCGACACAGGTGAGGTGAGGGGGGGCTGAACCAATCTGGGTTCTTGCAGGCCACGAGGAAAACAGTTTTCTACGTTCTCATGTGATGTTATCTGCCGTAAACGACGGACGGAGATTTGTCGCTGCTGTGAAAATGTACAAATCTAAGACTGAACATCGATCTGCGTCCCGCTCACAAGTCCGCACACATTTGTTCCATCAAAGGAACTGTTGGCATGCGAATGGGAATGGTAATTGGACAAATTCATGTGTTTAAACCCTGCCCGTTAATGCCAAAGTCCAACATATGAAACGGGAGGCCGAGGTAGTCCGGACGGTGCAGGCTTTGGATTCTCTTGGATTACATGAAATTTGTAAGAGATGGAGGAAATTGTCGCCGAGGTGGGAAACTTTGCACGTGCGCGCAATCCACACATCCCTGCCCATTGTTTGTGTGGCATTATAAAGTTGGATCCGGATGGTAAAAAAATCGTGATGTCGAGCTGCTTCCGTCTCATTCGATGTTTTAGATTTATCTTGATGGGATCGACCAATCACGTTATCCACATGATTTATGCATCTCATCCCGTTTAGTACGTTGTATATTGTGATTAGAATTGATGAAATCGTACATTGAGTATGTTGGAAGTATATTTCACATTGCTTTTCATTAGATAATTTAATGTTTGATTTGGAGTTATATGAATACCAAGCGCACTTTCAACTCTTTCTCTCTATCTCTCTCTCTCTTGTGTTAGAAAAGGGTTTGCACCCAAAAAAACAAAAGACGAGTTTCAGCCCGGACCAACACGGCTAGCTTAGATTGACATATCAAAGACTCGAAAGGGTTGGATTAAGCTTTTAAGATTCAAACTCGTAACCTCGTGAAAAAATAGAAGGCGCACATGTTCCTAATTCCATGGCGCTTAGCAACGAATACTGTAAGGGCTTACTTTGGAGCTAGCGTGCTATGTCATGTCTGGTAATTCGCTTCCTTAACATAGTCTTCCAAGTTTTCACCATAAGAGCCAAAGTTTCCGACACACAAAATTTGGTACATTTGCGAAGACGGGTTCTAGAAATGGACTTCCATTTTGTGCACGATGGCCTGTCAATTTGAGTGAAGGTAGGGCTGGTATCTGGCCCGCGTCCCCTCATGAATACAGTTTGTATAGGTGTGTTTCCACAAATATTCTTATCTACCTGTATTTCCCTTTACCCATAATTGATACACGAACTTTGCAAATAGAAAAAGGCCGGACAGAAATCTCGATATCTTATTGAGACTTCAAAGCCTCTTGCTCAGCGATCCTCTCCCTCTTCGTCATAGCCTTTTGTCATCTCTTAAACCATCGCACCTCGCAATATATTGCTCTTTGATGGATGTCAATTGATTGTTACATATGCAGTCGACCGAACTTTCATTGGCACGTTACGCCTCCGTTGGATGCGACGGATAGAGGAATTCAAAAGATTTTAGTCGTTAATAGAACAATGAAAATTGCCTCATAAATTATTGATATTACATACGAAATGCAATCAAACTCTATGTTTCAATAAGGGCGAATAAGTTTTGAATCTTTTATTACAAGTGCGACGAGTCTTGGAAACTTTTTACCGGTCGGTGCACCTCACGTTATAAAATCTGTAGTGGAAAGTACATCTAGGCTTCTGCGCACTCGATTTTGGCGCGCTTCGTGAATAATAGCATACATTATTAAGCAACAAAATTTAATTGCAAATTTAATTTTTATGCCAATCTGCCATGAAGTTGCGTTACACCTACTCCTTGAAACTTTATTCTTCCATTCCATGACATGCCCCCACCATCCTCCCCTTTACATTCTATCCTGACCTTCTTTTCCTTTCCTTTACTCTGTGCTTTCCCCTTTCTTCTTCCCTCGTTCACTTTACACCTGTCTCTCTCATGACATGAACACAGAACGCAGCTTTCAGGAGTTGCAACTTGCAAGCGACTCACTGAGCCCATGAAAAGCTGAGACTTCCATCCCTGCAACAATGGCGAGCTTCGGATCATCACCCTCCCCGTCCTTCTTTAGCAAGTTCCGCTCCCTCCTCCTTCTCCTCCTCCTCCACCTCGGCTGCTTCATCTCCTCCTCCTCCTACCCCGGCGCCGCCACCACGACCTCCAAGAAACGCAAAGCCTCTCCGACCGTCTCCCACTTCAAGCCCCGCAAAGCTCTCTCTTCCTCCTTGGCATACCTCAAGCGCATCTTCATCTCCAAACCTCGAACATCTCACCCGCCAACGCCCTCTCTCGCCTCCGCCCGAAACTCCCAACGATCCATAGTCGCCCTAGTCCCGCCGCCTGAAGCTCAAGCCTTCGCGGAGCTCATCTCGACCCCACCCCGCGAGAAACCCAGGCAAGGGACCCTCCTTCAAGAGGAGCCCGACCACGCCAACCTGTTCTTCCCCATTTGCAACGACGCAATCTTCCCGTGCACGTCCTGTGGCGAGGTCTTCCCGAAGTCGCAGCTCCTCGAGCAGCATCACGCGACGCAGCACGCAGTGTCGGAGCTCATCGGCGAGGACTCCGGCCGCAACATTGTCCAGATCATACTCCAGACGGGTTGGCCCGCGGGCAGGGGCCTGAGGGTATTCCGGATCCTGAAGATCCACCACAGCCCGAGGACACTGTCGCGGTTCGAGGAGTACCGTGAGTCGGTGAAGGCACGGGCCGCTCGGGCCGCCAGGAGGCGGGACGAGCGGTGCGTCGCTGACGGCAACGAGCTCCTCCGGTTCCACTGCTCGACATTCACGTGTGACCTGGGGCAAGACGGTAAATCCAGCATCTGTAGCCAGCAATACTGCAACGTGTGTGGGATCATCAAGTCGGGCTTCTCGAAGAAGCTGGACGGCATTTCGACGCTGTCGAGCGGGTGGAGGGCGCACGCGACGCTCCCGGACGAGGTGGTGGAGGAGTTCGCGTTCATGCACGTGAAGCGGGCCATGCTGGTGTGCCGGGTCATAGCGGGTCGGGTGGGGTGCGAGGCGGACGACGTGGACAAGGAGGAGGGCGGGGGGTTCGACTCGGTCGTCGGGCGGGGCGGCAGCGGGGCTCTCACGAGGTTGGACGACGAGGATCTGCTGGTCTTCAATCCGAGGGCCGTGCTGCCTTGCTTCGTGATCGTGTACACCGTGTGAGCGAGCCGCGTGGAGAACTACGCACAATAATTACGGGACATGGAAAAAGCTTGTCGCTCTCTTTTGAGGTTTGCATGAGTTTGATGCATGTGGTTGTGTTGGGTATCATTAGTCATTAACATCATGCCATGCCATGCCAGTGTGTGATTGTGAACAGGTATGGATTAGAGTAATTTCTGCTTTTCTTTCTCTCTTTTGGGGCGCATCAATTAGAGATTTTGAGGTGGTTGCAAGTTGATTTAGTATTTATGTAGTGGCAAATTAGGTGGGAGATAGAGAAGTTTTGGTTGTGCAACAACTCTACTTAATACAATGTGTATAAGCAAAAAAATATTAAAAGGACATTAGTGATCCAATGAGCTTGATAAGAGCATAAGTCTTTGTCGTCCTGTCTATTTAATGATCTAAGTAATGAGATTTTCGATCTCGCGAATATCAATCGTATATAATTCGAAAATGATTGTGTTGAGGATCGAAATTTTTTCATATTTAATCGCTTAACGAGGATCATTCGAGCATTTGTATATGATCAAATCTCTAGAATAATGCGTCTTAGGTGCCCAATGGGAATGGCCCCGTTCACTTGATCAATCCACTCGTACTTGTATTTACTTCTCGTTTTAAGGAGAAATTATCTTGTTGTATAAGCTTAAACAGAGCAGAGGGAAATACTTCCCCATGTAAAGTAAGATTATACCCGGATTTTAAGAAAGATTCATAATAACAAAACAAAAAGCAAACTCACATCTCTTAAGTCTATTATATTTGTGGCACGGCCTACAAGAACCATTTCCATGGCCGCCCCCCACTATTCAACAGCATTAAACATTCGCAACAATTATGTCAGTCCATCTTCCTGCCGTCTTACATGGAGTAACTAGCACAATCATAATTCTTTCAATCGAAAAAGAAGACTATGATATGCGATGTTTTACTATGAAAGAGTTTCTGGAAGCAATAGAGAACAGTGAGTCATTTTTCACAAAATAAAAGGAATAAATCAGAGAAAAAACATAGTATAGAAAAGGCAGAGCAAAGGATTGGCACAGTTGAGTGAAGCGCCGGAGGATTTCCAATTCGAGAATAGAAGGCCAGCTGCCGAAATTCTCCATCAATTACGTGTAAACTATTTTGAGTCTGGATCATTTGCTCAGGCAAAAGGCTTACACTTTGACCGGTTAACAAGGCTTGCATAGTAATCTGCGAATCTTTAGGCAGTCAAGTCTCCACGCCTATGTTTTCGAATCAGAAAAAAAGAGGGACACGGGTCCACAAGATTTCTCTCTTCGCTCCATTATGTAATTTCTCTATGTAGAAGAGAAATGACTCTTCGCAATGTCAAAAGAGGTCATCGTCATGAGTTGACACTCCTTCGTTACGAAGGATCGGAGTCGATGACGCTCAGTGCTCATCATAGTCGGCACAGAGCCGGGCTGTGCATAACCTCGACAGTGCTTGGATTAAGCAGAAAATGGCCCACTCGAGCTCTTTAGTTTATCTGAGCGGCGTTATTCAAGGCCTTTTGGCGCATGCATGCGGAGGCATGTAGCCCCCATAATTTATAAGAAAATGTCAATAGGAAGACATTGGGTTATGTACCGCAGGCCTATCGAGTTAGCCATGAATGTAGGTCAAAAGAGAAGATGGGAATCGACCGCACTTGAGGCTAGTCTATCGCCATCGCAGAACTGTACTCGTCGTGCTTGGTCGGCAGTTAGTAGAGCAAGGGACAAACTATTCAGAAAGAATGCATTACTCCCATAACCCCGACTCGAGTGAGTATAATAGGACACGGCTGTCAAACAATATCCGGATGGAGTTGCTAGGACATGGGTATTGATTCGGGAAGGTCTAGATCTATAATTTAACGAATGAACGATGTCACGCGTGACAAAGATGGTAAATGAGTGTACATATCAAAACACGTTACAAAGGAGGATAAGATGAACTTCACATGTAAAACTAGCAAAGGGCTAAGTGATATTCGGGTGTGAAGGTGACGATGGCTATCTTTATCACTGTCCCGGCCAGAGCGCGGGGCAGTGAGAGGTCCCTTACGAAAATAGCCATTTCGATATTCCCGTGAGTAATGAAATTCACATCTTCGATCGAAACGATTACACATCAGACATAGACACGGTACGCACGAGATGAATTAGTAAAAGCCATACAGCAATGAGTTATTCAAGCATCGATTGAATAGTTAAAGGGCCCCATGAGATGGAGCGAAATAATTGAGTGGAGGGGGTGACCGGGTGTGTTGACAATTGTCCCGCTCAAATTGGAGTCATTGGATGATGGGATGAGGTCGTTTCAATTCCATCCATACATCTCCATCTCCCAAGATTCTCTGCTTTCTGAATGTGCACATCATACACGACACGACTAGAAAGATAAGCTGTCGGCGGACATATCTTCGGCTGGGCCGTTCGGATCGAGCAGTTCCCTCACACGTAAGAGACGACAAGCATCCGTCAAGCTCGTGTCCCGTTAAACAGATAGAATACGGTGAGAAAAGCCGCACGATACGGAACAAGTTCGAACGAAGCAGCAATGGATGCAACTCAACTCACATGTAGGTCTTCAGTTCGTAGAATGACAGTTCTATACGGCGGTTTGAAAAAAGATTGGACTGGACTGAACCGCTAAATATCATTCCAATTCAGTTTGTGAACCAGACTTTTAAAATTACTTCCCCATATCGACTGAGCCGACAATTTCGGTCCTATGTGGTTCAATTTGGCGGTAGCTGTATACTCAATCCCAGAACACTTTTGGAGTGAATGTCGACCATAGTTAAACTTAACTGGATGTCCTTTGGATCAATCTTCTCGAGGTCACTGGTCTTTGCAGCTGGCCACACTATTGTGCTCAGTGGTTCAAATCGGGTATTGAAAATCTGGCCCAACACGATATTGGACTGATCTATTAACCTCTAATTCACGGTATGTGATCCAGCTTAAGAAGATTATTTCCATGGGTGTCAAAATTGAACACTATACCCAAACACAAAACATGACTCGACCCTAATATTCATGTATTTGTCGGTCGGAAAATCGTTTAAATTCTTGAACATTATAGTAGTTCCCGATTAGATCGGGTTGACCCAAAGAGAAAGTATCCATGTTCTCTTAATCTCCATAATAAACATACATATAAACACAATTCGACATGAATGTTTAGGTTACATTCTTATAGTATTTTTGGTCGGATCGGAATAAGTGCACATCTATAACGTTTTCAGGTCGAGTATCACAAAACCCAATTTGATCCATTGATTGACATCCCAATTATCACTCCCTCTCCCAGGTCTCTTGCCCACCTTGTTTCATCAGCGTTAGTTACTTGCTTTGCAGCCTTTTGTTTTGATTATGTAGCATACGTAATTTTCTTGGTTAGGGAAAAAAAATACATGTCTGGTATACTTTCAAAGCGAGAACATATTTGGATGTACAGGACTTTGTGATTCGCATCAAAGCGAAGTCACATGGAGCAGGGTGCGATAGGATTAAAATAGAATTGAGAAGCTTCTCAAGCGCTAATATTTAATCAAGCCAGCCGACACCGCGATCATCAAAAGCAAAGGAAGCAAGATTTGAGTATTTATTAGAGTATTGACAACTATTTTAATCAATCTAGATGATGATGTCACAAAAATTCGATTTCAATAAAAATTAAGAAAATACCATATGGTTAAGCATTCTTATCTTTTTTGCTCACTCATGATATGACATTATTTTTCAAATGCTAAGAAAAAAAATCATTTAACATAATACAATTGTTAGATACGATTCGAGTTTATATAGTTATTGCCTTGGAAGCACTCAAGACTCGCTTCCTAAACAAAGTCTTAAAACAAGATTTTATCCTTGAAACGCAAAATTAATTTACCAAAATCGAATAACCAAGTGATGCATCGAATCATCACTAACTTTGTGATATTGTTGCTTATTATATTATTTGATTTTTTTTAGGAGAATATCACATAAAACATCAAACTATATCCACCGTGAGACATTTGATCTAATCTTTTTTTTACGACACTAGAACTCTCATATTTTTAGCCGTGTCACATATTTTGAGTAATTCCATTGACCAGTACCATTTAAAACATGCCTAAATGAACGACAGAAGATAAGTAGTATTGGCATGAAACCTAATTATCTCAAATGATATAAAAATAACGTCATCTTGGCTGGAATATCATCTAATAAAGCTTTGACGTCACACGAGTACACAGTTTGTATATTTGACGTCATAAGAAAAAAAAATCAGTGTAAATATGTTAGTGAGTATATATAAGTTGATATTTTTCGCTGTTTTGAAAAATATCGGGGCCCACCTTAATTTGCGCGCAAAAGCTGATTCGGAAGATCTCCCGCTCGGCTTTGCTGCTCCTCCTTTACAGTCTCTTCCCGCTTCCCAAGCGACCGATTCGCCCGTACGCGAGGACACCTAAGCGAAGCTTGACCTCCTCCCTCCTCCCTCCTCCCTCCTCCATCTTCCTCTCCTCCTTCTTCCTTCCTCAGTTCCGAAGCGAGCACAAGCGGGGAAGAGGTGCCGCGGAATGGCAGCCATTGATGCTGGATTTGACTTTTGCGACCCTCGGGAATTGTTCCGTCCCGACTATTTATTTTTCGCACTTCCGGATCACCGACCGTCCGATCCCCACCTCTCTCGCTCCCAGGAATCTCGTTCTCTGTTCCTCATTACTCCTGTTGTCGCCCTTCGAAGATTCATCCCGCAGCTCGCTATCTTCTCTATCTCTCTCTCTCTTCGCCCTTTGCGTGCTCTCGGAAAAGATCTCTCGCTTCGTCACGCGTTCTGCATTGTTTTCTGGTGATTTTGCCGACTGGAGCTGGCGCATGCTTTCGGCTTCCTCCCCATACCCCCCTCCCTACTCTAAAGCAATCGCTTGGAGTCCTGCTCTGCGCGCGTAACTGCGTTTCCTTTGCGGGCGTGCGTGCGTGTGGTGGAATTGCTCCGCTGTTGGCTTTGGAGGAACGACTTCGGACTTCCGCGTGGTCCCGCGATTCGCCGTGTATGTGTTCCCTGTTCATTTCGTGTTTTTCCTTTTTCTCGTGGGTTCGCGCAATTCCAGAGCTCGAATCAGTCCTCTTTTTTTGAGCTCGACTGTTTGGTTTGGAGAAAATATGGAATCTGATAGGATGAAATCAGCTGAACAAGTGGGGCTCGGGCAGAGATGATTATTGCTTTTCCAATTTCTTCCTTCTGAGTTCGTGGGATAACATTTGGGTGCTTAGTGATGTCGTTTTGACTGTGCAAGAAGCAAAAAGCCAATGCAGGAATGGATTCTCTCATCTCCAGTACTTATTTGGACGGATACCCCTTAGTTCCTTGAAATTTTCTCATAGCAAGACTTTTTCTCGTTTCCAATTTTAGCCGATATCTCAGAGTTTTCTTCCACTTGGCACTGGTAGTGGAGTGATATAAAACTTGGCGATGACTTAGAACCCATTTCCGAATGAATTTCTAATGGCGATGCATCGTGAGCCCATAGAGATATCGTCGTAGAGCAGTCGGCTATTAATTTACTGGTTCTAGGTTGGAATACTATGCTTTTCCTTAAACCTTCTAATGTCCCCTTATAAAAATTAACCTCCATTCTCGTCAGCATGCAGATGTCTGGCATGTCATCCAATTTCAACTTAGATGCCATCAACCGTCACGGCTATGAGGAGCACGAGATAAGCCATTTAAATGGGGAGGTGGCGTCGTCAGGTGCAAGAAGTAATTTAGCATTCATGATGCAAGATGATGCTGAAAGGCAAGGACTGAGATTAATTAATGGCACCATGTCCAACAAAGAACATAGATCAATTAACGACAGGTAGGATAACATCTCTCACTGAATTTAGCTTCACTATAAAGTCTCAAAGCTTATATCTGATGTGTCCAGCCAATTGCTGCTAACCAAGTAACTTCTCAAACCCGTTCATGCAGTGGATGAATTGTAATTTTACATAGAGAAATAATGTTTGAGCCTCAGACTGCTTATAGATACAGGCAGAACACAATCTAATGACTTAGCATAACCACTAAGCAGGTTTTCTAGAGGGAACCGAGCTGCTATGAGTGAAAGTATCGGCCTTCCGATTCATGATGGTGCAAAGCATGAGAATAGATCAGCAAGAAGATCTGGACCTCTGGTATCTGGAACAGCTTACTGCATTTCCTCTTGCAGTATGATATTGCTAAACAAAGTTGTCCTATCGAGTTATGACTTCGGGGCTGGAATAAGTTTGATGTTTTATCAAGTATGTTATCTCTTCCTTTCAAGCATTATGGCATATACTATTAAATGAATTCTGCGGGTTAGGATCCTGAGTATATGCATTATTATCTACTCCTCGATTAGGGCAAGCGATTTGAGAGACTGAGTTTTGCTTGACTTGACCGCAGAATTTGATTAGTGCGCTAATCGTCACTGTCCTGGGTCTGTGCGGAGTAGTTTCAGTGGAAAAACTCAATTGGAAGCTCATTAGGGTCTGGATCCCTGTGAATATTATCTTCATTGGCATGCTTGTTTCAGGCATGTATAGGTACGTCAACAACAGTTTGTGCAATTGTAGTTTCATGAGGTAGCTGGAAGCCAAGTTTGAAAGATGTTAATGAAAGTACAGGCTCATCCTTGTTCTTGTGTTTTATCATTCCCCTAGATGAAATGTTTTCCAAAATAATATACTTAATACTCTCTTGCATTTTCTCTCCAGTTTGAGATATATAAACATCGCAATGGTGACAATTTTGAAGAATATGACAAATATTCTGACAGCAATTGGTGAATTGTATATATTCCGGAAGCACCAGAACCAGAAGGTTTGGATTGCTATGTTTCTAATGGTAATGGTCCTCCTCCACTACTCCTTAGTTGCACATGTAAATACACTCTTTGTTATTGGTTGAAGAGGAGACCCCTGGTTTTCTCAATCTTTCCTTCAACCTGAGATGTAACCTGGATGAGTTAAAGATCAGCTTCCTATTTTTGTTGTTGCTTAAAGGACTTCTACTTTTAAACACTAAACTGTATGCCTTAGAAAAAGGCTCCAGCATGAAGCAGATTACCAGTAAATTATACTTCTGCATGATTAGACATTGTTCCCTCAGAATCTGCGACTGTCGATATATCTCTTTGTTCTCTTGCTCTTTTTGGAACAGCAGAAACCTGAGAAAGTCTTTCTCGTGATCCCATTGTCAGAATTCTTCGATGGTCCCGTGATTGTGACTTGGCTCTTCTTGAAGAGTTTCTAGATGACTTATACGAAGTTAATCATCCATATTGGGAAAATCATCCCACATTGAGAAAAATGACTATAACTGAAAAACTGGACTCTAGACAGATCTCATTCTCTTTTTTCAGGGCATCGAAAAAATAGGCCTAAAAATTGATCATGTTAATCAGTTTTTCAATCCACCCTTTTTTATCTGCTTTAAGATTTGAGAGCTATGCATATATGGTTCCTAAATTGAACTTTGCACAAAGTTACTGCAGCATAAGAATCTCGTAATTCTGTCTGCATCATAGTAAAACTCTGTATACTTTCTCATTTCCCACTTCAGGATGTACATTATGAGCAATGGGTGCTAAATATATCTACTGCTGCAGATAATCTCTGCCATCAGTGGTGGCATCACAGACCTCTCCTTTGATTCAGTTGGCTACGCCTGGCAACTTTCTAATTGTGTTTTGACAGCAAGTTATTCGGTATGAAATTTTTCCTTGTTTCATTGGCTCATTCTCAATCTTATCTGTCAAATTAGCGATTTTTCAGAAGATTGCTTTAAATCGTTAGATTGGTGGAAGTAGTCTTAAATAGTACTTGTCTGGCACAGATCCATTCTCTGCATCACTTTCTAATCAACATGCTATATTTGTATTTATCACAGCTCACTCTGCGTCGGGTGATGGACAGAGCTAAACAATTTACAAGATCCGGATCTCTCAATGAAGTCTCAATGGTCTTGCTGAATAATTTATTATCTCTACCTTTCGCCATCTTCTTGATCCTACTCTTTGGTGAATGGCAGTACATAGTAAATACGTAAAGATCAACTGTTTCACCACTTCAGCTTACATGCCATTTCCTTCAAAGCTATTGTTACCTTATCTCACATGTTTGGGGATATGCAGGGACGTAATCAGAATGCCCATGTTTTGGGTTGCTGTGACAGCTAGTGGATTGTTTGGACTCGCCATCAGCTTTACCTCCATGTGGTTTCTGCATCAAACTGGGCCAACCACTTACAGGTACTTTATAATGGCAGGACTTGTCATTAGGTCAAAAGTTTCTCTTGATGATGTCCAATTCAACATGCAAATCTGGAAACGACTTTATTGTCTTTTCTTGTTGCAATTGCTCAATCAAGTACATTAGATAGAACTATTTGAAAAAGTTAGAGGATTACAGGGTGCATCCTTTACATGTTCTGCTTGTGTATAACGGTTATCTCTTCCAACCAATAATACTGGACCTTGGGTCATAGATTTGCTGATAAATTCAATTCACTCTCTACCTCAAATTACTCTCCAATGATTTCTCAATACACCTGTTTTAAGTACTTATTGGATATCTCGTATCCCTCATGAGGTCTCGTCTTATCTTTTTATGCAGCACAACTAAACTGTTATGCGCTTGTCATTTGACTTATGCGTCATACATTCTTTTGCAGTCTGGTGGGTTCCTTGAACAAGATTCCCATCTCTATTGCTGGTCTACTGGTGTTCAAGGTTCCACTAAGCATACCGAACTTTTTCAGCATTCTATTTGGTAATCTCTGAAATTACTCCAAAGTCAATGCTAAATTTGCTCACTTGCAGAATATATTACATCTCATGCGGAATCTTTGTTCCAGGTCTATTTGCCGGAATATTTTTTGCAAGAGCCAAAATGTCTTGATCCCAAAACTTAGGCATTCCATGAAGGAAACTTATTCTGGCTGATATCCTGATTCCTGATGGATGAACGACCAGAGGTTCTGCACACAATGATGACATTTTCCATGTTTTCCACAACCAAATTTTGGGGCGCACTCAATTCAGGGCAGTTTTCTTGTCTAAAAATTTCGGGCATTCCGATTTCGAAGTGATCATGATCTCCATTGACCAGTAGCAAAGTAACATTTTGCAAGCGTGCTGTATTATAGACAATCTAGGGAAAAAGCAGCAAAATGATTTTTCCCTCACAGAACAGCTTTCCGAGGAATTCGTATCAGAGCTCTGCTAATGCAGCACTCTTCAATTCGACCATTCGGTGCTCTCGATTTATTATCAATCTTGGCTTCAGTACAATCTTGACGACAATTTATATCGCCTCTTTGAGTGACAAATTTATGACAAACTCAGGTGCATTGGTAATATCAATTTGCATGATCACTAGAATCGCGTTGTAAAAAGTTTCAGCAAACAGGATTTCTGGAACGGATTGCAGAGGAACTCGTTCGTTCCTCAACCACGTACTTCGACAACAATCTTTGCCGACCCCGGCGACCCGGGCACTTGTTCGATAGGCAAGTAAACTTGCATAATTTATAGCTTATCTCTGTCATGTGAAAGTCGACATGTTACAGATTTGAATATTACGCCTTCATGGTTAAAATGACTATAAAGGTAATCTCGGACCATTGGCCGATAAAAGGTTTTTTAATTGGAGTAGGTTTCTGGTTAAATGGTTTTCTAGTAAGAGAAGGTTTCTAGTTTACTATTTTGGATCTAATTCTTGTTTATATAAGAAGTGGGATTGCTTTGTGAAGAGTATCAAAGGGACGTTATTCTTGTGAGTTACATCCCTAGTGATTGAAGCCATGAAAATCTTGTTTTAAAATTTGTCTAATTTTTTGTTAGATTGAGAGATTGTTTTGCGAGGAAGTGTGAGTTATTTAGTTTAGATTACTTGATTGTGGTTGTAATTTTCATTGTATTACTTGATTTATAATGAAATACTATGCTACTTTAGGTGCGTGGATGTAGGTCATGTTGATTGAACCACATAAATTAGATGTCTGATTTATTTCCTTATCTAGTTCTTCTATTATTCATACTTGACTTTTGCGACAATTGCAATCTAAGCCATATCTGGCTAAATTAAAGCAAATCGATGGTTAGAGAAGAAGGAAAAGTGAAAATTAATAACTATAATGGAAATAATTTTGATTTCTAAAAGGTGCATATTGAGAATTATCTTTATTAGATTAATCTGCACTTGCTCTTGCCTCGGAGGAAGTCAAACTCAATGAAGCAAGCAAATTGGCTATTAGTTACTGATATTGACTCACAATCTCGCGTCACTGTGGGGTCGATGAAGGCATTGACGGACATGTATGAGAGCCTCTGCAATCAACAAAGTCTATTTAATACGACATTTGCTTAACTTAACGATGCGCATTGGTTGATGATCATATTAATGAATTCAATATGGTTGTTAATTATTTGAGTTCAATTTAAATTAACTTTGAAGATGAGATATCTATTCAATTATCCTCATTGGTTTGGTCGATAGTTGGAATGCTAACATTACTACAATTAGTTATTTCTCTATATCAACAAGCCTAGCATTTAATGGGGTTCGTAATTTAATTCTGTGTGAAGACATTTGTAGGAGAGATCTAGTGAATATGTGCTTGCTACTTTAGTAGGTGAAGGTAGAAGGTAGGTGAAGGTAGAGGAAGACTAGTTCTTACGTTAGCATAAACAATGGGAACAGTAACAAATGTAATCAACCTAGAACTGTGGTGTAGTCTGTTGGTGTTGCGGCGAGATGGACATCTTAAAAGGGATTGCCTAAGATAAGGAACGGAAGGGGTAAGGAAATTAGAGTTTAGTCTCCATATGATGTTGCAACTATAGCTGATTATAGTTCAGATAGTGATGATTATTCTTGCTCGTCATTGGGGATTCGTCGCTTGATGGATGGATTTTGAATTCTAGTTGTTTATCTTACGTTACGCTAGATAAGAATTGATTTATTACTTATTGATGTATGGAGTGCAGTTGGCTAACAATGCTGAGTGCAATATTGTGGGTGCTGGGATGTTAAAATCATAATGCATGATGGTATCATGAGAAATAACTGCAATGAGACATGTTTCAATTGAAGAAGAATACGACTTTCTTGAGTTTCCTAGATTCACCTAAGAATCAATATACTTCAAAAGAGAAAGTGGAGTTCCAAAGATTGTTCAAGGTGCCTTTGTGATAATAAGAGAAATTAAGTATATTGGTATGTATGAGCTTCAAGGTGAAACAATGATGAATTCGTCCTCGGATGTCGGATGCATCTATTTGAGAGTTTGAATCTTGGTATATGCATTTGAGGGCATATTACTAAGATACTTAAAGGCTCTAAGCGAAAGGAATTTGCCACGTTGTTATATTATTGATAAGAAGGTTTACTTAAAAAGAGGTTTTATGTTTTAGATCTAATTTTATTTATGTAAGAAGTAAGACTTTTTTTTTTTGAAGAGTATCCAAGATAAGCTTTGCTCACGAATTACATTTTTGAGCAATTGCAATTTCTTTGTGAGATTAATGGATTATTTCGTGATTAATTATAACGGCTAAGTACTATGAGAGTCATTAGGTGTCATTGGAGGTTGGGTTAGGGGTGATTGGTTCTCGGGCGGTTCCCGGCCCGATTCCTAGGAGAACCGGGAATCGGACCGGTGGTACCGGTTCTCTATTACTTAGAACCGGGACCCGGACCGGACCGCCCTAGGCGGGGCAGTCCGGTCCAATTCCCGGGTGGGTAACTATCCGCCATTTCACGAGTTGCTCAAACAAAACTGTACATGGCAAAAGTATCATTGCCATAAACCCGGATGCTGCGTACTCCATATGCAATACCATCACCTGCAAATTCACAAGACTCCATGATTGAAAAATTACCAAGATAAAGAAAGATAAAGAAAGGTCGTGCAAAACAGAAGTAGGGCCTCCTGAAGTGCTGCAAAGTTTACAACATCATGGAAATATTCTGAACTGGTCTGAGGTTGTTCTGTTTTGTTAAGAAAAGAAGGAGAACAGAAGGGCCAGAGGACCGAGGTAGAAGGGAAGAAAAAATGCGAAGCAGAAGGGGAGAGCAGGAAAAAGATGAAAGGGCGCTACCCGTCTGGCAGAGACTTTCCACTTGCAACAACACTGCACCGCACCGCACCCCCCTTGTCGGTTCTCGCTGCTCCAGGTAAGCCATTGCTCAAGATCAACTTTTTTCCCCCCGAGGACCACGGTTTGGGGAAGTCGCGCGAGGCTCGAGCCATTAGAGACTTGGCTCAAGCCTTTTGAGCGCGTTCGACTGAATCTCTTGCTCTTTTTGTCTTCAGATCTCTCCCTCCCTCCCTCCTCCCTCTCTCCCTCCCTCCCTCTCTCTTTCTATTCTGACTTCTCGTGTGCAGGTTGCCCTGCTGCATGCTGTCTTCCCTACCACCTCTTCTGTCCCATCGCAGAAGAAGAAAGGAGAGCATCCGTGGGCTGGGGAAGTTGAGTGGGCCAGGGGGACACGAAGGAGATGGGCTAAGGGGAGTTCGCGTGGGCATTGTGGGCGAAAAAAAGAAAGAGATGGGCCGAAGTTTTTAATTTTATTTTTTGGTCCGGTCCTGGTGGGTGGTTCCACCCCGGAACCGGGAACCGAACCGAAAATTCCCGGTTCTATTTATATGGAACCGGTAACTTGCTCATTACTTTTTAGAACCGCCCGAAAACGACTGGTCCGGGCAGTTTTCGGGCGGGTGGCATATAATGCTCACCCCCAGGTTGGGTAACAATTCCAATGCCGAATTACTAGAGTGAGGTTGTAATCTCCCTTGTATTACTTGATTTATAGTATAATTATGTGTTGTTTTTCTATGAAATTATGTCATACCTATCAAGTCACGTAACTCTAATGTCCAATTTATTTCATTATTTTACTTATTTTATTCTTTGATTGCTAAATTTTCATAATAGTAATCGTACGAAATAAATTAATTAAAAATTGCAAGAATCTATTGTACCGGGTCTTGCTTATGAGCATACTTAAAAAAAAAAAAACAAAGGTTTGAGATCCAGCTGTATTTAACACCATCAGCTGCATGAAAGGCGGAAGAGCCAAAGAGACGATGCATTCAACAGATTCCCCTTATTTGGGTGTTCAACAAGTAGAAATGGAATCGAGTAGCTGGAGGATGGGTAGCCACTTTCCCAAACCCTAATGTGATGTAAACGTGCTTCTGATTTTGGGCAGCTTGATGAGGTTGGATTCAACTACTAAAAGATACAATCTAGTTTGGCATGAGTTTGGGGTTCCCATGATGCGGATTCGATATGTTTTAATTACCAAAATGCACTCGATAATCCTTAGGTCATTCTGTGAACACACACAATTATTTCCACGCTATTACGATTGAACACGTTTTGGAGATTTACTTGATAGGTAGGGGCGTCAAATGGGTGGGTTGGGTCGGGTTTGGGTCGAACCATATTTTGACCCATTTAACCGGTTTTGACCCATACTCGACCCGACCCGACCTGTATTTCTAAAATGCATTAATATTTTAGGAAATCCACACCTACTTAAGCTATTTATCTGTATGAGCTATGTTTATAAATTAATAAATAATGCATATAGTTTACCCTCAAATGTTCTTTCAAAATCAATATGCAAATTATAGACACATCTTACAACCATGATACAACCAGCAACTGAGAGTTAGGACCTCACTAGCGAAAGCCCTCCAAAGCGGAACACTAGACCGATAGGGCTGTCAAATGGGTGGATCGGGTCCAAAATGGTTCAACCCATATTGGCCCATTTTGTAACAGCCCACTTCTGTCAAGGTAGCCAGCTGCTACCTTGCCGTGCCGTCGCTTGACTAGTGCACCCATCGCGGCGCCTCGCCTTAATGGTTTGGGTGTGAAGGACAAGTATGGTTTCTCCGGAAGTGCTAAGAAGCAAGCCGATGTTGGGGGAAGACGATTCAGAATTTGAAAGCAAACGGGTTCAATTTGAAAAATCAAGAACAAATAAGCGGGTTAAAAAGTGGGTCGACAACAGACCCACTTTTAAACCCATTTGTTTTTAGATCTTTATTTTTCAAGTCCATATGAAACCCATATTTACACTCCAAAGTGATCCATATTTGACCCATTTTATTATTTATGGGTTAAAATATGGGTTTATGACCCATTTTGACACCTCTACTGATAGGTGAACTCAAAAGTATAGCTCCACATATTATTTATGTACTCTACTATGCAAAAAACTAAGGTGAATTATATATTTTTTCTCTCCCCTTTAGATATTGAATTATAGTCATATGTTTTAAATATCAGCCATTGTTTCGAGTGTGATTTCTTAGGTGAAAATTGTTTCAAATTTTCATGAGATTTGGTCTTGATTTTTCTAATCTTATATTTTTTACTTTTTTGTATTTTTTTTTCTAATTGAAGACTTATGATATATGACTTATGAATAAATTTTTGTATTTGCAAATTATATGTGTTTTATATGTGTTGAGCTTGTTTTAGTAATAAAGCAAATTAGGAGTACTTGACTACTTCAGAGAGTTGAATCTATAGATTAGTTTTCCAACTATCCTCCCTGCAAAAATATCAAGTTCCTAAAATGATACATGCCATTTTAATTTAGTATCTCAATTACCATGGAGGAATTTCTTAATTTAAACTCCATGGTCACGCATGCCCCCAGTATAAATGAATTGCCATATTTTTTTTCTATTGTTTTAACTAATTTGTGGCTAAGTCTTGCGTTTTTTTCATTGCTGAACATTACCAAAGTTCAAGAATCGTCTCCTCTTTCTAGTTCCACCTTGACAAGTTTGATCACCTAAAATCATTGTGAAGCTTTTAAGCGATATATCTCTATTATGGTTTCCATGCACCGAATTTTCTCATTAAATATGGAAATTTAGAGGACAAGGAGGGAAAGTGAGATAAGAGTGGATGGAATTAAAAAAATTTCTTTCCGTAGAAAATGTTTCCACGCAATTATCATCTGTCAATCATCCAATGGCGGGTTTATGCCAGATTAAGTGACCATCCAATTCTCATACCTTCCTCTTTCTCTTTATGCTGCGTCGTCGTCAGTTGGGACTATGGTATTAATACGAAAACGAAGTACACAAACGACCGAAAGAAGACGTAGCTAATTTGCACAGATTTTATGTAGTTTTGCTGATCTGTGGCTAAAGTCGCAGAAATTAATCTAGACCTAAAGTTCTTTTCATTCTAATGTTGGTTTGAATACCCTCAGCGCTATCTCAAACTCTGTGATAGAAACAGGTCATATTCTTGTAGCCCACAAGATGCTCAAACCCAGAAACTGAATCATTTCTTCAAGTTCACAGATTAGTTCTCTATAACTCTACAAATCATCAACAAAGCAGAAAAAGAAATTAAACCAGGAGTATTGACCACACAAGCATGTTGACCCGAAAGCTTAGCTATCCTCAGAAACCCTAGCGCGGTGCGCATGCATGCTAATTGCTGCCCTGGGAAACTTGAGAGGAAGACACCATCTCTATCAGATCCATCTCTCTCCCACTGTATGGCGTCAAGGCTTGATCAGTCGCCACTGCCGTCCCTCCACTCGCACTGTTGTAGCTGTAGCCATAGCCACAGTGATTCCCTGCCGAATTAGAAGAAGAACAAGACGAGCGATAATCCACCCCGTTCAGTAAGGAAGACAAGTAGAGGTCAGGATTGTTCATCAGGAGGCTCTTGGTGTTGGTGGCGGGACTTGCTTGATCACCAGCTGCTTCAATTACGTTATTGGTGTGAACCACCACGCTCGGCCTCTCTATAAGGCAGTCTTTCCCACTCACATCACCTAGCTGAAGACGGTTGTCACCGTAGTTGCTGGCAGGGAAGAGCTTCTGCATAAAACGCACCTCGTCGTCGTACGTCTCCGACAGCTCTGGAAGGAAGAAATGGAACTGCTGCTTTGGCAGGTCGATGCATTCGATAGGGCTAGGTTCAGCTTTCTTGGCCTGTGCTTCTGCAGCGGCGGGGGCAGCGTTGTTGTGGAGATTCTTACTCCTGATGTAGTCTTCAAGGACGGAGGAATGTGGCTTTTGATTGTTGTTATTATTACTGTTCTTGCCACTGCTTTGATTGGGGTTGTGGTGCTGACTGCCGTGGCCGAGCTTGGTCCGCCGAGAATTCTGACGGCGTTTGGTGGCATTCCAGTGGTTCTTGATGGCGTTCTCGGTGCGGCCAGGGATGCGCTTGGCGATCTCAGCCCACCTGTTGCCGACCTCCTCGTGAGTCTCCACCAGTATTCTCTCCTCTTCCTCGCTCCAGCTGTCCTTCTGTTTCACACATCGCATGACATTTGGATCAACCAGAAACTATGTGTGAGACAAAAGACGAGCAAAATCTGGTCAAAGAAGCCATTTGAACCACCTCCCTCCCTCTTCCTCTCCCTCTGTCTCTCTCTCTCTCGCAGAAATTAAGGTGGCACTGGCAACTTTGTAACGGTCAAAGTGGTTTTCTTTGTTTTTCTTTTTGTTGTTTTGTTTGAGAAGCATGAGAAATTCATCTTCCGCAAGTGGACTTTCGATCCGTTAAACATCTAGAGCAAACCTTTTAAATGCTGAGAAACTTTGAGCCTGAATCAGAACGTAGAGAGATAGAGACGATGGGCTGGAGTGCTTATTATTATTATTCAAATTCACATGAATTATGACGGTGTGTTGGGGAAAAAGATGGTGGCATCAAAGTACGGTTGGCGATGTCAGAACAAGCACCAGAAAGTCGACCGCTAGACAACATTTTGTATTTGAAAATCTCTCTCAAAGTGAGGGAAAGAGGGAGGAAATTGGCGTGGGACGTTCCATTATTAACTGAAGAAGGATCGATGAAAGCTTCACATGATATACGATCTGGTCTGGGACGTAAAGTCTTCCCCCTTTTTTCTCATGTAATTTTCATCAAACTGCAGGATGATAAGCAAGCTTAAATATTTTATTTTTGATTTCTAATGAAAAATTTCTACATAATCGAATGAAAGAAATTCCTTTTGTTCCTGGATTCAACTTAGGTTTTTATATACACTATTCCGAACGATATACTCTCATCTTTCATATGAAATGATGAATATAACGACAATAAGATCCTAAGAATTTTGGATTCTTAATAGATAACAAACTCTTATATATAAAACAGTTTTGTGATCAAAATTTGAAGCAATACCTAAATTCCGAGGAAACTTTTCAGCTTGGGCTCATAGAAATCATAGACTTGGAGAAAGAATCGGAAGATCAAGTGTGAAATTGGTACCAGATGTTGTGTGTGTGTGTGTGTTTGAGAGAGAGAGAGAGAGAGAGAGAGAGAGAGAGAGAAGAAAACCTTGATGTCTGGTCGCAAATGATTGTGCCATCTTTCGCGACACTGCTTGCCGGCTCGACCAGCCAACTTCTCAGCAATCTGCGCCCATTTTTTCACTCCATATTGCTTCACCAGGCTCCCCAGTTTTCTTCACAAACAGCAAAACGCACACGAATTCATAGACATGGAAAAATAAACCCTAACAAAGGCTAAGATGCTTCACAGGCAAGTTCTTTTACAGAAAAAAAGAAAGATGAAACTAAAGGGAGAGATCTCATATCCATCTAAGATCAAGAAAAGAAGGAATCAAAATTACTTGTCCTCTTCTTCGGTCCACTGTCCTTTGATGACAGTCGCATGAGACCCTCTTTTGACTCTCTTCCTCGTCGCCAACTTCTTGCTCTTCCCCACCACTTTGACCCCTCGGTCATCTCTCGCACCCTCTCTAGGGTTTGGCTCATTCACCACCACCCAGTTGTTCCCATAGGAACTGGCATCCACGATCAGCCCATCGGCGAAGCTTGCCTCAACATCCGAATGGGCTTGCCACGACATCGCATCGCCCTTGAGATGGCCATGATCGACCAAAGCAAACCCAGTCGCCGCATTACCAAATGGTGCGGAGTTCTCTTCCGTTTGCTTGGTGTTCTCATGACAACTCGGTTGGTGGTCGGAGATGTGTGCTTGACTCCATAGGAAGCTCTCTAGAGCTTTGAAAGGCAGGCAAGGACGATTTAAAGATGGCTTGTCTCCAGCTCCTTCCATGAGAGAAAAGCTTGAAGGTAAGAACGAGAATTCTGAAATAAAGGAAGGAGTATTTACTCTTAGGCGTGAGAATTCGCTTGATTTTTGGGAAGGTTGGCGAGGCTTGAGGCTTTGTTTTGTTTTTTCTTTGTTAAACCTTCTCTTGCTCGTAATGAAATCCTTAAAATGAGCTACCCATGAAGATATATAAACAGAAATGCGCATGCTCGGGCTTGTGATTAGCCTTGGTGGGCTAATGGCCGTCGATCTTGTCGACAATCCAACGGTTCGGCGTTCTCGAGCTGATGTAACCCCTAAGCTTCCTCACTCAGGCAAAACTAGAAAGAGAGAGGTGGCGGGATTAATGGGTTCGTTATAATGGGGGTCATTAATTAATTCATTTGCAATATAAGGGAAAAAAATTAAAAGGGGTGTAAATTTGGAAAGTTATCTTGCTCGAGCCTAAGCACCACATATTCGATTTGACCAGTCTAAGGCTGGATAAGAATTGCAAAGTTCCAATTTTAATGAATGTCCTACTTTTCCTTAGTCTTATTTGAGTATCTGATTTGGCATTTGATTTTTAACTTTTAGCTAATTATTTAGCATCGGAGTATGTAACTAGATTATTGCTTAATGCAGGATAGCGATCTTCAAAATTATGTAATAGCACATTTAAAATCACATATGTATTTTTTTCCACAATTTTTAAAGCGTCGATTAACTTATAAATTATTTTTTTATCCAAAAATAGGAGAACTGCCTTTTGTGTGTGCGCGCGCGCTTTTTTAGGCTTGACTCTTTGGTTGAGTTCTTGGAGGTCGTCAAGTTTGGTATGTTAAAGGCATGCGGGAGGTCAAAGATAAGAGAAATGGCAGTGACCCTAGTCAATTTTGCAATTAAAGGGTTAATTAGTAAATAGAAGGGAAGAGGAAATTGGGGAGCGCTTTAAGCTGGCTTTTAATACCTAGTAGGGGCTACTAAATGCGCCTTTTGAATTGTGATGGTCCTATTGGCAAGATAAAGATGATAGGAATCTCAAATATGTTCTAAGCTTCGAATTAACAATATTGAAAGAGAATGGCCAATCGAATAGGAATCGCATAACTTTTAAAAAAAAAAACAACAGTCGCTTATATGAGGTTGATTCAAATCGAACGCGACAAATACTACTACCAACTTATCTGTCCAGAAGACGGTTTTGTTCAAACGTTTTATTCATAATGATGTGTTCTAGAATTTCAGCCAACTGGTCCTGGACCAATCATAGTAAACTCTTATTTATTGAATTACCTATGATCAATATCCGTCTTTTCCTCCTCCCTAAACATTGACTAGTAATTGGAGGGACACCCATCTTACTTAATGATAAAATAATCATGTGATGTCATAATTAGATGTCTAAACGAATTTATCCTAGTTAGTGATCTACATGTAGACCGGCCACTCTGCCCATGTACACTACACGAGAAACGAATTTCCAAATCAAAGGTCAAAAAGAGAAATTTGCTCTAAAGTGAGTGGGTATCGTGACCTAGCGTTTTATTAACAAAATACAAGAAAAATAGTCTTAAATTGTGCTTTTACAAATTTAAATTGAAACAACTTGATGACATCAATAAATAGCTGATTCAACCAAGGAGGAATAGCTCACATGTGCATAAATATTTTGAAATATACTCTATTACATTATCTTCATAAATAATCATTCATTTTAAAATTTTCGTCTATTAGTGTCTAGAAAATAAGGACGCGTTTAACATTTTTGTTCCCAAAAACAATTTCTTTCCATAATAGTTTCTTTTATTTTTATTCCATGGACAAGCTTCTTTACAAAAAAAAAAAACCGGTTTAGTAACTGTTATTCCAAAAAATAGAATAAGAATAAAATTTTGTTTAGTGAAAAACTAAATTTCTAATGCATTTCTATTTTTTTTTCATTTCTCTGGCCTATTGTTGGCACTAGCTAGAGACTCAAGTCGAATAGGTCAACCTCCTTAGTCCCTACTAATGCTGAGGCTACATAAGGCCGGTTGACCTCGTCGGTCACTAGTAATGCTATGGCCAAGCAAGGTCGGCCTTGCCAAACTATGGTGAGGCTCGACCTCATGGACATTGCCTAAATTTGGTGAGGTTGAGTCGAGCCTCGCCCAACCACCAAGGAGACTTGACCTCACCCAGCTGTCATGAGGTCACTGCCTTTAAGCGAGGTCGACCTCTCCAGATCTAGGCAAGGTTGATTCTCGTCCAACAGCAGCGAGGTCAACCATGCCCAGTCGCGGCAAGGCTTGCCAAAATTCGGCAAGGTTGATCTTGCCCTTACCCTTGTTAGCCTTAGTCCTGGTCAATCACCGGCCTTTGTCAAGGCTCAACGAGCGGTTAGAGAAAGAAGAAGAAGACGGAAGAATAAGGAAAAAAAGAAAATAAAAAACTTGTTCCCAGGAGCAAGATATGATTTCTTTTATACTTCTGATTTTAATTCCAAATTTGTTCCTTGGCTATTTTTCTATTTCATGGAATAGAATAATCAATAATGTATACAAACGGATTTATATTCTTTTATGTTCTTGGGAGTGAAAGAATAAAAAAAATAGATAAACATAAACATTATCAAAAGTAGCCTAAGTGTATAATTTTGGCTCCTCACTAATTCAAATTATTTATTAAGTCTTCTATACTATCTGGAAAATCTAAATAAATGTTAACATTTATTTTCTTCCACAATTTAATTTAATTTCTCTCTCAATGTCCTTCAATTATATATGTGACCGTAATTTTTTTTTTTTTGTAACCGAGGACTCCACCACGGGGCCTCCATGCCTACATGGTACCGAAGGGCCGGGCCCCTATACCTCGAGGGAGACTAGCACAGGACCCCAACACCATGCCCCCACTTAAGATACTAGCAACTGTAGATTTCGAGTTTTTAATCTCGATGATGGGGGATAAGTTCTTAACCAACACAGGTACCCACCGTTGGGTTGTGACCATAATTTTTTTCCTACATAATGAATTTTAGTCCTTGACTAACGTATTAGGTTTTATTTTCTGTTTGTTTTTACTTCTAGCTTTAATATTAATTTAACATTTGTTTTTTTGTTAAATTCATGTGGAGCAAAATTAGATACTATGGTATTTTACTTCCGTGGGGATTTATACTCTCTTTTGGCATGTTCTTTTATTCGAACTTTGCTGTTGGGTTTTATTCTTGGTTTAATTTTGGCTTTATTTCAGGTTAATCTCTCCTTGAATATTATTTTTCTAGTATTTCATTGCATCGGGATTTCTTTTTACATTACACTTTTCTTCTTTTGGCATGTTCTTTTGGTTTCTATCAAACATCTTGCTCCATGCGCAAATGAAACGAGAATTTGGTTAAGCAGATTGGCTAAACGATGTGCCAGATAAGGGAAGAAAATGTTGAAATTTGGAAAGTTATCTGGGTCAACTGGAGCGCACCACTCATTTGACTTGATCAATATGATGCTGGATGAATAGTACGAAGTTGTTGTTTTTCTCATTTTTAATTTCTAGCTTATTACATAGCGCCGTAGCCTAAAACCAAAATATTGTTAATAAATGCATAGAGAGAAATCAGATTATTATTAATAAACCAGATTAATTAAAAGGAGATTCAAAATTAACCGGTTTATTATGTAGCTTGAGCCCAACTAAACATGCTTGAATCTTTGCTTAAGTGATGGGAGTTGGATTATGTAAAGCTATCCGGTACGTCCACATAATAGAAGAGGGGGTAGATGGGCTCAGAGAAATTAATTTTAGTAATTAAGAGTGTATCTTGTAATATTTCTATTTTCAAAAATATTTTAAGAAATATTTATTTTAATTTCTATTCTTTGAACGAGTTTCTTTGTAAAAGAAAATATTTGATAATTGTTATTTTTGGAATAAAAAAAGAACAAAAATCAGTTTTGCACAATCCTAAATTTTAGATTTTTCTAATCCTTTTTTAATTATTCTTTCTTTTTCTTCTTCCTTCTCTAGTGGGTGGCCAACCCTCGGTGGCCAGAGACTTGAGCAAATAAGGTTGGCCTCGCCTAGATCTAGCGAGATTGAGCCTATCCAACCACCGACACGACTCGACTTGCGCTCAACCATCACGAGGTCTCATCGTGTCTAGGCGAGGTCAGTCTCGCCATGGCTGAGTAGGAGGAGGCTGAAAAAAGAGGAATAATATAAAAAGAAAAAATAAAGAAAAAACTTGTTTCCGAGAACAAAGAAGTAATTTTTTTTAACTTCTTCTTTCAATTCCAAAAGTATTGCTTGGTCATTTTTTTTATATATTTTGGATGAATAGAAAAATTAATTGATGTTGTCAAATGGATTTTTATCTCGACAAACAAAAAGGAAAAAAGAAAAGATAGAGAAACACCAATGTTACAAAAGGATGATTGGTAGGGGAAAAGGAAGGTGGGGAGATCATTAAGCAGATTTTCTATAGTTTTGAAGGCTGCTTAATGCGCCACTCGAGTCGCAATTGTACTAGTAAATGATTATTTATAAGTATGCACGCCACTCCTTCCTCGTGCGTGTTGCACGGATAAGAATTTAAAAAATTGAAGTTCAATTAGAGAAATGTACTGTAAAATTACTAAATACTTTTACACTTTTACTCTAATAAAACTGAAATTAAGTTGTCTTTCAAACTAAGAGAAATGTATTCTAAAGTTGACCGAATTGTGATGGTGCTATTGGCTAGATATAAGGATCTTATCATTACGTGACATTGTCGTAGTTACATATCTTACGAGTTTATACTAGTTATACTAGTCACGCTGTTTGTGGATAATATCATATGCTAGTTATGTTTGTGGATAATATCATATACTAGTTATACTAGTTATGTTAATATCATATATGTGTAATAAATTTTTTTACCATGGGGCAAATCATTTTATCCTTGATAGAATGTATTAATTGGGTTTGTTCTTTCTTACTTTTGATTTTATTTCAGTTAATTTTTTTCTTGGGATTAAATTAAATATTTTAGGACTTCATCAAATTGAGAATTTAGTTCTTTTCATTTAGTAATGTTCTCTTTTTGGTACTTGTCGATTGTTGATGGGCCATATGTTCAGACATGTGCCTTGAAGACTTCGCCATATGCCTAAATGAAATCGAATTTTCCTAAATCTTGGACACAAAAAGAAGCTTATGAAGCAAGTCAAGGGCTCAGCCAATCCAAAAGAGACATGGGGTTTTGTTGATAATTATAGAACCATTAAAATCATCATCAGATAATTTTAGGACAATTAATGCCAGATTGGAATTTAATAGTGCAGCAGATCATTCAGTTATGGAGTAGTAATCCAATTCCACAGGAGAATTTATTGTAGAGAAGCTCAGGAGCCTTGTTAAAGCCAGTTTAGGTAACAGTATTAGCAAAATGAGAAAAAAATTGGTAGAAAATCTATGATCTGAGATTCGAAAGTATCAACGCGACTCCACCTTGCTGCTTTTGCTACACAAAAAAAAAAAAGATGTTTACAATCTTTCTTGCCATGAGTACAAAAAAAAGATGTTTACAATCTTAGATGTTTATCAAACTAGTTTTGTTGTTTCGAAAGAATGAAAGTTGTTAATTTGTATATACTATTTTGCTTTCAAGGTGTTTAAACACTTTACGTGTTCAAATTCCATTCGAGGCAAGTAACACTCTAGGGTTGATCCTCTCGGTAGTCCTCATTCTTATTTGATTTTACCTTGAAGTACGAATTTTATTATATATTATATATAAATATAAACGTTGTTAAAAAAATTAATGATTACAGAATGTATGAGTGACATTATATGATTTTGTATCATGGGTGATGCTATGTTGATGATGATTGGGGTCTACTTCTTTTGTTATGCAATTGTTAGCAATATGAAAAGCCTGGAATGTTCATGATGCAATTAAAAGATGCTATGGGTCGTACTATGTTCATGGTTGCATGATTTCTAGAGGATATTGAATGACTTTGATGAGTAAAGGCATTAGAAAGATGAAACTACACATGTAGGAGGGGTAAAATACTATTTTTCTGGAATAAACGTGAACAATATAAATTCACAGCATATAATATAAATGCTTAAGTGAATAGTGAAATTTATTACTTAAAATGATTGTTAGTTAGTGATTGGGGAATTCAATATGGTACAAAGCCTAAGTATTGTAGAACATGGGATATTTCGTAATTTCAAAAAGTTAGAGGTCTCATATTCTAAAACTGAAAATCATGTGGCCCGTTTTCATGCCAAGGATACTTATGATGGTAGGTTCTTAATTAGTTGTACTACTGATTGCTTAATCTAGACAATTTATCTATTTAGACAACATTTGGACTTCATTGCAAAAGTATATTGAAAAGCGGGTAATTTTACAAAATTCTGGACATGTTTATTATGTCAATAAGATATTAATATTGTCCAAAAGCAAATGAATGTCCTTAGCTCATTAATTTGATTAAGAGAAAAATTGAGGTGCGAGCTATGTTGGAATTAGCGCTATGTGATATGCACTGATGAAATTATGTAGCATGTGGTATTGATATCGTGGTGCATATGAGTTACAAGTTAAAGCTCACTTAAATATGTAGAAAGCATCAAGAGATTAGTACATCGTATATTGATGCACTATGATGAAGGAATGTGTAACATTGATATTTTTTGATACACATCGTTAATCGATGATTTTCTGTTCTTTACACGCAGCAAAGATGTGTTTATGATTTTATCTCCCATGAGTTGATGGTGACAATGCATCGTTAGAAGAGATGAGTCCTGGCTAGTAAAGAACAGAAAACAAATACTCATTTGTGTGTATCCATAAGTTAATATGAGGTACTTGCACATCATGAGATTGATATGTTCATCTGTGTGCATTTGATTGTATAACTAAACGTTAGCTCATGACACTTTTTATTCATTGTCCACATGATTACTGTCATGATGTATGTGTGGATACTCGTCGTTTGAATATGTCGATCTCCTTACTACCATAGTGGGCAAGTGTCGAAGGAAAACCAACACGGTTGGTTAGTGCTTCTAACTTCTTTTATGAGCATGTGGATTATTGATAAGCTTGTAAATCTACGTTAAATATTGGTTAACATCTTGTATTTCTCGAGTGATATGCAATATTTCTTGTTGATTATTACAAATGGTGAGTTGATCTTCCACCTTAGACCTAAAGCTTTCTTTTGCCAAGCTTAAGCTCACCTCAAAGTATATCACATATCCATTGAGTTCGGAATTCAGGACATTAGAATAGTGCTTCCGAAGGTCTTTGAGAATTAAATCGAAGTGCGCAGTAAGAGTATGCGTGGATACTTTGTTAATATTTTACTCTTTCGAGATTCAAACATGCATATCAAAATTCTCACAACATGCATACAAAAATTCGAAGGATGTGAAAGTATTGGCAATTAGAAAAGTAATTCCTTCTCTTTCTTGGAATAATGAGAGACTTACTAACATTGGATCTAAATTTATTTTCACAACCTCTGAAAGCAAGAATCGCTCTGTCATAGGCGTCATTTCTTTGGAGAGGTCACTCTTGTTTTATCATATGAAGAGCCAATAAAACATTTGACTAACGATAGGACTGGCATAGGCGTGGCCGGGCCCAAACTTTTCCTTTTTCTGAGATCGAGTCCATATGGGCCCAAAAAATGTTAATATGGGCACTTGGAGTGCACAGGTGTAGTGGCTTGGGACTGGCCCAGTACCATTGGACGGTCGGTCGTGGCCGGCCACATTAGCAGAAAAATTCCCCAACTTTCTCTCTACAAGTTAGAGATCTCTCCCTCTCACGCTTGCCTCCACCAATTCTCTCACAAGCTCTCAACAAATTGCAACCATTTCTAACAAATTCTCACTTGTTGTACAAGTTTTCCCTCGCTATTTCAATCTTGAAATAGACCACAACCACTATCCAACCCGATTCCTGAGCCTTGAGCCCATACCTTTGTGCTAGCGGTGACACTTCGATTCCTTCACTCCCCCCAAGACGCAGGAGCCTCCTTATGTTGCCGGCTCCATCCCAGCCCCAACGAGAATTCCACAATGACAATGGAACATTGGGCCACACCCTTCCTCGAGGCACCAACGCCCCTCCCATCAACGAAACTCCTTCACCACCAATGCAACAAACCCTGAATGATGTCGCGCAGACTTGGCACCGACTGACGCACACCATTTGGAAGACATTCAAGAATCGAGGTCCTTCTTGATGTCCTGAGTCATGAATCTAGCTATTTGTATTTCTCTGGAGTTGTATTTTCTTTTATATGGTCGCCCTCCATCTACGTAAGATTTCGTTGTGTGATTTGTATTTTTATTCTGGTCAAAAGAAGATTCCATTCATTTGTCAAGATCAAAGATGAGAGGAAGATATATGAAGCTTCTAAGCAAAAGAAACCCCAAACAGCTGCAAAACAAAACAAAGTTTAAGAAAACAAAATGGTACAGCATACAGTTATGAACACTCTCTCATCCCGAAAGATTAAGTCTATCACAACATCAAAAAAGAATCGGTGACTAATTATCGGAATTGCCAGTGATGAGCACGCATGGAGATCCTTTCGGAAACTATGGCTTGTATTGTGCGCTTAGGTTCGGTGCCCTCAACACAGTGTTGTACAGAGACAACAATAACAATATATTGAATATATGTGGCAAAATGAGTCAAAGACTCATATTTTAACCCATATTATCAAATATGGATCATAAATGGGTTAACTTAAAAAGTTAATTGGGTCTAAAATGTGTCACTTAATAATCTCATGGGTCTTAAATGGGTTCTAAACGGGTCATAAATGGGTTACCTAATTAATTTTAAGTACTATTAACAAATCATTTACAATATTATTAACAAGTCATTTTTAAACTATGAAAATTATAATATTATAATTATTTTTTCCCTTATTTTTTTCTTTCCTTTTCTTTTTCTCATTTTCCCCTCTTTCTAAGTTAGTCGCTGGCCAAGAGGCGAGGGATGAGCTCACCAAACTCCGGTCACTGGAAGAGGAAAAAGCAAAAAAATGAAAAATATATATTTAAAAATAAACATAATTAAATTTCGAAAAAAGAAATAGAAAAACTATCAAAAAATCGTATTGTATAAATTTATTTTAATAACACATTTTAAAAAAAATCACCAAGCAAATTTTCCTGAACTTAATTAAATATGGAAGTATTTTAATAATACGGATCGAGTATGGATCGGGTCGGGGTCGGGTATGAATCATTATATTTACACTATATGAATATGAGTCAAAACGGGTTAAATGGGTCAAATATGATTCGACCCATATTTGACCCGTCCCACCCATTTGACACCCCTAATATTGAACCACATCAAATGCCTCTAAGAAATTCCCACATCTAGATTTTGATCAGGAGCGAAATGCTCCCAAATTTAGATCTAGACCTAAATCAGGAGAAGAGAATTTTTGTTGAATCTGAAAGAAGTTATGAAACCACGTGATCAAGCATCTTGCTAGCTAGACCAATACAACATTCTCACAAAGTTTTTAGCTACAAGCAGATATATTCACCACGACGAGTAAAGAAAAGCAGCAACAAGTTTAGAAGAAAGACGCCAAACGAGGTGATAAAAGACTCCCGAATTAGATCGGGAGAAGAAAAGAAAAGGAAATCATAACCTATATAAAAAAAAAAAAAGCTCTGAGCTTTTGAAATTGAAGCTGAGAGCCCATAGGTGAAATGTGTTTGAGGGAGGGTTTTTAGGGAGATAGAGGGTTGGATAGAGATTAGGGTTCTTGTTGGATGTGGCGGTGTTATTTTAACTAATTTGTAATATATTGACTTTTATAATAAGAAATTATTTCAGTAATTCAAAAAAAAAGTTCACAAGAGCTTTACTGATATTTATTTATTTACTCATTATTTCATTTCCATTAATTATTTAATGGAGAATCTATGCACAAGTGATCATCCACGGAGCTATGGAGCATCGTTCAATCCTGTTCCTGATTCCGACGAAATTAGCCATCGAAGAGGATGATATTTTCTCTGGTCTAGTTATTACGAGAACGAAGGAGAAATTCTTGAGGTACTATAAGGACATTCCTCTTGTTTTGGTTCGAGATTCGAGATAGATCAGGGCACGGAGCTCTGCTGGCTCAATATTACGAAATATTTGGTCCTAGGTGAATGGACCGATGTACGGCAAATATCTCGACTTGGGGGTAGAGCTGGCTAGGCAATCCGTACGGCACATGTGCTACATTAGATGGTTCGAGAAAGCCCGCCTCACGGCAAGGGCGGCGGCCAGTCATAATTGAGCGGATTATCGGAAAACGAAACGGCGCGAGTTCGTGAGCGTTAATCACTTGTGTGGTGGGGAAAATATCTAAGCAAGGACGAAAGCAAAATCCCCGGAGAAAGTCGATTAAGACGGCGTCCATGTTTTGTGGTGGTGGAAGGCCAAACCATCACGATTTCCTATTAACTTTCACAGCGGATCATGACATGCTTCACCCCCTCCTCCTCCCCACAACCCACCACCCATTAACTGGTGCCGTCAAAAGTCCAGCTTCAGCACTAGCAAACGGATCATTGGTGACGATAGGCAAAGACCAAGCGACAAGAATCTGAGAAATGACCATCATCTGCGCCTCTTCGGCTCGGGGAGGAAACGACACCGGAAGAACGATGCGGATGATGACATCATATGATTGGAGATATGATGACGTTGTTATTCAAACTGGCATAGCGACTAATATCAACGTGTGGCGGCGACATTTGGCTGTACTTTTATCTTATTGGATTCGTGAATTTGATTGTATTTTTCTAGTGGCCGTATCTCTCTGACTGATTTGTATGTCATCTGGGTAAAAATATGCCTAGTGTAATTTCAGTAAAAATTGCAATGTGTCGACATCTATTTTAAGATGTTTTTAAAAAAAATTTAAGAAAATTAAAATATATTTTTATTGATTTTTTCTATCATTCACTAAATCATTAAGTATCTTATGAATGAAACAAAAAAGACAGAAGCCAGGCCCCAGAATTATAACTGGCCTGAACTCGGCACGGGCCGTCCGGTAAACAAGTCATGCTAATTAGGGATTTCACTGAACATACATATTTAAAAAGATATATATATATATCTTGTCTGAGTTTATTTTTTTATTATTATCGATACTTTCTTGGAAATTTTTCATGAATTAGTTTTCCGGAGCTTCTCGCATTTGATTTACTAAAAATGATCGGTCAATGAACAACCTCTTACAGTAAAATAAAATAAAATCTGCATGCTTAAAATTAGGAAATGAATTCCCTAATTAAAAATGGAAAACATTTTACGGGAAAAACATTTCTCAAAAAAATAATTTTCTTTATTACGAAATTTTCCTCGAAACAAATGCACTCTGACATCTTTATCAAGCAATTACAAAAGTATTAACCAAAGGTCCGGAACTAAAATAAACTAAGACAAGAGCTTTCACTGTCATAATCAGATAGGTTCTTCAATGTAACTGGAACTTAAGTTCCAAATAATTAATATAGTTAATAAACTACACCAAACCAAAATTAAAGCTGGAAATATTGCAATTGAAGTTCATAGATGACATATACAAACATCACAAGTGACAAGTTTTGGAAAAATTATTCAAAATGTCTTAAATCTACTATATAGCAACCAATTCAATATTAAACTTTTCAATTATACCGATTTAGTCCTAAACATTTTAATAAATTTTTAATGTAATCCTAAACTTATTAATTGTTCCGATTTAGTTCTAAATTTTTTGATGATTTGTCGATATTTGTAAACCTTTTAGCGAGTCTTTTGGTCAATTTTGATCGACAACCACTAACCTTACAATCTAGTTAGCATTGACTGACCTATGTAATACAGTTGGTGCTAAGGACAATTATTCGTCGTACAATAGGTTCAATGCTTTTTGGATAATTTTCCCAACGAGTCTTGCCTTGCACATCCATAAAAAGCTAAACCGTACAATGTATGTATTTAGAAATACTGCGTAACCATTATTACAAATGTTCATAGAAAAGTAATCGACAAATACTTTGGGATGATAATTTAGTCATTTACAGCCAGCAAGTAATAACGATGCTCTTTTTTTCCCCGTACTCAATTATCACTGGCGACAATACTCCGTGTGTTTGCACTTTCAAAGAACTTTTGATGCCCGCGCCTGGTCAAACGCGTGCGTGCAAGACGGGGAAAGCTATTGCTTTATGACCAAAAAAGAGAGATGTAAGAGGAAGCAGGTGAATGAAATTACGTGTTATATCGATAAAGGAAACATCACTTCTTTTAACACCCCCCCCCCCCCCCCCAACCCAAAAAAAAGGGTATTGAGAAAAATATAGATACATTAATTAATTAACTTAGGCCTCGATAAGTCTTGCTTCCTTTTATTATTTTTTTTAAGGAGATAAAACGAGCTCCAATACAACTCATTGGTTCGTAGATGCGACTACCTACGATCACATATGAATGAATCGATCGCGATTAAGAATATGAAAATAGACAGAGTGTATGATACATGAATTCTGAGAAACTCATGGACCTTTAATTTCTGGGTACATATCGACGCGATGTAGAATTGGAAAAAGGCTTATTGAATTCTCCGAAACGCATGTACTCGAGCGCAATCACCTGGAAGAGCAAGATTCCTTTTTTTCCCCCTTAATGAAAGTATGACAAGTAATAATTCTCTAAACCCCAAGAAATTCTTAAGGAATCAATAGTTCGTAACGACAAGAATAAATCGCAATAAAATATTTATGTATAATGAGTTTTTATAAACAAACAAAATGAAGCAGCATATCCTGGATGAAAGGTACGTTTGGTTCAGCTTTCCCAAGTGGTTTTAGGAAAAATATGAGGTGTTTAATAATCATTTTTAAAAAGTTTTTAAGTGAAAAAGTAATCATGAGAATGTTGAAAGTTAGTTTGAAAACAAGTGCCATTATCTTTCAACTTGCTTTCAGCATTTTTTTTCAAAACTCGTTTTTAAAATCTAACCAAACGCAATCGAAATGGGGCTTTACTTAGTGGGTTTGGCAGTCATTTTCTGCCTGGCCAACCTCTGGGATCGAAAGACCATCGCGTTTCCATCTCATGTGTTGTGTGGCATGAGGGCTGTTCGTGCTTCCATCGAATCATATGATGAGTTGCTTTCTCCTTCCCTCGGCCTTTCCTAGGCCGGTAAGAGTCCGAGGAACACGAGCACGTGCGCCCTGTTTTTTTTTTTTCCTTTCTGGGACAATACTACGAGCACGTTATCCTCGTGCCTTCATGGCACGGAAAGTGTCCGTTTCTTTCCAAAACCATCCGTCTCCTAATCTTAAATCGACCCGCTCGAAGCCGACTCTATCCGGAAATGCTAATTAGGTTTGCCTGGAGCAATTTGATCTTTTCAATGCGAAATTTCTCTTAAATATCAGTCAATAGCATTTACAGTTATTTCGTACGTGACTGTTGACATATCCAAAGATCTGGTATCATCTCACATTGATTAGAGCAATGGTCCGACCCGAACCGTAAAATACGAGTTAGATGCTCGTTTCTTTCAAAGGGTATTACTATCCTGGAGCGATGATAAGAACAAGACCGATAGAACTCGAAGCATCTTCTTTCCAAATTCATTGCTTATTAAAGGATCCCTTACATTTAACAAGAGATTTATAATTACACCATGCCGCGTGGGTTGGGTCAACCGGAAAAAGAAACAAAGGGGAAAAATTAGAGCCGAAGCAAAAGACCATCCGTCACCAAGCAATGTGCGTCGGCCCCGGCCCAAGGCGTGCTGTGCGGGACACTGAACCGGTTCGCCACCACCGGCTGTTCTGATGCCCCCACACCGCACGCTCCGGTCACGTGATCAAACGAAAGCCAAAAAAAAAGAAACCCCAAGGAAAAAAACAAAAAATTAAACATTTCTCCTTTTTCTTTCCTGTATAAAATTCTTGCTACAAAATGAATTTCTAAGTAAAGGGTAGGGCAAAAATAAAGGTTCCTGGTTTATTGTTATTATATAGTTTCAACCACTGATTTGTCATGCTTCATGGGGGTCACTGCCGTCGGTGTAGGCTTGGTCCTCCTCCGGAGAGGAGAGAGGGAAGCACGTATCCTCGCCGCCGGTGTTCCACAGGAAGTGGGCGTAGTCCGCGGCGTAGACCGAGTTGCTCGGGTCTGCCGATATCGCCTCGAGGTACATCTCCTCTGCCGCCCAAAGTTCGTCCCTCGCCCGCCACAGGAAGCTCGCGTACTTGCTGCGCGCCTCCGCGTCCGCCGGGTCCGCCGCCACCGCCTTCTTGAAGTACTTCTCGGCTCTGCTCGATCCAACACACAGCAAAAGAAGAGAAGTCAAGAGGAGCAAAAGCCAACCACGTCATACAGCGTTAGATAGGCTATTGGGCCACACGAACGTTCCGCCAAACATGAAATTCTCCAAGGGAAGCATACAAAAAACAAGTGGAGGTCAACAACTACGGCTGAGCAGTGAGCACCCATCATGTCATCAACTACACAGAAGGAGATTTTTTCCTGTAAGGCGCGTGCTTCACGTGCACGAGGCTGATTTCTTCTTCTTCGTCTTTGTTTAATATTTGTATTTTCATAATTTCTTCTGGGCCATTGCCTAAGGCCGAGTCAAATCGATCTCTCTCTGTCGACCCCCACAAAAGAAAAAAATCGATCTTTCTCTTCTTTGCCTAGAATGGCAACCCCGCCACACATTCCCTTATCAAGCTACCAAAAACAAGCATCAGACTTGAACAAGAAGACAAGTTCGGATCGACCCCCCGCACAAATTTCTCCAGATACGTTTAATCAAACATCAACCCTCCGAGAAAATGATCTCTCAGGACGGAGAATAAAGAAGTACTTTTTTCTTAAAAAATTTCTGAATTTGCGCTTGACTGCTCATCAAATTTCAGAGTTCTGGTGAAGTTTGTACCCCCCCTCGTGATGAGTGTAAGATTACATGCGAATTCCATTTTTTATGCACGGCAGAAAGGAGAAACGTGAGCAGGCACACGTAGAAGAACAGTACCTGTCGTAGTCATGGGCGACGAGGTAGAGGAACTGAGCGTAATTGACAAGAAGGATTGCGTTGCTGGGATCCTGAGATAGGCTGGTCTGGTAGGTCAGCTCCGTCCTGAAGTACTCCGCGTAGTGGTCGGGTTCAATTTTCGCCGTCACCGGCGAGACAAACTTCTGCATTGTCTCGTGGTCGAGGGCCTCGTCCCTCGAGGAAGCCTGCATTTGCGAAGCCTCCTCCACCATCGAATTCCACAGCTGCACCTCGTCTTCTCGGATCGTTTGCCCCGACACCGACTCGGCTTCTCTCGTGGTCCCGAATGAGGACAATTGAGAAGCTCCGCTGGGCAGTATTGGACGGTAATTATCTGATGGATGGAACTGTCCCTCACCATCCATGCCGCTGGCGATGGGGCGAACCTTCCCGCCCCCACCGTTACTTCCGCCAATTGAAGTCGTCTTCCCACTCGAAGACGAAATCGAAAAAGTCTTAACAGTCGACGAATCGAACTTGTTCTGCGAATTGTCTTGAACTTCAAACGCAGAAGCCGTCTCTGTGGCAGCAGCGTAGGTCCCAACTGGCGGTGCAGCTGCGATCGCAGCGTTGCTTCCCATCGAGTACACCGTGAAATTTGCCAACAAGATCATCACGTAGACCATCAAGGTCGGCGTGTGCGAGAAAATCTGCTGAAACAGCCAAACGAAAGACGCGTGCATCTCTCCCTGCACGCGGGCCAAAATCCCCTGCAAATCCTCGTAAAACAGGACCTCCCTCATCTGCAGAGCGAAGCTGTGAAGCTCTCGGATAATGAAAACCATCGACGAGAAGGCCTTCTTCACCGAACAATACGCCGATTCGCCGGCCTCTCTGAAGCCCTCCTTCCATTGCATCTTCCTCTTGATAATCCTCAGTGAGAGCGGGAGATCGACGCTATTCGCCCTCCGCTCGATATTGGCGGGGATGATATAATCCGAAGCGTCTCGCTCAGTTCTCTCGTCTTGCCATGGATGTTCTTTATGCTCAATATCCGACAATGGAAGTTGTCTTGGCTGAGATTCAAAGTTGACGCTACTGTTCATCCTCGAAGAAACCTCGCCCTCCCCACAGCCAGAGACCGACTCTGCCTCTGCCTCTGCATCTGCGGAGATACCATCCACGCCACCATTCACGTCGTCGGAAAGCTGAAACCTGAGTGCCAACTCTTGAATCTTCTTCGAGAACTCCTCGTCGGAGAAGACGTCGTCGAGGTTCGCACTGCAAGCGCGCTTCACGGTGCGAACTCTCGGCTTCGAGTAATCAGCGGAACGGAACCTGTGGAGCTTCGTCGACGGAACGCCGAACAGAGCAGAGCGTTCCAGGCTCTGCACGTACCGGCAAAAGAGAGGCCCAACGTCGCTTCGGACTCGCCACTGCGAGGAAGGAGAAGAGATCGCGGAAGCTAGGGTTTGAGATGAGGACGGTGATTGGGGAACGATTGGCTGCGACCACTGCACAGCGGTCGTCGGCACTTTCACTCCCATAATCGTTTTCCTGGTACCGACGATGCAACAAAAGCGAAAGGTGAAGCTTTTAAAGCGAAAATCCAAAACTTCCCAGGAAAAAGCTTGGGCGCAGCAAATTCTATAAAGAAAGTTTCTGTCTCTCTCTCCCACCAGTCGGAAAGCTTGCAACTTTTTCCTCCCCAGTTCGCGCAAAACCTGTCGCAGAGACCAATGAAGCTGAGTCAACACGAGACAAACAGGTTCAGCACCACAAACTAATGAATAATCGCCAAAACAAAGTCTCGATCGTGCTCACACTATCGACCCAACTCTCTCTTTCTTTCCCCGGAAAGCACAACACAAAAAGCAGGGAAAAATCGTCACTTTCTCGAGAAAAGAAAACCCAGATTGAACTTCGAGCAGCTAGCCAAGCTCATAAGCATGTGCTCTCGAAAGGCTCAAAGCTCGATCCAACACAGCTCCCCAGGAAAATCGGATCCCCAAAAAAGCACGCCATTCCTTCCGGCACACAGAACCATTAAACAAAAAAGGGAAAATTTTTCTCGAATACCCGTATGAACAATTACCCGAATCGATGAATCTCCCTCCGGCGAAGCCCGGGTTCCCGGAAAATCGAAGGGGCCAAGAAAAGGAAAGGGAACAAGAGGGCGAGAAGAATTTTCCCGGAGAAATCTCGCGGAGCGAAGTCGCCACCGTCGCTTCACTCCTATCAGCAGCGCAGAAGAGCAATATATACAAGAAGGCGAACGGGGAAATTTACACGAATATAAAGTATGTACATAATAGGAAAGAGAAAAAAAACCTTGACAGGCTACTGCCGGTTAAAACGAGGGTCAGCAGTAATAGAGAGAACTGACCTGTGCAGAGCGGTGGTGGTTTTACAGGGAGAGCGGGTTGCCGGTCGAGGGGTGGGTCCCGGGTCAGAAGCCACGACGCGAGGAGGGGCAGATTTTTCAGCTCCCACGCGGCTGTTTTCACGGGCCAGTTGGGATCCGATCTGACCGTTGAGCGGGCGCCGCGTGTCCACCGACCTCCCCCCGGCCCTTTTCTCTCCCCGGGAAAATCGACTGTGGAGACCGTGATCCCCCCACCGACCCGTTTTAATTGCTCTTCGTTTTGCAAGTAAGAGCGAGCTTTTGCTTTTGAGTTGTTTGTGGTGTAATTCGGGTTGTTAGCTTTAATGTTTGGTTTAACATTGACTAATTGCAATTTCGACTTGGTTAATGAATTTTTATTATTTATTAATGACCCATAAAAGAAGAGTTTAATATCGACACCGACGGTGAATGATCATAAAGATATCACTCCAATAATTGATTTATATAGATGTGAAGATCTCTTATGTATCCGAACTTTAGCATTATCGATCTTGATTAGAGCTGAGTTAGGAAAGTTATCGACTTATGTATATTCTTTCTTTTAAAGGGAATATTTTGAAGGGTTTTCTTTACGAACAGAGACAATTTAGATGGATTTGGCTTGAGTTGAGTCGAGGGAGGGCAAATTGGAAACGGTAAACGAAAAGGGGAAAAAAAGGAAAATTGAGAATTAATCTGAATTGTCCGATTAGCTTTATCGTGAGGTCACCTCAGAGGATAACTTTTAGATGTGAGATGCTAATCCTAAAAAAGGTTTAATGCAATCGTACATCTACTTTTTCAGGTGATTACCATGACTTTTTCTAGCCAAAAATTAAATATAAAAAAGATGCGCCGTGATTTATTCTAGCCAGAAATAAAAATAAATAAAAAGATGTGTCATGTTATTCTAAATTAAACAGATCAATATCACTTAAAAAATAAAGAAAGTTCTGGTTAATTATAAAAATATGCCCTAAAAATTCAAATTTTGCATACTAGAGCAAGGTTTTGGAAAGAAAAATCCAGAGTTTAGCTAAAGAGGCATGAATGAAAAGTTGATGTATATCGAAAACTAGATGAATTATCTAAATCCCAATTCAAATTCATGCTTAAAAAGTGTGGAGCATGGAAAGGATTGTATGCTAACATTCTCATCGTTATCAATCGAAGAGTTTGCCACCATACAATATCAAATGCGATTATCATTCTCTATCAATAACAACTATGGATTTTCATGGGATTTTTCTGATGAAAATCAAGGTCGGACAAATCACTCGAATTTGCGTTATCTATACACAAATCACTCGATTTCGCGATTACCACGTCCCCCTGCTTGAACAATTACCTGACCATATAAGAAAAATGCATTACCTCATATCGTGGGTTTCTACGGCTAAACTAGTCATTGAGGGCATAAAAAGCACACGTGGGTCTTTTTTTTCTTTTTGGTCAATTTGTTCCAAGGACTTCACAATTGTTAAGTCGAATTTCTCCACGAGGCATTAGGAGAGATTCGCCCAGTTTTTTTTTGTCTTTTATTAATTTTCCCCTCGATTTTAATATATATTCCAATTGTAATTAATGTGAGCAGCAGTCGCTTTTGGCCTTCTTTTGTCTATTTATTGATTGTCTATTGAACAATTCAAGTGTTGGGAAGTAGACAAAAAAATATCTTTAGTTGGAACTTGGAAGGGGCGAAGCGCTAAGGAACCGACGGTCCAGAATTGAGGAGAGGGCCGAGCAAAAAAGGCTCGGGAAAACGAAAGCTGGAAGCCAACTTGCGCCCATGAGATTCCCATCGGGGGAGATAGGGATAGCACGGCGCCGGGGTCGGTGACGGCGACGGGCGATCACGCGGGGGTGCGTCGATCGAGAGATCTTTTCCACGGGCGGGATTCGATCGGGGGTCGTTTTCGCCTTCCGTCGCTAGTTACCTTATCGTGACATTAAGTCGGAGTCGTCGTGAGGTGATTTGAATCCTCCATTTTCTTGTTCTTGTTTTTTTTTTTTCCTATTCCGTACCAGCCCAAGACGGAAAGAGCAATGTAAGCATGAGCTGCGTTTGGCGGCCAAAATGTAGAATGAGTAGAAAAAAAACGAGAGATTAAACCTAATGACGTCTTGTCGGCTAGCATTGGAATGAATAAGAAATGAAGAAGGGTCCCCAACGGCCCTCTTCAACTCTACTTCTAAAGAAGAAGAAACCATTTGTCCGGATCCAAAATTCATGAATCCAGAGATATAGCAGTCGCTAAAATCTTATAAAATTCGCACCGACTCACATGATTGACGGTTGTGATTGGTTCAATTCATCGCATTCGAGTTCGGACAGGACATTTCTAGTGATAGATTGCACGTACTTGAGGCGCATATAATTCAATCTCTCTCTGAAAAGAAAAGAAAATATTGTTCAGGAAAAATGATAAAATTGTACTTGAATTATTAGTACAATTAAATTAGTACAACTTTGATCAAATATACAAAGTTGTACTTGAATTATCAGTAAATTTTCAATCTAATCCCCGAACTAGGCAAAGAAAATGGTTCGACGATGTAATAATTATAATTATAATCCATAGAGTTTACTAGCATGGCTTCCAATATGTTATTATCGAATAGTGGACAATTAAAAAAAGTTACACGTGGATTATTCAAGTAACTTATTCATCCTTGATCAAGATATAATAATTCATGTCATTGAATAATAATAAGATATTCGAGTAAGATGCTTTTGTGCCACATATTTTTCTAGAATAGATGGATAAAGAGATGGATATGTTGACTCGTTATTTTTAAAAGTCAAACCCAGCATATAATAATCCGTGTAATCAAATAACGTCTAATTTATAGTTTAAACAGATATAAGGACTACATTGAACATTTACTGGTAATTTATAGATCACATTAAAAAGATCAAAAGTCTACTGACGGCGCTGCACATTGAGCCAAATTTTTCGGGAACCACATGCATTACTTTTTTTTCATCTTTTTATGCACTATTGTTTCGCCTCCCAAAATTTTTCCTTCCGGGGGGGTCAGATAAATTATGGCTCTTGCCCGAGATTGCGATGTCCCCATTTTATTGATGTACAAGTCTAACGTGACGGGATCCATTCAGCTTGATTTTCAACAACTTCTCAATGACCGGGTTGATATTAATCTTCCAATGCATACCGTCCGGCTAGTCAAGCGCTATTGGCCGGATGTGACACTATGGCGTAATAGTTTCGATTCATATTGGTTAGATTACCTTTACATAAGAACCGTTGAGTGTCCCAATCTCTAAGCCAGATGATGCACATAATACAAGTCCTTGAAAACCTTCTAGTCTCGATATGAATAGTGTGCTTCCTTTTTCCTATTCACGGGGATGCACTACTTAACCCCAAGCTTTTGCAGAACATCCAATCGAGTTTCTAACCTTATTTTTCGTCTAATTTGCCCTAAAATATAATCGTTTATGTTCATACTGGCCTTTTCTAATGAGATGCGAAGAAAATTGTTGAAAATGGTTGCTAAGCGAATACTTGTTAATTTAGAAATAGCTCAACTTTCCAATGGACGGCAACAAAGAAAACAGGATTTATCTAGATCAGACAAGTTAGTCGCTTGCATCATCTGATATCGGGTAAACTACAGAATTGATATGTCCGATCAATTTATGCCTACCCAATTTACAGTCTGCTTAGCTTAATGAAGGGCAAAAATGGCTGCTTAGAGGAGATGCCAAAGCCTTGCAAATGTCTATGAGCTGGACGTGGATCAGCATCTCGATCTTGGCAACTAGTGGAGTCTAATGTGAGGGCGTCTGAGCATGCTCATCAGCGAAAATCGTGCCCGATTACCATCTCTTTTCGCAAAAGGGAATGCGGCTCTGGAGTCAAAATTAGAGATAAAACTCAAGTGAAGGTACCATGGAGATGTCCAATAGAGGAGGAGAGTAATCACTTTACTCGACCAGTGTTCTCATCGTCCTAAAGCTAACGACAAAAGGAAAAGTACTTAGAAACTTTGAGAAGGGTGGATCGCCGTGAGACAGTGCGCAGATGTAGCCATCAATCCACAGGAATTTGCCACTCCATCAGTTCACGGTCTTCACACCACGGCATCGATCGGGTAAAAGGCGACACCAACAAACCCTTGTTGAATTGGCCCCGGTCATCGGTCGCATCGCACTGCTGTTAATTCTTTGAGACCACTCCGAACAGTCGTGGGATTGTAATCATCTGTCACGACATTGGACGCCCTCAAATGACAATTAGATATCTCGACTTCCCGACTAAAGGCGATCATCTTGGGGGGACACACCTGGGCTTGAAGATCGAGTTTGACAAGTTTTTATTTTTTATTTTTTTGGTAACCGAGGACTTCACCATGTACCCTGTACCCGAACGGCACCAAACAGCTAACAAGCATATGACTCCAACACCACGACCTTTTACTTAAGACGCTACAACTGCGGGTTTCAAACCCTCAATCTCGGCGATGAGGGATAAGCTCTCAACCAACACATTTACCCACTGTTGTGTGAGTTTGGTATGTTATTATTATTGTTTTTTTTTTTGGTAAAGTTTGGAATGTTATTCAACCCTGTCAATCACAATAAATTGATATAGTAACTTTCAAGTTGAGCCAGCTCGAGCCAAAAATGGACAGGGTTGGGCCTTCTCATGTAAGAACATCATTCAAATATGTTTATTTACCTCTCAGAGCCCAGTGAAGCCGCCAACCATTGATCGTCTCTATTCATGACAATTACTGATGGGGACGCCTCCACATTTCCAGAGTGCTACGGCCTCTTCATTTCGCCGAACCACATTCCTCCAATGACATGTTGCATCGGCTTAGTGCTCCTTCAATCATAATTGTCACTCGCTCCTTTAAGGTAAGGCAAAATGTCACATGCAATGAATGCTCTCTAGTGAAATTCAATGGACGCATTTTCAGAAAGCACGTGTGCTCGCTTACTGCTAGAGATGCGGGAACGAACGCTTTTGTACTTTAGTAAAATGTGATGGAGATTCCTTACTTTAATTGGAATTTCATTGAATAATACGGGTGCTTTGTATGAGAAAAGTTCAGACCACGCATCCGACGAGGGGTGTGGGCCGAATATTCCTAAAATTAGAAAGTATATTTTGGAAACTTTCATTAACGTATATGAGATTTTCTTGTGGATATTTACCCTGCCGGGATCCATTGGCCCTCGAGTCAAGCATATGCGGACTGGCTCATGCACGGATAAGGGAATCGTTTGTTCGGACTCGCTCGAGTTAGTGCCTCAATCCGTGCTCATCCCGGTGGGCTTGGCGGGCCACCAAGCTCGTAACCAGGTCTAGTAATCGTACCGGTAACGTAGCATCATCGCGTCTTGTCACCCAAAGAAGCCAATGATAAGAGAGCAATGTGAAGCGGACGAAGGGAAATCCATCGCCTCTCCTTGTCGAATCCTCACTAAAGGCAAAGAATTATGGAAGAGGAATGGAGGGTTGGCATTTGATTGTTGTCCGATGGCACTCACAGCACGTGCACAGTGTATAAGGAAGAGACTGGAGTTATCCCAAGAGGGGGAAAACGTTTAGGATTCACATGGGGCTCGAGACCCGGACAGGGACATGCGGACGCCGATGCCAAGCCAATCGCCTTATCTTCTCAGCACGTAGCTACAGCACTTCTCTCTCTCTCTCTCTCTCTCTCTCTCTCTCTCTCTCTCTCAACAAGCACACTCTCTTCTTGATAGCTCTCCTCCTCCCGTCACCTTTCATTTTGTTCCCATGCTTTGCCCATAATGACCCAGATAAGCCCTAGAAGTGATTGCTTACGATTGATTGCGCACTCAGACAACTTCCATGTGGTGTTAGCATATGCAGATATCTCGCATGTGATTCCCCCAGTCGTCCTTTTCGCGCTCGTTCGAGGGGGTTTCACTTCTTCATAAATTAACGGATCATCATCATCATCATCATCATCATCGAGGGTTTCATCCTGAACACCAAAGATACAAAACCCGCGCCACTCTCCAACGCTCAAAATGTTCTGGGACCTCAATTGTCTTTACTCTTCGTTAACTTAGCATCTCAATTGCTTGGTTCTCTAACATGCTACAGCGTCCAGTCTCTTTATATCCAGACCTCGTTCGACCCTACATCGGCTGCTTTGCACTAGCCCACTTTGCGGTTCCAGACTTTATGATGACATCCTAACGGCCAGAACCATGTGTGAATCGCTAAGTGTGTTCCTTGACTGAGGAAAGGAGTTGCATCCGCATGTGATTTCGGTTGGTGGGTCTATACCAAAAAAAGGAAGGTAACATCGATCGACAATTATGATCGACGGAGCTGGTCGTCTCGTGTTCCGTCGATGGGCCATCTCCTCCAACCTGTTGCGTGGGGAATGCAAAGATTGCTTCGCCTTCAATCCTCAATCGCTTGCCTTTATGATCATGGAAGGAGGGAGGGGTTGTCTTGGCAATTCCGGCCTCCCGAAAATATCTAAAGTCGCCCCGGCTCGTGCAAAGAGTCGCTTCCAGTGGGGTTTCCATCTCGGCGGGGCCATCGTAGTGAATTTCCTGTGTCGTGACTTTGCGATTTTGAATTTCTTTATGTCCACACAAAATGAATCGGGAGATACTTTTTCTCTATTTTTCTCCCTTTCTCTATTTTTGGGGAAAAAAAATTAGGGTTTGGTCCCTCAATCGGATGATAGTTCGATGGCGTGGAATTTCTTTCAATGCTACCAACGCCTCTCCCAAAGGATTGAGTTGCGTGAATACCATGACCGTCTTAAATGGTTGACTACAGAGGTGGTCAAAGTACGAGTCAATCAGCCATCAACCATATGCCGTGCATGATCTTCATCAATGTAGGGTTTCTCTTTTCTACCCTCTTGGCACTTCGTGATGGATCAATGCTCGCTTTGACGGACCGCGTGACTTGATTTTCTACGCATTCCACGTCTGGCATCGTCAATACGAGTAGGTAGTCGCTCGCGAAAGTCAAAATTGTTTGTATCGGCCGTGATATGCGCGAGATGTGCGGAAAATAGGTCATGCGGACGGTACGAAATCGAACTATTTGCTAACTGTTACTAAAGGGTAGTTGCGTGCACCGAGCTCAAGCGAGCAATCGGACCGTGTGGGTTTTATGCGAGTCCCATTGAAATCGACGAAGAGTGTTGATACGAATCCATGAGAAGAGTGTTGATACGAATCCATCTTGATGGGGGCAAAGGGATGAAAACAAACCACAATAGGGCCGATTACCTATTCTTTAAAGATTAAGTCACACCTTAGGTAGAGATAAGTCAGAAAGCTCGGAAACCTTTGTTAAGCCCACAACCTCTTGGGCCTAAGAATATAAAACTGGGAGGGGCCTAGATGAAAAACGGTCCTAAACTTCAAAGGATTGGAAGTTTGTAAGGAGCTTTTCTCCTTCACTTGCGCGAAGATAATAACAAGTAAGACAATAACGTGGTTGTCGACCCTTCAACGTGCTTCGCTCATCCTCCCCAGATGCTTCTTGGAAAAATGAGACTCATCGCACATCTCGTGAGGATGAAAGGGTTGATTTGACAGCCCAAATATCAGAAGCCGCCTACTTGCACAGCCAGGTTGCAGCCTCGACCTTGCACGATGCAGTGCGTTTGGAATGATGTTGAAATTTTTTCTACTGGAGAGTCTAGTATCCTCGGCGGATAAATCTGGCCGCATGGAAAGAAGTTTGGGAATTTTGCTAAACAAATGAAACCATTTAGAGGGAAGTTAAAGATGGAATGGCATGGGAAAAACAAAAGCAGTTGCATAATCACTATCATCCAAAGGTCAAAGCCATGATCCGCCGGAGTTAAGCTCGTTGGATTAAGAAAAAAACGAGTTTATGTACTAATCAGTTGCATGACGGGAGATTCCTCTCATGTAGTTCGGTATCCGAGCGGGACTCTCTTCTTCGAATTAGTCTACCTGCTACCCGTCAAGATCTCTGCATTCATCAATTTTCATTTCCTTATGTCGATGGGATATTGGGATATTTCTGCATACTTGCATGTCATTTGCATATCTTCAAAACAGAGACTCACACGGTACACAGAGTCATGCGAGGCCGCAAAGCAATGTGAAAATTTCATCTCATTACGTTTTTGGAAAAATCGAAATCACATATATACTATCAAGAGATTGTTTGATAATCCCAACTCAAAAACTTAGTCGAAACACGCACCGAAATGATATTTCGGGGATCTAGTACTGCCGAAATCATGTACATATCCTTCCCCGGAGTTTCTTCCCTTGACGTAGGAGACAAGTAAAAACCAATTTCCTTTGCCAACGTGGATCTCATCTCCTCCATCACGGGGAAGATGAGATCCTGCTGATGGCCTAATCTGAGGCATGACATGTAAGTGGATCAAGCCCCTTCGTTGGGATTTGCTCCGACAGAGCAACTCTCGGACAGGGCAACCCAAGTAAAAAGACAACGTGGTTGTTGACCAAAGACCAATCATAGGAGGTGGGAGTAAAGTGGGGATGAGCAGGACAGCAGGCTCACAGAGATCTGCATGTCATTATTCGTTAGGTTGTAAAGGTTCGCATGTTGAGGGTTTAAATGAAATAAAAAGTAAAGAGCAAAGTCTCTCGGGATATTTCTTTTGGGTTCGACATTTTCCGTTCATCGTCCGCGCACGCTTTCTTGACGTTCAGGTTCATTGCCCATCGCGTGAGGATGAAAGGGTTGGCTTGAATGAGCCAACAATCAGAAGCCGACAGAAATTACTGCCAGATGCAACCTCAACCTCGCGCTATGCGGTTTGGAATTTTGTTTCTGTCGTCTTAACCTTGGGGGATATATCCGGTGCCCGCGAAGAGAGATTGGCAAACTTGCTGACAAATGGGACCATCCAGAGGGACAGGGGAAAGAGAACAGTTGCTCTCATCACCCATTGCCGGCCGAAGTTTAGCTTATTGGATTAAGGAGAACGAGTTTATAGGTGACTCGGATACGCGGGGAGTTCATCTCATGTGGTTAGGTATCCAAAAGGAGCTCACTTGCTGGAACATATATACTTCATATCCATCATGATATACAAATTGATTTACGTAGTACATGGTTTATCTAGATAACTTTTTTTAGCAGTTGAGTCTCAAATTTGCTCTTTATTAATTCCTTCTCAAAGTTACCTTTAGTGATTTTGCACTCGGTCTTCAATCTTTTGTGCTTATGAATTTTCCATCTCTCGCAATCGAGGAGTTCGTGCATGGGATGCTTGAGTAGTCCATGCTTGAAAAGATTTCATCTCTTGGTTATCCATCATGAGATATACGTGGTTCACCTACTGAAGTCTGAAATGCCCATTTTATATTAGGATTTGGTTTTATTAATCTTACGGTCAAGTCAAAGGACATATGAGAGCATCTCGCACCCGTTCGTCGGTTTAATAATTGCGTCAGACGTCAAACGTACATCATCGCTCGGTGGCATGCACTTGTCTTAACAACACGGGACCCATTCATTCATCTATCTTCCTCCATCAATCAACACCCTTTTGCTCTCTTGCCCATCTGCTGTACTAAGTAATTCCCGTGTCACGCCAAGTCTGATCACATATCGACTGGTTAGAGAAGACTAAGCTCGAAAGTCTCGCTAGCCGTCGACCGATGAAGAGACCGGAGCTCATATTCATCCCGGCCCCGGGCGTCGGTCACGTCATCTCGGCCCTTGAGTTCGCGGCCCGCTTGCTCGGCCACGACCCTCGAGTCTACGTCACTGTCCTCGCCATTAAAGCGCCCTTCAACTCCCACTTGGACGCTTACACCAAATCGATCGTCGCCTCGCAGCCACGGATTAACCTCATCGACCTCCCACCCGTCGACCTACCACCGCCCGAGCTCCTGCGGTCCGTCGAGCACTATGTCACGGTCTACATCGAGAGCTACGTCCCGCACGTCCGGAGAGCGGTGGGGGAGATCCAACGTTCACAGATCGATTCCGGATCGGATCGATCGGTAGCCGGGTTCGTCCTGGACTTCTTCTGCGCATCCATGATCGACGTGGCCGATGGGTTCTCGCTCCCTTCTTACATTTACCTTACCTGCAACGCGCACTTCCTGGGCTTCATGTTCCACTTACCAGCTCGACACGACCAGGTCCAGAGAGAGTTCCGAACGTCCGATCCGGACCTGCCTCTTCCCAGTTTTAACAACCCAGCTCCGGTCTCGGTCTTGCCGTCAGCAGTGCTCGACGGAGAAGCTGGCGGCTATGCAGCTTACGTCAAGTTGGCTCACAGGTTCAGGGACGCCCGGGGAATCATGGTGAACACGTTCAAGGAGCTGGAGCCGTTCGCCGTCAGCTCCTTCTCCCGAGGAAGCTCGGACGGGCCGGCTGTGTACGCCGTCGGACCGGTGATCGACATGAAGGGTGTGCCCGATCCATCTCTGGACCGGGCTCGCTGGGAGAAGATCCGGGAGTGGCTCGACGGGCAACCGCCGTCCTCGGTGGTGTTCCTGTGCTTCGGGAGCATGGGGAGCTTCGACGAGGACCAAGTGAAGGAGATGGCCGCCGGGATCGAGCGAAGCGGGCATAAGTTTTTGTGGTCGTTGCGTCCCGAAAGTTCCCAGGCGCAGCTTCCGGATGGATTCCGGGAGCGAACGCAAGGAAGAGGGGTCGTGTGCGGGTGGACTCCACAGGTTAGTCTTACGTCTTTTTAATTAATTAACGACTACATGTCCATCATTGGCAGTATCTCGGGCTCATTGGTACTTTTACTCATTCCTAAATAATAATGTAAGAAGGGAAAAAATGTCCTACGAGTCGTTCAGACATTGAAAATTCTGGGATTCCCTAAAGAACACGAATAGGCGTGAGATACGAGTATCCATGGATAGGTAGCAAGCCTGAAATATTAATTTGGCAAGCCTGGGGAATGAACCTCCTCCGTTTGAGCCTACTCGCTAGGGCCGATCATCTGGAGGAGAAAAATTGTTATTATAAATCAACGGCGTTCCTAAGTGAGCAACTTCAAGTCATGCGCCGAATTCAGAGTACATTCGAAACCTTATTATTGAGTCTATGGAATAGGTAAGGAGTAATCAAATCTCGAATAAATGACCTAAGTATGCAAATCTTTGCATTGATAGTGTTGTCTACCTAATCTGTTCGCGGTGCCCACTTGTTTCCGACTGCTAAATTGATCTTGTGATTTGTGAGCTGGGTTTGATGGCTATACCAACGATATGGCATACGGGCAAGCCAATTTTCTCTTTTCAACAAAGAGATGCCAATCAAGTTTCATAATCTCGACAGCCAATTTTTTTGCATTATTTTATGATGTCTCACGTGAACTTCCGCCCACCGCAAAATCTTTCAATTCATAGAGAAGGGCATATGTTCTAGAGTGAGACATTTAACATGTCTTAAAATATGTATTGAAGTATGATCAACTAACGCTCAGTCCTAGTTCTTGGCCCGATCATCTAGTAATTACACTTGCTCGACGAGGGGGCCTAGATGGGACCTGGCTTAAAGTTTCACCCAAAAACTGAAGAAGGAAAAAATAGATGACAAATAATTTTAGGGATTCTTTTGTTAATTTATCTAACTACTTTGTTGAGAATTTTATACTATTAATCATCCTAAATTAGAAATTTGAGCTTACTTGATCCTATTAGCATTTATAAATTGTAAATGTCAAAGTAAGAACAATTAACAAACCGTAATTCGTCCCTTTTAGTTTTTATAGACATATTTAGCTCGTGACGAAGTACGTGCTTTCTCCGCCTCAGGTGGAGGTGCTGGCACACGCGGCCATCGGAGGGTTCGTGTCTCACTGTGGTTGGAACTCCATTTTAGAGAGCTTGTGGCATGGGGTGCCGATCGTGACGTGGCCCATATATGCGGAGCAGCAGCTCAATGCCTTCACGATGGTAAAGGAACTGGGATTAGCCGTGGAGCTGCGGCTGGACTACCGAGGGAAAGGCGTTGGTGTTGGCGGCCATCTGGTGCCAGCGGACGAGATAGAGAGGGCCATCGGAGGCTTGATGGGCGACGGCAGCACGGAGACGAGGAAGAAGGTGAAGGAAATGAGGGAGGCGGCGAGGAACGCCGTGAAGGAAGGTGGGTCTTCGTATGATTCTATTGGAAGGTTGATCCAAGACTTCATCAAGGGCATTGAATAAAAAGATCGACAAAGAGTTAGCAGTTGACTCCAATAGTAACCATCACGTATACGTCACTTTGATCTCGCTCCGTCCTTCATTTCTTGCCAGCAATGTGTCCTGCTCCTTTGTTCAACGAACATGCTTACTAATTGGTCTAAAGTTGATTATAAAACTTGATTGGCATCTCTTTGTTGAAAATACGATTTTGCCATTACGATTATAAAACTTGCTTGGTATTTCTCCGGTCAGCCTGCCGTCAGAGAGGAGAGGTCGACATGCACAATTTTGCTCATGTTACCCACATCAAGGGGTAATGGCCCCGTTAAGGAATTTCGAGCAACATGGAAATAGAGGGACAGAGAGGAAAGGCTGACGACCTCTTTGGGTATTGTACAATTTTGTTATATGATAGTCCTAGTGATTGCCATTGTCGACACTGTCCGAGGCTCAGAGAAATGTTGCCTTCTAATTGATTATTGTTAAGATTTGTGAAAATACTTAAATATTATTTCACGCCTTAACCTAATGGTTTAAGCTTTTAGGACAGTTAGCAGTAGTTCTACAAAACTTCACATGATATCAAAGCAGGAGATTACGAGTTCAAATCTTTTCAAACCCCTATTTTGTCTATAAAATATATATATTCACGCTTAGTAAATAGGCAAAAAAAGACTGGACTAAGCAGAAGGGAGAGTATGAAAGTACTTCAATATTAATCCACTCTTTCACCTAACGGCTTAAACTTTTAAAACAGTTGGTAGTGGTAGTACAAAACTTCACAATATATAGTCCTCGTTCGACCATACATCTCGCTGCTTTGCACTAGCCCACTTTGCACTTCGAGCCTCAATGATGAAATCCTATCAACAAAGAACCATGTGTGAATCGGCAAAGTGTTCCTTGATTGGGGAAAGGAGTTGCATCCGCATGTGATTTCGGTTGGTGGGTCTATACCAAAAAGGAAGGCAACATCGATCGACAACTATGATTGATTGGGGAAAGGAGTTGTCTTTGTTCCGTCGATGGATCATCTCCTCCCACCAGGTGCGTGGGGAATGCAAAGATTGCTTTGCCTTCAATCCTCAATCGCTTGCCTTTACGATCATGGAAGGAGGGGGAGGGGAGGCTTGTTTTTCCATGCACGTGCAAAGAGTCGCTTCCGGTGGGGTTTCCATCTCGGCGGGGCCATCGTAGTGAATTTCCATGTCGTGACTTTGAGATTTTTTATGTCCACACAAAATCTCAATCGGATGATAGTTCGATGGCGTGGAATTTCTTTCATTACTACCAACGCTCTTCCAAAGGATTGACCGATTGAGTTGCGTGAATACCATGGCTGTCTTAAATGGTTGACTACAGAGGTGGTCGAAGTACGAGTCAATCGGCCATCGACCATATGCCGTGCATGATCTTCATCAATGTAGGGTTTCCTTTTTCCACCCTCTTGGCACTTCGTGAAGAATCAATGCTCGCTTTGACGGACCGCATGACTTGAGTTTCTACACATTCCACGTCCCGGCACCGTCGATACGAGTAGGCACTCGCTCGCGAAAGTCAATATTGTCTGTATCGGCGGTGATATGCGCGAGATGTTTGGAAAATAGGTCTACAAACGGTACAAAATCGAACTATTTGCGAACTATTACTAAAGGGTAGTTGCGTGCACCTAGCTCAAGCGAGCAATGAGAACGTGTGGATCTTATGCAAGTCCCATTGAATTCGACGAATTTTCGAAGGCTGGGCTCGCATGAGAAGAGTGTTAATACGAATCTATCTTGATTGGGCAAAGGGATGAAAGCAAACCACAATAGGGCCTGATTACCTATTCTTTAAGATTGAGTCCCACCTTAGGTAGAGATGAGTCAGAAAGCTCGGAAACCTTTGTTAAGCCCACAACCTTTTGGTCCTAAAATATAAAACTGGAAGGGGCCTAGATGAAAACTGTCCTAAACTTCACTTGCGTAAAAATAATAAGAAGTAGAACAATAGATTGGTTGTCGACCTGTCAACGTGCTTCGTTCACCCTCCCCACATGCTTCTTGAAAGTTGAGACTCATCGCACATCTCGTGAGGATGAAAGGGTTGATTTGACAGCCCAAATATCAGAAGCCGCCTATGAGCACAGCCAGGTTGCAGCCTCGAACTTGCACGATGCAGTGCGTATGGAATGATGTTGAAATTTTTTTCTACTGCATAGTCTAGTATCCTCGGCGATTATATCTGGCCGCATGGAGTTGGGAATTTGCTGAACAAATGAGACCATTTAGAGAGAAGTCAAAGATGGAATGGGATGGGAAAAACAAAAGCAGTTCCATAATCACTATCATCCAAAGGTCAAAGCCATGATCGACCGGAGTTAAGCTCGTTGGATCGAGAAAAACGAGTTTATGTACGAATCAGTTGCATTACGGGAGATTCCTCTCATGTAGTTCGGCATCCGAGCGGAATTCTCTTCTTCAAACTAGTCTACCTGCTACTCATCAAGATCTCTGCATTCATCAATTTGCATTTCCTTATGTTGATGGTTATCGAGATATTTCTGCATACTTGCATGTCATTTGCATATCTTCAAAAGAGAAACTCACATGGCACACGGAGTCATGTGAGGCCACAAAGCGGCGTGAAAATTTCAACCCATTACGTTTCTAGAAAAATCGAAATCACATATATACTATCGAGAGATTGTTTGAAAATCCTGACTCAAAAACTTAATCGAAACACATGGTTCTAAAATGACATTTTGGGGATTTATTATTGTTGAAATCACATACTTCCATACCCTTCTCCAGGCGATTTTTCCCTTGACGTAGGAGACAAGTAAAAACCAATTTTCCTTTGCCGACGTGGATCTTGTCTCCTCCATCATGGAGAAGATGAGACCCTGCTGATGGCCCAATCTGAGGCACCACATGTAAGTGGATCAAGCGCCTTCGGTAGGATTTGCTCCGACAAAGCAGAACTCTCGGACAGTGCAACCCAAGTGAAAAGACAACGTGGTTGTTGACCAAAGACTAATCATAGGAGGTAAGTGGGGATGAGCAGGACAACATTCTCACAGAGATCTGCATGTCATTATTCGTTAGGTTGTGAAGGTTCGCATGTTGAGGGTTTAAATGAAATAAAAAATAAAGAGCAAAGTCGCTCGAATATCTCTTTTGGGTTCGACATATTCCTTTCATTGTCCGCGCTCGCTTCCATGACGTCTAGGTTCATTGTCCATCGCGTGAGGATGGAAAGGTTGGCTTGACCGAGCCAACAATCAGAGAAGTCGACAGAAAGTACTGCCAGATGCAACCTCAACCTCGCATATGCGGTTTGGAATTTGTTTTCGTCGTCTTAACCTCGGGGGATAGATCTGGTGCACGCGAAGAAAGATTGGCAAACTTGCTGACGAATGGGACCAACCAGAGGGACAGGGGAAAGAGAACAGTTGCCATCATCACAATCATCCAAAAGTCAAAGCCATTGCCGGCCGAAGTTTAGCTTATTGCGTTAAGGAGAACGAGTCTATAGGTGAATGAGATACGCGGGGAGTTCATCTCACGTGGTTAGGTATCCAAACGGAGCTCACTTCCTGGAACACATATACTTCATATCCATCATGATATACAAATTTATCATCGGGATAATTTTTTTTAGCACTTGAGTCAATATGCTCTCTATTAATCCATTGTCCAAGTCACCTTTAGTGATTTTGCACTTGGTCTTCAATCTTTTGTGCTTATGAATGTTCCATCTCTCGCGATCAGAGAGTTCGTGCATGGGATGGTTGAATAATCCATGCTTGAAAAGATTTCATCTCTCGGTTGTCAACAAGAAATTTTTTATATATGGTTAAAGGGATAGATTTATGACTCGAGTACAAGTTAATGATTTTTTATGATATTGTAAAAATTTTGAGATAAAATTGATACTGGATGGTATAATTGGGATAAAACCTAAAGTTGTGAAATTTACATTGGACAAACAAAGTTTAGGCCGAAATTGGATAGAACCTGAAGTTGAGAGTTCTTTATGGGACAAATAGAAGTTTATAGTAAAATTGAGATTGAACCTAAAACTGAAGGTTTTTTTAGGGTAGTAGGCCCAACAATATATGCTTAATTATTTTTGCGAGTGATGAAAATATTTTTTAATCATTCTTTCCTATAAACATTACAAGTGGAAAATATTCTATAAATCTTGAGTTTTCTGTAAAAGAAGAATACCCTAAGATATTATAGTTGTACACAAAATGCAAGTGGAGTTAGCATCTGAATAAAGCGGACAATATTCAAACTTCCAACATAAGCTTGTCCCACTATTTTGCAAATTAAGTCTGGTACACTTTATTCGATCATAATTATATGTGGTTCACCTACTGAAATGCCCATTTTATATTATGCTTTGACTTTATTAATCTTGCATTCAAGTCAAAGGACATATGACAGCACTCGCACTGTTCGTCGGTCCAATAGGTGTGTCCCACGTCAATCATTCATCTGTCTTCCTGCATCAATCAACTCCCTTTTGCTTCCTTGCCCATCTGCTGTACCAAGTTATTACTATTTCACGCCAAGTCTAACGACATAGACTGGTTAGAGAAGACTAAGCTCGAAAGTCTCGCTAGCTGTCGACCGATGAAGAGACCGGAGCTCATATTGATCCCGTCCCCGGGCGTCGGTCACGTCATCTCGGCCCTTGAGTTCGCGGCCCGCTTGCTCGGCCACGACCCTCGAGTCTACGTCACTGTCCTCGCCATTAAATCGCCCATCAAATCCCACTCGGACGCTTACGCCGAGTCGATCGTCGCTACGCAGCCGCGGATTAACCTCATCGATCTCCCTCCCGTCGACCCACCACCGCCCGAGCTCCTGCGGTCCGTCGAGCACTATGTCACGGTCTACATCGAGAGCTACGTCCCGTACGTCCGGAGAGCGGTGGGGGAGATCCAACGTTCACGGATCGATTCCGGATCGGATCGATCGGTAGCCGGGTTCGTCCTGGACTTCTTCTGCGCATCCATGATCGACGTGGCCGATGGGTTCTCCCTCCCTTCTTACATTTATCTTACCTGCAACGCCCACTTCCTGGGCTTCATGCTCCAGTTACCGGCTCGACACGACCAGGTCGGGAGAGAGTTCCGAACGTCCGATCCGGACCTGCCTCTTCCCGGTTTCAACAACCCAGCTCCGGTCTCGGTCTTGCCGTCAGGAGTGCTCGACGGGGAAGCTGGCGGCTATGCAGCTTACGTCAAGTTGGCACGCAGGTTCAGGGACGCCCGGGGAATCATGGTGAACACGTTCAAGGAGCTGGAGCCGTTCGCCGTCAGCTCCTTCTCCCGAGAAAGCTCGGACGGGCCGGCTGTGTACGCCGTCGGACCGGTAATCGACCTGAAGGGTGTGCCCGATCCATCTCTGGACCGGGCTCGCTGGGAGAAGATCCGGGAGTGGCTCAACGTGCAACCACCGTCCTCGGTTGTTTTCCTGTGCTTCGGGAGCATGGGGAGCTTCGACGCGGACCAAGTGAAGGAGATGGCCGCCGGGATCGAGAGGAGCGGGCATAAGTTTTTGTGGTCGTTGCGTCCCGAAAGTTCCCAGGCGCAGCTTCCGGATGGATTCCGGGAGCGAACGCAAGGAAGAGGGGTCGTGTGCGGGTGGACTCCACAGGTTAGCCTTACTTCTTTTTAATCAATTAACGACTACATATCCATCTCCGGTAGTATCTCGGGCTCATTGGTTACTTTCACTCATTCGCAAATTATAAGGTAAGAAGGGAACAAATGTCCTATAAGTCAATCAGATTTTGAAAATTCTGGGTTTCCCTAAAGAACACGGGTTCTAATATTACTTGTGATTAATTTTGTTCACCACGACGCCCACAAACTAAGGCTACAGCTTCTTCTTTTTTCTTATTGGCGTGAGATACGAGCAAATCCACGATTAGGTAAAAAGCCTGAAGTATAATCTAAAAAGCCTGGGGAATGAACCTCCTCCGTTTAAGCCGACTCGCTAGGGCCGATCATCTGGAGGTGAAAACATGTTATTATATATAAGCGGCCTCCCTAAGTGAGCAACTTCAAATCGTGCGCCAAATCCAGAGTCCATTCGAAACCTTATTATTGAGTTTTTGGAATAGGTAAGGAGCGAGTCAAATCTCGAATAAGTGACCTAAGTATGCAAATCTTTGCATCGATAGTGTCGTCTACCTAATCTGTTCACGGTGCCCATTAGTTTCCAACTGCTAAATCGATCTTGTGATTTGTGAGCTGTGTGTGATGGCTACACCAACGATATGGCATATGCGCAGGCCAATTCTCACTTTTCAACAAAGAGATGCCAATCAAGTTTTATAATCTTGACAGCCAATTTTGTTTGTTTTATTTTATGATGTGCCATGTCAACTTCCGCCAACCGCAAAATGTCTCAACTCATAGAGAAGGGCACATGTTCTAGAGTGAGACATTTAACATGTCTTAAAATATGTATTGGAGTATGATCAACTAAAGGTACACTGGTTTTAATTGTACGTGGTTAGTTAATCCTTAGACGTGATCATAAGCCAAACGGCGGGACAATTGTCAAATAAGTCCTAAACATTTTGCTACTTTGCCGATTAAGTCCTAAACCTTTTTTTTATGCCAAATAAGTCCTAAACCTTTTGCAACTTTGCCGATTAAGTCCTTCCGGCGAATTTTGGCCGGAGAATGTTGACGTGGCGACGACGTGTCGCGATCGGAGCAAGCCGGCGATGACGTGGCGGCCACGTGGAAAAAAAATTCACAAAAAATTCAAAGAAAAAGGGGGAGGGCTGCCCTCCACCTTTGGCCGCCGCCCGATCATCGGTAGGGCGGCGGCCAAGCCCCCAGCCCCGCCAGCGTCCAGATCTGGACGCCGGTGGGGCGCCTCCCCAAGCTGCGATCTGCAGATCTGCAGCTGGGCTTGGGCGAGGCGAGACTCGCCTGGCCCTTGCCAGCCAGTGGCGAGGGCGGCCCCCGACCGGCGAGGGCCGGGCGAGCTAGCCCAGCTGTGATTCTCGCTCAGCTGCAGATCGTAGCACCTCGCCCAGCTATGATCAGGAGGCGAGGGATCGCTGGCCCTCAAGCAGGGCCGGCGACCCTCAAGCAGGGCTGGGGGCTTGATCGCCACCCCACCGGTGATGGGGCGGCGGCCAAAGGTGGAGGGCTGGAGCCCTCCCCCTTTTTTTGAATTTTTTAATCTTTTTTGAATTTTTGTTTTGCCACGTGGCCGCCACATCGTCGCCGGCGAGCTCCGGTCACGCCACGTCAGCATTCTCCGGTCAAAATCCACCGGAAAGACTTAATCGGCAAAGTTGCAAAAGGTTTAGGACTTATTTGGCATAAAAAAAAGTTTATGACTGAATCGGCAAAGTAGCAAAAGGTTTAGGACTTATTTGACAATTGTCCTGCCAAATGGCTCTATCCTAGTTCTTGGCCCCATCATGTAGTAATTAGACTTGCTCGATGAGGGGGCCTAGATGGGACCGGGCTTAAAGTTTCACCTAAAAATTGAATAAGGAAAAAATAGATGATGAATAATTTTAAGGATTTTTTGTTAATTTATCTAATTACTTTGTTGAGAATTTGATACTGTCAATCATCCTACATTAGAAGTCTGAGCTTATTTTATCCTATTAGCGTTTGAAAATTGTAAATGTCAAAAGTAAAAACTATTAGCAAGACGTAATTCGTCTTTTTATAGACTTATTTAGCTCGTAATGAAGTACATGCTTTCTCCACCTCAGGTGGAGGTGCTGGCACACGCGGCCATTGGAGGGTTCGTGTCTCACTGTGGTTGGAACTCCATTCTAGAGAGCTTGTGGCATGGGGTGCCGATCGTGACATGGCCCATATATGCGGAGCAGCAGCTCAATGCCTTCACAATGGTAAAGGAACTGGGATTAGCCATGGAGCTGCGGCTGGACTACCGAGGGAAAGGCGTTGGCGTTGGCGGCCATCTGGTGCCAGCGGACGAGATAGAGAGGGCCATCGGAGGCTTGATGGGCGACAGCAGCACGGAGACGAGGAAGAAGGTGAAGGAAATGAGGGAGGCGGCGAGGAACACCGTGAAGGAAGGTGGGTCTTCGTATGATTCCATTGGAAGGTTGATCCAAGACATCATCAAGGGCATTGAATAAAAAGCTCAATAAAGAGTTAGCAGTTGTCTTCAGAAGTAACCATCACGTATATGTCACTCTGACCTCGCTGCGTCCTTTATTTCTTGCCGGCAATGTGTCTTGCTCCTTTGTTCAACGAACATGCTTACTAATTGGTCTAAAGTTTATGAGATTACCACTCCAGTTGGCGGGTGGTGGGCATTGGACTCGATCGTAATCTCGCGTCACACACTCGAAGAGCTCTTCTGTAGTTGAAAGGAAAAGGCCTTTATTTGGCTTAAGGATATAGAGATAGCAAATTCTTTGCCTCACACATACATGAACCAGAAAACCTGCATTTTGCATTCCATTCAGACACTGGGAAGAAACTAAAAAGCAATTGGGAATACAACAGGAGAAGTTAAATCCGCTTCTAATCTTACATGCCATGCCTGAGGAACTTCTCTCTGATAGCACATAAGTCGGATAATGCATTCGTCATATTTATGCGCTCAACCGGAAGTTTCACCGAGCAGAGGACTCCAATTCTCATTATGTCAGCAATGATTTCCTCAAATCTTGCCCGGTTGGCATCACTAATTTGGTCATCCCCAATCCCTGCAGGATACTCCGCAGATAGCAGTGAGGGGTCTAGCATATTCACCGAGCTTTTGTCCTGTGTAGTCTTCACGAATTCGTGGAGGGTCCATCCATCCTTGAACATGACATCAGTAGGTCTTATTCCTGTGAACATCTCGAGCAACAGTATGCCAAAGCTATACACATCTCCCTGCAGCGATGAAATACCACCGAGGCCATATTCTAGAAAGCAACATCGGCTTTGTCATGTCAGATGGGTACTTAGCTTTTAAAATCCATTTTCTTCCCCTAGAATCCAGCAATTTTGATAAGCTATTAATTTGGAACCATATAACTAGAAAGCAGAAGGATGCTACATAGCCAATGGTTCCTTTTAACCCACTGGAGCTTGCTTGACATTGAGAAGAAGCATCTGGGTTTGTGCTTTCACGAAGAAAATGCGCTAGCCCGAAATCACACACTCTAGCCACCATGTCGTGATCAAGAAGAATGTTGCTTGGCTTTAGATCACCATGTACAATGCTCGTCTGGCAATGGTGGTGAAGATATTCCATGGCAGAGGCCGCATCAATGGCGATGTCTAACCTCTGGTTGAGACTGAGCTTTGGCCTGTCGAGTTGATTTACGCTGGGGTGCAACCACTGTTCCAAACTACCATTTTGCATCAGGTCGTAGACAAGAGCCTTAAATTCTGCGCCTGTGAAATCGATGCTCGAGCAAACAGTGATGATGTTGACAAGATTCCGGTGGCGTATGTTTCTCAGGGCTTCACATTCTGCCAAGAAGCTCTTAAAAGCTCCCTTTTGTCTTGGGTTGAGCACTTTCACTGCCACCAGTCGATTGCCATCTAGGATTCCTCTATACACAGAGCCATGACTCCCTTGGCCAATCAAATTAGATGGCGAGAACTCATCAGTCACTTGGCGGAGTTTTGCATAGGAAACCTTTTGGAACCGCTCTTCCGTTGGCAACGCAGCGCTACGTCTCATTGTAGATTTCCTCCTCCAGTACACAAATACAATGAAGCATGTCAACACGATTAAAAACGAGACAGTTACCGCAATAGATAATTTCAATTTTGGAAGCTTTCTCTGCTTCTTCGTGTCATGGACTTTGCAGGTGGGAAGTGCAAGTTCCTTGATGCCCCCGCATAGTTCTTTGTTTCCGATTATCGATATACGCTCTGCATCTCTGAAAATCCCTTGCCATGGTACCTCTCCTTCAAGGTTATTAAAGGACAGATCCAACGCCTTGAGCGCAGTGAAATTCTCGAAATAGATGGGAATTTGACCGGACAATCTGTTTCTTGAGAGATTGAGGGACTGAAGGCTATTTAGGGTCCGCAGAGAGGGCGGGATACTTCCTTCAAATAAATTTCCTGCAATGCTCAAGTTGACCAGCATCACACACTGGGACAAAGTGCTTGGTATCTCTCCAGTCAGCCTGTTGTCAGAGAGGTCGACATGCACAATTTTGCTCTGGTCACCCACTTCAAGGGGTAATGGCCCCGTTAAGGAATTTCGAGCAACATCGAAAGAGTGGGACAGAGAGGAAAGGCCGACGACCTCTTTGGGTATTGTACCGCTAAGGTTGTTATCTGATAGTCTTAGTAATTGCAATTGTCGACACTGTCCGAGGCTCGGAGGAATGTTGCCTTCTAATTGATTATACTGAAGTTGCAGGTTCATCAATTGGGTGGCGTTTCCAAGGGACGGAGGAATTGGCCCAGAAATGCCATTGCCCCACAGCCAAAGATCCACCAGATTATTTAGCTTGCTAATACCATGGGGAATTTCACCGCTGATGCTGTTGTTGTATATTCCCAGGCGCTGTAGGCCAATCAGTTTCTCAATTTCTAGAGGGATATTACCTGTGATCTGGTTTGATCCCAGGAGTAGGTTCTGAAGCTTATCCGTGAAATTACCAACGGAAGCAGGTATTTCTCCTCTGAATTTGTTGTGGCCGAGATCCAACACTTCCAGCTTTGTGCAGTTGGTTAAATCAGTGACGAAACTTAAGCCGTCAGGTCCTGTTTGCAACAGGTTATTGCTAAAACTCACCAACGTAAGATTCCTCAAGCTTCCGAGATAGGCAGGCACATTTCCCACGAAACTATTAGAAGAGAGAGAAAGAATTTCAAGTCCAGTTGCGTTAGGCAATGAATGTGGTAGTCGCCCTGAAAATCCGTTTTCTGCAAGGTAAAGGCCCCGGAGATGAGGAAGATAGTTGCCAATCTCTGGTGGGATTTCACCATGTAGGCTGTTACCAACTACGTCAAAGTAGACAAGTGATGTGAGATTGTATATAGGAGAAGGGATGCGTCCGGTCAAATTATCAAAACCTAATGCTAAGACTTCTAATTTTGAGATGCTTCCAATCTCGGCCGGTATTCGACCTCTAAGGTCATTGCCCCCTAAGGATAACGCTATAAGTGAAGATCCATTCCCCAACCAAATTGGAATCCCCCCAGTAAGATCGTTCACTAAGACCCAGAAATGAGTGAGCTCTCTCTCAACCAAATATCGAAGCTCGTCAGGGATCCTCCCGACGAGCCGATTGTACGTCAAATCAAGGTACTGCATAGCTACGCAAGATGACAAATTCCGTGGTATCTCCCCTCCGAGCTCATTGTCGCTGAGGAAGAGAGTCTTCAATCTGAACAGCCTCCCGAACTCTTCTGGAATGCTGCCTCGGAGCCGATTCGCCTCTAGATCAACACGCCTCAAGAAGGTGAGATTCCCTATGTCGGGAGGTAGTGTCCCAAGGAGCTTTTGATTCTTCAAGTCGAGGGCAGTGACTCTTCCCGCGTGGCGGCGACTGCAAAACTCCTGGCCAGTTGCAATGACCGACAGACTCGTTCCAAGAGTTCATGATCCCCTGAAAACCATCAGTCATCTTGCTCTTAAAGGCGAGCAATGCCGCCCTGTCGGTTTCATTTCCGGGATAGGAAGCATAGGCGATACGAGTGTTGGAGTGAGTTTGATGCACGAAGAGAATGAGGCTCACAAATGCTAATGCTAAATCCATTCTCAAGTTTGGCAAGGTTGCTTCTATGCTTGATCCGTTAGGACAGAGCAAGCAGAAAGACCAGAGGATGGTGTGCTCCTAAGTTTTCTGCCAGCCGACTAGAAGCATGAGATTGACCGTTTGGATTAACGCATCCAAAGACCACCATTTAGTCCATCAAAGAAGTTTACTTTTGCTCAAGACAAGTTCAACTCAGGTTAACAGTGTACAACGCCATTACTGACGGCCCAAATTCAAGTTGACGCGTCTGCAATTTTTAAAGATTCTCTTGGGCGTCCAGACAAACAGAAAAATTGAAAGGCAAGCTCAGAATATGTCACACCCCAAATCCAACAATAATAGGGATAATGACACAGCCTATCATTCTCTTCAATTGAAGGACGCAGCCTCAACCAATTAAAAGAAAGTCAACTCCCAAAATTCCCTATTGATATCGCTTTCGCTTTAGTAGCCGCTAACTAAGGAACCTGAAAAGATTTAGGAAATAAAAGAGTGAGCAACCACAATCCAGTTAGTAGTTCGCATATCTTCTAAGTAGATCGAGCACCCACTATGTATATTTACCAAAACTATCACCAAACTCAATAAATTCAAGTCCAGCTTATGACATACATTGAACTTCATATACAAGTAATTTCCTTTTCGCAAAACTTCGTAGGTTACTCGTGGTCACGTAAATAGTAAAATCCAAAGATGCTCATTACTTTCAAATATGTATAACACTAAAAATAAATAATACATTTTCACAAAACTTCAAAGACATGTTTTATCTTTTCAACCTGCATAAAATACACATTCCTCAGAAATATCGAAAGAAAAATATCAATGATCCGCTCCATTGATCAATCTCAATAATTCATAGATCAATGGTCTATTACATTGATTAATCTCATCATATCATACGTCAATAGTCTATTTCATCGACTAATCTCATCAATTCATATGTCGATGGCACATCCCATCGATCAATCTCAAATCACACATTAATGGTCCAATCCATCGACCAATCTTTTGCTCAATATCTAGCTATGGTTACGACACAACGCCTTGTGACAAGGCGACCAAGATTCCCCCTTGGCAAGGTCTCCACCTACAAAGCCGGTGGCTCGACTGGATGTCCTGACAACAGTATGCATACTAGGGTTCTCTTCATAGCGATATGAGTAATATCAATCATTACCATACTCCAACAATCCATAAATCAATATCAAAAAGCCACTTTATAAATAGATTTCACAAACCGATTTATTCAAAATCCACTTTATGAGACGTTTGATAGAACATTTCAAATATCAATAAGTATAAACCCTCATGAATATGCTTGAAAATCAAGGGTCTTTCGTAAATCTTTCCCAAAATGCTTCGCAAATTTCAAAACATGTGATCTTTTCAATCTAGTTCATCAAATATAAGATATTTCACAAGGCATGTCTCAACCACTAATGAATCTTCATAAATAATACTCACAAATTGACATAACCTTTCGTAACCATATGTAATATATTTTACAAATAAGTTTACAACGTAAATCATATATAAACTTGCATAACATACATAAATAAATTCATATCACAAATTGGTCAAATCAATTGGCAACATAATTCATATATATATGAACTTTCACAACAAAATTCATAAAGTGTCGCTCAAACTTTTCTCAAAAGATCAAGATGTAGTAAATGCCTGATCCAGACTTTTATGCAATAAAAATGTTATTTCATAACTCATAATACATTTAATCATTTTTCACTTCGAAGCATGAGTTTTCCAAACTCAAAGAAGAGACAGCACTACTTACCTTGAAACGCCTACGACCACCCAAAAATCAATGTTCGAACCATCGAACTCACGATCCTATCAAATAAGCGAGAACAACGTAAAAATTGAGTAAAATACTTTCTCAACAACGACTCGACTAAGCTACACGTACTTCTTAACCCAACGGCTTGTATATGCTAACAAATCTCTCATCTGAAGAGGATTTTCAACTTATTCGCAATGCGGAGTTTTAGTGCGAAATTTAATCTTGTCATAACTCTCTCCACCAAATCCCGTTTTCAACGATCTTATACTCCAAAGAAAGCTCTTTCGACGTACTACAAGATTCTCAACGGCCCACCCAAACTTAGCTCAAAAACCAACAAAAACGGGCCATGAAGTTACTGTTCGCGAGCAGTGAACAGTGCGCAACGACTTCAAAATTCCATTTCGGACAAACCGTAAGCTCAAATTGAATTCCGTCAGTTACTATAGCTTCACCGCACTCTAAAGTACAATAACCCCATAATTTCTTAGTCAAACAACTCAAAAATCATACTTCCCGCTCCAATGTCACACAAATCCGAATTTAAGCCCTAATCCAAAAATTATTCCGACAAAGTCGACGAGGGGCGCGAATACTTACCGGGCGTCACAAATTAGAGTCGATTCGGCTTGACGAGTTTCCCGTGGCGAGAGCCGCTTCTCTTTTCTTCCTCTTCTTCTCTTTTCCTTCTTTTTCTTTCTCTCCCTCTCTTTTCTTTTCTCTATCACGCGAGCTGCGTTTCTGCCCGACCTCCCCTCCTTTTCACCTTTTTCTTCTTTGACTTTTGGACTTCTTCTCTTTCTTTCTTTTTTGCCCTTTTAACGGCTGGACCCCATCTTTTTCGTTTTTTTTGTTTTTCTTTATTAACCACCTATTTGACTAAGTCAATGTACCCAAATACTACAGAATAAAAGTCCGCACAACGTTTAATGACAATACTATAACTTTCGACCCGAAGGAAGTTAGAGAGCCCATGATACAGCCCAGATTTTATTCTATTTTTCTTCATTTTTTACAGCCCAGAATCCTTCGTCTTGGTAGTTTCAGACAGCTTTTCTATTTTTAGGCCTTTTTTCACATTCATTTTAACCCGTTCAAGTTTTTGGTTATTGTCAGATTTCCCTCCCCTCGTTAATTGACGCGTGTTCAATGGATTCATGTTTTAGATTTTTCAAAAATCCCTTTCTTAATGACCTATACTCTTCATGGAAATGAGCTGGTAATTTACTCTCCATGCTTGGCGCGAATAAATCCCCAACATAATCTACTTAAACAATACGAATTCGGGATCTGTGGGCTATTTCTTTTTTAATTAAAGGTCCAAGAAGTTGACCCACCATTTGCGTACTAATGTGATATCGCAATCCCACATTGGGTTTATTAAGATCAATAAAGAAGTAGACAACCAACAATGTTGCAGTATCAAGATTGGCTCCACTTGGACCATGCATTGTTGCAACTCGTTCACGGTGGCGTTTAGTTTAAGCAACTGAGTTCATTGGGCCTTTAGATTTTTCAGAAATCCCTTTCTCGATGACCTATACTCTTCATGGAAATGAGCTAGTAATTTACTCTCCATGCATGGCGTGAATGAATCCCCCAACATAATCTACTTAAACAATACGAATTCAAGTCAAAGGTCCAAGAAGTTGACCCATCATTTGCGTACTAATATGAGATCACAATCCCACATTGGGTAATTAAGATCAATAAAGAAGTAGACAACCGACAATGTTGCAGTATCAAGATTGGCTCCACTCGGACCACTTAGTTGCAATGCGTTCGCGGTGGAGTTGAGTTTAAGCAACTGAGTTCATTGGCTGCCCTATCCTCAACAACAACACCTCTCTACGCATGCGCTTGTGGCAGTGACACAATTGCTAGTCAACGTCCCAATGACTATTTTTTTTTAATGACCGAGGAATCCGGGCTCCTGCGCTCGGACGGCACCAAAGGGCCGGGCCCTATACCTCGGGAGAGACTAACACATGACCCCAATACCATAGCCCCCCACTTAAGATGCTAGCAACTGCGGGTTTTAAACCCTTGACTTCGGCGATAGAGGAGTAGCTCTCAACCAACACAGTTACCCACCGTTGGGTGTTAACATTCCAATGAATCTCCTCCAAGAAATACCAAAAAAATGGATGGACTTTATCTTTCATCTCTCTCCTGCACCAATCATCTCTCTTAACCATGGAGGTCTCATGGGAAGCGAGCGTCACGGACTCGATCAACACCATCTACCTCCTCTTCTCGTCCTACCTGGTCTTCGTAATGCAGCTCGGCTTTGCCATGCTGCGCGCCGGCTCAGGCACCGCCAAGAACATCATGCTTACCAATGTCATCGACGCGGTGGCCGGGAGCATCCCCTATTACCTCTTCGGCTTCGCTTCCGCGTTCAGCGAGGGGTCCGATTCCAACCCCTTCATCGGCACCCACTACTTTGCTCTCACGGACATTCCCAATACCACGAACGGCTAGAGTTTCTTCTTGTACCAATGGGCTTTTGCCATTGCGGTTGCTGGGATCACTAGCGGCTCCATTGCCGAGGGAACCCAATTCAGCGCTTACCTCGTGTTCTCCCTCTTCCTCACCGGGTTTGTGTACCCAATTGTGGCCCATTGGGTCTGGTCGTCGAGCGGGTGGCTCAGCCCGAGTTCCAGCGACTTGCTCTTCGGGTCGGGGGCTATAGATTTTGTGGGGAGGCGTGGTGCATTAGGTTGGAGGGATTACCGGTCTCTGGGGGTCATTGATTGAAGGGCCGCGGGCCGGAAGGTTCGACGCGTTTGGTAAGGCCGTGCCAATGCGAGGACACAATGCAACCCTTGTAGTGCTCGGGACGTTCCCGTTGTGGTTCGGCTGGTTTGGCTTCAACCCGGGCTCTGTCGATAAGATCCTCGTGTCGTACCCACCACATCCACCCATGGCGATTGGCCGCTGGCAGGCTCCACTGCGGGGCTAATGAACCTATTTCGTCGGCGCCCGCTAGTGGGCCAATGGGATGCACTGGACGTGTGCAATGGCCTAGTAATTAGACTTGCTCGCTGAGGGGGCCTAGATAGGATGGGTTCACCTAAAAATTGAAGACGGAAAAAATAGATGATAAATAATTTTAGGGTTCTTTTTGTTAATTTATTTAACTACTTTGTTGAGAATTTGATACTATCAATCATCCTACATTGAAAGTTTGAGCTTATTTTATCTTATTAGCGTTTGAAAATTGTAAATGTCAAAAGTAAAATCTATTGACAAGACGTAATTCATCCTTTTTATGGACTTGTTTAGCTCGTAACGAACTACATGCTTTCTCTGCCTCAAGTGAGGTGTTGGAACACGCGGATTTAGATCACCTGACCTGCAAATCGGACTGCCCCCATTAAATGGGGGGCATTTTTCTTTTTCTTTTTTTTTTTGAAAAAGTGTTTTTTACCCCAACCGTCCGATCTGAGGTCATCTTGCATTCACATTCAGACATTGGGAAGAAACTGAAAAGCAATCGGGAATGCTACAGGAGAAGTTAAATCCGCTTCTAATCTTACATGCTGTGCCTGAGAAAATTCTCTCTGATAGCACGTAAGTCGGATAATGCATTTGTCATGTCCATGCGCTCAATCGGAAGTTTCGCCGAGCAGAGGACTCCAATTCTCATTATGTCAGCAATGTTTTCCTCAAATCTTGCCGGGCTGGCATCACTAATTTGGCCATTGACAATCCCTGCAGGATACTCCGCAGATAGCAGTGAGGTGTCTAGGATCTGCACCAAGCTTCTGTCCTGTGTAGTCTTGACGAATTCATGGAGGGTCCATCCATCCTTGAACATAACGTCAGTAGGTCTTATTCCAGTGAACATCTCGAGCAACAGTATGCCAAAGCTATACACATCTCCCTGCAGCGATGAAATACCACCGAGGCCATATTCTAGAAAGCAACATCGGCTTTGTCATGTCAGATGGTTACTTAGCTTTTAAAATCCATTTTCTTCCCCTAGAATCCAGCATGTTGGATAAGCTATTAATTTGGAACCATATAATTAGAAAGCAGAAGGATTAACATACCTGGAGCTACATAGCCAATGGTTCCTTTTAACCCACTGGAGCTTGCTTGACATTGAGAAGAAGCATCTAGGTTAGTGCTTTCATGAAGAAATCGCGCTAGCCCGAAATCACACACTCGAGCTACCATGTCGTGATCAAGAAGAATGTTGCTTGGCTTTAGATCGCCATGTACAATGCTCGTCTGGCAATGGTGGTGAAGATATTCCATGGCGGAGGCCGCATCAATGGCAATGTCTAACCTCTGGTTGAGACTGAGCTTTGGCCTGTTTACGCTGGGGTGCAACCACTGCTCCAAACTACCATTTTGCATCAGGTCGTAGACAAGAGCCTTAAATTCTGCGCCTGTGAAATCGATGCTCGAGCAAACAGTGATGATGTTGACAAGATTCCGGTGGCGTATGTTTCTCAGGGCTTCACATTCTGCCAAGAAGCTCTTAAAAGCCCCCTTTCGTCTTGGGTTGAGCACTTTCACTGCCACCAGTCGATTCCCATCTAGGATTGCTCTATACACAGAGCCATGGCTCCCTTGGCCAATCAAATTAGATGGCGAGAACTCATCAGTCACTCGGCGGAGTTTTGCATAGGAAACCTTTTGGAACCGCTCTTCCGTTGGCAATGCAGCGCTACGTCTCGTGGTAGATTTCCTCCTCCAGTACACCAAAACAATGAAGCATGTCAACACGATTAAAAACGAGATAGTTACCGCAATAGATAATTTCAATGTTGGAGGCTTTCCTCGCTTCTTCGTGTTGCGGACTTTGCAGGCGGGAAGTGCAATTTCCTTGATGCCCCCACATAGTTCTTTGTTTCCAAAGATCGAAATGTGCTCTGTCTCTCTGAAAATCCCTTCCCGTGGTACCTCTCCTTCAAGGTTGTTAAAGGACAGATCCAACGCCTCGAGCACAGTGAAATTCTCGAAATAGATGGGAATTTGACCAGACAATCCGTTTCTTGAGAGATTGAGGTACTGAAGGCCATTTAGGGTCCGCAGAGAAGGCGGGATACTTCCTTCAAATAAATTTCCTGCCATGCTCAAGAAGACCAGCATCACACACTGGGACAAAGTGCTTGGTATTTCTCCAGTCAGCCTGTTGTCAGAGAGGTCGACATGCACAATTTTGCTCAGGTCACCCACTTCAAGGGGTAATGGCCCCGTTAAGAAATTTCGAGCAACATGAAAATAGCGGGTCAGAGAGGAAAGGCCGACGACCTCTTTGGGTATTGTACCGTTAAGGTTGTTATATGATAGTCTTAGTGATTGCAATCGTCGACACTTTCCAAGGCTTGGAGGAATGTTGCCTTCTAATTGATTATCCTGAAGTTGCAGATTGATCAATTGGGTGGCGTTTCCAAGGGAAGGAGGAATTGGCCCAGAGATACCATTGCCCCACAGCAAAAGATCCACCAGATTCTTTAGCTTGCCAATGCCGTGGGGAATTTCACCGCTGATGCTGTTGTTATATATCGCCAGGCGCTGTAGGCCAATCAGTTTCTCAATTTCTAGAGGGATATTACCTGTGATCTGGTTTGATCCCAGGACTAGGTTCTGAAGCTCATCCGTGAAATTACCAACGGAAGCAGGTACTTCTCCTCTGAATTTGTTATGGCCGAAATCTAACAATCTCAGCTTTGTGCAGTTGGTTAAATCAGTGATGAAACTTAAGCCGTCAGGTCCTGTTTGCAACAGGTTATTGCTAAAACTCACCAACGTAAGATTCCTCAAGCTTCCGAGATAGGCAGGCACATTTCCCACGAAACTATTAGAAGAGAGAGAAAGAAATTCAAGTCCAGTTGAGTTAGGCAATGAATGTGGTAGCCGCCCCGAAAATCCGTTTCTTGCAAGGTAAAGGCCCCGGAGATGAGGAAGATAGTTGCCAATCTCTGGTGGGATTTCACCATGTAGGCTGTTACCAACCACGTCAAGGGAGACAAGTGATGTGAGATTGTATATAGAAGAAGGGATACGTCCGGTCAAATTAGCAAAAGCTAATGTCAAGACTTCTAGTTTTGAGAGGCTTCCGATCTCGGCCGGTATTCGACCTCTTAGGTCATTGTCCGTAAACTTTAACTCTACAAGTGAAGATCCGTTCCCCAACCAAATTGGAATCCCCCCAGTAAGATCGTTCACTGAGACCCTGAAATGAGTGAGTTCTCTCTCGACCAAATATCGAAGCTCATCAGGGATCCTCCCGATGAGCCGATTGTACTCCAAATCAAGGTAATGCATAGCTACGCAAGACGACAAATTCCGTGGTATCTCCCCTCCGAGCTCATTGTCGCCGAGGACGAGAGTCTTCAATCTGAACAGCCTCCCGAACTCTTCTGGGATGCTGCCTCGGAGCCGATTCGCCTCTAGATCAACACGCCTCAAGAAAGTGAGATTCCCTATGTCAGGAGGTATTGTCCCGACGAGCTTTTGATTCTTCAAGTCGAGGGCGGTGACTCTTCCCGCATGGCGGCGACTGCAAGAAACTCCCGGCCAGCTGCAATGACCGACAGACTCGTTCCAAGAGCTCATGATCCCCTGAAAACCTTCAGTCATCTTGCTCTTGAAGGCAAGCAATGCCGCCCTGTCGGTTTCATTCCCTGGATAGGAAGCATAGGCGATACGAGTGTTGGAGTGAGTTTGATGCACGAAGAGAATGAGGCTCACAAATGCTAATGCTAAATCCATTCTCAAGTTGGGCAAGGCTGCTTCCATGCTTGATCTGTTAGGACAGAGGAAGCAGAAAGACCAGAGGATGGTGTGCTCCTAAGTTTTCTCCCAGCCAACTAGAAGCATGAGATTGACCGTTTGGATTAACGCATCCAAAGACCTCCATTTCGTCCGTCAAACAAGTTTGACTTGTTCTCAAGACAAGTTCAACTCAGGTTAACAGTGTACAGCATCATTAGTGACGGCGCAAGTCGAAGTTCACGCGTACGCAATTCTTGAAGATTCTCTTGGGCGTCCGGACAAACAGAAATTTGAAAGGCGAGCTCAGAATAAGAGTCTGCACAAACGTTTAATGACAATCTATAACTTTCGACCCGAAGGAAGTTAGAGAGCCCATGATACCAATTTGAAAAGCTATCTCAGCGTGCAATATTTTATTCAAATTTTCTTCATTTTTTACAGCCCAGAATCCTTCGTCTTGGTAATTAACCAAAGGTATTTTATCTTAGTCAATGATCTCCCACCCCCCCCCCCCCAAAAAAAAAAAAATTGTATAGCTTTCTAAGGTTACATCAAACTGTTCAAACAATATTATAGAATTGAATAATCAATGAAACAAAAACTTAACACATCATCTTCTTTGCATCAAGTTAGTGCCTTGATAAATCTATCTCTTTGAAATCACAAATGCAAATTTTCTCCTCTAGATAACCAGACAATTTTCTCATTTGAGAGGCAAGAAAATATCGCATAATCCTGCCATCGGTCAAAGTTCCCTCCACTCATTAATTGACACGTGTTCAATGGATTCACAACTGACTAAAAATGGGATTCATGAAAATTCTCCAACGTTCCATGACGACCATTAATTGGAGGGAACCTTGGCTGCCGGCGGGACGGCGCAGTCTTTTCTCGTAAGGCTAAAGCTCGTGGCACTGTGGAAAAGAATAAACATTGGGCGGAGAAGAGGTCGAGTTCAAAGGAATAAGCAAACTTTCAATGATTTTGAAACGTTCCTTGACTGTTCAAACTTAGTTATGCTTGCGCCAAATTGGGGGCCAATGGAAACTTTTTTGAGAACGATAGAGGAGCAATTTGTCTATCTAAAGTTTGATCAAAGTTGAACGTAAATTGGGTTGTACTTGGTCAAGATATTCACAATGGGACCCAATTTACCCATATTAAAAAGCCGGATCTCAAGATATTATAATTCCTAACAACGATGGTCCGATAGTGAGGATCAAAGATATTAATATTTCGCCCCATCTCAAGATAGTATTCACAATGAGAACCAAAGTTTCTTTATAGGAGATTTATAGTAATTAAAGTACGCATCTTAATTTCGATCATTTGATCATGTGATAGCTACACTACTCAATGGTTGAGATGAAATAAGCTCACATGACTTAGGTTCATATGATTTTTTCTCCTTGAGATACAAGAGCATCTTGTAAACCACTCTACACTATGAATTTTATACATAATCCTGTCCTATTTGTTTTTCCTCGACCCAATTGATCGTGAGATGATAAGTTCACCTTGGCTAGAAGAGGACACGCGGAAGGACCATGTCCAAGTCAGATTGGGTGACCTTTGGATTTGGACTAGATTGACTTAATTAAACTTATATTGATAGGTCCGGTTCATGCGACACGATGCAATTTATTCACAGCCAATCCAATTCAAACACGAACCAAATCTAGCAGTTCATTGTTTAAGTCACCTTGACGTGGGCAAAGAAATTAGCAAAACGTGGATTTGAAATTTTTAAAAAGCTAAAAGTTAGAGATCTTAAGTAATCAAATAACTATTTTATGTGGGCAAAAAACATGCTAAGGCAAACTGTCAATGATCTAAAGTTTAGTTTCTTTCGAGAAAAATTCACTGATCTTTCGATATCCACGATGGATGCGCCTGACTGGAATCTGACCAGTTCTTTGACAAACTGTTGATGGAGCAGGCAGATGGCCAGGTGGCATGCCATCAACACGGTGGCGCCCCGTCAGCAATTCGTATGAAAAGATCATCTAACATAATGTTAGATGACTTACTCTCCTCCCCACCTTTGAATAAAAAAAAGTCCCCCTTATTGCATGGGGAACACCACCCCCCTCACTTTTAGATCCCCTGACACTATGTTAGGGGATTCGGATCATTCATAGGCTGCCTTTCAGTCAAAGTACACAAATTTGCAAAAAAAGATGAAATTTTAATGGATTGAGTGAAAATCTCCAAAATTTTAGGAACCCAATTGCCTAATACAACGGGAATTCATTAACCGCGGACGAAATTTGCCCGGCCATGTTCTTGCGCCTTCCATCGCGGAGAAGATGAGTTCTTGTGGCCGCCTGATATGAGGCACAAGCTTGATATAAACATTTTCTCATGAACTTATTTAGCTTGTAACGGACTATGCAAGTGATCGTGAATAATAGCATAGTTGAGGCGAGATTAATTCATACTTTCTACGCCACCAATGGAGGTGCGGGCGCGCTCGGCCATCGGTGGGTTTGTGTCTCACGGTGGTTGGAACTCCATTTCTGAGAGCATGCGGCGTGGAGTGCCGATCGTGACGTGGCCCCCATAAGCGGAGCAGCAGCAGAACGCCTTCACGATGGTGAAGGAACTGAGATTAGCGGTGGAGCTGCGGCTGGATTCCCGGAGGAAAAGGTGTCGGTGGCCATCCGGTGCCAGCGGAGGAGATAGGGAGATGTCGTCGCACGCTTGACAGGCGGTGGCGGCACAGCAACGGGGAAGAAGGTGAAGGAAATGAGCACGGCCGCGAGGGACACCGTGCAGGAAGGCAGGTCTTCTCAAAAAATCTAAAGAAAGAGTTTAGCATTCGCCTAACAATCGTGACCATCACGCATATGTCACTTCGATCTCGTTCCGTCCTCGATTGTTTCTCGCAAGCAAAGTGTCCTGCTCATTTGATCGACAAACATGCTTTACTAATTTGTCGAGTTCATGAAATTACCAGAGTCAGCAAGGTCAATCTATTTGCTTCGCTCTGTAATCCTGACGATGGAGCTGCTAGTTATGACGAATTACATGAGACAGCAGACGGGCCGTGAGCTTCTCATGACTAGACGAATGATCTGGTGAGCTTCGTTTCGACAGAATTGATACGAGCGAGACAGCTGATGCATCAGTCACCCCGCTTCCAGGAAGACGAACTCGCACATCCAGCTGTTTCCATGTTAAATTCCTTCTGAGAACCGGTAGGATGTTACTTCTCTCCTGAAGCAAGTGCTTCTGTAGCTGAAAGAGAAATGGTTTCGTTTGGCTTTAGCATGTAGAGATCAGAAATCCTTTGGCTCTTACATACATGTAGTGCTAGGCATTAGGCTTGCATGCGAAGGTTATATCAATTTGAGTTTTTTTTTCAATACAAAAATTAGTTTGCAATAAATGTCACGTCGATATACCTATTTAGAATTTTCTTTATGTTAGTGATGTTTCTTCATAACTTATACGCAAGAAAGACTTATTAAAATTTAATTTTTTTTTCCTTTTTTCCAGAATTCAGATGTGGGAAAGTCTTAATCTTAGAAGAACTCAGCTTTACTTCTAAAGTAGATATCTCAAATAGAATCGTGTGTATCTTTATAATTATTTTAGAACGTTTATCCCCCGAAAAGGTTTGATCATGATATCTTCATGGGATATTTTATTGTCATCTTGTTATGTATAGTGCAAAACATAATACGTATACACATGAACATAAACACATGAGAATTAAGAATTTCATCTAAATGTACATAAATAATATGGGTTTAAAGCATTATAGATTTGCTTAATTTAGGGGTGAGCAACTTAGACCACCCGAATCAGGAACTGCCCGACTTAACCCAAACTAGACAAGAACTGGACTGGACCCGAAGTGCCGGTTCGGCCAAGAACTGGACTGGACCGGCTAAACTTTTTATATTTTACTAAAGATAAATATGTAAAAAAAAATAAAGGTAAAAAGAGCTCAATTTAAATTTTTAAAATTTTAATCTTGACCCAACTTTACCAAAATATTTTTTCTTAAAAATAAGTAAAAAAAATGTGTAATTTTTTTTTAGAATTTTTCCGGTTTCCAACCAGTCCATTAGATTTTCTAGGGATCGGATCGATGAATCCGGTTCAGGACTTAGGCGGTTCAGTCCACGGTCCTAGAGACCGAGAATGATCGGGGACCAGTTCCAGGGGGAAACAAAACCGTCTTGGACCATGCACATCTCTAACTAAATTGATTATCAAAAACAAAATCAATTAGTAAAATCGATACGCAAGCGTACCATGTGGTTGGGTGAAGCACGAGGACCGTTTAGTCGAGTTGTTTATGACAATAATCTAGGTAGGAGATCCCCTGAGATTGCATTTAATTTTTTTATTTAAAGAAGAAACAAAAAATGAAGAAAACAAAAAGTAAAACACGTGTTGGTATTTCCGATGTTAATGATGTCAAACTTCACGAAGCCTGCGAACTTCAAACGAGAAAACCTAATCTCTCACGCCTCCAATTTGTCAGGCATAGTAGATGTTGGGAGAAAGGCAGCCATCAGTCGTCGTTGTCTCAAAATAGCAAACTCACTGAAGGCTGGAAAAAAAGGAGAGTAGCCTCTTTCCGAATGGCGAAGTTGTCGTATTTTTTTCACGCAAAACGCTCTCGCGCAATTGAATTCCAATAGAACTTTCGTCTCCTACACTCCTGCCGAAGAGTAAATCGAATCGTGCACGTATAAAACACAAGTCCTACTATGATGACATGCGCTACGAGAAAATTATTTATACGGTCGTAAATCTATTATAATACATTGATTTGGTAGAAATTATAAATGTAACGATGTGTCACTTAAGATTGTCAACAATAATTGGACCGTCGCACTGACAATTTTAGATGAATATTAATTTGATGGATTACGATGAAAAATTCAAGATTAAATTGACTAAACTAAAAAGTTTAGAATTGAATTTAATCCGTGCCGATTAAGTAGTTTTTCCATAGTATAATAATAGTCCCTTGGGTGCCGTTTGGTCAAAGTTGAATAAAATATTATTCTACTTTAGAAGAATGAAAATTATATACTCAATAAGAATGATATTTGGACGGCTACGGGTGGAATACGCGAGCTCATCAACAGTATAAATGACAAACATACCTAAAATCGATTCGTCGCGATCCAACTTCACTTTTGCTTAATAAACACTTAGATAAATAACCCAAAAAAATAAAAAGAAAAAGAAATTGACATATTTTGTCGATCATAGATTGATAAAAAGAGAAATCTTAAATGACACCTTCTATAATCAACGATTCGAATAATTACCCAAATAGTAAATACCAAGAACCATTACTATCCATATCAACGGTGATGACAAGCCTCATGCAGAGAACAATTAATTTACTCTCCACGCATGGCGCGAATGAATGCCCCAACAGAATCTACGTACTTAAACAATATGAATTCGGGATCTTTGGGCGATTTCTTTTAAATCAAAGGTCCAAGAAGTTGACCCACCATTTGCATACTAATATGAGATCGCAATCCCACATGGGTAATCAAGGTCAATAAAAGAAGTAGACAGCCGTCGATGTTGCAGTATCAAGATCGGCTCCACTCGGACCATGCTCAGTCACAATGCGTTCGCGGTGGAGTTGAGATAAAGCAACCGAGTTCATTGGCGGCCCTATCCTCAACAACGACACCTCTCTACGCATGAGCTTGTGGCAGCGACACAACTACTAGTCAACGTCCCAATGAATCTCTTTTTAGAAATACCAAAGGATGGGTGGACTCTATCTTCCATCTCTCTCCTGCACCAATCATCAGTCTCTCTCTCTCTCTCTCTCTCTCTCTCTCTCTCTCTCTCTCGCAACCATGGAGGTCTCGTGGGAAGCAAGCGTCACGGACTCGATCAACACCATCTACCTCCTCTTCTCGGCCTACCTGGTCTTCGTAATGCAGCTCGGCTTCGCCATGCTGTGCGCTGGCTCAGTCCGTGCCAAGAACGCCATGAACATCATGCTCACCAACGTCGTCGACGCCGTGGTCGGGAGCATCTCCTATTACCTCTTTGGCTTCGCTTTCGCGTTCGGCGAGGGGTCCGATTCCAACCCCTTCATTGGCACCTACTACTTTGCTCTCTCGGACATCCCCGATAGCACGTATGACTACAGTTTCTTCCTGTACCAATGGGCTTTTGCCATTGCGGTTGCTGGGATCACTAGCGGCTCCATTGCCGAGCGAACCCAATTCAGCGCTTACCTCGTGTTCTCCTTCTTCCTCACCGGGTTTGTGTACCCAATTGTGGCCCATTGGGTCTGGTCGTCGAGTGGGTGGCTCAGCCCGAGTTCCAGCGACTTGCTCTTCGGGTCGGGGGCGATAGATTTTGCAGGGAGTGGCGTGGTGCATTTGGTTGGAGGGATTGCCGGTCTCTGGGGGTCATTGATTGAAGGGCCGCGGGCCGGAAGGTTCGACGCGTTTGGGAAGGCCGTGCCAATGCGAGGACACAATGCGACTCTTGTAGTGCTCGGGACGTTCCTGTTGTGGTTCGGCTGGTTTGGTTTCAACCCGGGCTCTTTCGATAAGATCCTCGTGTCGTACCCCACCACATCCAACCAAGGTAATTGGACGGCGATCGGCCGAACGGCGGTCACGACCACGCTGGCAGGCTCCACTGCGGGGCTAGTGACCCTGTTCGGTCGGCGCCTGCTAGTGGGCCACTGGGATGCACTGGACGTGTGCAATGGCCTGCTCGGCGGGTTCGTTGCAATCACATCCGGTTGCTCTGTGGTCGAGCCATGGGCCGCCATCATCTGTGGCTTCGTCTCAGCTTGGGTTCTGATTGGGCTCAATGTCGCAGCACTGAAGTTGAAATTCGACGACCCGCTGGAGGCAACCCAGTTGCACGGGGGATGCGGCGCCTGGGGCTTGATATTCACGGGCCTGTTTGCGAAGGAGGAATTCGTGATCCAGGCCTATGATTCCGGAGAGAGCGGGGTGTCGCGGCCGTACGGGCTTTTCATGGGCGGGGGATGGGCCTTGCTTGGAGCCCAGGTGGTCGAGGTTCTCGTCATTGTGGGCTGGGTTAGTGCCACCATGGGGCCCCTCTTCTATGCTCTTCACAAGCTCAAGATCCTGAGGATCTCTGTAGATGAAGAAATGGCGGGTTTGGACATCTCCAGCCATGGCGGCTACGCTTACACCGGACACTCAGAAGAAAGCCGTCCTCGCTTCTACGCGGATTACATGCGTCTTCAAGATCAGTCCTAGCGGAACGTTGCATCAAAGACCCACTTGGAGCAAATGATTTGTAATTCTTTGTGATATTTGTCAACCTAGGCATCTCCAATCTCGTTTAATTGGTTGTCACGTTATTTTATGCCAAAGTTGTTCATGTCAAAATCAAAGAGGAGGATAAAGACACTATTAGCGTCCAGGATTCTCAAATCCTTGGACCGTGTATATTTTGTTCTTCCCAAGATACCATTTGCTCAGAGATAATCTCTTTCTTTCACCTGAACAATCAACCTTATCTTGAAAGGCTGACATCATAACCACTTGCCCCTTCTAAACAATAGTCATGCTAGGAGCCGTATCTGTCAGGTGTCTGATAAAAAGAAACCTGTCTGTAATGAACCCAATACACATTCAACTCTTGTGATGGCTACAATCCCAATAAAAAATTAAAAAAAATCCAAGGACGTCGAGAGGAAGAACAAGATGCAATGCTTCAGAAAACTCGAGGGATTGCAAGAGTAAAAACACATTGAAGTGAAAACTAATTTAACTTCAGCACTTCAAGAGATTTTCTTAAATATCGGCTAGCTTTGTACATCAAAAACCTGTACGATGCACAATTGACTCACCTAGAATGAGTATCGTGGGCAACAAAAACAGTGTCCGGAACAACAAGAGGCAACTTATCGATGTACATGAACAGCCTCTTGGCATTCTCCTTCAGAATGGTGGGCAAATCAATGATATCACGCTTTTCTGTGTAAATCCAGAGGTCTTCAGATTTGGTTCTTTTGAGACTATCCCTGCAGAATGGACATGACTGAGATCGGGCGTGCCTGATCAAAACACCCAAAAACACATCATTAGTTTCTGAACAAATGCAGCAGCGTGAAGGTATGAAGCAATTGGCGAATATGAAAACGCAACCTTAACAGGGGTCGTGTGCTTTAAGATAGCAACAATGCCATACAAGAATTAAGAGTGAATCAACTAGTATCTCTAGCTCAAGAATGAGTCGCAATCTAAATGATCCAGGAAGCAGAATGTTACCAATTCCGATAGCATCTTAAACACAAAGAATGACAGCAGTTAGGCAAGATAACCCTGCTGGTCGTCTCCAAGCAAATCCCGCACTCCTCTTCTCTTTCCAAGTCAAGTTCAGAGAACTTCCCCCAATGCGCCTCTTCCTTTTTCCTATACCGATCAGAACAAACTTGTCTCTGTTTCCGCTCTTCCAAATCTGTGATGCCTCTTTGAAGTTGCAACAGGGAAGGGAATATAATTGCTGCACGACAAAGACAAAAATTGACATCAGATGGATGTTATTTTATCGGGAAAGGGAGAAAATTCTGAGTGAATAAGCAGCATAAAGATTTGACCCAATTTTAAGTAAATGTGCGCACCATAAAAGTCTCTAATGCTTGCTCTCCTCTCATAAACAGACATAGTGGTCTTGCCATCTGCATAGTTCTGCATCAATCCACAGACTAAGTCATTCTGCCCATGAAAAATTGGTAACTTAATCCACCCTAGAAGATAATGCAAGCCAGTGCAGACACAATTCTATACAAGAACAAGAAAGACTGACCCGACTGAAGATGGAAAGACATGTACCATGTATATAAGAATTCTAAGCAGCCCAAGCGCACCAGCCAGGTGACAGTCAGTCCATTGGACAAGAAAAAGAAATAAGTGGGCAACTGGACTGTAGGATAATCTCATCTGAAGGTACGCTCCATTTTCACTCGGATAGTCCAAGGCCCTGAGAAAATCGAAAAGAGTCAACACACAGGTAATGAAAATATTCAACAAACGCACCAGGAAAACGTACATGTAAAAGTTTGCCAACCATCACCAGAATCTATTTTTTACAAACAGTAACCGATGAGAAAACTAACAATGCAACAAGAACACAAGGAGACCCCGCTTCTCGACATGGATGCGATCGATGGTTTAAGTGCCAAACAGAGTGAAGACTGGCTCACAAGTATAATGAGGGCAGTCCAATCAGCAGTAACAAACCAAAATGCCGCAATGTTTATACTATCTGATGCTAACGCGTATCCTAATGCTAACATCAATCCCATCGTAAATAGAGAAGCTCCTCACCAACCTAGGAACCCTTGACTTGGAACAGCTTGACGGGAGACAAAATTCCAAAGGCAAATCATTTCAGATTAGTCAAAAATTTCAACAAGGAAAGGTCATCAAAGAGCATTTGATACGGCATACCCACACACACTACTAGCCGATTTCAGCTCCTTAATAGGCAAACGAAGGACGACGTGATCGAACATGGCCGCAACATACTATCTCAGAAGCTCCATTTTGTTCGACATGTACAGGAAACGATTGCAAATTCAACTCAATTCAAACAGGAGGTGGATGAGAACACCGCCTGAGCATGCCCAACCATTTGTCGACAAGCCCCCCCTTCTTCTCTCGCCTCGTCGAGTTCGCCATCCGAAATAGCTAAAAGCCAAATTCAAGAACACAGCGACAGGCCCAAAAGAACCAACCGCAATGACAAAATAGTAAAGCTGAACTCTGACAACCACCGACTTCACACATTTCCATTCTCGGGAATCCGAATGAAATGAAACTGGAAAACAGAGAGAGAGAGAGAGAGAGAGAGAGGTAGTTACAGAGTGTTGGCGTGCTGAATATCAGCTTCGAGAGCCTTGAGAGAATCCCTGAACGGCGACTTAATACTCATGGCGCTCTGCTTTCTCCTCCTCCTCCTCCTCCTCCTCCTCGGAAGACGATGCTTTTCATCCGACGGGCCTCCGATCCCTCCAACCCACCGACCGATGACCAGCTCTTTTTCCCTTCCCCCTCTCCTTTTTTCCGCTCTCTTTCCCTGCCCTTTCCCGGAAAATAATGGGAACTCGGTAATACGCGAACTCGCTTTTCCCGGCGCACTGAGAAAACCACCACTCTCACTGACTCAGAGCCGACGAACGAACCAACGAGCGAGCGAGCTTTTTGGTCTTCCGACTTCCGCTCCGGGGTCCTAACTTTCCTTATAACCCCGAGGGGGAGCATCCAGACTTTTCCCCGGAAATTACGATTCTGCCTTCGTCAGGATAAAAGCAAATTCCTCCGGGATTATCCGTTATCTTATCCCGCAAACTTTCATCATTAAATAACTCCGTTCGCTTAAATTGCCGGAAAAGTTTCTAGTTCGCGAATTCTTCCTGTAAGATAAGTTTATGTTTTTATGGAAATACAAAATAAATAATTACTGGAACAATAAATATTATTGAATAATTATTGCTTTTTTCTGTTCGGTTAATTAAGTACAAGCTGAAACATCATTAACAAGGCCCTCGAGAATGGGAAAATTGCCCCCTTCCCTGAACCCGTCGGGCTCATATCCTCTGCCGCGACGTCCTCGTAGGTCCTCCGCTCCGTCTTTGGATAGGATCCCGCCACGCGGATCGTGGCCTCTGACGTGTCGAGCTCCTGACCCGTTGGATCCCCGCTCATGGCGACGGCTCCGCTTGGGGGGGCGGGAGCCGAAACCAGCTGGCGCGGCATCTGGTTTTCGTAAACCGGCGGCCTCGTCAAGTCGTCGTAAATTTCGACCAAAAAAAAAAAGTCGTAAATTATTGTTTTTTTTTATTTCTCTGGTCTTACCCTTGTAAAATTAAGAAAATAAACTTTAACTTATGAGTTTTGAAATTAATGATGGATTAAGGTATTAAAAAAGAAGATGACAGCCTATCAGGTAATTTTGTAGGATTTAATTTCAGAAGCCGATTTTTCTTATTTTCACTTTTTGCATGGACAAGTCTTACTATGATTTAGGTACAAGCGCACTCAAAATCTCAACGTATGTCGCGAAAATATAATTAAATCCTAAGACACATGAAAAAGTGTGATCGAATCGTGAAATTTATTAAATTGGTACAATCAAATCTTAACTTAAAAGCAGTTAAACATTTTTTTTCGTTTGTTAAATTGGATTGAATTCATGTAATGAAGTGATTGCTATTTGATTTGACTATTTTGAAAGCTTCAGCATTGGACAAGTTTTGATACCTCTAACACCTGCAATGTAATTTCGCCTTTTGAAAATTATGAGAATTCTCTCGAACTTTAATAGATTATGACTAGTATTGACTCTTACCTTTCTACATTGATGCTGGGTCGCCCCCAAAAGGGGAAAAAAAAGGGGAGGGGGGGAAGAAGAAGAAGGGCATATCTTAATTAGCCACGTCTTATTTCCATATTACCTCAATCGATGCTTGGATTATATGAGTTTTATATGATAAAGGCTTAGGTGTAATGCTTGGGATTTGGATAAGGCCTATATCCAGCGTGGGACCCATAGTGGGCCCCGCTCCCACACCAACTCTGCTAAAAAGGAAATTACAGCTACAGGTGGCCTTGTCCCGTTCTGATCCGAGGATGAATCGCAGGTCACAAATCACGGACCACATTAAATAATAAAGAAAAAGAATTTGCATCTGTCGCATGCATGTCTCGAGCCATCTCGCAGAGCGCGTCTCTGTCTCGACGGCCCTCGAGAAAATCCGCGAGATGAGAACAAAGTCCCATCATCGTACCCACTTTGTTTTTTTTCTTTTTATGCATTTTCCTTCTTTTCCCTGGTGAAATTACTACTCCGCCCCTCGGAGTTCTCTTTTGTCCTGCCGGAATCGGAAGCACGACCTAATGAGACCGACTCTGTCCACCCTGAAATCAAATCGAAATCGGTGAGCTAATTGTATCCATTCTGAAATTGGACCCATCTGTTAAGAGAATTGATGGTGTTATTTTTTATTTTCTTTCTCAAAAGTTCTCGAATATATTTAAAGTCATTATAGTTAGGATAAAATTACTAATCATCTGAAAAATCGCTAGTAAAAGCAAAAAAAAAAAAGTACCCACCCCCACCAACTCATTCTTTTTCTTTTTGTGAGGCTCACTTGAGAGGCGCAAAAGTGCCCATCAAATTCAGGAGAATCACATTTGTCCCCTTAGATGTCCTATACAATAACAAATTGCATTATGATACTTCCGCGTCTCTGCAATATGACCCCTAGTATTTCTAATCTTGTTCATATTTGGCCAAAATGATGAATAGTTAATATAATTAAGGAAAATGAAAGGGAAAAAGGGAATGGACTATATAGTTTTAGCAATCTATATTATTATCCGCAGCACCTCTCATCCCTCTTTCTATCGAAAAGGAGAATCATCTACGCATATCACATTTGTATTGCGCTTAGTGCATGGCGTTGAGATTACTCCCAAATCAATTTAGAAGCATCGTGTAAGGAAGGGACGAGCGAGCCGCGGGGAAGGGGGGGGGGCAATTCCATGTGCATCGTATTGGCAAATCCAATTGAAAGCATCATCTGAGGACGCGACCAGAGATGGGAAATGGAGTAGGGGTTGGTGATGGCCGATAGCGACTGACAATACTTGAAGTTCGTGTTATCGACCCTCAATGATTCGAGACGCTCTTTGTCTGATTACATCGATGTTGATCGAGGTTGAGATCGAGTGAGAAAAAGAAAAATTGCGCAGGTCCATCTTAGGTGGAAATCAATTCGAGACATAATCATCTCGAACACCGAGGTCACTTCGAGGGAACATGGGAATCACTTTCGGACGGAGGAGCTTTTTGGGCAAGTACAAAAGTGATTGGCAAATTTATTTTATGGAGAGCTTTTGGATTACGTATTGCATTTTCAAGATCGTTCAAAATACCCTTGGCACAAAGCAAGTCCCACCCAATGTTGAATTTTGAGCAATTCCTAAATGCTAATACAATCTTTTCTTCTGTTGAATCTTTGAAATCTCAGCTTTATCTTGACCAAAGCACGACAGTAACGAGGTTAAATCGGACGGCTGGCGAGACAAATCTAGCACCATCAAACTATCGATTGCCAAGCTTCAATTTTTTTATTCATGTAAAAAATATAGCTAAAGTCCTCAACAAATATTGTTTTTTCCCAAATAACATTTAGACTAAAAATTACTTCGCAATGCAATCTTTACCTACACTCTATCAATCTTTACCTGTCCCCTTCCTTCCTTACCCGTAAGGGACGATGGCACATATGTTTGGATCATTTAGCTCAATTCCTTTTTATAAGTTTCCTTGCAGTTTCCTAGTTACAATTTTGATTTTGGGATCACTATAAGGAGATGATTCCAATGACTTGCAAAAGAATAGAGGGCGTATTGACAGAAATTTTGAAACATCAAGAGATAATTGGCAACTAAGTAACCAATTCTATAGGGCGAAATGTAATTCTTACCTGGAAGGACGATTTGCCCTCTTGTTATTGCTGGCGACGGGTCACGTCATCGATTTTTCAGGGGACAATGTGGCCGTAGTCAACATGGAGAGCGCATTGAAATTAAGTTGAAAACATCAGGTAGCTTTCCGCCAAAATTGAGATATTGGGAGGCAAGTTGCAACAATCCTGTCAAAGCCTTCCGGGCTCTTCAGATTTGATCGAATCGATCACGATAGCCGATTACATGAATTTTACGTTTGATCCATAGATGCGGATCTAAACAAGAGTTCCCTTTTCTATGTGTTATTTTAGGGCAACTCCCATCGACTCACAATCTCACGCTTAATTTGCTTTTAGATAAGTCAAATGCATGTAAGACACTATTCCCATCTGCGATAATTAATATTTGAGTAGAGCAATCGATTTACTTAGACAATTCATAACTTATTGACACAAACATATGGAATCTCCTCTCCTTCTTTTTCTATTTCGATGAATTGGACATCCATAATGGACTCTCTCAGCAATTAAAAAGACCTCCACTTGTGTTCCGGATTAGGAGCCAAAAACTTTATTTATATAAATAGTTGAAAGTAAGACTCAAGGAAGAAACCAGGAAGATGCATGTCCCAGCTCGCCAACTTGAAGATTGGAATGAACGGAGTTGGTGGACTGTAGTGCCTTCAGTTGGTGGATCGTAGCGCCTTTTGGTTACATAGTCAATGCCGAAGATCAGGAAATTGGTTTGCGTTGTTGGCTCGTCCTGGACCCGTTTTGTTTCAATTATTCAGTCACTTTTGACTGGAGATGGGGCTGAAAACATGCTAACTTGACGTCGCAACTGGGATGATCAGAAACAAGCCAGACACGGCGTGAATTATACGTCGATCTAACTTAGAATTAGGAAAAACGAAAGGAATCATGTCTGGTTCTACCATAATCGTCAAAGCATCGGGATAAGCGATAAGACAGTAAGTCTGGCAGCTGGACTTGTCAGGCGCCGGTACTCTGTTTGGTAACAGGGGCCCCTTTCTTCATTGGCACTCATCAAACAGAAATGAAGTCAAACATTCGATTCCCTCCGGGCTACATCTCCTCCTCCTCCTTATTCTCTCTCTCTCCTACATTTATGAATGAAAGTTGATTAACACCTGCGTCTAAGGGTGCGCATGACAGGAATTCTATCCAGAAATTCAATTCTTGATAGAATTAGATTTTTCTGATTCTGTTTCAGAATGAATTTCTGAAGAAAAAAACGCGTTTGATACGGTTAAAGAATTTCTATTCTAGAATGAGAAATCTGTTTGATATGATAAAAAAATTCTGTTTCTGTTTCTGATTCCGTTTTTGTTTCATTTAAAGAAATTTTTTAATTTTTTAGATTGCAATACATTCATTCTATTAAAAATCAAATACTTATTATTTAGCCAAAAAATTGATAAATTTTTTCACATTTTCTATTGTAATTGAACTCCGAATTCACTTTAGTTGCATAAATCATAGTATATAATAATTCTCAAAGAACTAGGAGAGATGAGGATGCCCAATATGGAGGTAAAACATTTTTCCTGTGGGTTTTGCATGGTCAATCCATGAACATATTGGGCAGAGTTAAATTGAAAAATTGATGATATCTACTAGTATTTTTCTAATATTAAAAATTTAATTTTCCAAGAAAATTTGGGATTCCCAAATAAAACTTTAAATTTTTTTTATTTTTTTTTTAAATTTTTAATAATAGGAAATATGTTTTGTTTTGTTTTTAAATTTTTAGTACTTTTTTAATAGAAAATATTTTTTAAATTTTTAATACATTTTTTGAATTTTTTTTATAATTTCTGAATTAGGTTTGGATTTTTTTAAGAATTTTTTATTATTTTAAGAATTTTTTATTTTTAATTCAAAAAAGGACTTCGGACCGGGTTGGGGCACGTTCGAAGAAGAGGAGGGCGAGAGCAATTTGATTAGGGTAAAAAATGAAGAAAGATTGCTAAAAGAGAATGGATTCTCAAATAGTGTCCGAGAATGAGAAATCAAAAAAATTTCATTTCTCATTTATGCTCTAAAATCAATTAAAAATAGTCCAGAATTGATTTTGCGACATTTTCCAATCAAACGGAATTCTCATCCGGAATGAGTTTTTTTGCTCCAGAATACATTCTGGACGAGAATCAGGCGCCTGTCATGCGCACCCTAATTGTCCAGTAGTAATCACTTGACTGAGTTCATTTTGTGGGGAGGTCAAAGGTGCAAGGTAGACGAATGGCTCGCTGCAGATGCGGCGCAGTGACACTAGGATTCTGTCCTCTGCATTACATGAAGAATCAGAAGCAATACTTCCACGAGAAATTGCAGAGTCTGCAGACCATGACATGTCCGAAAGCAACTGTGTCTGATGCATACAAATATACTACTCGCAAGCACATGAAGAGTATAAATTCCCAGATGCTGGCGGAGTTGGTCCGTTCATCATAATCGGGAAGTATAACGAGGTGAACCCACTTTAAGGAACTCGAATGAGTTATGCAGCCTCACAACGACATGCGACTGCATCTACAATCATAATGAGCTGTACGTCAATTGGTCGTGCATCGTTGGGTGGGTGACATATAAAACTAGTTGCATAAACATGATGACACAGATCCAAAAGCTTAATCACTTGGATCAATGCCCTCCCACCTAGGCTATGAATATAAAGATAATCTCGTTGTGATTAAGAGCCCAGCGCACCATACCGTCTCTGCTTCTGCTGATAAGAAAGCAAAGGGTTCTACAAACTCGGCTTCATCGAAATCGTGCCCAGGTTGCCCGAACAAAGAGAAGTTCGGCGGAGGCTAACTGCCACAACATGAAGCTGCTGAAGCTAGGTTTGCCACTCGTGTGAATTTGTAAATCCGGGCAGGGAAATTCGCCGCAGCCCGTCTCTAGCTCCAGCTCTGTTAGTCTCTAGCTGATGTCCTCCATCTCGAGATGACCATCTTCTACCTTGCGAGCAACAGTTCTGCCACAAATTGATTGTATCTGCAATTTTATGACACTGCAGAAGCCCCTATCGAACTCTTAGTAGCTCAGTAGTAACTAAGCAGCGTTAATTTCAACAATCAATTTGCGATTGATCTATTATCTTTGGACCACCCGATATAGTTTCAAATCACGTGCCTTCAAAGCGGTTTTTAATTGCACCATGAAATTATTCACTTTGCTGACGTTTGTGCACTTAATTAATATGCAAACCGAAATATTTCCAAAAAAAATACAAATATACAACCTTTATATCACGTTTACTTTGAGAAGTTTTTAAATTCACTCCGAGGATCACGTACTTTGTCCTTTCAAATCAAATTGATAATTCGAGTGATGACATTATAAGGATGAAAGATAATGAAGTACGCGGTATTTTGTAATTTGTCGTTAATTACGCAACGGTGAATATATTCTTTTCGGACTGTTATGTAGATAATATACTATTACTAAGCCATGCCCTGGCTGGAATTTTCTTCAGTTTCCGTCCATGGGAATCACTCTTTGCACTGTTATGGTAGCTGTAAAACGAAAAAGGAATATCCTCATGAAGCACATATTAGCTAGACCTTGAAGTACCCCAGAAGTTACCCAGCTCGCGAGCAAGTTGTTCCTGAATGTACATTGATGGTGATGGAAAATTTATTTGACTAACGACCGAAGTAAGCCAAAGCTAAAGTCACAAGGTTGTTGAAGAGCAGTGCATGAAGCAATAAAATCTCTACTCCAAGCCAATACCGATGACTACTAGCTGGCAAGCTCCGTGACCGAAGTACGTCATAGCCAACTGTACTGTTCACAATGGCAGATTTCTGTATAAGTAACGGCTGTCAGGAGGATTTTAATATTGGGACAAAGAATTTGTACAGGGCAGACTCGGGTAATTTAATGACATTCTACTCGCTTCATGCCATCCAAGGCACACTTCTCTTGTGAAGAAAGGACCGAACTTAAGACTTCGGAATAATAAATCCACCAAGAAAGAATATAACTAGCAAGGCAGCAGATCCAACTGCATTTCAACAACCATGTCTCGAGCTATTGCAGCCATCGTGCAGAAGCGACCCAATGCCATTTGGTGCATTGCAAAGAGCAGTAGCTTAAACCGGAAATACCTGAAATGGTGAAAGCATAGCTGTGAGGAAAAATCTGGAGGATGAGGAGAGCCTACTTGAAGGACGTCGAGAGAAAAAAAGGCAACAGCAACAAGAGCAAATCCAACAGGGTAGTATATACCACAAAAGACCATGCAACGGCCTTGATAATGGAATAAGGGACGTGTAGAATCCAACTGGAACTAGACCATGCCCATGATGGATAGAACAAATTATCTCTTTGCTTGTAGAATGCAGGCAGCAGAGATATTGTTAACGGTTGCTCGGACAATCCAGTTGACATCATGTTAAGCTTTAATCATTTCTTTGCGGCAGGGGGGGATTGGAAATATCAATAGCTAATTGGTAACCATGTAACCAATCTAGCGGGCAAAATGCAATTCTCGCTCTGGAAGGATGATTTTGCCATCAAGTTCTTCCCGGTGATCCATCACGTGACATCGTGCGATCGATTCCCAGGGGAAGATGTAGCTGGAGTCAACACCGGGGGCGCATTGAAATGACTTGAAAAACAACAGGGGCGTTATGCCAAAATTGAGTTATTGAGGGGCAAGTTGCAAAGATCCTGAAAACCTTGGGGCACATGGTGATTTTCATTTTCCATATGGTAGAATTCTTCTAGTCCTCTTCTAGAAATGTATGTATCTAGACACGAGTTCACATTCAGCAGATCAGTCATAATAATTGATTATGTGAATTCCATGTTCATCCATCGATGCAAATCTAAGCAAGGATTTTCCTCTTCTATGTGCTATTTTTAAGTGGTTCCGAGCAATCATGATCTTGCCCTTAATCTACTTAGATAATCCAGATGCGTACACGACACTGATCCCATTTTAGATGATTAAGATTGAGTAGAGCGATGAATCGACTTAGGCAATTCACAACTATTTGACTCCATCTTTGTCTGGAGTTGAGCATCTCCTATCGTTCTCTCATTTTGATCGTACATTCATTACTGACTCCCCACAGTAAAAAGACATCCGCTTATGTCTGAGAAAAAGACGCCAAAGATAAAAGATTTTCTATTTATGGAGCGAACATCGTTAAGATGAGACTCAATGAAGCAGCCAGATGCCCTAGCTCGCCACTTAGAACGTGGGATTTAATAAAGCTGGTGGATTAAAATGGCTTCACATGCAAAAACACGTTTCTGTTTATATAGTTGATAAAATGCCAAAGATCATGAACTGGGTTTGCATAGTTCAGCCGGTCCTGGACACAGTTCAGCCGGTCCTGGACACATTTTGTTTCGATCTTCAGCCGTTTAGCTGGAGATGGGGCTAAAAATACGCTTGCTTACTGTCACAATTACGGGTACTCTGCGTCGTAACATCGTCCCTTTTCTCACTGGCACTCATCAAACAGAAGCAAAGTCAAAGATTTCCCAGATCCTCTTCTTCTTTTCCGTTTTTTGTTTTTTTTTCGCCCTTATGAATGAAAATTGATTACCAACTGCCTCCTATCGTCCAATGATAATCACCTGAGCGAGTTCATTCTACGGAGGAGGCGCAAGAAAGAATGGTCTGGCTCTAGAAAAGATGTAGTGATTCTAGGATTCTATCCTCTGCATGACATGAAGCAAGCCAACAAGTGAAGGCACAACAAGCCAAGAGTTCATACGTTCTTGACGAGGCAGAAGCAATGCTTCCTGAAAGAACTGCGGAGTTTGTAGGCCAAGACACTTACAAGCCTGTTGCAACTGAGTATTAGATGAATACAACTTACAAGCTTACGAAGAGTAAAAGAATATAGATGACCATGGAGTCGGTCTATTCCTATTGATCAAGAAACATAACAAGGTAATCCATTGTGAGGAACTTGGATGAGTTCCAAGTTACACAGCCTTACCACGACATGCATCCGCGTTGGCAATGAAATAAACTATACATCAATTGCTCACACGTTGTAAGGCGGGTGATAGTTTCACGCATATATGAAACTTACCACCAAAACATTATGATGCGGATGGAGAGAGTTGGATCAATTGGATCGATCTCTCCCCATCAAGGCAATGAATATGAAGATAATCTTCTCATGCCTAAGAAACTCGCGCTCCATATCGTCTCTGCCTCTGCTGATAAGAAAGCAAGGCTTCTGTAAACTCGGCTTTCCCAAAATCAGGCCAGAGTGCCCGCACAAAGAAAAGTTCAGCATAGGCTAGCTGCCACAACATGAAGTTGCTGAGCCTAAGTTCACCACTCGTGCGAATCAGTAAATCTGGGCAGGGAAATTCACTGCAGCTTGTCTCTAGCTCCTGCTCTATAAGTCTCTCGCCGATGTCCTCCAACTCAAGATGACCATCTTTTACCTTGCGAGCAATAGTTTTGCATGCTTGTACTATGTCATGCTTCCCGCTGTAGCTCACTGCCACAATAAGTTGGAGTCTGGAGTTGTTTTTAGTCATCTCCTCTGCATCTGCCAACAATTTTTGCAATGACTTTGGAAGCTTCAAGGAATCTCCAATCATGCATATTTGAATTCCTTCCCTACAACAAGAAGCTGAACTTAGTTGAAGCTCTGGTACTAATTCCAAAACTTGATACTAAGGAAAGGAAGTAGTAAACTAGTACAAGCTCCCGTTATGGAAAAGAGTCAGCACTGCGCCGGGCCAACATTAGCATACAGGAAACACAAAAATATCAAGTTTATGGATAATTGCCATCCAAAGCGTCTATGCACATAGTTCACTTAAGCAGTGAAAATTAGCTAGCGATTAGAGAAAGAGACTCAACCTTTAGTTACTTAGCACAGCAACCATATACCCAAATTATAAGTCCCGTCTGTGGAAGCTCCAGAAAAGTATAATACAGATTGATGTTTCTTTTTTCGGTTGAATTCAACCATGAGCTGTTACTATCAATGGTTATAGATGCACCACATACGAGTGTGCCTGTGGGTGTTAATTTAGCTTCCATGCATCAATTGCCCAATTAATTATGTCTGCAAGTACATGACATTGCAGACAGTAGCACAAAAGTATCAATAAGAATTAATTTGAAAACCACTCCGTCAAATTAGTGGATAAGAAGCACATAGCCATAGGCCCTTTTTTAAATCTCAACAAAGTCACATACCTCTCCAAAACTTTCTTCTACAGAATGTCAAGGGTTAGACCCGAAATGTAGTTTTATTGGTCTAACGCCAATTCAATTAATAGAGAAGCTCAACATCATGATAGACATGTCTAGATCTTAACATGTCAGCAGACACTGTCAACAACAATAACTGGTCAAACAGAAGTCACTTGGTGCATCAGAAGCAGCTCTTGGTTCATAAATTTCTTGAAATCATAATAAACTATGAGTATCTCTTTCCAGCTGAAAAGCCTTCATATCGCTAATCAATGGCACCATCGCACAAATTGATGACACGAAAGCAGCTAAAACTGCCAAGCCATCGATCTCCCCTTAAATGCCAAGAGGATCACAAGAACTTGTTGGAAGTTAGCGCATGCCCCCCCCCCCCCCCCCCCCCCCCCACCCCACTCCCATGTCCGTGCACTTCATCTATTAGAAACCTTTTACAAGGACTATAGGCCTTCACTTCCTCAATGTCTCTACATTTCCAGCTTGTACCATTGTTCAAGCGGACTGATCCTCATGGTTTGTTATTTTCAGGAACAGCATTGTCGAAGACTTCAATCACTTTCCCTCTCGGTTTGTTACAGCAATTAACAGCTACAATAGACCAAGTACATTATCACACGACTCGGAGCATATGCAGAGTAAGCAAGGAGAATCATAGCCATGAAGTGACGTCGGAGTTTCCACCTCTAACCTCATAAAATTCTCCAGCTCCATTTTAATCACTCTTTCGAACAATCCCAACAATAGTTCAACCTCAGCCTGCACCCAAATGTCACATAAGTTTCACACCTACCACGAGAAATGCTCAAAACAAAAAGACTTGCCAAACAGAGAAACACCAATCAATCCATCAAATTTTGCATGGACCCATTCAATGCTCATAGCCATTACTATTACTAGTAAAAAACCACTGACCTTTGGCCGAACCCAATTATCGGACGAGAAGGCGAAGACGGTGAGGACTCCGATCCCCCACTCGCAACAGAGCTGGATGAGCTCCCTTAGCGACCTCACCCCCGCCTCATGCCCCACCGCCGTCGGCAGCCCCCGCCGCCGGGCCCACCTGGCGTTGCCGTCCATTATCACTGCAACGTGCCTCGGCATCGCATTTCGCCGGAGCCCCGCCGGAAGGCTGCCCGTGTCCTCCGTAGAGCGTCCCGCGCCGCCCAGCTCCCACTCCCCTTCTCTGGAAGCGAAGTCCGTGGCGGCGGCGAAACTCCTGCCGAACCTAGTGGGGGAGACAAGAGTGAAATAAAAAACTCGCGCTTGCGCTCGGGTCAGTGCAGCGATCGAGGGCCTTCGCGGGAGAGTGTTGAGGTGCTCCAACGGCGGAGGAACGCGAAGAGAAAGCATTTACAGCGAGGGAAAGTTGGGGATCTTTAGCTTGACAATCGGTGGCTTTGGAACCTTCGACTGGATGGGTAATGGCGTCCACGGGCTAAGGAGTCCGTCTCGCCGCCGCAGAGCCTGCTTGAACGGCGGTGGCAGAGAGCTGAGCAGAGAAGGGCCACGGGACAAGAGCTTGGTCTCGGACGAGCTCTCCGGACGAGAAGACCACGTGTCGCAGTTTGGACAGCGGGGCGTGGTCGTTTCGGAGAGGATAAGATATGATCACGGAAAAGAGCAAAAGTCATCGCAATGTGTCCTGAGCTATTACTCTGTTCGCGGATACACGACATTATAGTTGAATACGTACAAATTCACCCGATTATAATTCGATAGAGGCGTCAAACGGGTGGGTCGGATTGAATTTGGGTCGGGTCGGATGTAAGTCGGATCATATTTGATCAATTTAACCCGTTTTGACCCATATTCATGTAGTGTAAATATAATGACACATATCCGACCCGACCCGACCCATATTATTACAATACTTCAATATTTAACCAAATTCAGGAAAATTTGCTTGGTGATTTTTTTTTTTGAAAAATGTATTGTTAAAATAAATTTATGCAGTACAATTTTTTGATAATTTTTTTTGAAATTTTAATTTTTTGTTTTTTCCTCTTCCAGCGATCAAAGTCTGGTGAGCTCATCCCTCCTCCCTTGGCCAGCGGCCAATTTAGAAAGAGGGTAAAAGGAGAAAAAGAAAAAGAAAGAAAAAAATGGAAAAATAAGGGAAAATAAAAATAATCGAATTTTTATTTTTAAAAAATAAAATAATTAGAATATCAGAATTTTCATAGTCTAAAAATGACTTGTTAATAATATTTAAAATGATTTGTTAATAATACTTAAAATTAATTAGGTAACCCATTTATGACCCGTTAATAACCCATTTAAGATCTATGAGGTTATTAAGTGATCAATTTTAGACCCAACTAACTTTTCAAGCTAACCCATTTATGACTCATATTATCAAATATGGGTTTTTGACCCATTTTACCACCTCTATAATTCAAAAGTAAAAGCATGTATCCTAAACAACGAACGAGGGATGGTCATTATAAGTTTGATAAATTGTTTTCGAATGTAAGCGAAGGCAAGGAGGAAAGATCTTGTGCTCTTTAAGTTTTCTCGTCTTATAATGATATAAACTTCACTCTTAAAAGGATTTCAAGTGTTTGAAATTGCAATAATATCGATGGATTAAGATTATTTGAATTCCAATTTCAGATGTTCTTGATTAATCCTTCCGACTTAAATTCTAGTCCCTCTCATATGTTTGTCTAATTGCACTCTTTCATTCTTGCGTGAATATTTCTGAATGTGCTAATTTCTCATATTGTATCTTCACTTGATTATGGGGAGATCATTGCTCGTGGGTTTCGATTTCTATGAATTGTGCAAAGAATCTTAACAAAAATCACGGACATCAACTGGATAGACTTATAATTGAAATGCTTTTGCAAATTTTTGAATTAATGTAGAGTTTTCCTTTTCTCTGTTTTGTGCCCAAATTGTAATTTCAAACACGTTAAACTAAAGTAGAGACTTTTTTCCTATTCTTTTCACCCGAAAATAATTGCAAACGTGTTAAATAGGCATGTAAAATGAAAGTAATACAGTAAACACAAACGCTCATTAGTCATTCGTATAGAACATCATGCCTTCTCGATTCACAATTTTTTTAAAGGCGTGTTTTTCGTTATCGGTCGTTATAATCGTATCATAACGATAAGTAAACGGTAGCTTATGATGATTATTCGCCCTAGGTCTTCATAGATCAAGGGCCAGCTAAAGCATGAGATTTCATAAGTACTCAATTACTATATCCTACAAAATAACCTCAAAAGGCTGGCTCGGATAATTCGTGGGCAAGGAAAAGGGGCGTAGCCCTTGCTTACTCTTTTGAGTGAGGACGAACGGGACGCATATAATAAAATAAAGTTTCAAAGTGTTCTATCGAAGCAATTATATGAAAAGATATGAACACACAAGGCCAAAGCATGTGTACCGGGCATGCGACTCGTTAACTTATTAGCAGTGGGGGAGAAAAAGATAGCATGCGGTGCAATCATTCAGTACTTAAAACCAAACTTGCTGCCTAAACTGTTTGCTAATTCACAATTCTATAGAGTGTTTTTAATGCCAACTCTTTTGAATACATGCAAAAATTGCATTTGATATGGCCGAATGGGAAATTATTTGAAAAATATCCGAAATCCATTATCATCGAGCCAATTTAATCCCAAACTTTTCTTTTTGTCTAATTGAGTCATTAACTTTATGTACTTATGCTAATTCAATCCATTTGACCAATTTTAGCTAGAAGTCATTAGCCTGAACGCCAACCATTATATATAGAATTGTCCAACTGACGTGGATAAAAATTAATATTTTTCAAATATTTATTTATCTGTTGTTTTATTTTTTATTTATTTTCCCCTCTCTTTTTTTCCCTTCCCTTTTTCTTCTTCCATTAGTTGGTCACCGACAACCGACCATGGCGAGGACCAGCGAGGTCGACCTCATCATTCTACGGCAATGCACCCCTACCAGTAATGGTGAGTTGAGCCTCGCCATGGCTAGGCGAGTCATGACCTCACCAAGATAATTTTTAATTAATTACAAAAAAATAGTTTTTAAATCATTTTCTCAAATACCTAATTTTTGTTTATAAAACAACTTTAGAATAGATAGTTAATATTTTAATCATACTGATATCTAATTAATGTATTAATTAACTATATTTTATACTTCAATAGCACTCATATATATATTTTAAAAGTAAGATATATAATTCTATTTTAACTTCATACCCAACACAACAAAAGCGTCCTTTCCCGATTTGCCCCGTCTACGGCCAAAAATAGTAACTGTAGCTCCTAAAACTACAAAAATAAATATACAGAAGAAAATTACAAATAGGGACAATCAGGTAAACTAGAAACGCAAGTCGTCAATCGAATAGTTGTATTCGCAATATTCCATTTAGAAAGGAGTGTGTAAGAAATGAGACTAAATATAAAAATTTATCAGATATTAATGACAATTCTTTCCTTACCAAAAAAATAATTTTTATAAGAAATTGCACAATCAAATCTTTTCATTAATTATATTTAATGAATGAATTATTTAATTTGACCTTTTCATATCGCTTTTTCATTTCTTTCGTGTATGTTTTTAGAACGCCCGACATGGGATTTTGGGCTAATTTAGCACTATATCATCCCGATACAAAAAATAAATACAAGCAAAAATTTTCGAAAACAAGAAGAAAATCAAGCAAATCTCTTTACTTGCTATAGAATTTTCTTTTTATCTTAGGCAGAAACCGCGCTTGCAAAGGGAAAATTAAGAAACAAAACCCACACAAATTTTTACGGATTTTAGAATTCGATTGTATTATTTAAAAATTACAACATTTACTTACGGGTCCTTAGTTTTCCCTGCCTATCTCTACAAATCTGCCTTTCTTAAGCTTTTACCTCTAATAAGTAACACGGTGTTCATAATCTCTACTTTTATTAAAAAGAGAAAAAAATGTTGATCCACGGTTTTCATAAAATCAATTCGGGCGTGCGCGTTTTATTAACTAGTAGCACTACCAATGAAGCTAAAGACGTGCACACGTGCAAGCCGGTATTGTACAAAGATGACGTGGAAAATATGTTTTTTTGAAGCACTATAAATTTAGGAAAAAAGATATCCATATAATAGATATCGTTCCATCAAATAACTGAAACAAAAATCCTCCCAATTAGATGATTGCAAATTTGCAATTATCACTTTCTCTTTTTTCTAATAGTGGCAAAAAAGCACGACAATTTAAATCACTCGGGGCAAAAAATTAAAGATAAATACCATAAAAGATCTCAAATTATGTCGATTTTGACATGAACGCTTCAAATTTCCAAAAACACTAAATATCTTTACTATGTTACAAAAATTCCTAGCTTTGTTTTTACGAAAATGTAATTCCTATTTAAGTACTATCCCGGTTGGAAAATTTTTTATGGAAAAAATACCACCAAAAAATAAAAAACTATTCCATCTGTGACACATTTATTCTAATTTTTTTTTGTTCGACATAAATTTTTTTTTTGAACTTGTGCTTGTATGAAACATTTATTCCTAAAATTTTTTGTGACGCGAAAAATCTCGAACTTGTATCATTGTAACATATTTATCTCAATTTTTCTGTGACATTAAAAATTATGAACTTATATTTTTGTGAAACATTTACCCCATAATTTTTTTCCTTCTTTTATTATTATTCTGCATCCATTTTGCCATGCAAGTTGAGGCGGACAAGGTTGCCCCACCTAGAGAGGCAACATTGCCTGCGGCCGCAAAGGGCCTTGTCCAAACTTGGAGAGGTCGGGTGAGGGTAAGGCTACCTCGCCTAGATCTAGGCAAGGGCCGCCTTTCCCTGGCCTCACCAACGATGGGCGAGGCTTGGGTGAGACTGCCCTCACCCACAACCATGAAGGGCCTTGCCTAGTGGCAACAACCGTTGGCAATCTCAATTCGCCAGTCAAAATGGTTTTAAAAAAAGATGAAAAAAATTGTTAAGTAAATGTTTCATAAAGATATAAGTTCTTGATTTTTAATATTACAATTTTTCTAAAGTAAATGTCTTGTAAAGAGATAAGTTCAAAATTTTTAGTGTCATAAAAAAAAACTTGTTGAGGCCCTCGTCGGCCTCAACTTGTTGGCCAAAGTGAGTTTTTGCAAAAAAGAAAAAGAAAATTCTACGGTACATGTGTCGCAAATATATAAATTCATGGTTTTTAATGTAAACAAAAAATATATAGTAAACGTGTCATAAATACATAAATTTTGGATTTTTTTGGTGATACAAAAAAGTAAGGAGTAAATGAGTTACCGATAATTTATAATTTTTGATGATATTTTTCTTGTTTATTGATAAAAATAATTTAAGATATTTAACTTAGAATCAATAGTGATACAAAATAAGGGTGCGCATGACAGCAATTCTATCCAGAAATCTAATTCTGGATAGAATTAAATTTTTCTGATTCTGTTCTAGAATGAGTTTCTGAAGAAAGAAACACGTTTGATACGGTTAAAGAATTTCTATTCCAGAATGAGAAATCTGTTTGATATGGTAAAAAAATTATGTTTCTGTTTCTGATTTTGTTTTTGTTTCATTTAAAGAAATTTTTTTAATTTTTTAGATTTCAAGATATTCATTCCATTAAAAATCAAATACTTATTATTTAGCCTAAAAAATTGACATTTTTTTTTCACATTTTATATTGCAATTGAACTCCGAATTCACTTTAGTTGCATAAATCACAATACATAATAATTCCCAAAGGACTAGGAGAGGGGAGGATACTCAATATTGAGGTAAGGCATTTTTCCTGTGGATTTTGTCGAGTTGTTTCATGCCATAAATAAACTCGAACGCTCAAAAAATCCTTTGGACAGGTGGGCCAATTCGCGACCATATTGGCCAAATTAAATTGGAAAATTGATGATATAGAAATTTAATTTTTCAAGAAAATTTGGGATTTCCAAATAATTTTTTTAAAATTTTTAATAATATAAAATATGTTTTATTTTTTGAATTTTTAATACTTTTTTTTGAATTTATTTTGTAATTTTTGAATTATCTTGATTTTTTGAATTTTTAGGTTTATTTATTAATTTTTAATTCGAAAAAGGACTTCTGACCGAGTCGGGCACGTTTGAAGGAGAGGAGGGCGAGAGCAATTTGATTAGGGCAAAAATTGAAGAAAGATTGCTAAAAGAGAATGAATTCTCAAATAGTGCTCAAGAATGAGAAATGTAAAAAATTCAATTTCTCATTCTTGCCCTAAAATCAATTCTGGACGAGAAATCTATTCCAGAATTGGTTTTGCGACATTTTCCAATCAAACGGAATTTTTATCCAGAATACATTCTGGATGAGAATTAGGCGCATATCATGCGCACCCTAAATGTCCGGAGCATTCAGATCATGGTGGGTATGGTTTGCTGACTTGGGAAAGGGAATACTTGCTCTTTTCGCAAAATTGAGAAATTTCTTCGCGATGTCCTCTGTATTTACATATTTATCCTTCGGTCCTTCTCGCGTTGCATCCGCTTACGTGCGGACCTTTCTACGCACTCTCGCTCGGGAGAACAGGACAAAATGACGCGAGGGCCGGGGCTTCAGTGTAACTAACACCTTCTAGAACTTCGGCCCGAAGAGAAAGGAGAGGAAGGGGGGGGGGACATTTTGGTCTTTCCACCCCCTCCTTAAAAAAGAACACTTCCCGGGAGGATCGTTCATCTCTCTCCCTGTAGCTGGCAGTCTGTTGCGGTCACATCTTCAAAATCTGCCCCCCGCAACCTCCTCCGACCTTTCAAATTGCACACGCAGAGAGAGAGAGAGAGAGAGAGAGAGAGGCCATGGCGGCGATGAACGGGAGCGAGTTCTTCGAGGTCGATATGGAGGGCGGGGGCGAGGCGCTCGCGCGGCCGTCGAACGCCGAGTCGGTGGAGGAGGACGAGAACGAGCTGCTGTGGGCGGCGATCGAGCGCCTCCCGTCGCAGAAGCGGCCTAACATGGCCCTGCTCAGGCGGACGCCGTCGGAGCACGGCGGCGATGCACATCGGACGGAGACGATTGACGTGCGGAAGCTGGACCGCCTCAACCGGGAGCTTGTCGTCCGGAAGGCCCTGGCCACGAACGACCAGGACAACTACCGCCTCCTCTCCGCCATAAAGGAGCGTCTCGACCGGTAATGAAGCGTCCGCATCTTTATGAACTTCGATGCAGGCAAATCGTTGTCGTGTCATATTTGCGTCGGTCGTTCTCCGCGCTAGATGCGCCATTCCTTCCCTGGATCCACTGGTATCTTGTGTGTTTGGCGATTTGGATCGTCTCCTTTTTGGCGATAAAGGTGCACGTGCAGTCTGTGACCTTTTTTTGGCGAACGTCGAAGCTGTACACGCGGCACTAACAGATCCGAGTGTGGTTGCTCTCACTCGACATGCCGATATTCGTGAATCCATGATTTCCTCTGATTTTCCTCTAACTGCGTCTTGAAACAATTCCTTAGGGCCGGCTTGGAGGTGCCGAAGGTCGAAGTAAGGTTCGAGAACCTGAACATCGAAGCCAATGTGCAGACCGGCTCGAGAGCTTTGCCTACGTTGGTGAATTACACTCGTGACATGATAGAGGTCCTTATTGTTTTCTCCCTTATCCAATATTATGCGATGCAGTTCTTTTTCTTCCCTTTTTTACCTTTGGTAAATCGCTTACGTGGCACGTCGCTACGTCCATGGGTGATGCATTGCAGTATGTTCTAACTAGCTTGAGGATATTTCTACCGAAGAGGCAGTCGCTCACGATCTTGAAGAACATTAGCGGAGTCATCAAGCCCGGAAGGTAACGAAAATAGTGCCGACTCGATATCTACTTGAAAGCATCTTGCCACATGATATTACCATGCTTAGAAGTTGCTCCCGTGTCGTTTGATCAAAATTATTTGTAATTTATCGTGTTGACTGTGTTCTTTGCTGAAAGCTTAATGTACTATTTGTTTTAGAATGAGTTCGTCATGAAGCAAGTAAGTCTCTTCTCTTAAGTCAACTTATCGAAATAAATTTTGCCATCGATGTCCTGAAAGTGAGATTATTGAGATTATTAGATATAAAGTATATTTTAGAGTGCTTAAAGTTACTCAGTTTGTATTATATATAAACTAATATGAACATCAGAGGTCGGTTTAGTATTCCTCACATTATTCATATGCAGTGACATGAAATTTGAACCGGCCTAAACACGAACACAATGAACTCATAATTATTAACAACTCGTTTGCGTTTTGGCAAATGTAATAATCTCTACTTAAGCTCCGTTTATTTAGTGAAAAATGAATAATTTTCAAAATATTTTTTCTCAAATTAGTAAGTAAAAAATGTTGTCATTACCGATAGTAGTTTATTTTTAAATATCTTTATGGACAAAGAAAATAATTTTATTCTTTGATCTTTATAAAAAAATATAAGTAATTATAATTAGAAAAATATTTTCTATATTATTCATTTTTTACTAAATAAATGGAATCTTAATGTGTGATGTGATTGTCGTAGTAGCTAGTAGGCTCGGAAATGAATTCCCTGCCTGCAGGGAACCGTTAGATGGGGGAACCCCCTCATTGTAGGGGCACCCCATCCAATAGATGGGACTGTCCTGACGCGTGGTTAGGCGATCCGGGTCCGGTAAGCTCCCCAAATCATGTACTATTAGCAACTGGACCATCGTCAGCTCATGTTATCCATCTAAAAATGGGTTACATGGGTTATTCCTTAATACATCACGTACTTCGGCTATGTGCATTTAAACAGAAACGTCCGAGCATTTATTCTCAGTGTGCTGGGTTGGACGAAACCGTTTTGGGAGCATGTGCCATGTTCACCCGGGAGCAAACCCATTTATCTATTTCTCTATTGGGCGTTCTGCAGGATGACGTTGCTTCTAGGTCCCCCAGGTTCTGGAAAATCCACGTTGCTTTTAGCCCTGGCCGGAAAACTCGATGCCAATCTGAAGGCAAGAACTTCATTCTTTTAACTAAAACATTTCAATGTAAGAACTTGCCAAAATAATCCGGCAGGCATCTCATGTGGCTAATTTCCGTATTAAGTTATCTTCCGTACCCGTCTATTTTTAGGTGGTAATTCACGTTGATTACTGAGAACTCTCAAAGCATACTACATCATCATCTAGGGTGGTAGTTTTTTTTCGAGTTAAAGAATCATATTTGCACAAAAGAAACATCAACCACCCATAAATATGACCTAACATAAGTAAAACGTCCTTGCCATATACCAAATTTCAGATGCATTTAATATGGATGTACCAACAGGTGGAATGGAATTTACTTACATTTGACTCCGCGAGGGCTGGTTTATGGTAATTCTTTTAGCCCATGAAGTTCCTTCAATCCTTTGCCTGACATAATTTGGTAGCCAACAGTTCTCCCTTGTGGTATGTAGATTGGTCATAGTAATGATTACCCCTATAGGATTAGCTTTCGAGATGATCTATCATCTTATTTTTCTTTCTGGAAAATTAGAGGGTCAGGTCTTGCGCCTCCATCCAAGATCTTGCGTCTGGGCCAAGCGTCCCATGCTTTGAATGACATTACTTTAGCCAGTCTGGATGACTTCATTTTTTCACCATAGTAGCATAAAATTCGTTTGTCCTATTACCCTTTTTGAAAAGTTATTCCAATGTACTGTATTCTAATTTATTGAAGCTTAGCATTTAGAGCCAACTTCTAGACATAAAAAAGGATGGTAGTTCTGTATGGTGCTTAAAGAAGTAAAAGACTATTCCTTCACGTTTAATCTTACCTGTGGTTTCTGTCAAAGAAAAATCCCATAATCGCGACAAAATCATCATATTTCCACTCTGTAGAATAAGGTGCATATCGTGGTCTACAAAAGCATTAGCCAAGTGCCACTGTATGGGATTAACCATTGTTAAACTCCACTACCTCACAAGAAGTTACCACCAATAGCAGGGCAACCGTATCGTACCGCGAAGATAAATAATAGTGGACTTTAGTAAAAGTTACAGAAAGAATGCGTCTCAGTACAGAAGCTCATTTCTCCCTCTTTTTACATGAGTCTCGGTACAGAACCTCCTACAGTGCTAAAAGTGACACGATTTCTTTGCAATTCGTTATTAGAAGACTATAACTACGCTGTCTTGATAAATCCCCTGATTGCATGTCTACTTTTGTTCCAGAAAAGTGGTGATATAACCTATAATGGGAATAAGCTCAGTGATTTCTGCGTTCAAAGGACTTCTGCCTATATAAGCCAAACAGATAATCATATTGCCGAGTTAACTGTTCGGGAAACCTTTGATTTCGCTGCAAGATGTCAAGGTGCAAGTGAAGGTTTTGCAGGTACTTTCGCTTGAAGACTTTCGGTCATCTTATTGTGAGTTTTTATTATGGACGTGGAAGTTACTTTTGTTTAAGTATATAGCAAGAATCGTGCATTTTGGACTCAACAGAGATTCAGGTAGCCGGAACTCTGCCAATGTTTTGCTCCTTTGCAAGTTTGAGGACTCACTCGATAGGATGTGCCCGTGATTTCCTGATTGGTCCAACTTGCTTAGCGTTGGTTGTCACTTGGCCCCAAGTTGAGCTTGGTTCCTGATCATTCAACTATTACCTAGGGTGCCGCTAAATTCTCCCTTCCATGGTCAAGATTGCACTCGAATCCACGTGATTGCAAATCCGTGTCTTTTATCACTATCCTATTTCACAATTTTAAGTGAATATTGGGTACTGTTAATGCTGTAATCTGCGTATCGACATTGGCAGAATCCTGTTAAATATATTTGAAAAACTAGTAGAGAGTGGACGAGGGATCTTTTTATGAAGTCTCAAGTTGGAGCTCTTTAATCTCTGCTAATTACACTTGGAAAATTTTCTCCTCGGCTAGAAGCGTTGATCATTTTGTCAATTGACTTCTGTAAGAGTTGATTAAGTTTATATCAGCACATTTGGTTACCATGACTGCCTTCGTCAAGTCCCATTGAATTGTGACCGCAGGATATATGAAAGATTTGGCCCGTTTAGAGAATGAAAAGAACATACGTCCCAGTCCAGAGATCGATGCATTCATGAAGGTATGTACTTCGATCTCCATGAGTCTGTTGCTTTCTAGCACAATTCTCGACTTCTATCCCAACTATCTCAGATTGCGTATCAACTGCGTAGGCATCATCTGTTGGTGGAAAAAGACATAGCGTTTCTACAGAATATGTTTTGAAAGTGCTTGGTCTTGAAATTTGTGCGGACACCTTCGTTGGGAATGACATGCTTAGGGGTGTCTCAGGTGGCCAAAGAAAACGAGTCACTACGGGTATATTCTCCCTCTATGCTTATATACCATTCATTGTGTCATGCTGATAGAAATTTATGTACTTAATTTATTATGTGGAGGCTGTGCTAGCTTTGCTCAAAATGAGAACTATTAAAATGATATCACTGATGATTATTATACTGTTACTGAGTATATGCAAAGGCATAAAGGTAACATTGTTCGCTGGAACATTAAGTGCAGAAGCAGGTATCACTTGTACTTGATTTTGGTCTTGGAAGTGGCTCTCCATCAGATTTAAGTCAGTGAAGTGCGTACTAGATGGATTCATCTCAATTTCATTTTCATTTCTTTCAGGGATAAATTTTTTAGAAAAAATGTTTGCAATCAAGTTAGCATGGCCCTTCAAACCCAAGGAGCAATTTTGTAGTCCAGCGCTCAGAAGAATTGACTACAATTTTCTCGAACGTATCTCTTAATTGAAATGATTAGAGAATGGTATCTAGAAAATTCTGAAAGAAAGTGTTGTGATGGTCAATTAAATACTGAAAACTAATGTTGCAATGATCACGAGTTTTGAGACAGTATCAATGGTCCTTAGGGATTTGTTTATTTCCTTGCAGACCTTTACTATCCCTCCTTGTTCTCTTTCTCTCTCTAGAAATTAAAAGTCACTTCTACCTGTTACGGTAAGAACTCTTTGTCAGCTCCTTCTCAGCTACAAGTCACATTAACATACTGCAAATTGAAAACATGCAAAAGTTTTTAAAATTTTCCCAAACGTTCTTTTATCCTTTGTTTAAGTTCAGATAATGATTTTCATGAACCACCCTTGCTTTGAGGAAGACGGAAATTTTGAATGAGTAAAAATGTAGCATGTTATATTCGAGGAAATCGAAATAAGAGAAAATAGTAAGTAAGGGTTTGAAAAATGACATTTTTTTCTAAAAAGAGAATATGGAGTGGATATATCTCAAATAAGACCGTGAAGTGGCCAACCTAATTTCAAATATAGCCCATAGCTCATTGGGCGGTGAAGATTTTCCTATGAGCTCGTGACTGCGTTTGAGATTAAGTTGGTCACTTTAAAACCTTATTTGAAATAATGTTTACTTGAAGTCCTCATTTGGAAAAAATGCCCCACTTTAAACCCTTTAAAATCTCCCCGAAAATAATTGACCTTTTCTCCTTTATTTAGATCATGGACTTAGATTATGGAGGATATACTTTGTAAGAAATAGATTCATACATGAAATTAGTGCTTGTTGTGTCTCAAAAGAGGATCCCAAGTATATATTATATTAAATAAGGATTGAAAATAACTGAAACTTCTCTCCCTTTATCTAGACCGTAGACTTGGAAGGAATAATATATTCATCGATAAAATTAATGCTTGTTGCTTCTCAAAAAGGGTCCCAAGTGACTATAATTTCAAATAACGCCCCACTTCAAACCCTAATTTCAAATTTCTCCTGAGAATAATGAAAACTTCTCTCCCTTTGTCTAGATCATTGATTTGGGTTATGGAGTTGCCAACTTAGTCTCAAATAAGACGCCAAGCTTTTCAGCCAGCCAAATTTTTGCTTGCGGGCAAGCTTGTGCAGTTTGCATGCATCTTGCACGCAGCTTACATGCATCTTTTTGTAAGATACACGGGCCATCCAGTGAGCTCGGGGCCTTATTTGAAATTAAGTTGGACACTTCACCTATATATTTGGGGTAAAATAATTTCATTGACCAAATTAATGCTTTAAGTTTCTCTAACGCAGGTGAAATGATCGTTGGGCCCAGGAAGACTTTATTCATGGATGAAATATCCACAGGGCTAGATAGCTCTACGACGTTCCAGATCGTTAAATGTGTCAAGAATTTCGTTCATTTGATGGATGCAACTGTCCTAATGGCTCTTCTTCAGCCGGCACCGGAGACATTTGACTTGTTTGATGACTTGGTGCTTCTGTCAGAAGGACATGTTGTGTATCAGGGACCTCGGTCGGACGTGTTAGAATTTTTCGAGTCACTAGGTTTTCGTCTACCACCACGTAAGGGAATTGCGGATTTCCTTCAAGAGGTACTTGCCGTGGTAACATTACTTTCTTGTCTTCTGAGTACTTTTACTAACTTTTCTCATCACCAGGTTACTTCGAGAAAGGATCAAGCTCAGTATTGGGCGGATCCATCTAGATCATACGAGTTTCTACCTGCCTCCAAAATTGCAGAAGCCTTTATACGGTCCAGATTTGGTAGCTCTGTCGAGCCTGTTCTCACGGCCTCGAATGTTCAATCCAACAGCCATCCTAATGCTTTATCCAAAACGAAATTTGCTGTTACAAAGTGGGAGCTGTTCAAAACATGCTTTGCCCGAGAAGTGCTGCTAATCAGTAGACATCGCTTTCTGTATATTTTTAGAACCTGTCAGGTATAGTTATATTTTAAGTACACGGTTCTCACCACTGTTATTATAGCTTCGATTGCATTAGATTTGTGAGATATTTCTCTCATTCATGTCGTGTGAACTACCACATTATGTCTCAGTATCACTCCATTATCCAATATTATTGTGGTACTACTCTGGTGCTTTCTTCTTTACGCTCCCCGAATTTAAGTGCAATATACATGCGGAACTTCTAAACTAACATACCTGTGGTTTACGTCTTTTCATATATTAAAGGTTGCATGTGTTGGACTGGTGACCTGCACAATTTTCTTGCGGACAAGACTGCACCCCACTGATGAGACAAATGGCAACCTCTACTTATCCTGCCTATTCTTTGGGCTAATACACATGATGTTTAATGGATTTTCTGAACTGCCTATAACAATATCTCGGTTACCTGTATTCTACAAGCAAAGAGACAATTTCTTCTATCCCGCATGGGCATGGTCTATATCCAGCTGGATTCTACGTGTCCCTTACTCTATTATCGAGGCCGTTGTGTGGTCTTGTGTAGTATACTACACTGTTGGATTTGCTCCTGGCGCTGGGAGGTACTTTTTTTCACCAAATGTTCTTCAAGTAGGTTCTCCTAATCCTGCAAATATTTCTCACTCTTTTTTTTTTTTTTATTTCAGGTTTTTCCGGTTTATGCTATTGCTTTTTGCAGTGCACCAAATGGCATTGGGCCTCTTCCGAATGATGGCTTCGATAGCTCGAGACATGGTAGTTGCAAATACATTTGGGTCTGCTGCTTTGCTAGTTATATTTTTACTGGGTGGATTTATCATTCCAAAGTGTAAGTTAGGTCCTTCATTTACAAGAAAAGTGTTCCTTGGATTGCATTCGGCAAGAAGAATGTCATTGGATTACTTATTTTGCAGCTATGATCAAGCCATGGTGGGTGTGGGGTTTCTGGGTGTCCCCACTATCCTATGGGCAACGCGCAATCTCTGTGAATGAATTTACTGCCATAAGATGGACAGAGGTATGTTACTTGAGGTTGCTGTGTACGTGGTCTTTGTCCCAATATCAAAATTCTCCTGACAACTGTTAATCCACAGAAATCTGCCCTTGGGAACAATTCAGTTGGCTACAACGTACTTCAGTCACATAGCTTACCATCTAGTGATCATTGGTATTGGCTTGGATTTGGGATTTTAATGCTTTATGCACTGCTCTTCAACAATATTGTAACTTTGGCTTTGGCTTACCTTAATCGTAAGTTGGATAATTTTCCATTATAGTCTATGTTCAGGAACAACTTGCTCACTAGCTAGGTATTTTCTTGGGGTACACTCAAGATCTAGCTAGTATGTGCCTAATGCAGATATTCCTTTTCGTTTTACAGCTGTCATAACAGCACAGAGTGTGATTCCAGTGGATGAAAATTCCAGAAAGGGTGTTGGTTAGTAAAAGTATATTATCATCATAACAGATGGGATGTGTATTGTAGTTTGATATATTCTCCTCATCTTCCCCCTTCAATGTTGCACTCTACTTTGGTATAGTAATGTTGCCAAACCTGTGATGGGTGTGCAGGGGGTACACAGTCAGGATCAAGTCCAATGCCCTCTGCGGAGGGCAACAAGAAAAAGGGCATGATTCTTCCATTTCAACCATTAACAATGACTTTCCATGATGTCAATTACTTTGTTGACATGCCAAAGGTGTCATTTCAAATGTATTTATTCTTTTATGTAATTTTAAATGATTTAATTTGCGTCCAGTTTCTGCATAATAAAATCGTAATGCAACAAAACATGTTGCTGAAAATTAACAGGCTATGCGTTCACAAGGTATACCGGAAAGTAAACTACAGCTTTTGTCAAAAGTTAGTGGAGTATTCTCTCCTGGAGTGCTCACTGCATTGGTTGGTGCAAGTGGAGCTGGTAAGACTACTTTAATGGATGTTCTTGCTGGAAGGAAGACAGGTGGATATATTGAAGGTGAAATCAGGATATCAGGTCACCCAAAAGAGCAACATACTTTTGCTAGAGTTTCTGGGTATGTAGAACAAAATGATATACATTCCCCTCAAGTGACAGTCGAGGAGTCTCTCTGGTTTTCTTCCAGTCTCCGCCTCCCAAAAGAAGTCAGCAAAGAGAGAAAACGGGTGATTATCCAGTTCATAATTTAAAAGCAATGGCTGGATCAAGTTTACCTCATTGTTGACAAGAACTCTCATGTTGCAGGAGTTTGTTGAAGAGGTAATGAAATTAGTTGAACTTGATACGCTTAGGCATGCTCTGGTTGGTCTACCTGGTAGCTCTGGGTTATCAACGGAACAAAGGAAACGATTAACCATTGCAGTTGAGCTAGTTGCAAATCCTTCTATTATCTTTATGGATGAACCTACCTCTGGTCTTGATGCTCGAGCAGCAGCTATTGTCATGAGAACTGTTCGTAATACTGTTGATACTGGAAGAACTGTGGTTTGCACCATTCACCAGCCAAGTATTGACATATTCGAAGCATTTGATGAGGTCAGAAGGATAAACAAATTTTGGCCTATTCAACACTATTTTAATATCTTTACATTGGTGTAGCTTCTTGTTTTATTTCATCGCAGTTGCTTCTCATGAAACGTGGAGGATGTGTAATATATGGAGGCAAGCTTGGAACAAATTCACAGATCCTAATAGACTATTTTCAGGTAAAAATTTTTGTTCCACTCTTCATGGTTCATTTTCTGTCTATAAATATCTATTATGTTAATGAATAATCCCCAATGTTTGTCTGCAATCTTTTAATGACATTTTGTCACCCCCTCCACCTACTAGCTTAAGATTTTAGCTGGTGGTATCAAAGCAAGGTCCTGCATCCTTTCCTTATTTGATATCTGATTTTGTGTATGGTCTTTCATTAAAGTTATTCTACATCACTTGTTTATGGGATTGATATAAGCCTTCTGTTCATGTGGTCTCACTCTACCGATTAGTTTAAACTTTTAGAGTTTGACTTTCTAACATGGTAGAGCTGCGTTTTATCCACGGTTGATTTAGCATGCGTACCCGCAATCCATTGATTCCATGTTTTTAGTCACTTGCCTCCAGGGTTTATGCGAGTCGTATATTCATGCAGTCTCCCTCCACCTTGGCTTAGGTTTTTAGGTAGGATTTCCTTGTAGTTTCTCATCTAAATGATTCCCCGTTCTTCTATTCAAGGAGCGGGGCAATTATTCTGCAATCCTGTGTTATCACTTGCACATGTTAGGGGATGTTGAAGTATATTAAACAGTGGTTAAGTGTGGGGTTTCAGCAGGAATTTGTGTAAATGTGTGTTTTTTCATCTAACAGTTCAAAATTTTAGGCGGAATTTTCCACGATAGTTTCAAAGGCTGAAATCTTTGGGTTTGCTATTGCTCTCTTCTTGTATATTTTCTTCACAGCTGCTGCTTCACGCAGCATAACTGATAGTTTGATTTGTGCTTTTAATTGTTTTCACTAGCCAAAACAGTTCTTATTCTTGTATTGACGAGCCCGGAGAAGGGGAGTGGGAGTAAATAGGGTAATGTACTATGTTTAATGGATGCTAAGGTTTCAGTCAACTAGACAGATTGCCTAATGACTGTCAAATCTAGTTGTCCTCAGATAGCAGTCTTTATCCTATTCCTTGATGCAGGGCATCACTGGAATTACTCCAATCCCTAGTGGTTATAATCCAGCAACTTGGATGCTTGAGGTTACTACACCGGCTGCTGAGCAGAAGATTGGTGCTGATTTTGCAGATATTTACAGGAATTCGGATCAGTTCAGGTAATTAAATTTGACATTGCTTTAGCTATGTGGGCAGATATTTGGCCAACGTTCGTCCCACATATTCTGAGTTCTCTCCTCCTTCCGTAATTATCCATTGCTAACTTTTCTTCATTTTGCTCCAGGGAGGTGGAAGCTACAATTGAGCGCTTAAGTGTCCCACCTGCTGGCTCAAAGCCTTTAAAATTTGACACCATGTATCCACAGGACCAACTCTCTCAATTTTTCATTTGTCTTTGGAAACAAAATCTTGTCTATTGGAGAAGTCCACAGTACAATGCCGTGAGGATTTTTTTCACTACATTAAGCGCGCTGATTTTGGGCTCCGTCTTTTGGGATATCGGCTCAAAAAGGTAAATCTCATGTGGACTTCTCAGTACAGTCCTCTTTTCTTGTGTTTGGAGGCTTTCGGAAAAGACATTTAATTTAGCCATAGATTATCAATTAATAAGTAGCTCTCTGTGTCTCAAATCCTGCCCCTCTAATGCTGACTGATCAAAAGAAAATGTGAAGTTAAAGTAAGCTGTAAGATTTGTTGTTATTCAGAATTAAGATACATTAGCTGGGAACCGTCCAGCAGGGATATGAATTAAGAACGTTCTACCATGGAAGCACCAAAATTTCTCGTTCATTTGGATGTGCCTTTTAAAGGTCAGACCCTAAATGTTTGGCAGCTTCATCTCAATGAGGTTGACAAAAAGTAGATATAGATTTTGTTGCTTGGATTTGGATAACAGCTTCTCATTTGGCATCACTAAGAACTTTTGATATTGTTTGTCAAAATTCACATGCTGTAAGTTCATATACCATATGATAAGTTTCTTTGTATCAGCAATTTGCTTGCTCTGGACTCATCTACACAAATCTAAGATGCATGTGGCCATGTTCTGGATTAATGAAAACCGAGTCTCTATTTGCGTCCTTGAACTGACTAAATGGTCCTGAACTATTCTGACAAACACGATGAGAACACATCGTGGAATTTTAGAAATTCAAGATGAGACTATCCAGGTTGAATTCTTGATTTTTCTGCCTCTAATAGTCTAGTCTAATTCTGAGTCAAATATTACTACACGATCACTGTCCTTTTTATTAACTCTAGACATATTTTCCAGCAGCTTCCTTTGAATATATTGCAAAACTTATTTCAAACTACATGATGCAGAGAGTCACCTCAAGACCTTTTCATGGTTATGGGAGCTCTTTATGCATCGTGCTTGTTTCTTGGCGTCAACAATGCCTCTTCTGTGCAACCAATTGTTTCCATAGAGAGGACAGTGTTCTACCGGGAGAAGGCAGCTGGAATGTACTCCCCATTGTCCTATGCTACAGCCCAGGTAATTTTTTCGATGCTGAAAGAGGTTGATCTCTAAAAATTAGTGGAGCGGAAAATAATATTTGTTACCTTGTTTGCTCCAGGGTCTCGTAGAGATTCCATACGTGGCTGCGCAAACCATAATATATGGAGTCATCACATATTTCATGGCTAACTTTGAGAGGACGGCAAGTGAGAAACTTCTGATATTCTTGAATTTCCTAATCTACTTTGGCTGCAAAATTAGTGGTTAACCTCTATTAACTTTTTATTGCAGGAAAGTTTTTCCTTTTTCTTGTGTTCATGTTTCTCACCTTCACCTACTTTACCTTTTACGGCATGATGGCTGTTGGTCTAACTCCTTCACAGCATCTGGCAGCCGTCATTTCTTCAGCCTTTTACTCTCTATGGAATCTTCTGTCAGGATTTCTTGTCCCGAAACCAGTAAGTCAACTGTTTCTTGTCAGAAACTCCTTACGTATGTCGCCTCTCTGATTTCTGATTTTGGGCTGATTACCTTGGCCTCCGTGCTGCATTTCCTGCCAGTTATTAGGAAAGAACTCTAGAATGAACATCACAAAACCTTTAGATTTGCCTTTTGAGTGATGGAATAGACTGGTGAAGACTATCATTGATGCACCCATGAGAATCTCTCTCTCTCTCTCTCTCTCTCTCTCTCTCTCTCGTGCGCGTGCACACATATCAATGGGGTTGCTAAGGATAAATGTTCCTCCCCTACTCTATGAAGTTGCATTTTTGACTTGACCGTAGAAATTACTGGATAGACCACAAGGATGTCTTTGCTGCCACCGATGATCCAAGTTTCTTCTTTCTGTATATGATGAGACAAGGTTGATCTTGTCTCCTTTTGAATTAGCATTCAATGTCATTAGTGGCATAGTTCGTACTGGTAAGATAAGGGATTAAAAGATGCCCCTAAGAATATGTTCATGGAGCACATTGAAGTCTGGGTACCTATTGATGAAAATTAAATCCGGATTTCAATCTCACTTACAGTTGGATGTGAGGTCTGAAACTGGAGCACTTACTTCCTCACTGCTGGAAGGAGAGTGTTCGTCCTAACCTAAGAAATCAAGTCGTCAAACTTTTAGTTATCCAGTTCATGCTCTAATTGCAGGATATCCCGGGTTGGTGGATATGGTTCTACTACATCTGCCCAGTTGCATGGACGCTTCGTGGTGTCATCACCTCTCAGCTTGGGGATGTGGACACTCAGATTGTCGGACCTTCTTTCAAGGGCAGTGTGAAAGAGTATCTGGAGATTAGTCTTGGCTTTGACAGCAGCATGATTGGAGTGTCAGTGGCTGTGCTTATTGGCTTCAACATTTTCTTCTTTGCTGTCTTTGCCTTCTCTGTCAAATTCCTCAACTTCCAGAAAAGATGAAAAGGGAAAGCAATAACATGCAGAATGTGGAGTACTTTCTTGAAAGTCATTACACTCTGGCTTTCTTGACACCATTACGATCGTAGCCTCCATTTTGCACATTGGTCCTGCCTCATTACACATGCAATAATTTAGTTCTAGAGGCTACATATCCATGCAGCAAGATCTCAAAGCGACATGACACTGGTATTAGCTTTAAATATATTCGTAGATCATTCTTGATCTGGTGGTAATATCAAATACACGTGATCCTGCTTGTTCTTGTTCTGTTAAGCTGGTTCCAGAGAGAACTATCAGTGATGCAGGCCTTAGCTTAGCTTTCTACAGGGTTTTCGGAGTATTACTGCTGACTGCTGTAAAGGATTTGCTCCTGATTGAGAAAATGTGATACGAGATACTCATATTATATCATTGGTCTTCTGCTCTCATTTGGTCCCGCACATATTGAATATGACTTCTTGCTTAAAAAAAAAAACTAATAATTGAAATCGGCCACGTGCGATTGTTTTTACCTCTTGATCACCGCAGAGGTGTTAAGAGGATGATATAGCTCTGTAAGAGGTTTGCATTGCCACGAGGCCAAGCCCGAATGGATTTTTATCGGGCATCTCTCAACTGTGTGTCGAGAGAAACAGGTAAAACATATAACAAAATGACATTTATAGAACGTTTGCCAGTTCTTTAGAGTTAAATCTGGCAGGGCGACAAGCAAGCGCAAGTTACTTAAAGCTGGCAGTTGAGAGTGTACAGGCTATACATAATCAGAGATCTCCGAGGTTCGTTCAGCTTTATATCACTGTTTTTCCCTAAGGTAGCTTGCTCAACTTTTGTGAGCTAGCCTCGTGCTAGTCCGCTCGAGCTCCAACTTGTCCGAAGGTCTTTCACCATCGAAATGTGCATGAATTCCTTTTAGATGCTTTCAGATGAGGATGGTTTAGATGCCAACTGAGTTATCCGGCTGGCAAATCTATCTAATGCGGGAAGTATATGCATCATTAGCATACTGAAATACTTCACCAGTCTCCAATTACAAAGCGGCAAACGGCTATCCAGTGCATATCAGGAATCGATGAAGGCCCTTTTTCTCGGTTCTAGGTTTAGTCGAGGGATCGAAGTCGATATTGATTAGCTTCGTACTTCAGATAGGGATGGAGGGGGTGAGGGCAAAGTGCCGCAGAAAAAAAAGCATGTGGCGATGACGAAATAGCATAGACAGAGAGTCACCCCTTTCATGTAATGTGAAGTTCCATCCTGCAGATGAGTTAAGGTGTAGAATCCATGTTACTCCACCATCTCTGAAAGCAGGAACACTAACAGCAGTCAATTGATTATCTGTAAAAGATACCAGAGTACAAGCACGACGAACCTGTAGAGCGAAGGCAGTGACCATTATCGCAAAGGCAACGGAAACAGTTTCGAGGAGATCAAAATCTAGATCGATATGACCACCCATCATCCAAGAGATTTCAACGCATAAAGGAACCTGCAATTTTGGTTCTCAACAAAATTCCGCTTAAATTCCGAGTGTGTCGTGATATTGATTTCCATTTACTTGTTCAGACTTACCACAAATAGAGAAATCTGAGTGGTCGATCCTATAGCTACGCCCAAGGAAATGTCCTGCGCATAAAGTCAGAAGGGAACGAGTCAGCGATACCTGATGCACACTCCAAGCAAAAGATGAAACAGTGACCTTCGTCCGTATTACCAACTCGTCCTTGAGCGCAAATATAACAGAGGCGGCATGTTCTGCAGCATTCCCCACAATTGGCAAAACGATAATGCTGATGAAACTGATCGAAATGCCCCAAGAACTTGATGCGGCCTAGAAGTTCGTCCGGAAATTGAGATTGCAGCAGTCAAGGTTAGGAAACACATATGCTTGATTCATAAGAAGTTTCATGAAGGCTTGAGACTCATTCTTTTGGATAAGAATTCATTGCCAAGACCTATTCCGACAGTCCAAGAAAGATAGCAATATAGACATACTGTGACATATTGAGTGTACTCTAAAAGGAGTTATACTTGCTTAGCATACCTCAATTGTACCGATGACATACTCGGACAACAATGCAGTGATCGTCGTCATAACAATCAGCCAGCCACATGCACTCCAAAATCCTATCACTGCCTTTTCTTCATTTCCCTCGTCCTCCTGCTTATCGGCAAAATGAAGGGAAATAAGTAGATAGAAAAAAAGTGGGGCTTAATTTGTGAAGGAATGGTGTGAACGCTATTCATCTGCACCTGATCTTGGGACTCGAACAACTGCCTGTGTGTTTTCAACTGGAAAATTATGTAGGCAACGTATGCTAAAAGCATAATTGCGCTACTGCCTCTGGAGAATAGAAGGCTCTGGTTCGCCCAATAATCAGATCCGGCCCCACCGCCGTATCTAAGCATTGAAGGCAACATCTGACACAGTAGTCCCAACAGTAGAAGCGTTGAGTTGACGTCAGCTTGTTTCTGTCGGAGGTGATCAACAATTAGTCATCGATAACCAATAGTTGCCATTGGAAAGGAAACACTTGCAACTCTTAAAAAAAATACGCTAATCACTGTTGGATCCATGAAGCACTAGTTTCACGATGTTATGCACTTGTGTCCAGAAACCAGCAGCCACTGATAGTTTAACATAAATCCAGGATGTGATCGGTCTTGTTTAGTCGAGTTCAATTACTCTGTCGAAAGTTTGATCCTTGCAGTGGTTGGCCAAGCCTCCACCGATTAGAGAGGTCCCGAGAACGAGGAGGAGGTTGGAGAGAATCGAACCCAAGAGCGAGTACTTGAGTACTTGTATTTTGTTCTGCCGAAGGGCGAATATGGCTATGATAAGCTCTGTGGCATTACCACATGTTGCATTCATAAGCCCTCCAACTGCGAAATGGGAGAAGGAATATCAATTTCACTCAAAACTATGGAACAAACAGACAGTTGTTTCCTTGGTAATCAATGAAACCCTTTGATCCACGAAGTCTGAAAAGTTCTCTTTCGACTAAATGTTTCTAGGAGTTAGTTTACCTGTAGGGCCAGTGAAGTATGCAGGCAGGTGGTCTAAATTCAGAAACAGAAAAATGTCTGTATGCAGGTTGGTGGTCTAAATTTAGAAACAGAAACATCCCTTGATTAGAAGACCATCATCATACACACAGAAAGAAAATGTTGGACAGCGTGAATACGTTCAATAAGATGTTTCTAGGAATAAATTTACCTGTCGGACCAGTGAAGTATGCAATTTGCCTAGCTCGCAAAGCAAGGATCCCAGACAGGAGAACACAAAAGAGAGGGAGTTAATTAGCCAAAGGTTTATATTGTGAAAGCGCAAACCATTAGGATTGTGGCAGCATACTCGGTCAAGAAGCTGATACGTTCTGCGAGCGGGGTAAGCCCCAGCAAACTCAAGACGAAGATCCATGCCTTTTATTGCAAGCAAAATCAGGATCATCATCGATATTAAAAGCAACATTAAATTGCTCCAGGTAAAGAAAAATATTTATCATCTAGCAAAGGAACAATGTTCGTTCAGCCACTAATATTCGATCCATTTTAGGTAAGCATCCATATTTTACTACTCACTCTTCCAAAGTCGAAGAAATTCGCGAGGATTGCTAAGGGAATTGCTGGGAAGAGCAAGGCAAGTTTTGTGCCAAAAAGAACTTGTAGGTCATTGAGGACTTGTCTCAACACCGGGAGGCGACCGCCCGGATCAAGCCGCTTTGGATAGGAACCCTTGGGAAGAACTGACGAAGAAGGAGGAGGATAAATGGTGTGCCGTGTTCGTGGTATGACGATCGTAATCTCATCGTCCTCGCATCCATCGCCGATCTCCAGGTCCGGACCCTCATCCTGTTGAAAAGAATCCATCGCAGTCGGCATACTCAGTACGGAGTACACAAGCTTCAAGTGAAGAAGCTGATACGAGAGGAGACGAGCAAACCGTGCTTTTTTTTTCTCCACTGTACATGACCGTACGGAGGTTTTATATATATAAGGCGACAGGAAAGAGAATATTATATAGACTCCTCCTACAAGTACGATGAGGGCGTAATCACAATACCGAAAGTGTGTCGAATAAGCGTAAGTTATATGCGAGATTTGATGTGGGTCTTAATACGAGTTTGACGCGGAGCATCGCGACAACATCGTCATCAGGCATCGGAAGATAGTACCTCCGAGAGCAGCTTCCTTGAAACTTCCCAGATGTTTTCTCTTTCGCAGTAATACGTTCAGTTCCTTCTCTCTTTAGCATAAGTTGCACGTCCTGGTTGAGTACCAAGGGGCTGCTCTTCGGGAATTGGATGGCGTGAGTTTGTAGGCTGGCGATGGCAGCATATTAAGTTCACCACCTCTTTGCACGAGATGCTCTCGTTGCTTTTTGCGACGACAGGGATCGATTAGAAGCGCCGAGACCAGAAGAGAGAGAGAGAGAGAGAGAGAGAGAGAGAGAGAGAGAGAGAGCAGGCACTAGGGAAAGCTCCGAGGAAACCTGTCATCATCAACTCATCCGTTTGAGAAGAAATCAACCTGGAGTTCTTGAAACGGAACTGACAAGGTTGACGGAGTTATCACCATTCCTTCGCCTACGTACTTCCTTTGCGAGCATCAACACTGTGTTTGGGAAGATATGCTTTGGTCCGCATGCATGCATGCATGCACGCACGTGACCTTGCAGCCGTAGCCTTTGGTTTCGACTCCTGAGTCCTGAGGAATCCCGCGTGGGTTTGGGTTCGTGCACGGTTCGCGCTCGCCAAATGCACCCAACAATGGCTTTTAGGAAGGATAGGATGCTTTTGCAGGACATTTTTTGACGCTCTTAATGGCTTTTAATTTCGCGATAAAATGATGTAAAAATATATTTTCTAGAAATAGTAGTCTATATTGTCAATAATAATGAGTCAATAACAAAATCATCGGCAACTATTTATGTTTGAAAATTTCCGTGAACGATAAAAATACTTCTCATTAATTCATTTTTGTAAGTGATTCGAGATACCATTATTATCTTACGATGTTTATCGGCTTGGGTTTCGGACTTGGTGCCATCGGAGTACTTTTAACTTTTGGCGTTGGCCCTTGACAAGAGCCTATAGGTAAAAGGAACACCCGACCTAACCAATCGAGAGCCTAAACCACACCCGTCCATCCCCGGATTATATTGAAATCAAGTTATAATTGGATAATAACAACGTTCTATCGAAAAATTGTTAAACAAAGAATTAGCAAGCGTCAATCATCTTTGTCTTTTCCCAAGAGAGAGAGAAAGAAAGAGAAAACCGTGATATACCTTTAGCAATCTCTGCAGAAGTTTGTTGCATAACATTATGGAGATAGAAAAAATAACGGAAAGCAAAACATTATTTATACCGCGGTATATTTAGCTAAAATTAATTATTTTATATTTGATTTTCTAGTTTTTTCGCTCATTCGACCATAAATAATACTAAGAGAGATATTAATTTCTCTTTTGGCTGATAAAATTAATTCATACACGTAGAATTTGAAATGGAAACGTTCTCTGATATAGTAGCAGATCCCACTTCACGTGTGTGGATACATCGATCCGAAAATTGGCTTAGCACCTTATTAATTGTAATTAGCACGAGTTTATAGTTGTATGATGGAAATACGACAGACCATGAAATTATCTTCCTCAACGGAAAAGGCGAAAGCCTTAATGCAGCAAAAGTATAAAGATCGGTTGGATATAAAGGTAAGGTCATACTTTTTATCAGTCATATGACTCAGAATTACTTCATCCCTAAGAAAAGCTTGACATAATTGAAAAGGTAGTGGCAAACTCACTTTACTTTTATTAGAATAAGTTCACTAGAAGTCATAAAATTTGTAACAAAAATGCAAGTGAATCCTAAAACTTGCAAAAAGTGTAATCGAGTCATAAAATTTGTCAAGTTGATTCAATTGAGTTCTTTCATTAGTTTTATTCAATTAAATTAATGAAAAACGCTAAGGTCGTATTTTTTTAAGACAAAGTAAGCACCAAGTCAGAGGGCCTTGGGCAAAGTGTGCACATCTTTCGACAAAAGTGTGCTCGATCGCAACAAGCTCAAGAGCTCCAATCTTTCAACACTGCAACTGGGCACTTAAACTAATCGTGAGGTCGCGTCTCTCTTGGCAATTCTTTTTGCCCAAACCCAGGTCAAATGTTTTCAGAACTAAACCACGAAAACAACTCACTGAATATTAGAGATCAGTTTGCACATTGCTAAACTTATGAAAGGCCACCGCAGATACTTTCTGAGGGCCTTGGGCTTTATAAGCATTGACCGAGGGAGAGAACGTGAAAGGCCGGCCCGTGAAATGGGCCTGCAACGAAAATGGGTTTAAAATAGTTGTCTTCCTAATCCATTAAGACCCGGTCCGACTCTCTGATCCAGACCCAATGGAAGAGTTGGAGTCGTCTGTGGGTATATGACGGAGAAAGAAAAAAAGCATAGGATTTTATGTTTAAGATAAAAAAAAATTTTATCCAACCTTAGCTTACCCTCCCCTCAGATTTTTTTATCCGATTTATATCTCTTCTAGATCTGACATTATCCTATTTTAGACAGTTATCAAATATTAAATAGGATAAAACATATCATTTCCTGCTTTTTATCTAGTCGACCAAACGTAACATTTGTTGGCTATTTTTTAAAACTCATTTATGATGTGCCCACTAAATATTTACCCGTTCAATGCGGAAATTCGAGGCTCTTGCATTAGGCTGGTTGAATGGCCCCCCCAAATAAAGGTGATCGGTTCTCCGGGCGATCTAATTCCATCCGGAATCGGGAATCAGACCGATGAGATCGATCCCCAGTTGTAATTGATCATCTTATTGTTATTATAATAATTTACGGGTGAAAATTTTCAAAGATAAATAGAAATGTTTTTAACGATACGTCAGATCATTTAAAAAAGAATCATCTCTTTGAATTATTCATCTCGGACAAAATAGACCAATCTTTTTGTGTCCTCTCCTTCCTTTCCGCCCCATGCATGTGCCTCTCGAAAAATCGCATCTTTTCCTTTTTCCCCTCTCCTTCTGTTCTCTTTTCCTTCTGGGGCCAACCGAGTACATCGAGGATTCCCAGGTTCCTTCGTTGTTCTGCTTTCCGAAAGGAACGTAACTCGACGCTGTCGGTCGTGCTGCCCCCACGATCAAATTCCCACCACTTAAAGCCGCGTCCCCGGATTGTCGCCTTCTGCATCGGCTCCGATCCATCCAAAGACCCGCTGACTCCCTTGGCATCGGAAAATCCTCCCCTCTCTCCTCGTGTTTTTAGCCGCTTGGCTCGATTCGCCTGGCCATGAATCAGAGGAACAAGAAGAAGAAGAGGAGGAAGCAGAGGCATGGGTCGGAAGCCCCGAAGCCGGCCGACGGGGTGCCGGCGAAAGCGGGCGAAGAGACCCGGATAGTCAGCGCCTTAGTCGAAGCTTTTGGCTCGATCTCGGTTGAAGAAGTGGCTGCTGCTTATAGGGAAGCGGAAGGCAACCCTAACCGAGCCGCCGATATTCTGCGGGTTGGTTTGTTGTACAATGCGGACGAACCGTCCACGAGCTCGAATTCGAGCGCGGTATCGGGCTCGGATTCGGGGTTTGCTTCGAGCTCCGTTTCCGGTTCGAGCGATGGATACGTGGAGGCTAATTTTATGCGGGATGCGCTGGGAGAGAAGCGAGCCAGGGGTAATAAGGCGAAGAAATTGGTGGCCGCGACGGGGACGGTGTCTACGGTCCTGGGGAAGGATTATCTGAAGGTGAGTTCAGCGAGGGGTTCTGCTAGATCGAATGGATTTCTAAATGGGGCGATTGTTCATGGTAAAGAGGAGGAGATGGTGCAATTTCTTTGCGCAATGCTTGGAGAGGAAAGCGAGCTGAGCTTGGCCGTTGTTAGAGATGTGCTCTGTAAGCGACTTTGCGAACGTGTTTTTTTCCTTGCAGTTGCTGGCTTTAATCGTGTGTTTTGAGGTGTGATAGCCGGATGGTTTTTCTTTTTTCCCAATTGAGTCGTGCTTTCTGATTAGTTTCATGGGGACGCCAGCTCAAATGGATTTCCAGGGAGGGGAGCTAGGAAGTACATATAAAATTGTAAATAGGAAGTGATTAGTTTACCTGACTTATGGTCATGTAACATTATAGTTACATGATTGCGAATTGATATGAAACAATTGTCTGTAGACCATGTTGATGCTGATTGGTATGGCACAGTTGGGAAACAGTCAAGTTTGCAATTTTATTGAGAGTATAAAGGAGGATAATTCCTATTCTGGCGTTGATAACTAAGTTTTGGCTGAGATGGGTCAGCAGAGAGAAGATCTGATCAGTGATGCTGCATGTGGCCCTTTAAGTATGAGTGTATTTAAATTATATTTAGCTGGTTCGGTTTCTTTGTAATCTCTATACATCAAGAAACATATTAATCGAATTGAGGGTAGAGATTAGCCATGCCTTTTTAATAAAAAATAAGCTGATGACACAAATTTATACTATAATGAGAACATTGAACCAGAATTTTAATTCATGTTTTAGGTTACAGTTAGCTGTTGCAGACAAGTTACATCCATTATTGCCCTAGCCACATCGTTGCTAGTATCCCCTACCTCCTTGACATTGCAATGCAACTTGTTTGTGTTCCGAAGTTTTCAAGTCATGTATTTTTTCTTAGTCAAATTCAAGTATACATCAATCTGGCGATGGTATCTTGTAGACTTTTTGACTCTGTTCTGTCTATTTAAAGTGTTGTGCCCGTCTTTGATATCCTTCTTATGTTCTGGGCTTAACAGGTGCTTTTGATCATCGTGCATTGAGATGTGACTATATGTTTGAATTATTTTAATGTCCTTTTTATGCATGAAGATTATAGTTGTCTGTCTACTTTTGACTTTAAAATTTTTTCTTTTCAGGTCAGTGTGGATACAATGTCGGGAAGGTATTATCAACAATTTGACTGAAATAATATTCAATTTGTTTACAGATATGATGTCCTTTCTGCGTTTATATATATAATTATATTTAGCTGTTTTCTTGTTGGTTTTGTTCACTGCGACATTTGGATTTCTGTTGGTATACAAGCCGAATCATTTATTTTCTTATGAGGATCTCCATTTAATTTGCTATATGTATAAATATGCCTGGTTGAGTCCTAAAGCTTGTCGTGAAAAATGCAATTGAGTTATAAAACTTTTACAAAGTAATCAAGTTCTAAAACTTTTCAAATTAGTGTAATCAAGTCTTTCTGTTGACACTCCAAATTTGGCTAATGAAAACAACTGACGTGACATTTTTTATCATCTATATGGCATTATTATTATTATTTTTAAATCTTACTTGAGTTAGTTGTAAATAATAAAAAGGATGAAATTAAAAAAATTATTGTTAGAAAAAGAAAGAATGGTAGGGCCCTTGCTGGTGGGGCTGCTGCCCATTGCTGGAAAGGACCGGCAAAAAGTAAAAGTTGTTACAAAAATAAAGAAAACCTATATTGAAAAAAAGAAAGAACCGCAAAGCCCTCATCGGCAGGTTGGCCCTTTCCGGAAATAGGCAGACCGCTGTTTCTTTTTTCTTTTCAGTTTGAGTTTTTTTAAAAATAAAATTTTAGCATTTTTTATATTTTAATCTAATTTAAATAAGATTTAAATATGAATATAATAAAAAAGACACATAGGAGAGAGAGTAATAAAAATGCCACGTTAGCATTTTCATTAACCAAACTGATGGTGTTAATGGAAAGACTTAATTGCACTTTTTGAAAATTTTAGTACTCAATAGCACTTTCACAATAATTTTGAGAACTTTTATTGCACTTATCCAATTATTTTTTTTTAATGATCTTCATTTAAATTGCTACATGTATAAATATGCTCAATGAAACGATATATTGTGGTTTTTCTTTGGTAATCATTTCAGACTCGGATGTCATCTTTGTTAGACGCACCCATGCGCTTATCTGTCTGGTAGTGGGACCCTTTTCTGGTGGTGGGACCCTTTTCTGATATTCTACAGTTCTAGATACCCTGTTACTTCATTCGCTTACAACACCAAGTAACTAATAGTTTTAAACACTCAGTACTGATGTCTGCTTGTCTCATTGGTGTTTGTCAGGCTTTGGATGTATTGCTCGATCTATCTGCTTCCTCACGTGAGCAGTCAAGGAGCTGTATAAACTTCAATACTGATTTAGAAAGTACAGAAGATACGAGATCTTCTGTAGAATGCAGTGAAAATGTGAGCAATGTTATTTTCGCTTATATGTCGTTTATAGGTCAAAATCTTTATTGATCCTCCTTTTCTCCCTGAATCTTTTTTTTTGTGCGGAAATGTTTGGTTTGTGCTTTAAATGAATGCAGTTTGTTCTAATTTTCAGCTGATTACTTTTATTTGAAGTGGATTACTTTTGGAGCTTGTTCTCCTCACTTATACTTACGGATATAAATGCTTCTCTTGCATAGTGTGGCAATTCTGCTTTGCTGTTGCACCCTGTCTTTTCTCTGTATTTTATGTTATGCGGGCAGAGCTGGGCATAATTTTTTTTCTATATAGAGCTCGAAGCATTAGATTTTGATGCTATAATATTTGGCCCAACTTTTGGTAGACTTTTATTGGCAAATGCATACGGATGCATCTTTCCTGTTACTCATGTATAAGTTAGCACTTTGATTTAAAAGATCTCAACCTCTTGAGAAGGTAAGAATTATTTGATTAGCTTTTGAAGAAGCAAGCTGTTAGATGATATGCTTTGTTTACATCTTGCTGTAAATCTTCTTTAGCCTTTTCTGTTGTCTTACTTTGTCAAATTTGTCCAATCTTGCAATTTTTTGGCTTTCTTTTCTATAGTTTAAAAGTAACTGTTAATATCTCGCTACAGTTTGCAGATAGGTTATCTGATTGCACTTCCCAATCATATGAAAGTGAACCTCATGAGAATACGTGGTTCATAAGCAGTGAGTGCAGGTATTTTACTTCTCTTTAAGATATACAAAACTTTGCATATTCCTCTTTTACTTCCAAACCACAGAATTGAAGTTGTCATTTCAGTGACAATCTTCTGGACTAATGATTGAATGTTGTTAGATAAATTATGAACTTGAGGTAAGTATGATGTGCAGAAGGTATTAAGTGTGCAGAATTCAGAAAATGCTTTCCTTGCTTAACTTATTTGAAATGTGGCTACTTCCCCAAGAAATTTCGTAATGATTGGTGATAATGGTAAACGACTACGTAGGCGAATTAAATTGGATTCTGGTGACAAATCTCCATGTTGATTAACATTCAAGATGAAACAAATCTTGTGGATCTATGATCCATAATGGGTGATTTGGGATTCCAGATACTATATTGGGGAATGCATTTGCTCCTTATGCCTCTCAAGGGCTGTAAGTTTCACAAGCGAGCATGGTAACCAAGTGGCAAAGGCAGCTACTGTCTTTTCATGATGTCACGAGTTTAAAGCATAGTTGGCTCGCTAGCCAACCCGCATGCAGTACTTCACACTGGGATGCCAGTTGGGCTACAGCGATGAGTTCAGCGTCACATTCTCAAACTCTTAGCTCTGGGGACCCTTCTAGGGTAAAGACTGTGGCTGCTATGGCTCAAAGCAGATATTGGGGGTACGAGACTCCTATAGTAAGACTTAAGGAGGGTTGTTCCAATTGATTGCCCTTCCCCACCCTTTCGCCACCAAAAGAAGGCTGCACATTTCGAGAAAGTTTGTTTTTGGTTTGTCAATATTTGGTCAACTCGTTTTTCATTATAATCATTTGATTTGTTTGGCTATACAAAGTGAAGAAGAATCCTTCATTCATTTTATCTGATGCCATCGCTCTATTCCTTATTTTTTATACCTCCGAGTTTCATCATGCCACATCTGTTATTTATTCTATGTTCCTCCTGACTTATATCGATAAACCACATCAAGCATGAGCATCAAGCATAGATCAAAATTATTTGTTCATATGTTTTCTGATAGTTCCTTAGTTTTATCGTGGGACCTAGTAATGTGAGGTAGCTACAGAAAAATTTGATTGATGCTTCGTTCTTCAAGCTCCACGTGAATCTTATCTAATCTGCTTCCTAAAGGAATTTACTCTTGGATAATTTCCTTAGGGTGTTTCTAAATGTGTTTATTATGGTTGTAGGAATCATTTTGACGTTCCTTCTGGTAGATCTATTGAATCTAATGTTTCTCAAGAAGTGTTGGAATGCCTGTACAAGATATCAAAAAGCCCCCAACATGAACCAAGAACAATGAACTGGAGGCACATAGCAAAGAAGATGAATACATTTGGAAATGAGCTTGAATCTCATAAGGAAACTATTGGTATTTTTCTACTCTATAATTGCCTATTTGAGAAGAAAACCGCATCTTTTTGCTTGATTGGCATCTTTTAATGTTGTCAAAACTTGAGGATGAGTTTTGGTTAGTTGAATATCATAAACTATTTCCTGAGAATATGAACAGTTATTAGGCTGATTGGCACTTGCATAAGTTGTCAAGTCCGAAAGTGAAAATGGTTTTGGGCCGGTTTCATGTAATTATCCTTGATTTGACAATATGAGGGAATTTAAATCTCTTCAATGGCTCCTGCAGACCAAAGAAGTTGAGGGCTTGTTTGTTTCCACTTGAGCAAAAGGAAAAAACACTTTTTTACTTTCCAGCCGAATTTTAAAATACTATTCATATCTGAAAACATCATGAAAAGATTTATATGTGATTATACGTGTCAAAGTCTTAGTATTGCAAAACTTTTGGTTAGTTTTGTAGTTAAACAAACTCCAAAGTTGTGTGGGCCACAAGATTTAGATTAAGCAAAATGCAAAAAATAAAAGCCAATTTGGACAGCCTGCTTATATTTGTGGCTAACAGAGAATAACTTTTGAGACCCAAACCAAAAATAAACTTCTAGCAGATGAAGATCCTGATCTTAAGGAAATGAGATTAAGGAAACCTCAAGTACTTGAAGGAATTGTCAGATGAGCCATTTTACTTGTGGACCCGTCTTCATAGTCGTTCTTTCAGTCATTGCTCTTTTGGGTCATCTTGGTTGAAGTAGCATAGGAAAATCAAAGATGGTGAAATTTATGGAGGATTTAATGGAAGTCTTGAACAAATTTTTTTTAGTCTAAAGATGAAAATCATTGATGTCGACACATAGAATTGTAACCTGATTCTGTTTGTATGTGCATGTCAGAAATGGGACGATAATTCCACATCTTGAGTCAGTTTTTCCCAGACTACTGAGTAGTTTACGAATTATGGCTTATGTAGCATTATCGTTTTCGCGATGAGAAAAGTATGTAAGCCATCTTAACTAACCATCTGTTCATATCTATGGAATTGTAGCCAGAGGGGATGAATACACTTTCCTCAGGAAAGAAGCTGAGCAACGCTGGGAGTCGATGAGATCCTCTTATCAAAAGGTAAGCCGCTACCTTTACTTTGTTCTTTGCTGGCTATAAAAAACTCATGATGTACAGGGTGAAATTGTACTGAATGGACTGATGAGTGGTCACATATTTGTAGGCTGCAGTTGCTTATTCTAAAGGGCAAAAGGGTTATGCCGCCATCCTTTCTGAGGAGGTGTGTATCTTTAGTTTATAATGCTCTATGATAATAGAATTTGTACTTTCTTTATTTCAGAATTCTACTTGTATATCTCTGCCATTTAATGATTGAAATGTTGCGAGTGCCATTGTTTAAAGCTTGAATTTTAATGGCATGTTTTTTTTTTTTTTTTTGTGGCTTAAGGTGATAGACAATTTGGAGGATGGGAATGGTATACTTGACTGCTCGTTGTTTAAATCCTAGTCATACTCTGTTTTATTTGTTGTTTAATTTAAGTTCATGAGCTGCCCATGGATCTGTTGAGGGTATCATGTGGCAAATTGGTAGGTATGGAGAGGTGCGGATGGGTTGTATGTGGGTTAGACCCAAATATTCCACTTAATTCATATTTACCCATTTTCATGCGAATAAAAGTTGTGCAACACATGCCTAACCTGAACCATGCCCACTCAAATAACCATATATGTTGGTTTTCTTATGCTTTGAAGAAACTATTCCCAAGGATATGGTCCTGGGACCTGGGGCTTGGCCAGCGCAACCTTCAGTCCAGCCTCAGATCTGATTAGGTCCTCCTGGGCCCGGCTTCAGTGGTGCCGCCCTGAGGTCCCGGCCCAGCAAGCAAGGACTTAGGGTCCAGCTATTGAGGACCCACTCATTGCCATGATCTGGACCAGGAGGGTGCAAACACTGGGAAGTCGGGTCCAGCCTTGGGGACTCAGATGGTTTGCATATAAATGGATGTTATTATTCTTAACCAATTTTTGGCTTAGCCATATCTACTCTATATGAGTTAGAAGATGAGTCTGATTCATATTGCCACTTCTAGTTGAAGGTAGGAAGTTGAATCCTAGTTTAGATTTTTAAGCTCTGTACCATTTGGGGTGTGACACCTTTTGGAGACCACACCTATTGCAATGTGGATCATTGGTCAAAGTGGGGAATGTTCCATCGGAACTTGGTAACCAAGGCGCACAAATTTCATGGTGCCTTACCGTGCTCACCTAATCTTTATGTTTATTTGCTGGTTCTTTGTTCGATTGATAAAGTGCATTACTCATCCACCAGAAAAGATAATGGATAATTGAGAAGAGAGTTTCATGTCGTGCAAGAAAGGTCTTGGTGATAATGGAGAGATCCAATGAAAGTTTTAAATTTTTTTAGCATTTTGATTGAAAATGTTGCAAGAAAAGTAACCTAATGGAATAAGTAGTTCCCACGGCCAAATAATGCATCAGGTGGGACATTCATGATGAGGACCTAGGTTCAACAAGAGAAGAATGGAAAATGGAATCCTTAAGTTCAAGTGGAAGAGGTGCAGTAGGAAAAAAGTGGATGCGAATGCCCACAGTGTAACTTAATCAAAGGTATTTGTAGTTTGACGCTAATTGAATGGACAGGTACTCGGTAGGACTTTACATCTTTCTTTAATTGTGAATTTAAAACCTATTGTTCAGAAGATCTTGAGAGAACTCTTTGATACTTTCCATTTTTTGTGTCAACTTGAAAATAGGTTGCATAAGTATTTGCTTCTACTTTGTTAAATTGCTTCCAGAGTTTCTTTTAATCTGAATGAATGAAATTCATGTTGGAATCTTTTAGGGGGAGAAGTGCTCTAAAATGGGTCGACAGGCAGAAGAGAGGGCAAGCCAGGAGATATTTAGAGCTAGGTCAGTGTATTGTGCATGTTTTTATGTATCAGATTCAATTTTAGCTTCTAATATTTCTCTGTGGGCACTGGTACACATAATTCGCAGAAACAAGAACATAGAGAATGTGATAACAATTGATTTGCATGGGCAACAAGTCAAACAAGCAATGAGGCTCTTGAAATTTCACCTGCTATTGCCCTGTAAGAGATTACTGAATCCTGGATGTTGACATTTCTCTGTCATAATTTCAATCCTGTGAAAATTATAGGTCGGTTGGCTGGGTGTGCCTGGCTTGTTTTTGCAACAATTCTGAGAATTCTTGTATCATTTTTGGTTCTTCTTAGCTATACAGAAACTCAAGGTAATAACAGGCTGTGGGTCGCATGGTGTGGGCAAGTCAAAGCTGAAACAGTCGGTATGAGTTGACTTCTGACTTGAATGAACTGTTCCTTTATCTGCGTCAATCTGAAATTGGTGGTCTTTATCGTTCAATAACGTTGAGTTCTAGACGTTCCCAATATGCCTCTTCATTCTCAAATTAGACTGCACAGGTTGTAGTTGTCCTGGGTACCCACATGCAAGAATTGTGAGGATCGTGAATTGTTTGAGAGAAAAAAATGGAGAAGACATGAATTTTCATGTGGAAAACCTTTTCAAAATCAGAAAAAGAAAAATCACGGTGCTGCACCTGGCAATCTCTTTACTATTAGTATTTAGTATTAGACTTACAAGCTTTAGGATTACAACTACAAAAGATATTGCCCACATATATAGCAGGAGTCTAGGGCATATATAGTTATGATGGAAATTGCTTGTAATGTCTTTAGTAGCAAAATCTCTTAACTTTAATATTACTTTCCTCTATCAGACTTTACAGCTCCATCAATCTCTCATTTGGAGGCTGATCTTCAAAATGCCAGTAGTCTTTCATAGTCTTAACTCATCTTTGTAAATTAAATTGTCTTAGTCACTAGCCATGGAGGCCAACTGAGGCAATGCACAGCCTCAGTTTCTCAAGGGAGACACCTGATTTACATATCTGCTGGATTTTCTGCACTAAGAATCTTCTTCAATAACAATGTTCCATCGTCTTTCAGCTGATGAATATTCGATACCTTAACTCAATCACTTTTTCCTTGAGTGAAATATTGATTTCTTTGCCAGGCAAATAACACTCTTGACTATTACTGAAAAGAACACTGCTATTTAGCTTCTTGCCTATCTCCTGCAAAAACCAAATCTTTCCTTGCCAGCTTCAGATGTAGCAACATACTCTCCTGCTTTAATGGTTGAGAAAGACAATTCTGAAGCCCAAACATCAAACTAAATGCAGTATTACCTAAGGTAAAAAGAGAACTCGAGGTCCTCTTCCTATTATCCAAGTTACCACCAAGATCTGCGTCAACAAAGCCTTTTGAAGTTATGCTAATTCTCATAAAATATGGTGACATACCTAAAGTGCCTTTCAATTATCTTTATAGCACTTTGCAACTTCCCAATGTTTTATTCCTGAATTAGTCATGTACTTGCTTACAAATTTCGCTGCGTGAGCTATGTCTGATCTGGTACACACCATAGCATATGTTAGACAGCCTTTCAAGTCGAGAGCTTGAAGTGACATGCTAAAGGAGTATTTATGGCTTTGCATTCTAGACTTCGAATTTGTTGAGCACCTTCTCAATGCACTTTTCTTAATATGACTTCTGAACTCCTTTGGATCTATCTTACATGATCCTCATTCCAAAAATCTTATTCGTTGTTCCCAAGTCTTCCTTCTGAAAACTCTTTTGAGATGACCTTCCTTATGCTAGATTTTTCAATGAGCATATCATCTACATACAACATCAAAATAATATAGCAGTCATCAAATTTTTCGAAGTAACAGCTTTAATCCATTTTACATCCAGGGAACTCGTACTACACATAAAAGTGTCAAATTTATTGTACCACTGTTTAGGAGCTTGTTTCATATCATGCAAAATTTTCTTCGACTTGCAGATGTGGTTTTCCATACTAGAAACTATATCCTACTATAAGTTACCATGAGGGAATGCAGTCATTACATCCAACTGCTATAGATGTAAATTTTCAGCAGGACCAATACTCAGTATTAGCCTGATAGTAGTCAACTTCATAATTTGTGAAAAGATCTCTATGTCGTCAATTTCTCTTTTTGCTGAAAATCTTCTGCTACTGATCTTGCTTTGTACCTTTTGCTGCGATCAGGTTCTGCTTTGACCCAATACACACTTGTTTCTAAATGCCTTTTTCTCATTTGATAACTGAGTTGACACCCAAGTTCTGTTCTTCTTGAGTCAATCCAACTCATCCTGCATTGCCAACTCCCACTTAACAGCTTCCAAAGATTTGCTGGTTCACCAGCTTCAGTCAAAGCAATTAATGAATTGGAGAATACCTCCATACAGGTTTAAATGTTCTAGTAGATTTTCTTAAAGTGGGTTACGGAGGTATTAATGTTCTATTAGATTTTCTTAAAGTGGGTTCGGAGTGTATGTGATTCTTGTTCTAGTTCTTGATCAAAATCGACAATGGCTGTTTCAATCTGTCTAGTTTCCTTTGTTTGTTTCCTCTAAATTCTGCCATAGATTTGTCCTTATGGGTTCTTTGACTGTTTTATCTTCCCAAAACCAATGGCCAAAATATTTGGAACCATACCCCAACTTTTGGGTCAAGCTTATCTTTATTGTCAGAATATATGTAGACAAACCAATACAACCATAAATTTGAGATGCACCTTCTTTTCACTCCATTCTTTTTTTGGTAGCTTGATGTCAAGTGAAACTGAAGGTTTATTGCAGCTGCCCAAAATGTCTTGGGTAATCCTGCACACATCCAAATACTTCTTGCATGCTCATTTAGAGTTTTGTTCATTCTCTTAGTAACTACGTTTTGCGACGTTTTGCGACGGCCTAATGGGAACCATTGTTGTCATTCTGCTTCCTTTCTTTGCACAAAACTGCTTAAACTCCTTGCTATCATACTCACCTCCATCATCAGACCTTAGACATTTAATCTCAAGCCAGCTTCATTCTCGACTTCAGCTTTCCATCTCTTAGAATAACAAGCACATCATACTTATTCATCAAAAAAATGAATCCATACCATTGTGGAGTTGTCAATGAACAGGACATAGTAGTGTGACCCTTCAAAGGAAATGCATAGGGGCTGGGTGCCCTACATTAAAATGCACCAACTTTAGTTTTCCTCTTCTATGGTTCTCTCACAATCTTCAAAAAACTGGTATATTCCTGCCTGCCCTGAACAAAAAACACTCACTTAGCCTAATATCTATGGTTTCAAATTGGGCAGTTTCCTTTTGATACTAGTACTTCCATTACCTTTTCACTCATGTGTCCAAGTCTTTCGATGCCATAATTTGGAATCAGCTTCCGATTTAGCAACTTCTGTTGTTTCTCTACTGCTTGCCGTCATGTTGAGTGTCCTCAACTTTGTTCTTCATGCTACAACCATAACACCTTTCAACTATTTTCCAAAAGGTTCATCATCGGCAGGATATACGTTTTCAAACTTTCTAGCAACAAAATTGTGCGTTATATCTTTGCATGAAGTATAGTGAAATGGCGCACTTGAGTTTAGGATTCAAGACTCAATCAGACTGTCAATGCTCAAAATTTAGGCATCATTGTCTAGCACCTTTTATAGATATATTTTCCTCTTGATTTCAATCTCGATGCTGAATTTTCTTCTTTGGGGCTTTACAATCTAGTCTCAGATGGCTTTTCTTTCCGCAATTCCAGCAAATTATTTCACCGCAAGGTCTTGATTTGCTTCTCCTCCAGACTTGAATCTACTACAGCACTGGTTCCGTCCTCGTTGATTGTTTCTCCCTCTGCCTTAGGTATTTAAAAGCAATGCTCAAATATTCATCTGACTTCCTTCTGCGAGTGCTTTCGCTACGAATCAAATCTCAATTTTCGTGAAGCATTCCAACTTGACTAGACGTACTGCTCACTGCACACTGCAGTCACAGTTGCATTGCAACGAATCAAATCTCGATTTTCGCGAAGCATTCCAACTTGACTAGACAAACTGCTCGCTGCACTCTGCAGTCACAGTTGCATTGCAACTTTCAGGTAGAGAATATAACAAAATTCAAGCTCTTACCTCATCATCGAATTTCCACAGAACTCAACTAAGTCGTGATCATGTTGAATTCGTTGATATGATCTATCACAAAAGCACCTTCGTCCATCTTCGAATTTAAAAGAGGATGCATAAGATATACCTTGTCTGATGCAAAAGGCTTCTCGTACATATTGGGCAATGCCTTTATCACCCGTCATCGTCTTGTTGGCGAATGGCAATGTTGAAGGTAACTTTTTGTGCCAACATGAGACGAATTTGGTTTCTCTCTTGACAAAGGATCATTCGAGTTTTTTTATACAGTTAATCCTCAATCAGCTTCTTTCAAGACCAAAGTCCTTAGCCGTCAAATGGATCAATCTTCACCTTTCCTTCCTCACTCACTATTTCGCTAAACCAGATTCCAATATAAGTCATGAGAAACACAAATCATTGAAGAGAAGAAATAGAGAAGAAGACATTAATTTTTGCATGGAAAACCTTTTTAAAACCGTAAAGGAAAAATCACGGCGCCGTACAAGCCATCTCTTCATTATCTTTATTAGTATCAGAGTTACAAGTTTTAGGTTTATGATTACAAAACTATTGCCCAAATATATAAGAGGAGTTCACGGCATAAATATTTTTGTTAGAAAGTATATGTATGCCATTAGCAGTAAAAAGCTCTCAGCTATAATACTACCTTGTTCTACCAGAATCTACAGCTCCACTAAGAACGCTTTTGGCAAGTTTATTGATCAGAATTGTGCTTGTCTATCTGGCATAGCTCTAATAAATGTCCGGTGGTGTGGGGCTGACGTGGTGCTATTGACAATGTAGTGGTATAAGCTTTGAAAGTGTGTCAAGGAGCTTCACTTAATTAGCCGAAATTAGACTAATATAATGTCGCTGTTACTCTTCTGTAATCATTAAGAACTTTTTAGGAAAATGGGTAATTTAGATTGACACCAAAAATAATGCTGTACCATTCAGAAAACTAGTTGGAGTATAGGGATGGAGGAAAACACAGTAGAAGCTTAGAACTGCCCAAGTTGCCGTTGTTTTAATTCAGTTTACTGACGTTGGTTAAGTTATATCTGTTGATGCATAGACTGATTTTGATTGGGCTGGGGCCCTTTGTAATTATAGTATTGTGTGAAAGACAGTGTTATCTGTGACGTGTAGGTCATTAGACTTGTAGAAAGGGAAGGTATCGAGTGGAGCGAGGAGAACCGAGGAATGGTGGTCATCAAACTTGGTCAACGCAGAAATTTCAGCTTTGTAGATGCTGATAGCGACAGCGATTAGCAAAGTTGCAGGCAAAACTGATCACAGAACAGAAAGCAGGTTTTGCATTCGTAACTGATCCAGGAGAATCTGACTCAGCTGTATAAAATACAATAGAATTACTTTTCTAACCGTATTCTTGTGCGGATAGATGGTTGATGTATTAGTCGGTCAGTGGTCGTGTAGCTTGCAAGGTATGTTGGAGGTCCTCTCGTTGAAGCAGAAATCCTCTTGTATCACTACGCCATGTAGAGTAGAGAGATGGAAAATAGCAGCTTTATTCAATATAAGGCGAAGACTTCCAACTCGTTTCTAATTTATTCATTGTGTATAAATAATGTAACCAGATTTGGCTTGAGATTTGTGTTATGGTAATGGTATTGCCGATGGAATCGGACCAAATCTGCTTATCTCGGGATGTTGATGATAGATAAGAAACTGTTCTTCTCTTCAGATTACAAGGTCAGTCAAGAGATAGTAATGGTGAGTTTACTGCTAGCTAAATCACTGGATGCTGCTTCTCATGTTTGTTTGTTTGTTTGTTGAGTACAGATAGTAATCACAAGGTGATGAAGTGACTTAATAGGTATTTTCAGTCCAATCCACCAACTTTTATGTTCATTTTGCTATATTATTCGGTAATGTCCTTGTGTTTTCGATAGTTAAATGATCTTATCACAGCTCTGAATCTGATTACATGTATCATGAGATGGAGAAAACATCATCTCCGCTCGATTTCCAATTCCATTAACATCCCAGAAAAGCTGCTAAACTCGACGTATTCCCGCGCTGAAAACACATGCTTTCGGAGCCACGGCCCATACATGGAAATGGAAAATCATGTGCACGCAGACGAGCAGAGAAGAGGAAAGGGAGTTTTCGTGTCCGAACTCAGAAGCTCGGAGTCTCCGACGCTGTCCATAAGATAAAAGGAAGAAGGTGGATGCTTGCGAATATGTTCACTTTGTCCTGTCCCAAGGTTGTTTACGAGGTATATTTGTCCATTTCAAATATCCTAGTAATTTCCGGGCCCAATATATCTTAGCAGCCAATTGAATCATCAATCAATGGCCATTATTATGTTAGTCATGCGATGAAATATTATATCTTCCCCGATGTGATCTCCACCAGACCATGAATGTTTAACGATATGATCCTACCTACCCCACCCTCTCTCTCTCCACGGATAGCACTTCTCCCCATGTATTCACCTATGTAAACCTAATGCTCTCCACTTTGGAAATGCACGACGCTAGGACATACGATACGCATAAGTAAGTTTGAAGCCACCAGCTCGACGAGATTTGTAGAAGTAGCTTTTATCGCATTGGAAGATTTAAGGAATAATTACATGCGATGGTTATTAAATTTTGGCGCAATGGGACACGACTCGAGTACAGCACGCATAAACAAGCTTGGTGCCATCAAGTCGATGAGATTCGTAAAAGTAGCTTTTATCGCATTGGAAGATTTAAGGAATGATTACATGAATATTTATTGAATCTTGACGCAATGTGTAATGTCATCTTTGAACTCTAATCAACGAGCATTATGAACTTTTCTTCTATTTAGTCTAGTCTTTTATAAATGTTCAATTATGTTATGTTATCAAATTAAATGAAACTTTCACTATTATTCTTCCCTTGATTGAATTCAGTTCACAAAATATATTGAACATTTTTATACAATTTAAGAACTAAATTAAATATGAAACAAAATTTCGGGGATCATATTAAATAAATTAAAAGTTTAATGACATGAATATATATTTGGTTAAATTAGTCTTAGTTAAAACTCAGGGATTGATAATAATAATAAAAACAAGGTTTTCCTATTGTCAGATGTTGCGGCAAATGACGATCTCCAATGTAATTATTCATGTGCTATTTCTATCTTATATGATGCATTGTAGGGGTGATCGGTTTTTCAGGCAATTCAATTCCCCCCGAAATCAGGAATCGGACCAATGGGACCAATCCCTGGTTCTTAGTTGGACTGGGAACCGGACCAACTAATCCTAGGATTAGTGATCCGATCAAAATCTCGACTCTTGATTGATTGAGAAGTGAAGCTAGAGGGAGGAAATGAAAGAGATACTAAAATGGAGAGAAATCAGAGAAATGGAAATTGGATCGGTTTTACTTTTGGTCTAAGTGGTCTAGTTCGAGTGGTTTGGTTCGGTCTTGCCCTCTCAGGAATTGAGAACCGGACCACCCGAGAACCAATTCCATTTTTATTAATTATAGATTGGACCAAAACTCTGAAGAACAAGACTAATCCAGTCGGTCCGGGCGACTCTTGGATTGGACGGTCTATTGTGCTCAGCCCGAGCGTTGAGATATTGTGAAACGGAAATTGTCACATAAAAAAATGGAAATTCTCAAAATGAATTTAGATGGATGAAGAGATATCGAAATTCGCGTGAAATTCATATGAACATCGTTGCATTATGCGATTCCCATTTACCTTAAACGGGAATCCAAGGCGATGGTGATCGCCTATTCAAAAAATTCGATTCGATTTAGGCATTATAAAAGTCCAAGCCGAATTCCTGACAGTACCACGCACGGCACGAAGGCACTTTCATCTCGGGACCGACTCTGGAAGCACCTGGCGAGTCGGTTTGGCTACAGCGTCGTACCGGTACGAGTCACCGGTCGCCGGCACAAAGATATACAAGGTTTGCTCTTACGTCATTAGGAAATATCGCGAGTCGAGAGAGAGGGAGAGAGAGGGGAGCGATGCCGTGATCCCAGTCGCAGTCACGCATGCATCGATGCGCGCATGAGATCGGTCGGGCCGTCGTCATTCATGGAGGAATCCGCCGTCGCTAAGCCTCGCAGAACCCCCACCCCCACCCCCACCCCCGCCAACACCAACACCAACGGCACCACCACCACCACCGTCGCCACCGCGGATCGCACGACGCCGGAGCCCGTCGACGGGGAGGACGCCGGCTCGGAGAGCGAGGAGGAGGTCTGGGAGATGCTCAGCACGAGCTTCAGGCGAGTGCAGTCCGTGCTTGACCGGAACCGGACGTTGATCTCCCAGGTCAACGAGAATCATCAATCCAAGGTCCCCGACAACCTCGCGAGGAACGTCGGGCTGATTCAGGAGATCAATGGGAACATATCGAAGGTGCTCTCGATATACTCGGATTTGTCAGTCAATTTCTCCGGGGTCGTGCATCAACGCCGTGCCTTGCAGAAGGGTGCCGGCGGAAGGAACGGTGAAAAGCTGGAGAGCTCGGAGGCCTGATCGCATCCATCTATTGGGCGATGGTTTATCAGTAATATCAATCACTTTAAGCTTGTGCTTCTTGAGCTTTGATCGACTTTTTAGTAGTCTCTTATTCAACTAACTTGACATTGGCTCGTTTCTAGCTGCGTCTGGTCTTGCGAAAGTAAGTCTCAGATGTTTGGTTGTCGGTGTCAGCGAGTCGTACGTCCTTTTAATTGGAGTCAGCTCTGCCATGGTCAATCATGAACTTGGTACTCATGTGTTGCGTTTTTGTTATGCTTCTCGTGTTATAAGGACGCTAGCTGCGGGACTGCTTCTCTTCATTTCTAGCCCCGCACTGCCGGGACATGGAGGTATTTATGTTCTATTTGGTCCCCGTGCTTCTTGTTTTCGTGTTTCTTAAGTAACTGCGTAGATATCAAGATCTCCATGAGTGGGAAAAACAGTTTGTTCAGATTGTGCTCGAAAACGTGATAATCAGAGAAGATTGAGTTTGAGAATCTTATTAGGAATACCAGGGGCGGAGAAGCTGCTAGATGATCGTATAGCGTATTTGTATAGGGTACTAATTTTATATTTATATATTGCATCTATTAGATAAATCATCTCTATGTCAACCTTATTTTCTTGCTGTGATATTTTTAAGAATTCCCTAAATTGTAGTCACAAAGGTCATGAAAAGGAGCTTTTGAGGGATAGTCTGCATTTGCCTTGCTGAGGAACATAAGCAGGGGTAGATGTTCAAATTGCTGTGCTTATTTATCTTTGGTTTGTAGAGTCAGTTTTTCCATGGCTCTGGATAACTTGAAAAGCTGAAGCTTCGAAAAAGCGTCTAAATGAATGTTGTTGCATGGTAGCCTAAGTATGATAGTGTTCTGTTTTTGGTGCACTCTGGTTTGTCCATGCCAATAGGTTCAAAATTGGAAGTTCTGCAAAAGCTCTGACAATCAATTTTAGAGGTAAAAGTGCATTGGGCTTCTGCTTTTGGTATAATTTTATTGATGAAGTGCGTCGTAATCAAATTATTGTATAGCAAATTATCAATGTTTATTGAACTTGAATAAAGTTGTGGCAGCTAGAAGGATCCTTATATGTTAAAAGCTCAGAAACACTTCTGCCATCAGGATATGTTAAAGAGATGGTATGAGTTAATCCTACATGTAATAATGCAATGAACTTTTGTATGACTGTGGATGTTGTTGTTGGTAATATTGAAAGTTTTATGGTTTTGTAATTGAGTTGGATGTACTGACCTGAGTTGAGATAATGGCTCATTTGCTGATCACTTGTCATAACATGAAGAAGTTCTAGGAGTACAGAATTCTCTGTGAATTGGCAACTAAAGTAAGATTTCATCGAAGTCATTCTTATACAGAATACTGATTTGATAGAATGTCTTAACTTACTTCACACCGTACATATTTCTGTTGATATGTTGTATGACCTTAATTTTGCTGATATCCTGTGGAAGTTGGAATGATGGTCACATCATTGTGTTTTCTGAAAAGGATCGATGTGGGTAAGATGTATGATATATGTGACAAGGTATGATGTTTTCCCTCCAGCTTTCAGACTATCAAATGCTATCATTCACTACTATCTGTCGAGGCTGACTATAGAGAAGTGACACAATGTAGGGGAGGTTCAGATGCTGCCTCAGTCGTGACAGGGTGTATGTAGGGGTAGCCTTGAGTGAGTAGGAAGAATTCATAATTGTCATTCAGTCTCAATCAACGACAGTGCTGATGCCAGTTAATGCTGAAAAAGTGGCTGCTTGCTGCTTGCTCTTAGGTTGTCGACAGTTCTGATGCAAAGTTTGTCAGGGTAATCTCAGTTCATTTTCCTTGTGCATTTTTAGTTGCGCTGGCATAAGGCATATGAATTGTGCCTGTTGATCCCTCTCTATCCATAACCATGAGTTGAATTTCAGCAGCGGGGATAAGTTTGACTAGATTTAGGGTGCGTTCTCATTCATAGAGAGACTTGTGATAAGATTCCACCCTCCTTTTTTCTTCTTGCGTGTCATTAGCACATTTTAATTGGTTGAAACTTTCCTTCTTGGTGAAATATCTGTTTCTGCACATCTTATTAATTTATTACCATCGAGCTTGCTTTGTGTTTGCCGTCTCAGTTACCGTCTTCACCCGAGAGTAAATCCTGTCTGCTCATGAATGGACGATTGCATGAGTTGTGTCGGGATCGAAGCATTTCAGTTCTTGGTGTACCATGCACTCATGTTGTTATTCATATTTGTTAGACTTTGCTTCACAATTATGCTTGGGGACTTCGGGGTGGTAATGCTAGTCGCTAGATTTATTTCTCTGGGAGCATATAGTGGCCAAATAGTTAATAGACCAATAATTGGTCCTTTCATTTCACACAACAGTGCTAAATTCGAACTCTCAATTTGCAATCAGGTCTTGATTAGGATTCTTACCCATAGAGGAACCCCGGGAGATTTCTGATTCGTTCACTTATTTGCAATGAGATTCTGATTAGGTTTCTTACTTGTGTGTTTCTCCTAGCATTGAAGTTAAATCCCTAACTCATAATAGAGATAATCATATTCGAGGGGAATAGTATGCCCAATTATGGAAAATGACGAGTGCCAGCTTTGGGCATTTGGTTGCGACCTGCTGGCTTTAACTGTAGCATCTTCTTAGCTTTGATTCCTCAGAGATCTTGCAGTCCGAAATTTGCAGCTTCAAAGCACAATATCATCATGATCCCTTAAGAAGCAGCCCAGGTGGAGGAGGAAAGTAATGTAGTAATCTACTCTTTTGTGTTGGTATACACAAAAACGAGCGAGTCAGATTCCACTCCATCAATTCTCGACGCGATAACCATGAAACAAGAATGTTTATGCTTTCTGGAACGGCTTGTTGCCTTGCACCAAGCCTCGCGAAAGAAGCACTCGACGGTCTCGCTCCCCTTTGGACTTCGGCTCACTGTGCAAGCCTTTACAATCGAGCTGCGCAGCTCTCTTAAGTCCTTTCTCACTGGGTCCTCCTCTGTCGTGGCCGTTGTTGAATTTCTTGCCGGCCATTTGCCTTTGACTTGGGAGTCTCACGGAAACTACAGAAAGGGCACTCACACATGTAGTGTCCTGGATAGGACGTGCAATTCTATAGCTCCATGGTAAAATTCTTTTGAAGATTACAGAAGCTGTAGACCCGCGAGGCAAAACTCTTTCCTTATATGTGCTTCTAAAAGTTATATTCGTGGGCGACCTACTTTTAAGTTCACCAGACGATTAGGCCCAATTGTTCTTTCACCTCTCTTCCCAAGAGAATATATTGAGGTCTCCGATTGGCATTCGCCATAATTACTAGATTGAAATATACATGGTGAAAATACACCAAAACGTGAATTGAGAATCGAAGTGAATAGTAAGATTTGGTAAAGTACCTAAAATGAGTATTTTGTATCAAAGACACCAAGATAGTTGCGAATACCATAAACACCGTTCAAAGATATAGAACTTTGAGGGAGAATCGTGATTTAGAAAAAAAGGAAATATTGTGGCATATATGATGATCTATGCATAATAAGAATGTGATTTCTTGTTGTACTCGTTTTCATCTACGATTGCATTATAATGTCTGAAATTTACCTTTACTCATTATGCAATTAGTAAAACACAATTGACATAGTAAAAGTACATCATTTATTAGGTAAACATGTAGAAAATCGATTCAACAAATACATAAACTTACAATTTGGGAGATTGACGATTCATCTAAGATGTCAAGTCTCAATCTGACCTGAAAGATTCAGATCTAGGATCGTGCGATTTAGATCAACGTTCTCTTGACCTTGGCTGAATTCTCAGAAACATCGGGATGTTTATGTACCTCTTCTTCGCAAGTACTGTGGACCCTATGGTCATGAGGAACGCCATTGCCAAGGGAGAGGAAGGTGGTGCATACCAATCTGTCAAGAAGTCAACACTCAATACCCACTCCAGCTTTGTTCCAATGGTTAGCGCCATCCTATCGATTAATGAATTGCCTGCCTCCTCGAAAACCTACAAATTATGTATTCACTAAAGAAACAGATGCTGGCACTTTACCACATTAGAACACAATGATTGAATGCAAATATGTGCGTGCGTGTGTGGAAAATTGCAGAAGAGACTGCTTACGGCTTGCCATATGAGTAAATGAGGAAAGATTGGTTTTAATGAAGGTTATATGGCATTCTCACTTATTGTGACCATACGTTATTTTACTCTCTAATTTTCCCCTTAAATAGTCCTGCAGCATGTGCGCAAGATCTGATTATGTAGACGCTGATTAAGCCCCTTGCAGACCCCACAAAGAAGTCCGAGTTTTGGGCACGTACAGGTGGCCCCGATCCAAAAATAGTTTGCGCGTAATATGTGAAATTAGAACGAGTGACTTCTAACTCTTGAGATGGAAATCTCCAATGCACAACTGTGATATATTAGTTGAAATGCAGAATTTCAAACGCATAAAAAAATATATTGATCTTCGCATGTACTTTGAAATCACGGCATTACTCAGAACCGCATTATGAATGTAGCACAAAAATTATTCATGTCCATCCTTGCAAAACTAAGATGTCTGATGCTTGAGAGTATTTACGTTCTATCCATGTCCATTTTGATTTTTAAAATTAGGACAAATTTGCAATTGGCCCGCAAAAGAATTTATCATGTACATTATAGACAGGATTAACATAACAAATCCAGTATGAAGAGTAAGGTAGGGTGGTAAAGTCGCTTTCAGTGGAGACCAACCTAAATTTTATAACATGTCCGGATCAATTATGCAACAACCACGCTAATCCCGCTCGTAGCTCATTATAATGAAATGGTTATCTCGCCATATGTTTATTAGTGTTCTTGCAAAAGTCAATCATATTCAACTTTGTTTATAATCACGTGGAATTAGGACGCGAATGACAATCATTCTGTTTTTGTTGGAGAACTATTTTTATGTTTCTAAAACAGGTTTTAACAAAATAAGTTTGGTAAAATGATTTCATTTTTCTATTTCTAAAGCGAACTTTTAGTCCAAATATAAGTTTGAAACAGAAATGATTTCACTTCTCTATTTCTGGAATAATTCACCATCGTTGAACTCTCTCTCTCTCGTCAACTTTTCTCCAACCAATCGCTTGCCAATTTTTGGCCCCCATCACCCACTACCGCCAAATATCACTGGCCACCCCTCCCCCCCCCCCCCCCCCCCCCCCCCATTGGCCACCACTTGCCACCGCCCTTTGTCATCAACCACCGCCACTTCCTGCCCGCAGCCACCACCATTAGCCATCCGCCCCTTGCCATCAGCCATTGCTTGTTGCCACAATAGATGCTGCTTCTCACTCGCCACCTGCCACCACTATCAAGTATCAACTGCCTTTGAGGGGCGGCCGTGGCGGCCACCCTTCACTAACTGTCATTATCGCCACCTTTCACTAGCCACCAAGGGCCACCCCTTGCCACTGCCATCGGGTTGCCAACTAGCCCCTCCCACCTACCGCCCCCAAGCAACGGAGATAGATTTTGTAAAATGATCAAGCAAATTTTTGTTCCGAGAACATAAATTTTGTGTTGTTATCAAACATACTTCCTTATTTAGAAACTCGTCTAGGGATTAAAAATAAAAAAATTCTATTTCTTGCCAAAAAATTATATCTAAAATAAAATAGTTATCATTCGCGTCCTTGAAATAATGGATAATCATCCAAAATGTCTTGAACTTATTATATGACGGCTAATGATTTTAAACTTTTCAATTGTGTCAATTTAATCCTAAATTTTGAAACGATTTGTCAATTTAGTCATAAACTTTTTAATTGTGTCGATGTACTCCTAAATATTTTGATGACTTGTCAAGTCAGTCACGAACCTATTAGTTGGATATTTGGTCAGAAAAACTATATTGATAAATTGTTAAAAAATTAAAAATCAAATTGGCAAATCATTAAAAAAAAGTTTACAACTAAATTAGATAAACTGTCCAAAAGTTTAAGATTACATTGACACAACCAAAAGGTTTAGGATTCAACTGGTAATTTTAAAATTAAACTGATCCAATTGAAATATTTAAAATGGAATTAGCCAATATGTTCATAAGTTTTTTTATATAATTTTTCGTTAAAATAATCAGTCAACAAAAGATATTTCATTATGGAAAGCACTTTAAGTCTAAATCTATGAGCGATGAATTTTTTTTTTGTTCATATGTTTTTTCTTGAGCGATGCAATCAATTATTTTAAAATGTATTTATTTATCAAATCATTAATAAATCCACTTCACGTTTGTTTTGTTTTTTTTTTTATCGATGCCTCTCACATCCATTTTTTTTTATAACGGTCTTACGTGTTGGTTTACTGATATTCTCCATCACATCTGGCGGGACAACTTGGAACGCCAAATGGGCCGACGACCAATCAGATTGTTTCATCGGACAGGTGAACCAATCATTTTTAAGACATCCGCAACGAACTAACTACCCGTCGCCGAGACAACTACCATTCCTGCGCCGTGCAAGAGAGGGGACCATGAGGTGGACTGCTTGGTCAGTCTCCCTGCCTCACCCGCCACCACCACCGCCACCACCGCCCTCCTGCATCATCCATGGCTGGTTCAGTCCGCGACGTCCGAGGCACGCCTCCAAGCCCCGACCCATGAACCTGAACATCGCTCTTATTCTTCTTCTCCTTCTTCTTCATTCTCCCTCCCTCTCTCTCCAACATAGCAACAAACGCTGACCTCCTCCATATCAGAGGCCAAATCGACCCGTCCCCCTTTTCTCTCTCTCTCTCTCTCTGTCTTCAGAGGCCAAATCGACCCGTCCCCCTTCTCTCTCTCTCTCTCTCTCTCTCTCTCTCTGTTTTCAGCTCACAAAGTTTCTTCTTTCGCCAAATGGAGGATGCACCGGATCATGAGCCACGTGAATCCGTGGCTTCTTCTTCCTCTTCGGTTGCGACCGAGGGTCCACCCTCTTCCGCTCCATCGACTTCGCAGGTCGAGGGCGAGCGCGTTAATGGCAACGAAATTGAAGAAGTGCATCTTCACCACCTACGGCACCACCACCAGCGGCGGCAGTGGTTGCGGCGGCCTTCTCGTGTATCGTATCGCGTCAACATCTCCTTTTCCAACGTGGCCTCTTCAGAGATGAGAGACGACGTCTGGTCCTGCCTCGTAGTTCTCGTCATCTTTTGGTTCTTTGGTCTGTTTTCCTTTTCCTTCACTTGCGACTGCATAATTGTATATGATCTCACCGTCTCCCCTGCATGTTCTGTGACGCGATGATGGAATTAATTCAAAAATATCTATTTGCCTCTCGATAATTCTCTACATTGAAAGATTGCTTTTTTCTTTTCAATCTCGTGTTCACTTCGGCAATTCGAGAATATTAGGTTGATACAGTTGGTTTAGCAAGCAAGAGTTCTTGTTTTGGTCCTCTACATGATATTCTGATCCTTCATTAGTGCCAGAAGATATAAAAATTCATTTTCTTGTATGCGTGTTCTTCAGCGCGATGAGGGAATTGATTCGTAAATGCCCAGTGACTTGACTGCGGGCAAAGCTTGCATTTATTTCCCTTCGATTATTGATTCAGTTCCCTGATTCGAGTGTATCACATCAATTCACAAAGTTAGCTTGCAAGAGCCAAAACTAGTATTAACTTATACCTTTGTTTGGCTTGAGTGCTGCTTGTTCAAGCACAGAACTGATCCACTCATTTTGGTTTTCTCCTCCTATTTGTCACCAGCAGCATCTATGACTTTGATTCTTGGGTTGTATGGATCTGTAAATTTAGAGTTGGGGCCAAATTGCTCTCGGCTTGTACAGACTAATCCACTATTTGTGCAGTCCATTAAGGTGATATATTGATTGTCAATTCTTTCTCCTCGGTTTTGATATTTCTGCTGCCTGAAGGGCTGTTTCTGTTCTTTAATTGACTTTGTTAACTTGTTGAACAGATCGAGGAATTAGATCAATCAAAACCTGGTCCCATGCTGTATGGTTTTTCCAAGTCTCCACTCCTCAATGTCGAAACAACCTGGACAGAAACATATAATGTATCTATACCAGCCAATTTTCACAAGGCATGATCTTATCTACTAGATTGTTGATCATCTCCTCGGTACCTCCGTCTTGTTACCCTCATCTTCATTGGAGTGCTGTCTCAACATTCTGATTTGTGTATTCAACTGATTGTCTTGCAGGAGTGGATACACTTCCTGAATGAAGGATCGAGAGTACATGTCTCCTACAGTGTAAAATCTCCCTTGCCCGTATCCCTAGTTATTGCCAGAGGTAACTGCAAGTTTCTTTTGGAACTAAATCCAAAAAATAGGGCAATTTGTACTAAAAAATTTCTGTTCAATTGAGCATTTTCTATCTGACTCTGTCTTCATGAGGCTCTTATTTGCAGACAACTGCTGAATTCTTTTCATTGTTCATCCTTTCTCATAGTTGGTCATATATGGTCATATAGCTACTTGAAAATGTACTCTTCTTTCTGACTAGGATGATGTTTAACCTTTTAAATTCTAGTTCCTTTAAATTCTTCCTCTTTGTGCTTGCTCTCTGATTTCCTGTGTGCTTGGAAATTGCAACAATAGTGCCTGAAATTCCTGTGTGCTTGGAAATTGCAACAATAGTGCCTGAAATTGTGGCCTGACATGTTTCATCTGCAATATTTTGTGCTAGTGAAGTGCTACTATTGGTTTATGAGTCGAAGTGGATCTGTCTGTTTTCAGTTTCTTCTTTTCTGAACAATCCTGAGCTGGAATTCCTACCAAATTTTGCAGGCAGAGAAAGCCTCGTTGAGTGGATTGAGGATCCATCTTATCCAAATACAACACTATCTTGGAATATCATATATGGTAAATTGTCTAATCTAAGAGAGTCCTCTGACCACTTGTTCAGATAGGCTTTTCTGATATTATATCACTGTGCAGGGATGGGAACAGTCCAGCAAGAATTTCCTACATCTTCTAGTTATTATATTGCCGTTGGTAACTTGAATTCAGAGGAGGTGAAGGTAACATCACCATTTATGTGCGCCTGACATTCCAGCAGAATTGACTGAAAATACTTGTTTTAAATCACATTGTAACTGGAAAAAGGAAAAGGATGCACATACACAACAATTAGTAAGCATGAGATGGTCACTGTTAGGAAGTTACCTGACTAGAAGTTCAGCCAGTAAGGATTATGAATGGGTTAATATATTGTGTTAGAAATTCGAAATTATTTTTCTCTGCAGTAAGAAGCAGAATTACGATGAGCATGCCTAATGATGAATTCTCTGAAACTTAATTTTGCCAAGGGGAAGGCATTCCGTACTAGAATAGGCCTATAAATGTACTCAACATGCAGCTTCCTTAAACTAGAATAGTTTCTAAGCCATGGCAAATCCCATGGGTTGAGTCATGTTTTTCTCATCCCCTGTTATGGTATACAGGAGTCCCTGTCCACAACAATTTATGACTCCCATCTAGTACTTGACTTAATAAACTACAAAGAGGGGGTTCCACGGTTTAATTGATTTTAGCCAAGGATGCGCTTCGTTATCTTGTAAAACAGAGTGTTTAAGATGACAAATGGTTCCTTGTGTTTTTTTTTCCTAGATGATTGAATGTGGAGGGCATGCATTTTACTGTTAGGAAGTAGCTTGACTAGAAGTTTGGCCAGTAAGCACTACAAATGGGTTTACATCTTGTGTTACAAATTCGAAATTTTCTTTTCTACACTAAGAAGCAGAATTAGAATGAGCATGTCTAATGAGGTATTCAAAGAAACTTGATCCTGCTTTGCGGGGAGGGCTTCCTTACTAGAATATGCCTATCAATGTACTCAACATACAGCTTCCTTAAACTAGTATACTTTCTAAGCCATGGAAAACCCCATGTCCTGAGCCATGTATCTCTGAATAAAATATTATCCCATGTTTTTGTACATAGTAGTCCATGCCCACAAATTTTTGTGACTCCATCTAGTCTTTGACCTAATAAACTATAAAGAAGGGGTTTCATGGTTTAACAGATCTTAGCCAAGGACACGCTTTGTTATCCTGCGAAACAGAGCGGTTGAGATGATAAATGGTCCAATGCGTTTTTCTCTAGATGATTGAATGTAGAGGGCATGCATTTTACTTTTATTTAACATATCTGTTTCCTTTCATGCATTTTCTGGCATATTCGGGTGATAAACTAATGTATCTATTCTGTTTTTATAGGTAGAGTTGAAGTTCACCGTAAGTGCTTTTCTCTATGATTCAAGCCAGGCGTATTATAGATGCTCCCTTGGAAACCGCTCATGTAGCTTGAAAATCTTTCTTCTGAGAGAAAATGCTGCTGTTCTGAGTTCTCCAGGAATTGAGGAGGTACAGAAGCTGTAACTGTAGGAACTCCCTGCTTGTCAATCTTTACTTCTTACATTCGGAATTTTCTATCTTTATAATAGGGTTTCCCTGACTACAATTGGTACATCAAACTTTCCTATGGCCCACGGTGGATCACCTATTTTGTTGGATCAGGTTCTCCTTCCTTTCCTTCTTTCTCATCAATTTACTTGGAATTCCGTGGGTATGGTCAAGCTTATGATCAGGCGTTTCTTATTACAGGTGTGATGACCATTCTCCTACTGTTCGCATTCCGACTTTGTAATGTGTTCCAATCTAGCAGTGGAGAAAGTGCAGGACTTCAACCGGGACAGATGGAAACTGAGCGGGCACCATTGCTTTCTTCTAAGGAGGATGACCTGTCAAGCTGGGGTTCATCTTATGACTCCGTATCGCATGATGAGGAGGATTTGGAAGAGCAGCTTGCAGTCACATCTCTCGAAGGAAAGCCATTCGGAGAGGGAGAAAATCACCGTAACCCCCGCGGTCTCTGCGTCATTTGTTTTGATGCCCCGAGGGATTGCTTTTTCCTTCCATGTGGACACTGTGCTGCATGCTATGCATGCGGATCAAGGTAGGCATCTCCCACTACTCATGGCAGTGGTTGTAGTAGAGGCTCGCACTCTACTACTTGTTGATGTGTGGGAAGGAACAATATCAGATTCTCGTTGCTCACAAGTACCAACACGATTGTGATGCTACCTGTCCAATTTATGACTTTTTATGGGCTTTCTAAGCATCATGACATGGGAGTCCTTTTCAAGATCTTTAGATGTTTACTGAAATTTTGTTTCTTCAGGATTGCGGAGGAAGACGGTTCGTGTCCTATCTGTCGTAAGAAAATGAAAAAGGTCCGAAAGATTTTCACCGTTTGAGCAGACTTCAAGCTTTGTGCAGGCACGCACTTTGAGTCGAGTGGCTCCCAGTCGTGTTTTGGATGACTATGTAAATTCTTCTGATACGTTCTTGTATAAAGTCTGAATCAGTGGTCGAACTAGTCTTTTGCGCGCGGCAGTCATATTTTGGGCTTCACGGTGAAACGAACTAACTGGTTAGCCACATATGCAGCCCTTCCCAGGAGAGAAGAGTGCAGTTTGGCATTCTGTGGGGAGTTTGATGTCATGCGTTGGGGTGATACATGACTCGAATGTCTATAATATCAAAAGAGAAGGGATTCTGAACCAATTAATCTACATCGAAAGACTAACATTCTCTTTATAACTCGAAATCAGGCGTTACTATCCTATCCCTGCCTATTTCCTAGAAGGCTGCTATTCCACCGGTCATTTACGAAAGAGGACAGTAGATATGTCTGAAAATTTACCTTTTCTTCTTATACATATCGTATAGGCAGGTCATCAGCCAACTGCTTCGTCAACGGTCTATTTGTTCGAAACCTTAATGGGATCTCAAATTCTTCAGCATTGCTGATATTTTTGATTGGATAGTTAACACGACGCTCACGAGACATTCGCTAGTCACCATTTGAGACCACGAAGGTGGGTGATCAAACCAATGCATATGAACTTTTATCCATATCGATATTTCCTGTTATGTCATTTGGAGACTGAGATCGCTGTTTGATGCTCCTTAGTTGAAGATCTAACGTGGAACCAAATGTACTCATATCCAAAAGTGCATGATGGCACGAGAAGGTAGGTTCCATCTGGATGCAAGCCCGACGGCTTATGGCCATCATCCTTTGCAACCATATCATACCAAATAATAAGGTGAAACATCTGTGGCGGCATCTCAGGCAAAAACTAAGTAGTTCTTATCATTAGTAAAAGACCAATAAAAGCCTAAGCCGTGCCGAATGATAATATTGCTCATAGAGCATTGATGATGAGTGAACTTATTTGATGTTCCCCGTAGACATCATGAGCTCATGTCATGATCACGAACGACATCACATAACGTCACTATAAAATCGAAATTTGCCCTTGTGCTTCATTAAGTCCAAAACTGTCTTAAGTACTCTTTATGAAATGTAGAAGTTGCTTCATTGAGTTGCTAACATGGGTGCAATGATGCTCAATTTGGATAGCCGAGATATGAGTGAGAGAGAGAGAGAAAATAAATGCCAGCCATCCTCGACCCGATGGTCACTGACCCTCTTTTACCACCAGTGAGGATCGTAAAACCCCGATCATATCTGCAGTTAGGGCGCTGAAGCCTTGATCGTGACAGCAATTTCGGTTCCGGACACTAGCACGCCTTCGTCGGTGGTATAAAATGGTCCTGCAGCTCTCTTCGACTGCAAATGAGAGTCGCCGCAAACAGGGCAAGCGAGCCGGAGAGAAGGAGCGGAGGTGAATAGAGATGGTGGCGCCACTGTGACCCAGCTTCGACAAAATGTAGAGCGATCTTTTTCAATTTTATTCTTTAAAACGGACCATTTTGAACATTTTCTCTCGTTAAAAACTGCAATCAATGATTCCACAAAATCCGTCATTGAAGAATATTGAATCTTGATGAATAGTGCATGTATTGTTTTCAAACAAATGAAGACAGATGGGCAAAATTTCGAGAAAGAATATAAGGGGAAAGGTAACTATTAGAGGAGATCGAACCTGATGATGTATCAGAACCCATTCTGAAAATGGTCCGAACGGAAGGATGTTGTTGGCCTTTTCTCGGACTTGAAAGACGACCGAGACTGAAACTGAAGCAAACCGTCGCTCTCGGTCTCCGACAGTCTCGATACCCAACTACCGTTAACATGCGCACTCTCTCCTTCCTTTTCACAGTCCCTGAAACTCATCATTCCACAACACATCTCTCCTTTCTCACTCATCCACCGATTCGCGACTCTGCCTCACCCATCTCCGTCATCTCTCATCTCTCTCTTGATAAGTTGTCATTGTTATTGTGACATCCCGAATTTCAACACCTCTCAGAGATAATATTTTGCAGAATAAGTATAAGTTGAATCAATGAAAAGTTGAATGTGATTTGAGTTGAATGGGTGCAAATTTGTAGGTATGAGGGGCTGTTGCATTACAGCCTTCATACTTGGCTTGTTAGAGAAGTTTGAGAGGGAAAAATTGCTATTGGATAGTGTAGAAGACTTATAGGGCAAGTACTCAAGTGTTTAGATATTTTAGTTTGACTTTTCAAGGCTGTTTGTCCCCCAGATACAGCTGAACGTGAGATATCACAGCTAGTTCTACTTCAGTCTCTTGGAGATATTCTCACTTCTTACACCTCCCTTGTTCAAGTTGAGATACGTTGCTCTCAAATCAGAAACTCAGAAAGCAACATACAAGGCCTTTTCAACATCATCTGAGCCTCCTTTGGAGTTGAAGTAAAAGTGAGTTGTAGTCGCCTTCGCGCCATCGTTGTCGTGGACTTGTCTGTTTGCTGATCAGGTGAGTCAACTATCCAAACATTTCTTAGATTGCGATTACACTTAAGGGTTAGATGAGGGTAGATTAGCTTGATAAGTTGAGTGTTAGACTGGATTAGCACAAGCGACAGTAGTTTAGTTCAGAACAGAAGATTTCTCTAGTGTATGTTTACTGAACTGTTGCTGTTTGCTGATTTTGTGGAACGAGATGTGATAAGAATATGAAGTGGATTCCTTCATGAAAAATGCTTTTTACACCTTCAGCTTTGACATATATTTTACTCAGGATTTTATAGATTTAAAAGAGAATTATGTGAACTTCGTTTGAACAAAATAGGATCTCTGTTTTTATTGGAACCTGTGACCTTTTTATGATTTATGAATTTTTATCAACTCTTGGAGTCCGAATTTCGTAAGAGTTCCTTCACAAAAGTTGTTTGTTACATCTTCTACTGTAACATAGTCAAATTTCATATTAATCATATGAGTTTTGGATTTCGAACCAAACTGATTCTGAAGAATGTGATTTCTGAAAACTGCATTAATTTTTGTAACAGATTGAGCGAGTTACTGCTCTTTGTACAGAAGGATTTGGACCAAGGTGTCTTCATGAAAAATGTTGATTTATGTGTCCTTTATGACATATTCAAATTTGAGGATTTTACGAACTGATTTGATTATGTTTCTGGGTTTGGACGTGGAGATACGCAAATAACTTGATTTTGACAGTTAGGGTGGTTTTACATTTAGCTGAGTTGGCACGGTATGAGACGTGTGCAGCAAGGCCGGATGAGTGACCTCCTTAATATCGACTAGATGGTATCTAAATATGTGATGACTGATGAAAGATGATATGTGATGATGTAATGGTTGTTGAAAGGTGATGGGTTGTGTGAGAAATTCAAATACATGACGAGCAAGTACAGGACTAAGTGCCACATGATAACGTATATTTCGTGGGGGTCACCTCTAGAACCTAGTACTATTGCTTTCTAGGCAGGGACTAAGTACCACATGATAACGTAATACTTCGTGGGGGTCACCTCTAGCCGTGTGAGCCACCTCTAGAACCTTGTACTATTGTTATATACAGTTAGAGGTAGCAAAATGGGTCAAAGTCCCATATTTTAACCCATATTTAATAATATGGGTCATAAATGGGTTAGCTTAAAAAATTAGTTGGGTAAAAAATGGGTCACTTAACAACCTTATGGGTCTTAAATGGGTTCCAAATGGGTCATAAATGGGTTACCTACTTAATTTTAAGTATTATTAACAAATCAATTAAAATATTATTAACAAGTCATTTTTAGACTATGAAAATTCTGATATTCTAATTATTTTTATTTTTTAAAAATAAAAATTTGATTATTTTTATATTTTTTTTAACAATACGGGTCGGGTCGGGTATATGTCGGGTCAGGGTCGGGTCGGTATGGGTCATCATATTTACACTACATGAATATGGGTCAAAACGGGTTAAATGGGTCAAATATGGTCCGACCCAAACCCGACTCGACCCACCCGTTTGACGCCCCTATATACAGTCAAGAACTAAGTGCTATACGATAAGATGATTTTGTGTGAGACATTACTATAGCCATGAGTTTGTTTATTGAGTGTGGATTGAACTGTTGATATGTTGATGATGGCTGATGTGAAGTGTACCAGTGATTAAAGATGTTTGCTGCATATTTATGTATATGAACTGTATAGGCATATCGTACTAGACGGTGTACAGTCTGAACGTTACCAGACAATGTATAGTCTGATCGACCGTACCAGACGATGTATGTTCTTACCGTACCAGACGATGTATGGTCTGACGGTACCAGACGTTGTTCCGTTTAGCAGTTTCCACAAATATTCCTCTTGCCATCAATTTCTTCATATAAAATAGCTACCCAATACTCATCATTGGCATCTGTTTGGAGGATTCTCTTCCCTGAAGAAGGAATCTGGAGAGGAGGAAGATCTTGCATGATTTCTTTAAGCTTGGCAAGTGCTTCTGTCTGCTCCTTTTGAAAATCATTCAGCCCATCTCAAGAGCTGCGGATGAGGGACTTGCTTCTGTTTAAATTTTGGGTGGATTTCTTCCTAATCGGGGCTTAGAGAGTTGATTCAGTGAACTTTTTTTCAGGTACCTAGATGGAGGAACAACACATACGTCATGGGGTTCCGTAGGTGATAGTTTTTGGAGCATACCTTTTTGGTGGACACGGAACTAGTGGCTGTAGATCCCGGAGTAGATAAACCTTTCTTAGGTTTAGTCTTTTGTATATGAATTCGGGATTATTTTATGAGATATGTCTTGTATAATTTGATTGTCATGCTTTCCTATCCCAAGTTTGTTGTTGTCGGGGGATTGTTTATTACACTTCCACATGTGCATAGAAGATTGGGTAGGTGACGCCACCTGGAACATCGCATTTTTATTCGACCGTTGTGGGATGTGCGCGCGCTCTAGGTTCGGGGCGTGACAGCTGTCCCTCTACTTCCGCCTATGGGATTGTCCCCTCTTCTTCGAGTTCACAATCGGACAGCGTCTCGCTGGGCATGTACTAGGAGTTTCTTTGCCCGTACTGCGCCAAATCCATCGTCAACTACCTGCGTTCCACCTTGAAGCGGCCTCATCCCTTGGGGAAACGCTTCGATCTGGTTCATCTTTCCCTTCAGGTGTCAGGCAAGTCATATCTTTTTCCTTTGGTTTCTTTTTTGCATTCTCTGATCTCGGGTTTTTGAATTCGATGCGGTTCGATTAATTTAGCGGTTACGAAACTGGCTTTTCCCCACGTTCAATCCCTCGCACTATCAAGACCATCCACTTGAACTTAGACTCGCCTCGTACATGGATTGGGAGGACTATTACATCAATTCAGACTTATTCGACAAAAGTCGAGTTGCATTTCATGAAAAGAAAAAAAGAATTCGACAAGGATTTTCCCGGTTAAATGGCGTGGTATAAAATATATTGGGACTTTGGCACTGTGGAGTTCCATGAACTTCATTCCAACTTATCTCAACTTTCTTCGAATTACAACATGGTACGTCCGGGTGCCTGCTTAATACTGTGGAAGCATGTGCAGTAAGGCCTAAGTTGGTAAATTACTATGTAAACGAGGCTCCGCGGTTCCTTCCTTTGGAGGCTTGCACTATTCATATAGCCTGCGATTCTTGCGCTTCTTGATGACATTTGACAAAGCCAAGACAAATGGGTCTTCATTATCTGTAGTTCGCCATTATGGTTGGAGAATTAAAAGTGAAGAAGGGCAGTGGATTGTTTTCCTAGATATGAGAAATGAAGTGCTGCATACGTTGTACAATCATGCATACCTTAATTTGTTGGCTTTCGGCTAAGACCAAGCTTATAGCTATTGCCGTTGCTCATTCTCCTGGATTGAAATGTCGGTGCATGTGCATGAATACGCTCGACGTAATATCCAACATATATAGCCGATAGCTAAGGAAGCAGCCTGGGGAAAGAGGTATTAGTTTCTGTTAGACGCATCTCCTCCACTCTTATTCTTTCCAATTCTTGATCAACTGTCCTAAGGATGATTTGCTTTAGGCCATTCGGTCGCACTCTTGCTATGCCTGTACAACAACGCCACTTCACATGTGCATTAGCATTCGACTTCGTCGTATCTCCAATTCAAACAGATGCTTGCTTCACTCAACTCAAGCCAATGCTCTCTCCGCATAGCCGCACGATCAATGGCATCCCTTAGGCAATGCAACCTGTGTAAACGCCTTGAGCGTCCACCAAGACGGTCTGCCTTTAAGGTTATTTTTTACAGGCGATTTTGTTTGTGGGCCGGAGCTCAAATAGGAACAAGTAGGAAAGCCGCAGCAGTGATCAAGACCTTTCCCTGTATCGATGCTGCAAGGCGTCATATATGCAAAAGCTTTCAGAACCATTCACCATACTCGGAAGGAACTGGACTCTCCTCTTCTTTGACTGGTGACTCTCGTTCACCCTTAGCATCTGGCCTTGGACGTACAGTTCCGTCCAAACATGTTGACGCATGCATGGACAAGGATGTGGTACCACAACATGCAGTCTGGTATGTCGCACCTGCAACGTCCAACGTGCTACGGATATGTCCAATTTCCCCCTCTGCTTTTCCGTGACAAGTAAGTAAGTTAGTGGGTGCAAAAAGACAGTGCAAAATCGCAAAATAGATAAATAAACTCAGGTCTATATGCCTCCATAAGTCATAACCCTGTCTTTCAATAATTTTATCTGCCACGGCCGGTGCTGCAGAAAAAGACTGTTCGGTGTCAACAGTGACTTATATATTACAATTTGACACCTAGAAATATATTTCTTTAGTTAGAATAAAGGACGCGCTAAATCTGTAATCAAAGAAAATCACTTGTATATCATAAGATAATGATGTTTCCCCTCCTTCCGAAATGATAATGAAGGATGACCACTACGTAACTTCAGTAGTATAATAACCTAGACTTCATGCACGCACCAATTATCATTATGCTTATTGTTCTGTGAACATAATCACTCGACATTAGTTTGTGTCGGGCAAACCGAATCGTTTATTTAAATTCACTATTCAAGAAGTAATGAAGAGAATGTTTATAAGAAGTGGTGGTGATACGAGCAGTTGATGAAGAGAACGTCACGCAACCGTCGGAGGTAAATGGCAATCTACCGTTCTAACGTTTGTTGTGTGAGAGGTAAGAAATTCTAATTTAAAAGTAACAATTGGGAGGGATCTAGAAGTGAGACCAATCTGCTCATTTAGGTGATATTATTACATATAAGATTTGGACATTCGAATAATTAAATTTTTTTGACGTTTACGTAAGATGATATGTTTTTGTCTCTCGTGCCCATGTAGCGTACCAAATCCAGAGCCGAGGACAATGGTAGAGGCTTCATTTGGAACACGATTAGTAGATGTATAGTGACATAATCACCACATACCATTTAGCTTTGGGCTTATGACGAGGAGGATGAGTATGAAAGAAATCTTAAAAATTGGGCTTTCTGTTTTTTTAAGGAAATGCTAATTCGTGCATCGCCGGTGTACTGAAAACATTACAGAAGTGGTCTCATCCATCTGCATAAAAGCTATATAATTACTCTTGTTTGATTGGTTTCAGACGTGGACTGATTCCCTAAATTGAAAAGGCCTTAACTTTAGTTTTGATTCCAATTATGACTCGAACTTTTTTTTATCTAAAAGGATTCTCAAAATTTCATTCTACTTTAAAATTTGCGCACGCATCCAAAATCTGTTGATTTTCCTGACCATCTATTGTGCTTGAAGACATCATCCATCACTCGTCCATTATTGTACACCAAGATCTCACATGAACTTTATCAGAAAGACGGACAAATCTCGAATCCAATCTTATCCCGAAATGTATGTTTATATACATTTAAGGGTAAAATATATATCATGCATGTTGAAAAGCCAAATACTAAATTTTAAGTTACAAAATGCGTGTAATATACATTATACTTCAGTGTTCAATATGATTATATGGTTTAAGTGGTTATTTACCATTTGCCATATTACTTTATCAAATCGATCCTATATACCAATGAAACATTTAGCATTAGTCGAGAAAAAGGCCATTTGTTGCTTGCTCAAGCGCATGTTTGGTTCGAGTTATAGCTGCAACAGCGGCTTTGATCGTTGGAGTTTTTATAAGGTCTTGGCAAGTACCTAGTAACAGTAGAAATCGACAGTTACAGTAGCTTAAAATAGTTTTCGGGAAGTTATGCTCGCCCGGTTTCAAGATACTGCAACATTAGAACATTTATTTCTAAATACATAAATTATAGCACTTCAAGGCACAGACATATCACAGCATAGTCACGGCTATACCAAACTCGACACTAAATATCAATATGCCATCAACATAAAGAAGTCAGAAGTCAGAAGTCAGAAGTGGACACGAATCGAACAAGTGCAAGACTAAGGGAGGTAGAATCATGATAGCATTATGACAAGCAGCATCATTTGAGCTTCCAACAACTCTAATTTCCAATCCAAAAGTCCCCTCGGTTTAGATGCAGAAACATCTTCTATGATGAATGAGAAAACTATCATATGCTCTCAGCAGTGCATAAACAACCAAATTAAAGAAACAACCCCAAGAATAAAGCTTTGAAAGGGGGACATAAGCATTGTAGAACATCGTGAGCAGAGCAAAAATTCGATAATAATCCCGGTTTGTTTTTTTTTTTTTTTTTTGGTGGGTCTGGAATATATTTCCATAAGAACAAAGCAGGAACTCGATAAGATGCAAAGATGCATATAAAGAAAATGCAAGAGAATGGAAGCGAAGGTTGGCCACTGGTTGCTTTCATACTGAGGTGGTTGGTTACCCCCCCAAAAACAAGAATTTTATAAATCATTGAGGGAAGCAATCACAAGGTTTGGATTTTGTTCCCAATTTGATGCTTGCGGAAATGTTTCTTTAATCTGCGTATGTTGTTATCTAAGAAGCAATGCCATCATATTAGTACACAGCATTATTCTAGCAGAGAAAGAAATGTAGGGCAGAGAGAGAGAGAGTGTGTGTGTGTTTGTGTGGGTGCATAAGTTATGTATTATTGTGGGGTCTACATGTGGAAAAACAAATTGCACTATAACCGTGGGACGAACGTAATCGAATTCTTGCGCCTGTCGATTGGTCGTGTGAATTATTTTTTACAGCCGACGAAGGAGCTCATAATAATTACCGTGAGTTAACCGGGAAAAATCAGAAGGGCGAGGGTAAAATCTGATGAGATCTATTTCGTGGGACTATAGTTATTGTCTGTGGTTTGTTTTTTGTTTGTGATCCAGTTTAAAATCTAAAGATGGAGGAAAAAAGGAAGAAGGAAAGTATGCACCTGGGACTCGAGACAGAAGAATGCGCACGTGTGGTCTCATCAGGGAAGCCCAGGGCTACTGAGAAGCAACCACTCAAACCACCTCGACATGGCAACACGAAAGCTCGGATCCATCGAGGTTCCTTCTTCGTTGTGTCTTTTGCTTCCGAAGCTTTCGTTGGAAGAGTGTCGGAAGAGAGCACCCGAGGTTCCTTTTTTTGTTTCCCCCAGAATCAAGGGGAGCAAGTAACGCGGCAGACGCAGAAAGAAGACGAGATGAAGACGTACCGTATCTACGGGGAGCAGAAGAGGGCCAGATCTTGATTCGTCTCTGCGAGTTTGAATGTAATAATTGACTCATAATTACAATTACACAGATATCGCTCTTAAAAATGGCGGCCATGGAGGAAAAAAGAAGAAGAAATAGCCAGGACAAATAGAAAGAGGAGACGCTAAACTTGGGGAGATATGCGCCAGTGCTAGCTCGGGCCGGCAGTGGGTTCAGCATTACCGCCGCCGCCGCCACCGCCTCCGGTGGTTTCCCCGCCGCCGCCACTCACATCGCCGGAGCCCGAGCCTTCCCCGGTAGCACTGCTGCCACCGACGTTGGCAGCGGCCGGGGTCCGCTTCCGCTTCTTCTTCTCGTAGGGGATGCCGCGGGCCTTGGCCTGGCCCTCCCGGACCTCGCGGAGGTAAATCCGGACGGCCTTAGCACCAAAAGGGTTGGACTCGGGCCGCCCGCCGTTCTCCTCGTAGGCGGCCCGGAGCCGCCCGATGAGCGCGTCGAGGCTGCCCCACGCCTGCTTCAGCGGGCACGTGCAGGGGACGGGAGGGTTCGGGTGACCGAAGTAGGGGCAGCCCGAGGCATGGACCTTGGTCTTCCCGAACTGGTCGAGGTACTTGAGGAATTCGATCACGTGGGCGCCGCTGCACCGGGCCAGCGTCAGCGGCGGCTTGTGGTTCTTCAGGTACTGCAAGAACGTGTTCCAGTCCCTCCGCTTCTGCGACTCGTACCGGCTAGGCGGCGCCGACGGGGTCCCAGCCGCGGCCGCTGACGATGGGCCCTCGGCGGCTGTAGCAGCGCCCTGCTGCTGCTGTTGCTGCTCGGGTGGCCCGGCACCCGAAGTGGATTCCATCGGCAGGGGACGAGTAGCGCGCGGGGATCAGGATCAGGTGGAACTTCGATACCTGGGTCGAATTTGATCTCTTCTTCTTCGACTTGAACTTGATTGTGATCAAGAAGAGACGACACGACCCAATAGCTGAACACCTTCTTACTTTGATCAGCGACTTGGAATGGCTTCGCAAGGTGTGGTCGGGAGAGGCAAAAGAAGCTATGGAGGGGGTGTTCGGTGCTCTCAGGTGGGGATCTTTTCACGAGAAAGCGAGTGATTTTTCTTTTGAGAGAGAGAGAGAGAGAGAGAGAGAGAGGTGATGGGACGTGAAAAAGGAGACGTCTTAGATGAAGTGAATGAAGGAGACTGGCCAAATTGGGCGATAGAGGGAGGGGAGCATTGGTGCAAATAAGAAATAGGATCGCAAATCTTCATCGTTTCTCACGGTGGCCCCACCGCGGCATGATTTTGCTTACTATTCATCACCGGCGGCCCCCGCCACTCCCCCGTTTTTCTTCTATTCGTACACAACCCACGACTCTCACGCGCCACGACCCTCGGCCCCCGGCTTTCTTTCTCCCTCTTTTGATGCCGCGTTTGTTTGAGCACAGTGCATGCACTGAACTGAATTTGGATCGCTAAAAACAGGTGGGTTTCGCGGAGATGTCCTTGATTTGACGATCCATCTTTAGTTTTGCGCGTGGATTTGGCTCGTTGGACACTTTCTCCTCGAGCGGAACTAGTTATTGAGTGATCCGGGTTCATGTGAATGCAACAAGTCGTAATGAATTTCGCGTGGAGCTTATTAAATTTGATGATTGTGATTCAATGAATGACACGGGAACTTGACAAACCATACAAATTATCTCATCAAAATGAGTATTGTGGATGAATCTTTTTTAGGTGTTGTTGAGGTATACCCAATCTACATGTGCTTCATGCGATGTAATCATTGAATAATGTAATCTTTCTATAGCGTTTACCTTGTAAATAAGTATAACCCAATTCATCTCACAATTTCAAAGAAATAAACTATATGAAAAATGAACACACAAATCTTAGAGGGCACACAAGATCGTAGCGGATCGCTCTCACACAGAGCTGCAGCGCACGCCCTACTCTGCACATGTTCATGTCGCATGCAACCGAAGTGACAATGTGGTCGGCGACGAACAACGAGCAAAGGCCAAGGTGGGAAAGACAGGAGTATAACGTAGGTGAGCTATGATTTTTCACATTAGAAGAAAGATGGACATGCGGCGCACATATACCAACTAAAAGAAAACAGTGATCGGAGATGGGTACAGAAGACCGTAGCACGCCCTCTTACCCCCAACTTCCAAACCCTAAGTGCATCCTACAAGAGCACAGCAAATATTCTACAATCATGACGATACCAAACGAACTCTAAGTCCACCCCATGGATTTGATCAGAAGCTCATTCACATTCATATCAACAGACGAGTAAGAAGAGGATTGTCCATTTTCTACAGCACAGTAATGTACTCAATCTTCATGGAACAGGAGATACCACCAATACAGGAACGATGCGCTGCGCGTGGCAGAGCGGCCAAGTAGGGGACGCTTGACGTCGAAGATGGTTGCGAGTTGAACAGGTATGGCAATAAATGGGGTCGTGCGGAGGTCAAACATCTTTTAAGATTGGCCACTCTGCATAAAGACGCAAGTCTCCCTCCGTCCGCGTTGCCCCATCGCTTCGTCTTGCTTTGCTAGGTTAACCCCATGGTGGATCGTCTGACTAGCTTTTTGCTAGTCAGGGAGATCCAATGGTGGAGGGGAGCTCTACATCCTGTACTTGAGGGGGCAGAAGACAAATGAAGGGTGGAGATGGGAGATAGTCACCTGACTTGCGTCAGGGGTCGCTGTCCCCCTCTCAAGTGCACAAAAAGCTTTGCCGCTCTTATTTAGGCACCGGCACGTGTCCAGTCCGAGAGAGAGAGAGAGTGATGGAATGATGTTTGTCTGGATTCGCTTGAGTCAAACGTCAGGTCACCCCCCATATTTATTGCCACCCGTCTCCCTCCACCTTCGCCTGAAAACAGAATTAACCACTGACATGGGATTCCCATGGAGGAAGCAGGAACCCTCAAATTTTACCGACTCTTTTGTTTTTTCATATAACCACACGTGAAACAGCCACTGCTAAGGCACACGTGTGAGGTGTTTAGGAAAGAGCATGCAATATAATGCGAAACAATTAATATCTTTTTTAATTGGACCATAACTCATTTATTTATACTGTCAATGTAAAGATATGTTCATAAGCTCAGCATTAACCTTCCGTCTTGAGCTTCTTCAGCATCCAGCCAACTAGTGGTATTAAAGTTGAGGATTGATCAGTAGTCTCTTCCTAATATATATTGATTTCTCATGGATATTTCAGAACTGAACAATCTCGGTTATAACTACCTAATTAAGGTGGTGGATGGCATCTCTTCGCTCTTTGCCAACCTTGATTGAGTCTAGCCGGTTGAGATGGAGCCTAAAAGAAAAATATTATCCCCATTGCCATTTGTGTTAAAATTGATCTGGCCAAGCTGCAAATTGTCGAGTTGAGACAATATTGGTGTGGAACGTATTCCTAAATTAAGTGGGAATGGACCTAAAGCAAGTGGCTCACATGTGAAGGGAGATTTGTCAAGGCGCACGTATAAAGAGTTTAGATAAAAGAAATCCAACATCAGGGATAGTCTCGAGAGAGAGAAAGATGAATTGAACCAATTCACAAACAAAGATGATGACCTGGGTGGCTCATTTCTGGATGCGAAGGTGATGTCTTCAACTATTTTAGTAGTGATAGAGGACGCGACGGATCAGGTGAAGAAAGAAGATCAAGGGTTAGTACTGTTATTTGACAGAGGCAAAACCCTTTCCTTCAATTGATACCAATATGCACGATGTGCTTAAGTCGAGTGTCTAGTTTCACAGGAGCTAGCAACGTTATTCGACCCAATGAGAGAGTTTGGATCAAGAGTCAGTCGATAAAATTGGGGATGTTTCCTATCGAGATGTGTTACATCTCTAGTACTTTGACGGCCAATACATGAGTGGTTTCTTAGGACAGTCACCCTAATGGTACATAGCCATCCCCTCGATCTTGAACATATGAGAGTCTAATTAACTACCTACCATAAATTATCAACCTTTAACCATGAAAAGTCATCGTGTAGACTTAGTCCGATAGATCCGCTAATCACAAGCTAAGGGGTCGCAGGACCCACATTGGGTACCTGTTGGAAATCCGTGTACTCATGTAAATTTTGCACAATCATTGACTCACTTTAGTCACTATATTCCTTATAGATGTAGGTTTTTTTGTTTCGCTATAATGATTTCAAAAATATTTATGACCACTTATATCAATTACAAAAATGAATGAAAGAATGAACAGTATTTTCTCATGAATAAGAATGTTTAGATATAAATTATTGTTGGCAATGCAAACACTTTTCCATTGATTAATAATCTAAGATAATTTTTCAAATCGTCTATTTTTTGCGAAATAAATGGAGTCTAGTCTTTGCATTTGTTTCTCTAACCACCTCTATCTAAACATTTAGATGCATTGTAATTTTTTAATAGGAAAAGGTTACCAAAAATATAAAATTATGCATATAGTGACGCATTAATTATATATATTTTTTGAAATGTCAAAAAACTCAAAACGTGCATGTTGTGACACATCTAATATAAACTTTTTTTAGTGATATAAAAAATTCCAAACTCGTATTTGATATGAAGGTCCACCTATCGTGTCATAATTCAGAGGCACAAGCGTAAATATACAGTTACACTGAAACTCGTGAAGTATCTTATAAGTCCCATATTGATCTGGAATAATTGACAAGCAACTTATGAAATTTGAATGGGAAGCCTCCTATATTCCCTAATGCTCCAGCATATTCTTGCCCCCCTCAAAGGTAGATTGAAGATTCTTTACCTTAGCGTAGCCATAACCGAAGCAGGAGAAGTGTGATGCTGGCATCCGCTACCTATAGTCCTCGAACTTGATTCATCCCTATTCGTCCGCTACCCTTTGTTCTCGAAATTGATTCATCCCTGTTCCTCTCTCTCTCTCTCTCTAGGGTCAAGAAAAAAGAAGGGTAACCTGCACATCATTCCTATTCAGGGCAGAGACTTCGATGGTCCATCAACCCTCCGCAATCCTAATCATCATATCCTCACTGATTAATGCAATCGATACGACCAGCAACTTAAAGTGGCCCCAACACCATAAGTTACCTGGTTTTAAAAGCAAGAGCCCGTTGGCTAATATCTACGCATTTGTATGAGGAATTTTTTTAAGTGATTCGGATACACGCGAGCTTAATACATCTAAAATATTAATCTCGGTGATTCTCACATGGAATTTACGTGATAAAAGAGTCAAGATGTACTTAGTTCGGATACATCCAATACATCCGTAATTAAATGCCTCAAAACGTAATATCCACCGTAGTCCTACGTGATTTGCCATATTCCATCTGGAGCTCCTTTCTTGTTCCCTGCGCGCGCATTATGTGCGGCCGTTCAGCGTTCTTTCACTCCAGCGGATGGTGGTGGGGGGCCGACAGACGCCGTGGAAACATTTGAGGTCCCTGGGGGAATGAATCCTTTTTTTATGCTAAATGGTCAATCATGAACACCAACCACATCTACTTTTCTCTTTGGTCTTTCTTCTGTGCGTAACCGCAAGAGCTGCGCAATTTATGATGACGATTAGGTGTGAAGTATCACTAGAATAGAACGTGCCATCAATGGTTTGCTTGGGGGTACATGCTAACGGTCTCTCCATCTCTATCTCTCTGCGTGCGCGCATGCGAGAGGGAGGTTTTGGTGAGTGTGAGCCCAAGTATAGTATCAATGATGCATTCATTAGTCGTCGAGTCGCGTTTGATTCCATTAATCTTAGAGGATCAACCTCCAATCACCATCCAACTCGGTTTGAATTCCGTCGAACCCTAAATGGAAAAGTTTCTCGATTTAAGGTTTCATTTCCTCCCACAAAGATGAAACATTAGCTTTGATGCTTGCCATTATCGCCATCTAGATGTCAACGGAGGCGGCGAGGCGAAACGAGATGAGGCGAGGAGCCGCATGTGCGCACATGAGAGAGAGGAAGGAAAGGAGAGGGGAGGGAGGGGGCATGGTTGCCTGAATTAGTCATTTACAACACTAGCATCCAAATTATCTGGCTCGATTTAATACTGACTGATGCATGCAAACCGTTCCATTCACACGCATTCAATTAGCTCCATTCGCGGTTTACACGAACCTAACTTTGCACAAATTACGTACAAAATAACGATCCTTCTAAAAATATGGCAATCCTATATCATGACCATGGTTATCTTCCATGCACTCTACTTTATACGACTTAGTATGGAAACGCTAGAAGGACGTACATCCCATGCTTTCAAGCCACAAAACACATGCATACTTACTTTATAGTAAATCAGATCATGTGATTCCATATCACACTCAAAGTGAGTGATCCATATATTATTTGCATTACATACATATACTTATTATTAAACATCAATCACTCAAGTACGTTCGGTATCAATTGATTTTTTATACTAAAAATTGTCAGCTCTTTCAAACACCTTACTGTCGAGATGGTTGTCTAGAACGTCTAGATTCTATAGTACGGCGATCAATTCATCCTAACATTTTCGATTTTATCATTTTAGTCCTAGGCTTTTTGATAATTTATCAATTAGTAATTCCAACGACCAAATTGAAAATGTTTAACACTGAATCAATCGCTGCAAAAACGGGTTTGAGACTTTTCGTACAATTTCTCCCTTATTATCTATCGTGGGGAGTCCTCAATCACTCAGACCCACAACCGGTTTGCAATGATCTCACGGCAACAATCCGAGCGACAACCTACGAGGACGCCACCATAACCGTGGCCATTAATTTACTAAACACCCGCGCCCCCACCTCCCCCCAAAAAAAAATTTTGTTGTTGTTACTATTATTAATTAACTTGGAAAAAGGACAATTATTGGCGCTTCAAAAGAGAAGAATTATTTTAGTGAGAGAGAGAGAGAGAGAGGGAGGGAAAACGGTGGTTGCATCGTACGGCATCTGCAATTTTTTCATTTGTTTATCGTTGAATTCGTGATTGGCCAGACAAAGGCGCATCCAATGCGTTCTTCCGCGGTTTCCTCCTAGAGAGTAGAGACCCCCCCCCCTCCGCCTCTTCTCTTCCTCTCCTTGGCTCTTGAATTCGGACGAAAGAGGTCAGTTTCCCGTCCCCACGTCTTCCTCCTACCCCCCTCCCCAGTTTTTGATTACTATTTAAACGCAATAGGCTGATCGATGCCTATTCATTTTGGCATTGCCCCCCACCACCAATAGGACGATTCCCTCTCGTCACTCGTCCAAAGCAAATCAACCCCTCGTCTATGGCAAGGAGAAATCAATTTGTTCTATTCTTTTCCACACACACACACATACAAATACTAAAATAAACCATCTGCGAGAACGTAGCGCACAAACTAAAATCACAAAGACAAAAAAGTTGAATCATACATGAAAGATACGTGCATGACAACCGGGCTATGCTTGATAGCCGGGATAGGATCAAATATATTCTATCGTGTGTTTAGTTCCTGCCTAAAATAGGATAAAGTCTTTATAGAGAGGGGTATAACCCAGATAAAAAATATTCTATAAAGGAGTTGGGATGAAAGTGAGTAAGATTTCTTATATTGGTGGTATAAGAGTTGTTTTTCTTTTCAAATAACAAACTTCTTAAGTTAATACAATGAACATAATAATCAAATAAGTACAAATTTTGGATTTTAATACAAAATAAGGAAAAATAGCTATGACTTCGTTTTTATTCATTCCAATTGTTATTTATATGTTTGTATTTCTTTCTGGCTTATAATATATATTCCATATTTACTTAATATTTAATTTTAATACATATTTAGGTATAATAGTACAATTTATTATATAATGAAAAATTTGGGGAATGATAAAAGAGAATAAAAATGAAATTAAAAAGTGAAACAGAGAAGAAAAATGAAAAAGAAATGAAATAGAACGACCTGGATTTTACATGTACAAATTCAAAATTTAAAAGATATTTATAATTTTTTAAAAATGAGGTTCAATGAGATTTCCATTGAAGAAAAACTACCCTCTTTGTCTTCTTCTCCTTCGTATCTTTAGTTCGCCTCTAGTTCATGTTAAAGTTTCCGACTTCTTCATAGTTAGCAGGTTCACATCAAAACTTCACGAAAACATTGAGAGAATCAAAGCTCATTTTCATTCATAGCTCTCTATTTCACATTAAAAACCTACGAAAGCAACAAGAGAGTCAAAGCCTATTTTCCTTTGTAGCTCTATTATTCAAGTTGAAGTTTCATGAAAGTGGTGAAAGATTGTAAGCACTGTATATTTTGAAATCGCAAAGGCAAATGACATATGTTTTTTCCATTCTAGATTTGACATTCGCTAGATTCATCAACATTAGTAGTGCTCGTTTCTATTTCTTGGCATATTCGAAATCATGCTTTGAAATGATGCAATGAGCCCTTTTTCTATTTTAGATTTAGATCGTCCATTTATTATGGATTGATTGATAGAGTTTATCTACAAAGTGGCGAAAGAGTCTGAGCACTATACACTTTGAAATCACAAATGCGAATGACATGTTTTTTTCCATACTAGATTTGGCATCCGCTAGCTTTGTCAATATTAATAGTGCTCATTTCTATTTCTTGGCATATTCGAACCTTTGGAATGATGCAATGAGCCCTTTTGCTATTTTAGATTTACGCCATACATTTTGTTATGGATCGATTGACATAACTTATCTACATATGTGCATCTGAAGTTTCTTTAACATTGACATGTGAGAAACTCTTTCCATCTCCATTTGAGTTTTTCTAAGGCTCGTTTATACCAATATACTATTCTAACAAATAATGGATATAATAGAATATAAAAGTATCCAATTTTCTTATCGTGATTCATCTGTCGATGAATCAGATATAACAAAATGCTTAAATTTCATATCCTATTAAATCCACTTCTATCTGATTGAAAAATCCTTCTGTTTGAGAGTTAGGTAGCCCACGCCAAAGATAGAGCTAGATATTAGCTCCAGAAACAAAATTCTATTAGCAGAACTCATAAAAGGATAGGCTATTTATCTTTATGGGGAATTTTCAAACTCACCCTCACTAATTTCACACTCATGTCAATTTGCATTCATGTGTCTCAAAATTGACAATTTGCATCTTTAATAAAGAACACGGATGAAAAGTTGTCATTAATCCATAAGCCATGCGGATAGGCGTGGTTTGGGGCGAGAGGGGTGTTGAGAACGTTCTCATTAGGGTTGAGTTCAGACTATCGAGAGGAAAAGTGAGGATGTAGTTTCATGCACATTCACAAAAGCGAGGATGCAAATCATAGGTTTTGGAAACCGAGGATGCAAATTGATATTAACATGTTTGAAATTCTCCCCTCATCTTTATTTGTCTTTCATCATTCTGATGTGCCAATTAGGATTTGCTTTATATGGCTACTCCCACCTCTTTTTGTTACATTCTCAGCTAGCAGTTACATATTTAAAAAAGAAAAATGGGTCAAGACCATCTAGAAAGACGAATGAAGGCGGTGGAATGTGCATGAGGGTTAGCCATCTCCAATCGTCTTTAGAAGACAGTCGATCAAGATTTCTTAATGTTGGAAAAAGAGAGAAGGGAAAGGATTACTTTTGTGCTCAATCATGGGCCTTTGCTTTGCTCAGCGTATTTCCTTTCAACGAAAGCGAAGATCACCGATGCTCCATCTCATGATGGCTGCGGCAACAAAGTCAAAACAGTTGTCTCCGAGATGTAACCCGTCTTCTCGATCTGATCTTGGAGAAGAATACAATAAGGCAGGTTTCGAACTCCCATTCGCTGATCCAGATAATGCAGAATACGAGGCCCTGAAAGCGACCGCGATCATCTAGAATTCATCGTCGGTCGCTCAGTCATTTCAAAGGTCTTCTTTTCTTTCCCCTTTTTCCTTCTTTCCGGTTAAGGAGTCCGTCGGGCCCATCCGGTTCGAACCGAGATGCAGGAATGGACCTTTTGAAGTGAAGACATGCCCATGCGCTGCTTCACAATTGTCGATGGCCTTAAGGTGAGTACCGGGATCGTGTCGGTCTCGAGGCGGACATAGAGGGCGGGTACCGGCGACCGTTCATCGGATGCACTAGCTGTTGGCAGAAGCCGGACCGGTTACCCAGTTAGACGGCCGAGTCCGTATGGTGCTCGCTTGTTAGGACATCGGCCTCGAAGTAGTCTGATGCCAAAGGCGGGCTCCTTGTGGATATTCTGTCCGGTACGAGGTTCAGTAGCCCGACACAAGGTCTGCGTCAGTGGATTTTATAGCCTTCATGGGCTAGGCCCACGAGGACAATGAACTTCTCAAGCCCTTTGAGGTCGGCCCAATATCAGCCTTGGCAAAATTATCGTTCTGGCCCATTGAAGAGGTGGAGAGAGAGAGAGAGAGAGAGAGAGAATTCGATGAGAGTAGCAACACCGACTCTTATTATGCAGAAGAAGAGAGTCTAAGTCGTAAGGTAAAGAAATACGCTAATCGACTAACTCAAGGGTACGAAAAGGTCTAGTCCCACCGAGAACTACAAAAAATTCGAGCTGCCGCCTCTACAAGACACTCCACCCCAAAGTGGGCTTCAATTTTCAAAAGAAAATTAAGGCCAAATAGAGCTGCAAATAAATCAATCGTATTCCCAAATAAAGAGTGTGATACAATACGCTACGAAATAAAATAGGATTTTGCTTTTTGCTAACTAGTGTTCTAGGGGATTTTTAAAGCTTATTTAATCAAAAAAAGTTTTCAAATTTCAAAACACATTTTTCACATTTTATTTATAATGAAAAGGGTCGAGAGAAACATTTCATGCTAATGAACCTTCGAGGAAATATTAGAAGGATCTCAAATCCACTTCACAATATTCAATTTGAGCTCTCGTTACTTCATATCGCCCCTCGAAGTTTTCAGATTGGCAAGTCCGTTACTACAACCTCATCGAGATTGCATATTCCATCGGACGAGTTAGCGTTTATTTATGTGTTACTTTAGCGAGTAAATGAAGGGGCAAGAAAACCTAACAAAGTTTTGGTTTTTGGGGAAATGAGGAGCACGGAAAATTGGATTGAAGGGTGACGCAAGTCCAACCCCAGCATGACGTCACAAAGTGATTTTATCCACAACCGGGAGGTCAAGCAGTCAAAGTAACGTGGAAGAAATGTAAAAGAGGAGCGGGGCCCAGACTCGACAGGATTGTGGACCGGGCTGTTACGTTCGAGGTCAGACTGGGCTAGACAAGACCCAAGGCCCCAGCGCCCCACGGTGGACCGCACACTACCCGACACGACACCGAGGGGTTGTCGTTTTGCACGCGGGGAGTCCTCTTGACACCCAATCTCGGTAACACCTGAATTGAAAACATTTCTTTTACCGAAAGGACTATTTCAGGACCGACAAATTACACGACTGCATGCCCCCAAACTTTTTTCCATCTCGAATGATCTTCCTCGTGCGCGCGCTCAAATCGTGCAGAACGGAACACAGCTCTTGAAATTATGTAAATTATCGTCGAGTTCCGACGGTTAAAGATTTCACATTCAACTAAAAAGTGTGAAAATTCGGTCGATCCTGACAAGTTAAAATGAAAAGTAGCTATAACTTTTCAATGCATTGATTGCTTTTCTTATCAAACGCAATAATGTATGATAGAGAGAGTGTACCAAGTGTGTGGGGATCGGGATAGCAACATCGCCCTCTGCCCCCATCTCAGGCTAGCTAGGGTCGATCATTCTCGACGAGCCATCCTCCTCTTCGAGCTACTCTTTTTGCTTTTTCCTCCTTAATTTCGCCCTTATAATTACATGAATTAACAAATACCGAGTCTTCCACCAAAGTCAGATTGACACATCAATTGTGAGATTAAACCGGTTCGGATCGAAGAGCACGAGAACAAATTCGACCGGAGTCGAAGCACGAATATCGAATCGAATGTCGGCTGATGACTTATGTTGCAACTAGGACGACGAGCATGCTTCCTGCCCCTCCGACGACGACGAACGATCCTCATCGAAAATAGGGAAGGCGTTCGGGGGCGGGCCGCCGGAGACAGATTTGGTGATTGGACCGGGGTGGGCCCCCGGGGATTTAGAAAGCCCCGTCGAACCGCGTCCGATGAATGAAAAAAGGAATCCCCCAGTGGCAATTTCGCAAATACCAACACCCTCTCTCTCTCTCTCTCTCGCCGGAATCAACGGCAGAAAAATGCCAAGCCATTCGCTCCTCGCGATCATGGGCTCCTGCAGGTGGTGGGGGCACGTGGCGGGGCCACGTCTTACAAAAGGCGGGACCCACCACCCGACGACGTCCCACCCGTCCCTGTCGATGTCGACTTCCTTAAGTCTCTTTCCTAAACGCAAATGATTTTTTAGGATGATGTTTTCATATGACATCGCATCGCATGATTTGGGTTATTTTTTCTGTAAATCCGGTCATGATCGGATGTCATTCTCGCTAGACCCATGCATGATTTATAACTCTATCTTTTTTTTTCTCTCATCTATCTCAATTTTTAATATTGGAGTTTTTTTTCTATCTTACTAATGATGTTGCCGGAATAATTTTCAAATCCGGAAATATATGCATACGTTTTTTTGTTTATTATATCAATTATTAGTTGAGATCTGTTAATGATTTTAATTTTCTCATGATAAGGAAATTCAACAATGCTATAGATTTCAATTTTGTTGAATGCACACAATGTGTGCGCACTTTTGCTAGTATTGCAATGTCCAGAAGCAAATTTTATTATCATAAGGAGTAAGATGTATGATCAAAAATGTATATTTGTTGCACATTATATACCCGAAAAATGATTAGGAGTGTTGACTTGGGAATGATTAAATCCCCCCCCCCCCTCCACATATCATGCCATCACCCCAATAGTTTGACAAGGCACAATGACCCTAATCTAAAGTGTAGTATAATAGCATGAGAATATATATATATATATATATGAAAAAACAAAAAGTGAAATCGGATTAATAACAAGAGATTATAAATACAAGTCCATGATAAGTCTTAAAATTTGTATCTAAAATGCAATCAAATTCTAAAATATTAAAAAAAAATCGAACCTTAAAATTTATTTGACTAGTGTAATTAAGTGCTTTTGTTGACCCCGCCTAATTTGATTGACCTAAAATGCTAAAGAAACACTTTTAATTATATCTCAAGGACACGTGAAACTGAAGTGGTCATGAGTGCTGCATTAAAAAAAAAAAAGCCAAAAATAACAAAAGATAAATAGAGAAAGGCATAACAATAATTATTATTAAATGAAAATGATGCAAATGATTCATGAACAAAATGAACAAAGTATTTATGAACCTTATTTTTTTGTAACCAATGTATCCGGACTAACTTACGCACACCTCGACTATTCCTCAAGAGAGACTAGCACAGCAATGTGGCTCCCATTTAAATCACGGGCGTTTTTCTAGGAAATTAAATCCAAGATTTCAACGAAATCCAAGTTCGTCATAACTAGCTGTTCTACCCATAAGTAGGTGCATTCATGAAATCATTCGTCGTGATATAAGTCCATATCATGACAATAATATAAGTCCATTTCATTGCGCACTTCTACAATTGCTTTCTATCCCCAAACGAGTTTCACAGTATTCAGATAATATAAAGTTGCATGTAATCCCACTTTATTCTCTTCTTTGTTGACAATAATATTAAACGTGTATAGAATCATAGAGTGTTGCTTGCAATGATCATACTTATATTCTATTTATATATTTCAAACTTATTTTTTTATATTTTATTTTCATTTTGTGTTGATTTGAAAATAGAACGTGAATATGATAAAGATTAGGAGAACTTTATTTTGCATTATCCGGGAATATATGGAAATAGAAGGAATCCCAAGGGGAATTCAAGGGAAAGTGGAATTCCCTTCCTTCCCTTTTTTTTTTTTTTACAACTCCTCTTCCCTTTATTTTTTTTTCATTCTCTTACTCTTTTCCAAATAAAATGGACCAATTCCATCTTCTGCTCCATATGTTGTCGAAAAAAAGAGAAGACAATCATCATTCTTATCAATGTATATGTTATCTACATACATATAAGCTCCCCGTACTTGTACTTATATGATTAAGTTCTTAGATTGGATAATCTAACAATTTTTAACTTTTTGAAATCATAGGGACCCCAAATTGATTCAAACACAAATTATAATCTAATGATTTCACAAACACATCGTGTTTTCTCGATTTACACCACACGTATAACATGTTATGGGATATATGTTTCGTAACTCCTCTACACTTTGAAGAAGTTACCTCCGTATCATCTTGAGTATGTTGCCTATTATTTCGGCATTATCTTATCGGGCCCTCCAACGATGTTGTACCATATTGTATAGGATTAGAGTTGATTTCGAGGTGCTAACGGCCCTAACGACACACACGGAATAAAAAGCCGAGTCGTCCCGAGTTAAGCTAAGTTCTTTGAAGGTGACTCGACTATTGACCAAAGCGAATCGTTGTCCGGTCGTTCGGGAGGGGCTCGGGCTCGGTCAAATGTTTTCGGTATCGATCGACGAATCGAAGCGACGCGTCTCTGTCTTCCTGTGATCATGCGGCTCCTCCGAATGCAATGATTGTTCGATCCCCGCATGGAAGCTCCGCCATCATCAGCCGAAGTCCCATTTGTTTATCACGACCGCGCTGTCCGCGGTGGGAGAAATGGCGATATACGATCTGATGAAGTCGGAGCAACCACCCCACCCCACCCCAATCGGCGCGTATAAAATATAAGCGGCAGCGCCCTCACATGCGTCGCTCTCGCGGGTATCATAACCACACCACCCCGTCTAATCACGCGCCCCTCGTCATCAAAGCGCCCCATCCCCATCGATAAAACACCCCCCGGAAGGAGACCAGCGATCCGTCACCGCCACCACCACCACCGCCGCCGCCGCCCATCCTTTCTCTCCTGGCTTCCTTCTTCCGAAACGGGCTCGGTGGGAGGCGAAAACCCTGAAAGGAAAAATGGTTCTTTTGATGGTACGTGCCAGCAGAGGAGCGCCTCTCTGTTCTCGTGAACTTTGGGACTGAAACAAGATTCATAAAGAGAGAGAGAGAGAGAGAGAGAGAGAGAGAGAGAGAGTTCCTGGCTCACTCCCACTCGGGACTCTCAGACTCAGGATCCCGACCCGACCCGACAAGAGTCCAATGGCTGCTGCACTGGAGTGCTGGTCCAGCCGGGCCAGCACGGACGAGGAAATGGTGGAGCAGGTCCTGATGCGGACCCACGACCGGTCCGAGGGGTCGCCGGGGGCGACGTCCTCCGGAGCGGCGAGGGATTCGTCGTCGTCGTCGTCGTCATCGTCGGTTATGCAGAAGAAGCTGCAGAGGCTGAGCCGGAACGTGTCGGAGGCCATAGCGTCTCTGAAGAACTCGCTGAATCTGGACTCGTCGCGCGACGCGCCGTCGCAGTCCTCCAAGATCGACGGCTGCCGGAGAATGGTGTGGGGGAGCGTCGTGAGGAGCTTGACCCAGCTGTACCCGGGGAGCCAGTTGCCCGAGAAGCTCGTCTCCAACATTCGGAAGCATTACGATTCTTTGCCTCTCAGGTTTGATTTGTTACCAAAGCTGGTCTTGACTCGATTGAATGTTTCTTGCCCTGCTTAGCTTTTATAGGGCACTTTTTTCATGCTTGTTTCTTGATGCGATGTGTTGTGGCTGTGTGATTCTTTGGGCAGTTATGCACAAGCAGGGTTTGACATGAAGGATGTGTTTCTCCATATCAAATTGATGGAGCAGGCTTCGGGGGATGATCGTCCTGCGATTCTTATCCAAGAGGTATCGCAAGATGAGGTCCAGGGATCAGTTTTTAAGCTCACATTTGCCTGCAACTCATCAATCTCGTGGCCGGTGATGTCGGGGGCCCTTGACAATGCTTCAATTTGCTGCAAGAAAATACAGATCTTTGAGAAGAAGGGGTTTACACTAGGGATTGTGCTTCTGTTAGTGCAAGCAGAGCAAGAAAGGATGTTCAAAACCCGAATCGAGAATGCCCTGAAGCTGGCCATGAAGAAGCATAGACCCACCACCGTGAAGCTGGCTTTTGGGCTATGTGGCTGTCAAGAAGAGAGCACAAACGGTAGAGAAGCGGGACAGGTTGAAGATGACATGGCAGAGCTGAATTGTCGAAATGGTAGTGAGAATCTGTATCCAAAGGTTCAGCTTCAGATGCCCCTGCCCACTTCGTCATTTGTCATTTCGGTTGATGAATGGCAGACAATACAATCGGGCGGGGATGAGATTGCAAAATGGCTTCTGAACTCGGACAATCTTGAATTCATCGATCAGATTGGCCCCAGCTCTTTCAAGGGGGTTTACAAAGGCAGGAGAGTGGGGATTGAGAAGCTCAAGGGTTGTGATAAGGGGAACGCTTATGAGTTTGAGCTCAGAAAAGATCTTTTGGAACTAATGACTTGTGGGCATAAAAATGTTCTGCAATTTATTGGTGTCTGCATAGATGAAAGTCATGGGTTATGTGTTGTGACGAAGTTGATGGAAGGTGGATCTCTTCATGACTTGATGCTTAAAAGCAAAAACCTTCAAATCAGGGAGATCGTCAGAATCGCAATCGATGTTGTGGAAGGAATTAAGTTTATGAACGAGCATGGCGTCACGTATAGAGACCTCAATGCACAGAGAATTTTGCTTGACCGTCATGGGAATGCCTGCTTGGGGGATATGGGCATTGTTGCTGCTTGTAAGAGTGTTGGTGAAGCAATGGAGTATGAAACCGATGGTTACCGGTGGCTGGCTCCCGAGGTTCGTATTCTGCTGCATTATACTGTTCAGTCCTGATTCTAACTTGAATAATGTGCTGTGTGCATTTTCCCTATTTACAAACACTATACTCATCAAGCACGGCCTTAGCTGTTAGGTTGGTGTTCCGCCCAGATAAATCCCCTACACATCACAAATTGGATCAAGTCCAGTTTATATGTTGCTATTTCTTCAACGACACATGTTGATGCAAATCTCAACTAGCTTAGTTAGTCCACATATAGATAGCTCGTGGTGTAGAACTGTCCAATATTTAACTCGATATTCTTTTTGCATGTGTACTATTGAAGTTTTTAGGTATCAATTGGAGTATTTTTCTGCCAGTTGTATTCATTTGATCACACGTCATTTGCCCTTGGATTGTCCAATCTTCTTTGAACATACTAAATCTCATTACAAACTTTTTGGATGTGAATTGTTTGACCTAAAGTTGACTATCGCTGGTTGGATTACCCGCGGCCTGCTTTCCAGTTGTCATTTTACCATAGCATGTAAAATTTTCACTCTGCACCGCCTGTTCATTCAATCTAGCATGTCTTTCGGGAGAAATATTCTATGCTTTATTTCACTCCTTTTTCCTTGTCGCCATTGTGAAAGTTATTCGACCAGATTCCATGCACAGAGGCAGCGCTTTACAAGTTGCTCATTTTATGCTTCCCAAAAGGGACCGTAGTCATTATAATGACATCATTCATTAAGCACGCCTATGCCTTTCATTATTGCTTTTGCTTTTGCTTTTACTGGTGTATAATTGTCTACCATTACCTAAGCAAGTGTATGCCTTTCAATAAATCCCATCTTCTCCAGGCCATGACCCTAGAAGATGTTGCGTGGACTTGGCACCTGTGATTAGAACTAGATCCCTCGGTGGAGCCCCCAGTGATGGCGCTTCTGTTCTCTTCCTAATGAGCTTCATTTTAGTGACCTTTTCGGCAGAGCCATATTATAGGGATCCAGCATCGATTATACCACATTATCCACAATTAAGTCACAGTGCTCTAGATCACTTCTTTTTATTTGGTAGAACCAATTTGCTAGATATGATTCAGCTGGTACCTGTTTCTGGACCCATGAAAGTTCATAATTTTCAATAGATTTTCCATCTCACTGATTGATTGCAAGGATAGACAATTTGAGCAGAACTACGGTAAAATAGTAACCATGGTCTCTGGAAGAAACAAGCTGCGAACTGCTTTTAGCAAACTACAAAGTGAAGAAAAATGTTGAAAGTGCAAATTTATTTGATTAAATTAAATGAGATATGCAATGACTTTGGTTTTGGTTTTGACAGATAATTGCAGGAGATCCCGAAAGTGTGAGTGAGACTTGGATGAGTAACGTTTATAGTTTTGGAATGGTAATGTGGGAGATGGTGACTGGGGAGGCAGCTTATGCCGCTTATTCTCCAGTTCAAGCAGCGGTGGGGATCGCGGCTTGCGGACTCAGGCCGGAGATTCCAAAGGACTGCCCGCAGTTCCTGAGAAATCTGATGACGAAATGCTGGAATAATAGTCCTTCGAAACGCCCTCAGTTTTCTGAGATTCTCTCTCTTTTGTTGCACTACATCAACAGTGGCAACGATAACAGGTAACCCTTGCCTGTGCATCTTGATTTCTTATTTTTAGAAACTAGTTGTGTCCGATGCACCCATGACCGCCGGGTGCTAATTACGCGCAAAGTTGTAGATGCTCGAAACTTGCAATGAGGAATGAAATAGATCTTCAGTCTGTTGCTTTACCACCTCGTTATCCACTTTTTCGCTTCCCGTGAGGCCTAAAAGGAAAGAATCTTTCATCATCTTCCTGAATTACCGTCGCATACACTCCACCATGCAACTGAACATCGACTGTGACTAAGATGCGAGTGATGAGGAATTACTTTACCCGATGCGCGGATCCGACCAGCGGGTCGCCCAGTCAACTTTCGGTTGATTCGCAAGAAAAAGAAGGGAAATAAAAGAGATCAAAAGATGGGAGTATGAGGGACGACAAGCTTCAAAGTGCTGCGAGGACTAAACTGTCTTGCTGTTCGATTGTTGGGGTGCTCATGGGGTCCCTCTCGTTCGTATGTCTCTCTGGGCGGTGGAAAGTCATACGGCATGTTCTTTTCAAAGCCCTTATCCTCGGTGTTCATATTAAGGATCGAGTGACTTTCTCTTTTCTTAGGACACAGATTGCTCTGCCGAGCTACAAGCAGAGGGCTAAACATCGAAGGGCGTCTCTGCAGTCATTTTTCTTCTGAGTAGTTCTGTCCTCCAACCCGGCAATTCGCGGACCCCGGACCCGTAATGCAATCTGGACTGTTGAGCTGGTGGATGATTTCGATAAATCAGTAACTTCCCCATGAAATCATCGAACTGTTTGGATGCATTTTCCAGGTCGAAATCTATATTGAATCGGAATATTAGAGATCAATGAATTCGACAATTGATTGTAGAGAACAAGAAGAGCGTTAGGAAGTAATATGTGAGAGGGAGGGCGCCAATCGCAAACGAGTTCATTTTCTTTACCCAACGGTCATTGACTGTTCTTTTTATTGTTGCCTCATGGTCTCTGTTACTGTTCAGCGGGCTTTGAAGGTCGAATCCACACAAAAAAATGAGCCTAGGTTGGTCATTAGGCCCAATATTCTGACTAATACCAGGCCCACCCCTGCTAGGATATGGGTCCAGCCCAGTCTCATAATTGAGGGGGGCTTGTTTTTATGATTTTGGACCGGGCTTTATCAAGCCCATATTGAAGGAGCCAAAGGCCTGTGGATTGATCCGTTTGATGGGCCTCGCGTAAACCTGCTTTCGAACTCTAGTATGGCCCAACGATAGTTTGTCATTTCCTTTCCTTGAGGACGAAGGTTTTCAGCTCCCCCGTAGTGATTCATGATATTCATCTTAACTCGGATCGAATCATCGGCCGCGACTGTCGGTTAAACCAAAATTACACGACCGCCGTCGACTCTCGAGCGAGAGCGCTGGGCGATTCTAGCTCCAATGCTTCTTGCTTTGCATCTTGCATCCCATGCTACCTGTTGACCCCACTCCGCATATGAGAGATGAAGCCGTTGATTCAGGCATGAGAAAGCTATTGACTTCTCGCACATGTTAGGTCAGTCACTTTGCTTGAACCCCACGTATCGAGATAGCTATTATCTAGTAATGAGCGTGGTACAAAAGTTTGAGATGTTCGACCAGTGAATCTAACTAAGAGCTCGTCCAACGAGCTCACCGCTAGCATGGAGAGGCAAATTTCAATCAGACCTATTTATGATGAGCTCTTTCTTAGTCATTTGCCCAATCTCATGAGCTCTTCAAACTCGTGATTGTATTCATTTCGATTCTAAATAACTTTACAGAGTTTGGAACACAAGACAAGAGCAACACATAGCAGTAGTACAAAGTTTAGCTATGATAAGGTCAAATGCTCGATGATGGGAGGTTTACAATCGCATTCGTCACGCTTTGCTTAATCAATTCCTCAATCCTCCTCGATTACTTTATTAATGATCCGGTTGCTTTAGCATGGGAAGTAGGGAAAGAAAGAATATGTGCTTTGCCAAAGTTGCTTTGATGGGGGGAAGGATGTGCCTGCTTATCTCCTGCGTAGAAAAGCCACGGCACTTCGAACAACCCCCTAAAGCCAGCTGCTGGGGGGATCCAACTTTGTGCTCAAAGCATCTCTTCTTTGCTCAAGCAGGCAATTAGGCTTGTTATGATAACACGTCGCCGCTTGTACTGTGTCTTTCATCACGGACCCGATTGAAAGCCCCGACCCGATTTCAGCGCGGACCCCCGAGTGGTTCATTTCAATTTTAATTCACCACGTCACCAACTCCTGGAAAAAAAAGAAAAAAAATCTTTCAGAGAAAAGTCAAGAAATGTACATACAAATACAGCACCGCCACCGCCTCCTCCTCCTCCTCCGTCGTCTCTCTCTCTCTCTCTCTCTCTCTCTCTCACACTTCTCGAAGATTCCATTCTTCTTCCGTCCTCCGCCCTCATCGGTACGTCTCTGCTCTTCCCCCCTCCCTCTCTCTATTAATCCTCGCTCCTTCAATCACGATCAGTCGCTGCTCTGCTTCGCGTCGGTCGTCGAGGAACGGAATCCGCCATGCTCAAGTTCAGCTCGACGGTAGGGCTGTGCTTCGCGGCGGTCCTGGCGCCGATCTTGCTCGGATTAGCTCTCGAGCGCACCTGCGACCTTCGCTTCGATTCCGTGCGAGTTTTTGTGTCTTCAGAGTCGTGGTCATCGTCGTGGTCGTGGTCGTCGGTGTCGTTGTTGACGGTGTGCATGGGGTTTTGTGGCCTGTTCAGCAGCTTATTGCACTTTATGCTTCCTAGAAAGAGAGCGGGCGAAGGAGCGTTCGTCGAAGGAGGAGGAGAGGAAGTCAACAACGGCGACAGCAGCGCTTCGTCCGGCGTCTCCTTCCTCAAGAAGAATCGCATCGGCTGCTTCGGGCCTCCCGAGCTGACGGCAACGGAGAACAGCAAGAGTAACGCCCGCCTGGGCATCGGGAACAGCAACAGCAACACCGGTAACGGCAGCAGCAGCACCGGCGACGCGCCGATCATGGCTTTCGGAGACTCGATGCCGACGGATATCGACGAGGATCTGCACAGTCGGCAGCTCGCGGTTTATGGACGCGAGGCTATGCGGCGGCTCTTCGCCTCGAATGTCCTGGTCTCAGGGATGCAAGGACTCGGTGCCGAGATTGGTATGTTATGAGCTGAACCGGCTGAACCGGATTGTTTCTGTCCTTATATAGCATATGCCTTCTATCAAGTTCAGCATGTCGTAATCTTCTATTTAAGGCCGCAGCCGGTAATTGAGATGCGTGAAGTTTTTGTCTGATCATGGGACCATTAGTTTCAGCGTTTTCAGTCAACGCCTTACTATTTTTGAATACCTATATATACTTGCATTATGCCCTCATTTTCTACCTCTTTCTTTTCTGGAGCATATTGGAATTTCTCGAGAATTAGGCCTATTGATTATAAATTAACTGTAACTTCGACCTCGAGATCAACCGTTTGTGGCTTGTCATTCTTTTAGTTGATGTTCATTTTGTTGTCCTCTCGCATAGGCTTACATTCTGAACAGGTTCGACTGGGTAAGGTCCATAGAGAATTTCAAATTCAATTTGGCTATGGCAAGAGAAAAGGATGAACATGGTTCTGTATGGGAATAATCTGATTTGCTTCTTTTGAATTTTCATTTAGGTATCTTAATTGCAGCGGCTTTTGGTAATGTTGCCTACTAACCATGTTATCTTTGCCTGTAGAGTATGCCTCCATTTAACTGCGTGTTAAGTATTCTAAAGATCTGTCATTCCATCCCAGTCTTATTGCTTGTTAGTATTGCACAGCACTGTGATACATATAGTCGAGCTGGACATTATTCTTTTTTCTTGACTTTGCTTTCACTCATGCAGCAAAGAATCTTGTTCTTGCTGGTGTCAAGTCAGTCACATTGCATGATGAAGGAGTGGTGGAACTGTGGGATTTGTCAGCCAATTTTCTTTTTTCAGAAAATGATGTTGGTAAGAACAGGGCACTTGCCTCAGTACAGAAATTGCAAGAGCTCAATAATGCAGTGGTTGTTACTACTCTTACGACAAAACTGACAAAAGAGCATCTTTCTGACTTCCAGGTAATCTACATTTCTCTTCGGTCGAAATTTTTTCCTTAGAAAGATGTTACTTGGCAATTTGTTTGCTATTGGTTGCCATTTATTTTATCAAGCTGTCATGATGCTTGTCCATGGTGGTGTTTTATTATAAACTATGAAGAAGTATTGAAATCCCTGGTTTCTGAGGCTGTTCTTTGCAACCAATCCCAAACAAGGATGGAGGATGAGGACATTAGGCCATCGATGGTTGGTGCTTCTTAGTAGTCATACCAGACGAAAATGTAGTTATATCCATCGTGCTAAAATTAAAATCAGCTCCATCGAAGTAAGAAGAGGTTATTTTTAGCCAACTTTACTAGCAAGAAATCGGTGGTTTCCTTGTCATCATGAAGGGGCTCTGAGTTTATGCAAAGCTTTAATAATTTATTAGGACAACTTAAGTGAAGCTAATGAGGTCATTGGTACGGCCTTCAATGAGTATAATTCTCAGCAGGAGCGTTGATAGTGTATTAAAGCGAAAAAGTTAGCATCTCGTTGTAACACTACCACAAGCAGCTTCAGTGATTCACTTGTACTAACTATCACTAACATCTGATGAACTAATGTTTAAGTGGGTTCACATAAACTAATAACACTCCAAGCTTCATTCAACTGAGGTTGACGATATTAATTCTGTTAAACAATTGTGCTCGATCAAGCTCCAAATGCTTTAGCTCTTTCCTTATCATCTCATACCCTGTCCTTCTTTGCCTTTCATACCCTTCGAACCTACATCTCTATCTCCTGATCATTTCCGCTTACTGGAGCATCCAAAGCTCTTCCTCAAACATAACCAACCTATCTCGAATGACATTTAACACGACCAACCAATTCAAATGAGCTTCTCTCCTTTGATTCTCAATTGAGTCACATATTATACAAATAAAGCTTTATCATCCCGTTCATGGAAGATAGGTAGAGAACATGTATTTTTGTTTTGGTCATATGGTAGCTGGAAAATTGGTGATTAAGCATCTCTTGTGTTGTAGCTTCTCTTTTCTCTCTAGAGGCTTTTGGTCTTGAAAGAGATTGATAGAAACTGAAATAGATTCCAGGACTACATTGATAAGCTGTGCAGTTATAAAATAAATTGATTTTGGAATGTAACAGGTGGGAGATTGGCGATACAAAATTAAGCATTTTTGTGTTGTAACTTCTTTATTCTCTTTAGAGGCCTTTGTCCTTGAGAAAGTTCAATAGGGCCTGAAATTGATACTAATCAATATCTGGTCTCTGTAGCTTATACAAATAAATTGAGCGAGGTGTTTGGGGTTGTTTTGGAAAGTAGTATTTGCTTTCAAAAGTCTACAACAGAGAGATTGATAAGGTACTAAAAGCAGTCGTTCAGAGTTAGACTATTTAAAATTTTAATCAAACAAAATACATATCTTTGTAACTTATCTTGTTCTGAGCTTCTAGGTTCTAGCCTCTCTATATAAAACTTTTTTCCATATTTTCATCAATTTTAGGGTACAAGAAAGCTTAGTGATGAAGAAATAAGTTCATTTATAAATCATGTGCAAAACACTTGATTTATTAATCACTTCAACACATTGAGAAATCTCTTGGTTGTATCTATGGTTACAACATACTGTAGCACAACAAAATGCAAAAGCTATATGCAACGATATGCGGCCGTGCCAAACAGATATGGATGCTTTAAGCTCTGATGTATCGCACCTCTGTTGTTGCATAACATATCTGCTCTGAAGTTTGTGAAGGCATGGGAAGTCTCTCGTAGATCGTAAGTTGTATTGCTAACTGACTGGCAAAGAAGTTTACTCCTGATAATATACCAGATAGCCTGTGTTATTTGTTGCCAAGGACATGATATTTGCAGTCTTTGTAGAAATATTCCCTAGTTTCTTGGGCGTTTGCTTTAGTTATTGAATTGAAGTAAAAACGGACTTGGGAGTTAATGCACTTGTTATATTAAAATTTGATGTCAGCTTGTTTCATGGTCTTGTCAACTGATGGTTAAAGGGTGGTAAGACTGTGATGCATGCTGTGACATAAGTGTGGAGGAAATTCTTTTTCCTTGCTTGTTCTTTCTATCGGGAGATGAACTTGATAGGGGAATCTACTTTTACCGTGTTTTTTTTTTACTTTTTGAAGGTGTCTTCCCTTCCTAATTGTACTTCTAGTGAAAAACTCACTCCGTCAATGCAAGTGGGTACTTGAAATTGAAAAATGAATTCTGATCCATCTTTGGAGAGGTATGAGGACTCATGGATGTCAATCTAACTGGGCGACCTTGCTCAAGTTTGGTCTCAAGACTTCACTTTATTCAGATATAACCATTCATTATTGATCTATTTATTGGTGAAAAGATACTTGACTTTCCAGTTCAACATTATCCTTTTCTGAAACACTTGCTTTATTTCTATCTGCTTGTCTGATGAACTGATCTGACAATATCGAGTTATACTTAGGCACATGGATGATTGCGTGGATTCAACAGAAGGGAAAGTTGTTTGAAATGCTGTATTTAAGTTGCTCAGCATATTGGGACTGATGAGGCTTCCTTCAGACCTTTTGGAAATTTGTTGCTTTTTTTTTTTTGGTGGGGTGGGGGAGATAAGTAGAAAAGGGGGAAGGGGAAACTGCAGCCTTTGCATTGTCTTTTTCTCTGGAGTCTGATGAGAGCATTGATGAAATCATTTAATTTTGAATTGCTCCTCTACCTTTATTTATTTCTAGAAGTTTAGATTATGCCTTTTATTCTCACTATTCTCCAGATAAATCCCTGCAAGAAAGTGCTATTCCTTGCTTCTTATCAAAGCAAAGTTTAGGGGAGTGACAATTCATACAAACCGACAATGCCTTGCTAAACATCTGATGATACTGAGTGAACAATTTTAGACTTAAAAACAATAGCATGCAATGTAAATGACAATTTGTAATTGAAGAAACCTAATTTGTCTGTTTTATTTTTGGGTGGTGTAGGCTGTTGTATTTACAGATATTGATCTTCAGAGAGCCATGGAGTTCGATGATTATTGCCATACTCATCAACCTCCTATCTCTTTCATAAAAGCTGAAGTTAGAGGCCTTTTTGGCTCAGTGTTCTGTGATTTTGGACCAGAGTTCACAGTCTTTGATGTCGATGGAGAGGAACCACATACAGGCATAATTGCATCCATCAGCAATGACAATCCTGCTCTAGTGTCATGTGTAGATGATGAAAGGCTTGAATTTCAGGATGGTGACCTTGTTGTGTTCTCTGAAGTTCATGGAATGACTGAATTGAATGATGGAAAGCCAAGGAAGATCAAGAGTGCTAGGCCTTATTCTTTTATTCTTGAGGAAGATACCACAAATTTTGGAGCTTATGAGAAAGGTGGCATTGTAACCCAGGTGAAACTGCCTAAAGTACTGAAGTTTAAGCCCCTGAAAGAAGCTATAAAAGATCCTGGGGATTTTCTTTTGAGTGACTTCTCCAAGTTTGATCGTCCTCCTCTTCTGCATTTGGCATTTCAAGCTCTTGATAAGTTTGTGTTGGAGTGCGGGCGGTACCCTGTTTCTGGTTCGGAAGAGGATGCTCAGAAGCTTATTTCTGTTGCCAATTCTATAAATGAGAGCTTGGGAGATGGAAAATTGCAAGATATCAACCCAAAACTTCTGCAGCACTTTGCTTTTGGTTCTAGGGCAGTCTTAAATCCAATGGCTGCCATGTTTGGGGGAATTGTGGGTCAGGAGGTTGTAAAGGCATGCTCAGGGAAGTTCCATCCACTCTTTCAGGTAAAGCCTTCTCACTTGCCGAATGAATCTGTAAATTGAAATTTGTGCTATTGCTTCCTTTTCTGCTGTAGTGTTTTTGAATGATCACATGTATGATCTTCATTCGGTTAAGGGGATTAAGATTTTATGAGTTCATCTACCATCCATTGTCTGGTTTTAGGGGTTTGACATATTGCCTAAACGCAGTCCATTGTCTGGAAGTCCATATTTATGGACCTTTCAGAGTTTTACCAATTTGATGGGTGTGTATTTTCCCTTGCAACACACAGACAGTTTTACTGCATTTGGCTATTGTCAAGATGCGGAAATCTGACTACTCATTGCTGTGATTGCTCTATCAACCTTTACAGTTTTTCTACTTCGATTCGGTGGAGTCATTGCCTACAGAACCACTGGATCTTGATGATCTTAAACCTCGGAAGAGCCGTTATGATCCGCAGGTTTCTGTTTTTGGGTCCAAGCTGCAAAGGAAAATGGAAGATGCTAAACTATTTTTAGTAGGATCTGGTGCGTTGGGCTGTGAATTCCTAAAGAATATTGCCCTCATGGGCGTTTCATGTGGCAAGCATGGGAAGCTGACTGTCACTGATGATGATGTAATTGAGAAGAGCAATCTCAGTAGACAGTTCTTGTTTCGTGATTGGAATATTGGACAGGCCAAAGCTACTGTGGCTGCTTCAGCTGCGATATCAATAAATCCTTGCCTTAATGTTGAAGCTCTGCAGAATCGCGTTGGCCCAGAAACGGAGAATGTTTTTGATGACACTTTCTGGGAAAAGCTGAGTGTTGTGATCAATGCATTAGACAATGTGAATGCTAGGCTTTATGTCGATCAAAAGTGCTTATATTTTCAAAAACCACTTCTTGAGTCAGGAACACTTGGTGCCAAATGCAACACTCAAATGGTTATTCCTCATCTTACAGAAAATTACGGTGCCTCAAGAGACCCTCCAGAGAAACAAGCGCCAATGTGCACTCTGCACTCTTTTCCACATAATATTGACCATTGTCTGACCTGGGCTAGATCTGAGTTTGAGGGTTTGCTTGAGAAGACCCCAGCTGAAGTGAATGCTTATTTGTCTAACCCGGTGGAGTATACCAAGGCGATGATCAATGCTGGCGATGCACAGGCGAGGGACACTTTGGAACGTATACTTGAGTGCCTTGACAAGGAAAGATGCGTGACATTTGAGGATTGCATCTCCTGGGCTCGACTGAAGTACTTTTTTTTTTTCACATTCACCATGATCGTTTTTTATACCATATCTGGAAATCTTACGTTAGGTTGGTGACTGACCTGTTGCTTCTTCTGTACCAGGTTTGATGATTATTTCTCTAATCGTGTGAAGCAGCTGATATACACATTCCCTGAAAATGCTTTAACCAGCAGTGGAGCTCCTTTCTGGTCTGCACCTAAGCGTTTCCCTCGTCCACTCGAGTTCTCGGTCTCTGATCCTGGGCACCTTCATTTTGTTATGGCGGCATCAATACTGAGAGCAGAGACCTTTGGGATCCCGGTTCCTGACTGGGCTACAAATCCTAAGAAAATAGCCGAAGCTGTTGACAAAGTGATAGTTACAGGCTTTCAGCCGAAGGAAAATGCAAATATCGTGACGGATGAGAAGGCGACCAGTCTCTCTACGGCATCTATTGACGATGTGGCGGTTATTAATGACCTTGTTACGAGATTAGAACACCACCGCGCCAACCTTCCTCCAGGCTTTAGAATGAAACCCATACAGTTTGAGAAGGTGCATAGGAATCACTCTTTTCATACGCGTGCTGTATACTCCTATTCTTAAAATGGTTCTATAATTTCGATGATTACTTTCATATGTTAACTTTCATTTTTGTCAAAGCCCTTGACGGATATTGCACTTTCTATCATGTACAGGATGATGATACGAACTATCACATGGACCTGATAGTGGCATTAGCCAACATGAGGGCTAGGAACTACAGCATTCCAGAAGTGGACAAGCTTAAAGCCAAGTTTATTGCTGGACGAATCATCCCAGCCATTGCAACCTCCACTGCGATGGCCACTGGACTCGTCTGTCTGGAGCTGTATAAGGTTCTTGATGGAGGGCACAAGTTGGAGGACTATCGCAACACCTTTGCTAACTTGGCACTTCCGCTATTCTCAATGGCTGAGCCAGTCCCACCCAAAGCCGTGAAACACCGTGACATGACCTGGACTGTTTGGGATAGGTGGATCATTGAGAACAACCCGACTTTGAGGGAGCTTATGCAGTGGCTTCAAGATAAGGGCCTAAATGCCTATAGCATTTCTTGCGGAAGTTGCTTGCTATACAACAGTATGTTCCCTAGGCACCAGGAGCGAATGGACAGGAAAGTTGTGGATCTGGCTATAGAAGTAGCAAAGCTGGAGATCCCCCCATACCGTCGCCACTTGGATGTCGTAGTGGCCTGCGAGGACGACGAGGGCGATGACATTGATATTCCTCAAATATCGATTTACTTCCGTTAGGCTTTGTCCTATCCTCTCCATATCTTAGGGCGGTCCAATGGCGGCTTTGACTTGCTTTGAAATTTTTCTCGCTGAGCATACTAGGTGTACCCCAAAATATTTTAGGGTAAAACAGGGTAGGTCACATACATTCTATACTGATGAACCATTTGAGTACAGTGTTGATGTTTGCGTCATTTGCCAGCTCCGTTGCTTGCTGTTTTTCGGTCGTATTTTCCCCCCTTAACCAGGATGTCAACCGATCTCTGAGTGTGCACAATGCTGCTATGCTCAATGGCCAGCTTAAATCTGGTTTCGAAGGGCAGTATTTCAGAAGCTGCATGTCCCAATGTGCACTATTTGCTTGGCCCGATTTGTGAAATGCTGAAGAGCAATTAACATACGAGGCTGAAGACGACCGGTCAATGCTTAGAGGGGCAGGTGTCGATTTGATGGATTTTCTACGGGGAAACTACAGTGCTGTCATATTTATACATCCATGAAGCTTATGAAGTCGCTTCAAAGGCTTGTTCCGGGCAAGCATCTCTTAAAAGAGCGACCTCGTGCGGAGAAGTGATGAAATGGAATCCCTATAATGGAATGAATGCGATGCTCTCGGGTTGCATCATGAAATATGGACCCCGAGTCTCCTTCCAGGTTCCCACCAGGGAGAGAGCATGTGGCTTTTGAGGCTTCAAATCCTCCTCCACCGCTTTGGGCTCCCTCTCCTTCGGCACTGAGCATGTGGCCCTTTTCAGACTCCACTCGCTCTGTTATCTTCTTTCAGACTTTTGAAGGCTTTCTGCTTTACTTTTGCATGACTTAACACATGCCGGACTGTCAAAAGAAAGGGAAATGGAAAGGAAAAATAAAAACATCCCTCGACAGTAGTAATTAGCGGTCCCTACCCCCACTCGATTTCCACTGCGAGAGGGATGTTCTTCCGGTCCTAAGAACCTCGTGCTAAGCTGTACGTGTGGATGAAGCTGCGACGTAAGTAGGTCTCGTTACGGAGATGGAGGTAGGGCCAGTTACGTGGAAGCCGCCTTCCCTCCTCCCTAATAATGTACGGGATACTACTGGTTAATAACTAAAGATTTTGTGAAGATATAGATCCATGAATCATTTTAAGTTTTCGGAAATTGAATTGCTGCTCATTTTGGGTGTTGGGTGTCGCTGCATCAAATTTTTCAGGACCCTTGCATTTTACTCCTTAACCAAGTATTGTTATGTAATGACTATTTCGAGTAAGAATGGGAAGAAATCATTTCAAGATTAATCTTCGCCTTTGAAACTGCTGACTGCTGACTCTATTGCTAGATCAACACATCCCTGATTTTGGTAGCAGTCAGCAGTAACCGAGGCGATACACATCTTGCGGTATAATGACAGTAACCAAGACATTTAACCCGGTGATTAAAATTAAGAATAAGATGAAATGGGGGAGGGTGAAATTAACATTGGAATTTTGCAGGGAGTTGGGAGCACTGGTTCTATAATTAGGCGCAATTATTCCATCTATCGTATCAACCTCTCGTCTTGGAACACACCCCCACTATTCATTTTAATAACCTCGGTTTTTATAAAGAAGAAGAAAAGAAAAAGCAATTAACCCCATCCTTCCTCTCTCAACTACCTTAACAAACCCTCCGCCCCCTCTTCCTTTCTCTCCATCCAAAATCTGCACCATTCTCTCTCTCTCTCTCTCTATCTCTCTCTCTCTCTCTTCCACCATTCCTCCGCATGCCTTCGCTTGAAGCAACCAAAACTTGATCCATCCCTCTCCCCCCCCTTCACAAACAGCGAAGACACACCCGCATTCATCCCTCTCCCTCTCTACCATCGCCATTCTCATTCTGCCCCTTCCTCCCGCGTCCTCAGCTAAAAGCTCCGCCTCCGCAACCCTCTCCTCGAACTTCCTTTCTCCCTGGAAAGAGGAACAAAAGGTAGGGAAACATTCTGCCTCCGCCCTCAATGTGGCGGCCGTGGGCCAAATCGACGGTCAAAGCTCGCGGCCCCCCGTCCTCTCCGTCCTCCTCCTCCTCCTCCTCCGGCATTTTCTCATGCACCACCTTCAAGGACGTCCAAGCCCTCTGTGCCGAACCGTCCCCCCCTTCTCTTTCCCCTCGCCGTCGCCCCATCCTCTTCCGTCCCACCTTCGCCGCCACCTCTTCTCTCTTACGCTCCACCTCCGTTCCCCTCCCCGAACCGGAGCCGGAACCCGAACCCGATCCCGTCAAAGCGCAGCCCGCCCAGCCCAGTCCGCCCGTCCCGATCCCTGGAGCCGACAACAACCTCATTGTCGTCTACTTCACGAGCCTCCGCGTGGTGAGGTCGACCTTCGAGGACTGCAAGGCCGTCCGGTCGATCCTGCGCGGCTTCCGCGTGAGGATGGACGAGCGGGACCTGTCGATGGACTCCTGCTTCCTGGCGGAGCTCCAGGCTATCCTCGACGACTGCGGCCAGCGGGGGAAGCTGGCGCTCCCGCGGGTGTTCATCGGCGGCCGGTACGTCGGCGGCGCCAAGGAGATACTGCAGCTGCACGAGGTCGGGGAGCTGAAGAAGCTGGTGGAGGGCGTCCCGGCGGCGGAGCCCGGCGTCTGCGACGCCTGCGGCGGCTACCGGTTCGTCCTGTGCAGCGAGTGCGACGGCAGCCACAAGCTCTACACCGAGAAAAGCGGGTTCCGGAGCTGCCCGGGCTGCAACGAGAATGGCCTCGTCAAGTGCCCGTCTTGTACATCAGCTCCGCTCTAATTATCCACAGTTCATTCTACCGAAATCAAATCAATCACACCCATCACGCCAAATATCGACGTGACGACGATCACAAACACTTACGTGAAATGGAATGTGATTGCTTATCTTAATAATACAATCATGCCTTGCTCATTGTAAGTTCTTCCTTGTTTGAATCCTCTTTTAGATTTGATTTTCCTTTAGCTTTTCTAATTTTCTTTTTCCCCCACTTTTCTTTTCCCCTCCTAATGAATGGGGAAACAAGCATAGGGCCCGACAATAACTGGGAAGCATAAGCATAGTACCACCCATTACCTGATGGAAGGGGATGGTGGGATGAACAAAAGTCAAGCTGACTTTTTGACTATTTTGGTTTAGTGTCTGTTCCTTTTTTCTTATTGTTATGTATGGAAAAGTAGTGACAAAACTGTGACAGGGAGAGGTAGGACTACAACGTGCCATGTTCTTCGTACCACATGGCCTTGTAACATATGTAGTAGCGATTTGGCGTTGTAAGAGTTTCCAGTGCTGTGAATTTTTCTGTGGCGCGCTCATGATAAACGGACATCTTTAATCTTCTTCTTCTTCTTCTTGTTTGTTTTTTTTTTCCTAGTCAGTCGAATGTAGATGCACCTACGAATTCATCGACAGAAAATCCACGGTGCCCTGTAAACGAGGTGGTCTAACTGGGATAGCGTTGTTGCTGGAGTTAGATGAATTGGAAATTACTCCGGCTTTGCTGATTCGGATGACGGCTCTTTGACGAAGGAGACTTTGTTGCTTGATGTGTTAGATAGGTTTGTGAAAGAGAGAGTAAGTATAACAAATCAGACTAGATGGGTTGGGTGGGATCAGCATCAAATGGCTGGGATCTATGTGAACATGTCACCTAAAAGTGTAGGGAACAATCACTCGCAGTCTTTGATCTAATCTTCTTTTTCTTCTGATCGTGAGTAGAAAACAACGGAGTGGCAAAAGCACGTCAACGTTAAATGGAAGAAGATAGATACATTGATGGGGAGAGCTCAACCGACCATAAATGTGTCGTCTCACCAATGATTATGGCGTCGATAGGTTTCCTAAATGGAAAGGGCCTATGCAGCCGAACTTTGCATTTGACCTACCTTGCATTCACTACCTTCATCGCGACTTCATCAAGAACGCCTTGACGAAATGCCAAACTGGCTACTTCGAATCAAACCACGGGACCAATGTATTTCTATGCTTTGTTATCTCAAAGAAGACCATACTTCATCAGACAATTGCCATAACACATTGCCGTGTCAACTACAACATCCTTCCAAGTCGCTCGACACGGCATTCCCCGCCCTATCCTTTGATTTTGCCACCGGTACGACACGGCCACACTCTTGTTGCCCATAGAACGTCGCTGTCACTGTGCATTAACCGTGTCCTTCCCTCCCCATATTCATCTGAATTATTGGGGCTTCATCGAAAACGATCGAGCCATTTGACCTTGGCTTAATCATCATTGATGATCCTAGATGAAGCCAAAGAGACGTTGGAAGTCGGTTCAGCTATTTGCACTTGGTTTTGTCATCATCGACAAAAGCAGATGGAGGTAGAAAGATCTGGCAGCCCCGCGCGCGCGCGCGCAAGAGAGAGAGAGAGAGAGAGAGAGAGAGAGAGAGAGAGCCCTGAGCCTACTGAGAGAAGCACGAATACATAACCTCCGAGGGAACATTTTAACAGAGTACGCGAGAAACATGTTCTCCAGAAGTCAATTCGTGCAAATTTATTTGGTAGGCGTCAGAGTCTTTTGACAAGGGTCTTCCGGCTCGCTCTGATCTTTGTGTTGCAACTAATGATCCTCGCCGCGGTAACGAACATGGCATACGCTCTTCCCATCTGGGTTAACCCTCCTCACGGTTACAACCAATGCCTCCAACCAGTAGCAAACAAACTAATGTTTGCATGAAGGCATGTGTGATTCCACGTTGGGCACTCAATGAGCCCCAAGCACAAGTTGGCCCAGCCTAAAAAAGCCGTGTATGTATCACACGACGGTGATAGACAGGTCGAGAATGCGAGGGCATGGCATCTTAAGCTCTCCTCCCATAAATGTAGAGTCTACCCTTCTTGCCACTTACTATGGAAGCATCGGAAACCATTAAGTATCAGCAAGGTTAGACCAAAGCCATGCAGTACAGCATCCTGTAATAATGAAATCTTGCTCAACATTCCGACATGATCGTTCTGGGTTCATCTGATATGCTGGTCCCTCATATATATATATATATATCTTAATGAATGCGTAAGTTCAGCCACTCCAACAGAATCGAGTGAAATGATTTTTTCATGGAAAGTCACAGAATTTTGAGACTATAGTTATGTTTATATACAAGGAATGGAAGAGGCAAGCCTCTTAAAGAAAGAACAAGTATCGAAATGGGATTCACTATTTAGAATGAGAAAATTAATCTTATGAATAATCAAAATCACAGTCATGTTCCATTTCTCATCGGGTCGATTCTTGATCTGTGCCAGTGGGACCATCATCTGCAGGTGTTGACATTTGCACAGCACTCTATCCTGCAGGTCTTCAGATTTGCCATTCCTTTTCTTTCTGCTCATTGTCTGACTATACCTTTTCAAGGACATGGCATTTTTGCAGCTTCAAGCCGAGTGAATCTCGATTCCAGCGTCTCTATCCATTTTCTTGTCCCTGAGGGACCTTCGGCACAAAATTCAACAACTGAAGTCTACTTACCGACAGCTCTCGCAACAAATCAGTCATTTCTTATGTTCAGTTACTCTGCCTTGTGCTCGATGATAGAGGTCAAGCGTCTCCAGATGGTTTGGATCCAGGCAGAGAGCTGCCTCACAGTCCTGGAAAGCAGAGCCGAGATCTCCTATTGACTCAAAAAATGCTGCTCGGAGATGAAGCATTTGCAAGTCGGGCTTGAATGCTATGGCTCTAGTAAGCTCTTCAACAGCTTCCACTTCTTTCTGGTCATCCATTAGTACTGGTAAAACAGACATTATGAGAACAGGCAAAAGTTCAGAGCATTATTGAAAGTATGGGAAAGTAAGCAGATGTCAGAAATGAATTTAGTGCGGGATAACAACATAAATATGCCATAGAATGTTTATTTACATGTATCAATTGCATAGCAATCCGTCTCTCTTTCTCTCATTTTTTTCAACAAGCACACTGATTGGAATATAAGCGTAGCAACGTCTCTCTCTCTCTCTCAACCCCCCCCCCCCCAAAAAAAAAAAAGAAAAAAAAAGGCTACCTTTTCCCTTGCTTCTATTTGCTGAATTCTTCATTGGGGCATATCTCATAAAAGACGGATCTTCTTAAACTAAATCAACGATGAAGTGGCCAAGAACTCCACTCATCAGTAACATTTGGCAACAAATTACACATAATGAATATCTTCAAGTAAAGATCCATAGTGAGTACTGGCAGTGGACTAAATACGAAAATAAGACTCATGCTCTAATCAGTTCATTATAAGAGCCTAGTCAGTATGATGGCAGACATTTAAGTACATTAAAACAAATTACTCAAGTAGGTGAGACCTAATCTATCATACAGAAAGTAGACTATGCCTTTCCATTAGAGTAAACAACACATTTAAAGTAAAACAGTCAAGGCGATGGAAGATACCTGCCGCCCTGTATCTGTATGGATAGGTCCTCAGAGGATCCAACCGGGTAGCCATATTCAGATCATGTTGCGCCATGTCGCGGTCACTATATTCTGACCGTTTCTCATATGCTGATGCCTTATAGTGTGCCTTGTCTATAAGCTGGGTCATTTCATCATAAGCAGCTTTCCTTTGACTTTTCAGATGATATAAACGCGCCAACCCTTGATGAGCTCTTGTATGCTTAATTTCAAGAGCATTCCTGTAGCAGGTGGCAGCCAATTCAAGCTTGCCACAATCCACATAAATACTTGCTAAATTGTTCAATGCCTGCAATGCATTCCAGCCAAACAATCAAAAATGTTGTTGAAGCAACATAGATAAGGGCGAGAATGTAGTACTCATAACACTCACTTGTCCTTTCCTCAGACCATCTGAAGGACATTTAAGAGCTTCCTCCAGAAGTCGGATAACATAAGAAGAAGCTTCTGAATCCAAGCTCGTATCTGCCAGGACATAAGCTTTAAGGAAGAAAGCTTCAAATGATCTTTGAATAGCAATGGACTTCTCAGCCCTCAAGAGAGCTTCTTCACGATTGCCTGTGTCATATAATATCCATCCTTCATATACCAATCTTTCATGCTCAGAGCTAGAATTATTCCGAGCCAATCTCAAGCTTCTCATTGCAGCCTTTTGACTGTTCAACCTGTAATAATTACAAAAACAGTGAATGCTACATCCCTCCAACTTCTATATGAGCATTAAACAACAGCATGAAGTATGATGGTGCCCGCCAAATGTTTCTTTTGCTGTAACTCTATATGTCATGGACACTAGTGCTAAAAGAGGACAATTGTACTTAAAATGACAAAAATGAAAGATGGAAAACATGCAACAGCCGGGTTTCAACTTATTAAATTGCATAGATAGTCACTGTAGACAGGAATATCATTTTCCTAATGGGAAGTATGAAGCTCAACAGAAATCATCGCCCAAATTCAAAGGCTAGGCCTTCTCAATCAAAGTGCATTAAAACTCATGATAATAATATATGGTGTAGCTTTAAAGGAAGTGAAAAAGAAGAGATATGTACCGCAAGAGGAGAAGAGATTGCCGAAACCAGAGGAGACTCCTTTTAGGTTCAAGATCTAGCATCTGATGTATGACAGCCAGAGAGCCTATATCATCGACAGAAGACCACCGGTCATAAAGTTGCATCCAGCATTCAGCCTCGCTTGTTTGCTGAACCTGATGGCTGAGTAAATCTACCAATTGGCCTCCACTGACCTTTGCATTGAACATCTTGAATTTAGGCTCCAGAGTTAGAAGAGCCCTAACATCTCTCATCGCACTTCCATAATCTTCAAGGGCAATGTAGAACCAAGCACGTAACTCAAGGCAGTCAGGTAAGAACCTAAACCCGATAATTTTGTCAATCTCTAACACGGCTGCTTTAATTTGCTTTTCCTCCACCTTTACTAGAGCTCTGTACTTATATGGAAACGAGAGTGTAGGGTCCAGTCCTGTTGCACTTATCACATCCAACAATTTCTCCCTCCCCATACCATATAGAGATCGTTCCTGATACATCCAACCAACCATTGTGTTTTCGGAGATGAGAGAGTTGATCATCTTATAAGCTGAATATTGTTGGCCTTGCTTATACTTTGCTCTCGCAATCCCAGCTACTGAATAAACATGACCATACTCATACGCTGCCTCAAAATAATGTTCCGCAACACTATAAATTTTTCTCTCGAGCATCACACAACCCAGTTGGTGCAGTGAAAGTGCCTTCTGCCACCTTTCAGTGGAACACTCTTTTAGCCTCTCCAATAGCATCACCGTGATTCTAGATACCATACTCTCCTCCATAGCCACTTGGCTCAAGAAATAGTACAGCAAGAATGAAGCATGTCCTGCTTGGGACAGTCTCTCTCTACTCTCGGAGCTACATAAAATCTTCATCACACCTGGGTTACGTAGTGACCTCGGGAGCTCACTAAGCAACACCTGCAAACAAGATGCTACTAGGAGGTAGGAGGTCTCCTCTAAACCATACTCAATGAGAATCAAGGCATCATCGAGGTTGCCAACAATTGAAGCTAAATAAGCATCACATGCCAATTTCATCTCCTCGCAACAGAATTTATTTGAGAACGAGAGTAGCTCCAAAACAATCTCAGGACCAAACGTGTCCAACCTTTTAGTCCTGCTATATATTTCGACAGCCCGCATTCCCTCAGCAGAGATCCCGTTGAGAGAGAAATTAATCTTTGCCTCTTTAGATTCTGCAAAGTTACCATATAACATGACCGTGAATGGAGGGGATAAAGCGGCAAATTTACTCCTAACACAGTGGACCTCCTCACGACCAATACAAAATAGAACATCTTCCTCGTCTTCCTCTACGCTAAAGGTCTCATCCCCGTTAAGCGCACGCACATTGTTCAGTGCATTCATTTTTTCGTAATACCGACAAAAGCAGACTGAGTTAGAACCACAACCACAAATCAAATTGGACTCTGGACTTTCAGACACCCTATGCCCATCGTTCATCGGATGAAAACCTACCAGCTCGTCCTCTCTCCTCTCGAACCGCAACCATGCATCAAGCACAACCTTGGCGTGCACATCGGCCGCGCCTAGCCGCGCCGCCCTCAGGCATCTCCGGAGTAACTTCGTGTCGCCAAGGCCCCGCAGCATCGAGTACTGCTCGACGCACAGCAACGTTCTATCTGATGGAGAGCATTTCTCGAGCCGGCGATACACATCGGCCAAGGCCTCCACGAAATTAATCGGCTTAAGGCAGGGCTCGATCGGGGGCTCGATGAGGTCAACCGTGGGGAGTCCATAAGCGAGAAGAAGAGATTGAGCCAACGAAGCAGACTGAGCCGGCTTCGGCTTCGACCCAATGAACTTGAGGAAGTGCCCGTTCAGCTTGCTTCCTCCTCCGGCGGCGGCGTCGCCGGAGGTGCTGGGGAAAGCGGGTTCGGGAGGGTTTATGGCGTGGACTTGAGTGCTCTTGAACCGATCGACGAGCTTAGCGAAACGCATTTGCACCGGCGGGGAACGGTCTCGACCCGGGAGACCCAGATTCGAGCGACGCCGAGCCCAATAAAGTCTCAGCAGAAGCTCCGGATCAGCAGGGGGAGCGAGCTCGAAGAGCTCATTCGCCCGAGAGCTGCAGAGGGGACGGCGGCGACTGCGGCGGCGGCGGCGGCGGAACCACCGGTCGCGAGGCAGCGAAGAGAAGAGGGCGCCACGCGGTGGATCAGAGGGCGAAGTCTGCAAGAAATTAATCGCAGCACTTCGCTCCCTCCCTCTCTCCCTCTCTCTCTCTTTCTCTCTCTCTCTCTCTCTCTCTCTCTATCACACTTCCTCGGGCCCCGCTGCTGTCTGAAAGTGGCGAGCGAATGGGAGTGGAGATAATAGAGAGAGAGAAGACGGTGAAACTGATGATTAGTTCGCTAACTCCTCCGGTTCGGTTCGATGGATTCGGTCGGATCGAACCGCGCCCACTCAGACACTGCCATCTCAGCCCATTCATGCAAGATGTGGGCCCCCCCGGTCTCCTCCGATTATTTTGAGTTTTAGTCAACAACTGCTCGTGTTTATACATATATTACACAATTTTCTTCTTCTTCTTTTGTTGGCAGACTTTATAAAATATCTTGGCATCGCAAATTAATTAATGGTTAGTTGGCTATAATCTCATCCCCTTGAATTTTTCCCATACTTTCTAGTGGTCTTGGATATGATTTGATTTGGTGTTTGAGAAATACTCATGCATCGATTCTCAAGTTGCTCAATGTCAAGTTTTTTTTTTTTGGGAGTGATGGTGGAGCTAACTTTGCCAAACTTATGAAGCTTTCGAAGTATCTCACTTTCTTTCACCCATAAATGTTTTTATAGATCTCACAAAATTACATAAGATGGGAAAGGATAGGGTAACAAGTGCACCGGATGAAAATGCTAAAAGTTGGGAAGGATTGAAATTTGAATAAGTTATAAGGAAAGGCAAATTGATTGATTTTTATCCAAAAGGCCCTCTCAAGAAGGCTCGATTGGTTACTAGCAAAGGTTTTGTTCATGTTTTTGATACGCAGGGAATTTGGTTATCTATATCGATTTAGGCATTGATACCATTTAACGGAAAAACACTTCTTAAATCTCTTCCTTATACTGATAATATAAATTAGCAAAAGAAATTGTAGATAAAAGATTAGCTCTGTTTAGACTTATTTTCTGTGGTTATACTTATTCATTATTAAGCTCTAATGCTCTCCAAAACTGTTTGCTTTTTGGATGGTCAATCTATTCTATTTTTTCCCTAATCAACGAAATAAACATATTATAATAATCGGAGCAACTATTGTAATTATGAGTTAATGACCTAACAAAAGCGAGCACAACAAAACTCGTGACATCGAGACATTTCTCTTCAGTTTATATGCATCAGTTTTTGTTGTTTTCAAAAGACATGCGTCTTCAATTTAATTATCTGCATAAATTTCCTTTGTCTTTGAAAGACGTGTCTACTCAACTCATATGTTACAGTAAAAATCTTTTAAAGGTATGCCTTTCGGCGCCTATTCTTTAAAGCTTTACAAATTCAAATAAAACCACTTTTCATGTGAGAGAATCACCCACGATGTTTCTGTGCTTAGAAAACCACTTCAATCTGTGTGTCTTTGAAGTCAGAAGAAGAATTAATCTCTTCTCTCCAATCTACCTCTTTGGTTAAATCTCTAATTATGTGGAGTCACGTTTGCAATAATGCTAATACAAACAGTTTAACACAAACATGCTCGATGTGTTGTATTTTGGGAGATGCGGTTTGTAAATCTACAAAAGCACCGTTCGATAAGAAACTGATGGCCTTAAAATAGGTCTCAAAATCCGTACCTCACCTCCCGTTTAATTCAGTAATAATTTCTTGACAATCTGTCAATTTACAATTGATTTGTAATGCGGTCATCTTTACTAGTTCAGAGAACTCATTCAAAACGTATTTATTCTCCGTCTTCATTCTTCTTAATTCACTATCATCTTCTCGAAGAATTTTACTGGCAACAACAAGCAGTACCATATTCGAGACAGCAACTGCTTTTTCACCAAACTGGACTTCTTGTTCAAAACAATCACGATTTCGTGTGCAAAAGCCACAGATCAGACGAATGGAAGCGCCGTGCCCTCAACAAATCTTCGTAAAACCTCGCGAAAAGCGACGTTGGCAAAAAAACAAAGACGTCGCCCGCGCGCAACCGATCCGACACGTCGTTTCGAACATTCCGTCGCTGCATCCATCCGTCCGTCCACTCGAGGCTGTCTGGGCGGCGATCTGGACTCTCACTGAGCCAAGTCACCACCGGTCGGCGGCCGTGGATTCGCTCCACTGGACGACAGCCAGTCCAGTCCAGTCCGGTCCGGACGCTTTGATCATCATGGGAACGAATAATCCTGCGGTTTAGGTGTCCTAATCGTTTGCGCGGACCCACCGACCGGTTTGGCGGAAGACAATGGGACAGCTCAAAGATTTATTACTGAATTCACAAGTTGGCGTTGTTGGCGATGCAGCGTATGTTAAGTCTGGCACACACGATAAGCTTCTTCTTTTTTTCTTTTCGCTCCCTTCACCGGCTCCAAAGCAGAAGCACATGATAGGACGTGGCACAATAATTATTCAGATAAAAAAACCCCCAAAAGATAAAATAAAAATTTATTCATAATGGAGACTTACACCCAATGTGGGCAACTCGACAATATTTATTTAGATTAATATTACAAAAAAAAAAAACCTCAAATTATTCCCAATATGACATAATTATCCTTAAGCTTTGTCAATTGCGATGCAAATGCTCACAACTTTTTTCTTATTGGCGTCGCAAGAGAACTTGAATATATGTAAAAAAAGTATGGAGTATTCTTGTCACGATCGGCAAACTTGTGGTTTTTAATAATTCAACAAAAAAATTTGGAGCATTTGGCATAATTTTTTTTGGGGGGGGGGTGGTTTGTGGTATTTGCCCTAATTATTTTCCTCTCAAATTATTGACAAGTCTTATACACACATACATATCTATATACATATATAAGTGGACCGTCGCCTCATTGATTGGATAGTTAAATGGGTCAATTTAATTTTGGCCAAAGGGGTATAATCGTGTGCGTACCCCGGCACAACTTGCAAAGGCAGGCTAGGGACAAAGGCCTGCAATCACGTGTCCATAGGGGGCCAACATGAGAATTCAATTGAGGACACCTTGTTAGGTACAATTGATTTCAGCAATCAAATTTAAGAATATGCCTACACAAGTTAGGGGACACTGTCCAATCAGCATGTTAGTGAAGTCAGGATGGGAATACGGGAATATTATCGAGGACAAAGTTGGGAATAAAGAATCCATGATGCCCATGAAGTAGTATGTCGAAAATACTTAAAAGCCAATAACCGGTGGAAGTTGAATCGGGCTAAAAGCACTTTGGAAATGCTCGATTTTCGCTCAAGAGTTATGAGATTATGTTACCAAACACCTCAACTTTCATAAATGAGTCTTTTGAAGGCCGAAGGCCTCGTGGAAAATGCTTACCCAAATGCACCCCAAAGAGGATTAACGACAAGGAGTATTTATTTTGCAGATGTCGAGGGTGTTTCCATTGGGCTCTCCTTAGGACAACTGATCAAAGGGAAGTGGGCCTGAATTGCAGGTATTCAAGTTGGATTCCTCTTCCACTTTCAGGCCCATAGAATTTGGGCCGAGAGCTCATCAAACTCTCCCTATTCTTTCTTTTTACACTCAACAAATCAAAATCTATATTCCATATGATCATAGAACTTTTACATTTTCAACATCACCGCTATAGAAAGATTGAGACTAAGGATGTAATATGAATTAGTATACTTGGAATAATAAATTCTAATCAAAGCAGTAAAAGTGATTAAAGTATAAACAATAGGACATCATTCTACTAGGGCCAAGGGATAATTGAATGGTTACATCATCGTGTTGGACGATCACCCACGATAGTATTTCCCCATGTGGTGCTGTCAAATCTTGTAAATGTGTATGCTTCAAGCTAATTCGACTATGTTCACGAAAATAAATTCTCGCTCGAGATGACCACGTTTTGTCAAGTATTTCTAGGTTATTTGTCAAGTAATTTCGATGGGCAGAAACTTTTGTCAATATGAATTATCAATACTCTTAAAGTTAAACATCTCTGTCAAGCATGTCTAATAAATTAGAAGACAACTCGTCAACGATTTACGACTCAACAAACCCTAATAATTATAAAAAAAAAGGTGGGGCTACGGCCACCGGCAAGGTGGTGGCGATGGCGTGAAGAGGACAAACATGCTCATTCTGGAATAATGTTTTCTTGATCCGCATTAATAGCGTTCACGTCTTCTCATGAAATAATTGATTATTGGGGTTTTGGGGGGGCAGATAATATACCAAGAAAAGGTCGATACAAATCCGTATAATCAATCAATTCTTACTGACGTGTAGTAGGAAAACATGGAAATCGATTGCTGTGGAGTTGACCTTACATTGGAAATCCTGCAAAGCTTTTTCCAAGTCTCCACGAGAATCAAACAAAAACATCAGAAAGGTTATTTTAATGCTCACATGCAAAGACTGGGCAAAACCCTAAGAAGTAACTCCCCAGTTGATCTCGAATCTCGTCTCTGCACAAATCACTAATCAATTTGTCTTAATCAAATCCACTGTTCCCACCATATTCTAGCCCGACATATGTGTGATTATTAATTCGTAAGTTTTGTCTTTTTATTGACATATTTTTGATGTTGCCCTAGTCCTTTTCAATAGGGCCACACTCGTTTTCTCTAGGGAGGAACAGCAACCACTTGTCCTTAAGCATGGAAAATCAAGGAATATAATAGCCCTTTTAATATTGAACATCAGATTAATCAAGTTATTAATCAGTATGAGTCCCGATGAGCTGCAACGCATGGCACCAAATTAACAGTTTTCTTGAGGAAAGTCAGAAGAAATTCCATAACAATTCGTAGTCAGCCTCCTTTAGGGTTTCTCTCTTTATCAGTGACTTCATATTTGGGTTGAATCTGGCTCTACATTCCATGATCTTATGCAGTGACATCGGAGGCAACATTTGTATGAGAAAAATGCTAAAAAGTGTTTCGAAATACTCATTAACATTTACCATAAGTAAGAGAATCTAGAAGAAAATTTTGATCAGGGCAAAATCTAACAAATGAGAGAATCTCATCAGGGACATTTAAGTATAATAAAAAAAAATTTGGCTCTTTGTAATCAAATTTCAAAGAGAAGTGATGTGATCTTAAGAGCTGAGTTACGAGGCATTCGCTGAACACAGTGTAAATGCCACAACTCTTCTTTTCCCCACTGAAACTACTTCGGAAAAACCGTTCCAAACATTTAGAATTACTCATGTTCATACGTCTGGAAAGTAGAGAAAATTATTAAATCAAGAATAGCTATCCCATACACATAATAGTGGTTGGGTGAAGAACACTTATCTTTGATCTGGCTATTCTGCGGATTTTTTTAATACAATTTTCCTTTATTTTGAATTTTGTAGTAGGTAAAATAGTGGAGGCCATGGATGCGTACATGTACGTATTTTTTCCTTTTTTCCCTTTTGCTTGGTCACATATAAGTCACTTCTTCTTCTTCTTCTTCTCTTCTCTCTCTGTTTGTCAAATAAGCAGTTTATAGGTTAGATCTTAACCATACTTACTAAAAAAAACAGTTTTAGGTAGACATCGAATAGAATCTTCAATGATTAGATTGTGTCAATCGTTCACTTCTTGGAATATTGGCAATACATAAATGTACCTGTCACATCTATTCACAGGATATGGCATTTTTTTTTCCTTTCCATATATGGAGATCACAAGTTGGAGAACATGGACTAAAAGTATTGATTTTCTCATTCGAAATTACAGTGTTAAAAAATTAAAAATACCAATTTACTTTCCTAATGAAAAGAAACTGCTAACTATCATATGATAAGCTTAAGCTTCTTTTGTTTTGTGGAAAATTAGGATTTGAGATTCTTTTTTTGCTAAAAAAATACCTACTTGTATGGCTTACAAAATTGAATAAATAAAAAGATAATTTCATCATTCATAAAAATCTAGACATAAATTGTCATTGATAATGAAACCATTTTCAATTGACTAATTATTTCAAGCGATAAAAGAAATCATTTAGGATAATAATTTTTCAGAATTTTTATTTTTGTTGCAAACAAACTGAGCCGTAATGTGCAATGGGTTTACTTCATGCTTGACTATGATTAGTTAGCAATATCGATAAGTTCGTAGATATATGTTATAGTATGTAAGCCAACAATGTTTCTCTCTATTGAGAGCGAATACATGAAATAAATACATTTACAAAAGTGCAATATGTGATTTTCAGGAATAATGATATTTCGATGTCTCCAAACGTTCCAATTATATTTTGTGTCATCTTGAATTCTTCCTATTTTTCTTTTGGTGAATACCAACATATACTTTTGGGTTTTGCCGAAGACTAAAACGAGTTGGAAAATCCACCTTCTCGTTTTTCAGATTTTGAAGTTTTCTGAGTTGATTAATGCTATATTGCACCTTTTTTTTTCATGTACTTATCTTTTTCTTTTTCAATTGTCAGGGAATTACTCAAAATCTTTATCCCCTCCACCTGATCATGACCATGTTTTGCTAAAAGTCCAATTTGGATAGTGCAATTGGAACACGACCATCAGGATCTACCTTTCTCGTTTCTCCACAAAGTACAATTTGAGTAATGAGGCTGTGCCACTTGTACAAGATAATATTTCCTTTTTTATATGCGCTTAGATAAAAAGGTTATTGCCCATTTCTCATTAAGTGGATTTTTTCCTTGCAAGCTCAACTATTATGTATTTCTTTATATGGCCAATGAATTTTTTGTAAACCAATCTACTATTAGCTAAGTTACCATGAAATTTAACGTATTAAATACTTCGCGAGTCAATTTTATCCTAATGAATAAAACTTTAAAAACAAAACCCGTATTGACATGTAAAAATCGATCGATCTCGTTCAAGAGTTAGATTTTAGTATTTGCTATTTAAGTTAGGTGGATTGCGTGAGGCTGAGGTGGAGTGACATCTCTTTATGCTTTCTGTTCTCTCTCTCTCATATATAATTAATGTGTTGTCCATGGCTCCTTGCCGAGCATCCCGGCATGGGTCTGATTCGACATAATTGACCATCTCAATGTTTCCGGTCTATTTAAGGTCAGAGTCGCTGGGCAAAATTTATCGACGTGTAATAATTACTCGTTTTGCATGCTTTATGGATCTAGCATATGAGAAATTATGGTCCGCCGGTGGTGGAAAGAAATAGTTTCAACATGTCCAATCTACTGTGACAAGACCCTTATTACCGACAAGAAAAGGGGCATTTATTTGATCTACCGAGGATCATAATCTCATACGATAATGTGTCATTATTCCTGTACACAAACCATTGTAACACTTGAAGTATTAAAGATTTCATGATCAATGGGTGTGATTTGCGCTCTTCTTAATTGGATAATTATTGAGGGTTAAGAGTTTGGATCGTAATGATCCTTGAAAACATCCCAAAAGAAAGGGTGAGTCTTGCATGGACTTGCGCATTTATAGATCCAAACAAATCGTGTCTTTTAATTATACAGAATCTATTTACGAATCACGTATAATGAATTAGCATGATGAACTATCAATGTGAATTCAAGTCTTGGCATGTACTTTCCCTATCTTTCTATCATTGGCGATGGAGGCTTGTGAAGTAAACACATACTTTTGGTATAAATATCTTCAATTTACCTTGCGAAGGAAAAACATACTCTTGGGACAAATATCCTCAGTTTACCCGAGCTTTGTACGTGACTATCGGGATATTAACCGTATGACCCGGATCCATATGTATGACGTTGTCGATATCAATGCACTCTCCCCGTTTTCTGGATTTTTAATTTCCCAAGTTGTCAGTTCCAATATGAAAAAGGTTTTTATGGATCTCGATGGCTACCCCCTCTTGTGTGGTCATCCAGACTAGGCCATGCAAATCCAATGCAGCATTCGGGGCAAACCAAAAACAAAACTCAGAATATTGGGAGCTCGCCTTCGTCATACTATAATTTCTTTCCAAATATTAGCTTAGATTCTCAAAAGGGCCAGTAACTTCTGAGCATGTCGACAATGGTCCACTTTGGATTACCCCCTTATGTATGTGTGAAAGAGGAAAGGCCGTCCTTGTTCATTTGTCTTTTGTAACTTCAAAGGTTCTCTCAGACATATGGACGTCCTTCCAATGGTGGTGGATACGATGAAGATGACTTAATGAAGGTGGATCAAAAGAGATGATCTGCACAGGAACCTTAGTTTTCGTGAAACTAGCATCACTAATCGCGCACCGGGACAAACCGGGAAGCATCGAATCTGATGACATGTCAGAGCCAAAGGTGATATGATTTTAGCGTTTGGGGTTCGTGGAAGGAATCGGAGAAGGGCCAAAAAACAAATGCGATCTTTTTTGGCATTACGAGCGGTTTCAACGGGGATGGTGAAGAAGGGAGAGGAGCACGAGAGTAACATCCGTGAACACCGACAGCAAGAATCGTCAAGCAGTCTTCCCAACGTCTTACACAATGGGTTAATCGAGTGGTGATTTGAAAGAACGAATTATTAATTTATACATTAGTCCTGACGCAGCTAAAACTGTTTTTTTTTTCTGCTACCAATCAAATAAAAATGATCCCTATGTTTAGGCTATCTATTTGAGTTTTGATTCGCATCTTACTTATTCTAATATGATTTTTCTTCCCAATAAGAAAAAAAGGTCTAACATTGCCGAATGAATTATTTCTTTTTTTGTCCAAGAAAATCAAAATGTATTACATGAAGCAATGAATCTACTTCATCGGTCCGAGATCCATATATCCTAGGTTTGGACCCAAGATCTTGTCCCTCCCTCCCTTCGCCATTAAAAAACTCGGACAGCCCTTCTCGACATAAGGTTGGCATATATAACCATTGCGAAAGGTCGAATTAAAGGTACCTAAAAAGATTAGTGAACGATGTAGGGGAACTTGTTGCCTACGGAAGTACCTCTATTTGATTCAAGTGGCTATACGGAAAAATTCACATTGAAATGGGTTTTGAACCGGGAAGGCGAATGTATGTGTTGAGAGATGATGAGCCTATGCTCATCATTTTAACCCTCTCAATCCCTAGTCAAATGAAGGAAAATGAGATGTATTCGCTATACACACATACTTTCTTCCTAATATCTTGGAAAGAGCATATGCCGTATTTTTAATGAAATTGGATGAGCTCAAGTCAAACTCGGCGTGCCACAATAAGTCAATTGACTGCTAACTCCAATTTTTGTACGAACCGGAGTTATATGGACCGGTTCCATTAGTTTCTATTGTGCTTTGCGTTAGTGTAAGAAGCTTCCAGTAGTGTTTTCTCAAGCTGACCGATTAGGAGATCTTATTTAACTTCACCACCATTGACTTGGGTCGATAGAGATTGAGACCTCGAGCACTCAGATTTTTGAATCAATTTCGGAGCAGTTTTGTGATCTCTCTTGAGAATTTGCGAATCATGACTAGAAACAAGAAGATCAAAGTATGATGTCTAAAGTTCTCGGAAGATTCCGAGTCCGGGCAGAGAAACTTTAGAGAAATATATGGGGAGATAGAGAGACGTAAGGAGGAAACGATCATATAATATATTCTCCATAAAGAAAATAAAATTGAGCTGAAGGAAAAAAAAATTAAAGGTGTGATGTGATATTCACGCGCAAGGCAGTGTTTCTGAGAGAATATACGTGGGAATTCAAGATTGAATAATCCCATTTATCCACTCCACCAGCCATACCATGCATGTTTCTCTGACCTTTCCACCACTCCCTATGACGACCGGTCTAGTCCAGATACACACTTTATTACAGAAGAATCATCATGTAATGAGGACATGCTCGTATGCTTTATTTAAATGCTAAGTGAAGGTTGAAAATCATATATGGTATGTTGTTAAGATCTACGACCGAATACGTACAATTAGGACTCAGTCTGCTCGTTGAAATACTATGGCCAAGACCACGTTGAGACCTGGCTAGGGTTTGTCGTGTTCCTTCCCAAATGGAACCTCGCTCTCTCTTTCATGCCAATGGAAAAAGATTTCTCAGACCAAATCCTGACAAATTTAACACATGAATAATACACATCTCCTCCTCCTTCCTCCAGGGGTTGAAGCTTACCCAGAAACAGCCCCTTAAAGCTCGATTCTCGTCATCTTTGGGCTGGTTCGTCTCTCTGATCTCGAAAAACCACCATGAATGAAGATCGAAATCATGGTGGTTTGAACAAAACGGCAGCGATTCCGTTGGAGATCATAAGCGAGGATGAGGAGGAAGGGGACTGCGAGAGCAAGACCAGGAACAGCACGAGCTCGAGCAACAGCGTTGTTGAGGAGTTCAGTGAGAACAACAATAATAATAAGAACAAGAACGCAGTCAGCTCTGGTACTAGCACTGGCTTGAGGCCGTACATGAGATCTCAAGTGCCGAGGTTGCGTTGGACTCCTGAGCTTCACCTTCGCTTTGTTCAAGCAGTGGAGCGACTCGGGGGTCAAGAACGTAATTTTCTTTTTGTTGATTCTTGTTTCTCTTTGTATGTGTTGTGGTTTTTTCTTGATAAGCTATGTTGATTGAATAGAATTTTTCCTTTTTTGGGACTATTCTTCCTATCTAGGAGCCACGCCGAAATTGGTCTTGCAGCAGATGAACATCAAGGGGCTCAGTATTGCTCATGTCAAGAGCCATTTGCAGGTGATAAAAGATCTCATAACCCATTTTGTGTATATAAGAACCATCTTTTCCTTACAAAAATATTTACTTTAGTTGAGTCGAACTTTATTTCCTTTTCTTTTGTTGCGCACAGATGTACCGGAGCAAGAAGATTAATGATCGAGGAGAAGGTAAAAAACCCACGTAGATTTAAGAGTACATATAGATTTCCTGTTTCTGTGTCATTTTCTTTTTCTTTCTAACAATTTATTAAACCTACTTTTTGCAGTTATAAACACACGACAAGATTTTATGGGGAGTGCAGATCAGCTTCCTCATGCCTTCTGGGGACACTCCATTCTCCAAAATCTCGACCGTAGGATCTCCAACATCAGGTAGGAAGGATTGCCGTGTGACAGAGTTCATGAATTAATGTGCACCGCTCTTCTTGTCCCGATACTAAACTCTCTGTCTGCCTGTTTCGATCTTGCAGGGATTTTTGCTGGAGCAATGAGCGGAACTGGAGGAGTGGACCCTATTTGACTGATGCAGCCATGGCGAATGCGCAAAACGGGCTTCGACTCCCAGGTTTCATGGGTGACAACATAAAGCACGCGTCTCATCACTTGCATCCAAACACAAAAGACAACGTCTACTTTGAGCTAGGAAGAAGGAAACAAGCTCAAGACCCGGTGCTAGAGTCCACTGATCTCTCATTGCTGTTCAGTCTCACACATGCCGATACACAGCAAAAGGCAACCCTAATTCAACCCCCAAAGGACCAGTTAATGCACGGATTGAGAAAGGCTCCTCAAGATGAGATCTGGAGGACAGATACTGATGGCAACCGTGGGGAGCAAAGCAAGGTGAAAAGAACGGCCGATCATGGTGATGGCGGTGGCGATCTTGATCTGAATCTGTCCCTGAGCAATAAGATGCCGAGGCTGGTGGAGGTAAGGAGGAATGATTCGTGGGAACAGAATGAGGGAGAAGTGGTGGATAGCAATCTATGCCTTTCTTTATCATGGCCAGCATCATCATCATCGCTGGACTTGCCACTAGATCTCAACACGCCCTTTGATAAGCTCAAGAGCTTGAAAGAAAGTGATGATAGTGTTAATGTTACTTATCCGAAGTGTCTCGATTTGGTGAGTACCCTGGATCTGACCATGAATTAGTAAGTATTCTGGTGAGATCCTGTTGGTACTTGCTCAAAATGACGACACACCGAGAAAAGGTCCGTTGGTCATGCTGGGTGTTCTTTGTTCTTGTCCTTCAAATCTGATATTCTTAGTTGGATTTTGCTTTAGTTTACTCCACTTTACATATCTATATCCAAATCTACCTTCAGTTTTTTCTGCGATGATCATGAATTGGAACTCTGAGAAGGTCATTTGACAATTTACTCAAAAATGCTAACAATCGTCTAGTGTGTTTGAGGTATTACAGAGTCATGCTAACTCGATCAAATTTCTTCTAAGCATTCTAATTCTCTTTGTACTCTACCGTTGCATCTCAAGCATAGAGCACTAGAAAGGATGATATTAGGATTTCATGACTTTGAACTAGAATTTGTTTACATTCCTAAAGGGAAACTTTAGTTGGGTATATTGAGACAACTAGTGGGATCCATCCACAAGGCGGTCACTTATTTAGATAATCAGTATGACCACTTTACTGTTATGCAACTCGAACTTAAGCATCCTGGACGTATCTTAACCTTCTGCAAGCTTCATGATCTTCACTGACAGAGCAGGGGGAGATGTTCAAAAGAAAGAAAAGAAACAGAAAACCAGTAGATGAGTGCATTCTTGGGTTGTCGATGCAGATATTTGTTAAAAGGGACTCAAAGTTCCCGGAAAATTGGAATCCTATGAAGTGCTTGGCTCTGTTTAGATCCTGGAGATCTTTAATTATAAATCATCTGCCCTAAAACATAGATAAATGGTCGATATTAGATACATTTATCTGTAACGTGAATTGTCACCTTCTAAATTGGTAGCACTCCGATCATCCAAACTGCTAGAGATTTCAACCCGAGAGTTTTAAGTTGCAAGAGTGATATATGCACAAAATTTGCCTAAATAATACCAATGAATCGGGTCTTAATCAGCATGCTCGTCCGCATGGAGGCCAGTTGAAATTTGGAAACCCCACGATGTGGTGTCTGTCAGTGAAAATTATAGCACAAATAGGTGGCTCCGACAAATTTATTCCATTTCATCAATTATTTTGGCAAAACACTCAGCATTTTTGAGTTTAATATTCTTCGGAGAAAACTGACAGAGGAGAAGATGCTTTCCAGACAGTAAAAAAGAGTGAAAACTAAGCACATGTATTTGAATACACCTTAAATTTGTCAATTGTATGCTTGCATTCGCTTGCGATTTAAGAGAAACACGGACAAGCATACACAATAAAAGTCTTATGTGATCGAATTAAAGTTATATTGCATAATCAGAAAGACGCAACAGCCTGAATTGGGATTCTAAAAGTGCATATAACAAGCCTATGGTCAAAGGTAATCTATTCATTATTGCCCAAACTGAGGCTCAAAGGATCCTTAGATTTACTGTTCGCCTTTGGTTGGGGCTTAAATGGACGACCCATTCTGAGAGTCGGTGTCGGCACCATGTTAGGTACCATAGGAAGCAGCATCCATGTGTGTCCTTCTTCCTTTTTACTCAACTTGCTAGTCACCTCCCTTGTGTTTTTCCCAATTTGAGCTGAAAAAATGTTATGACTATTAAATCACACAAGATCAAACAATTAAGTTGCTAATGTGACGGTAAGCTTATACTAATGTCAACATTCAATCTCATGTTTCTGGTCGAAATACTATCTATACTCCTTAAATAAAAACATTTGAAATCACTAAATAGTTTTAGTTTGTAGCTATGATCAGTCATTGCGTTCCCCAGCATGGCCCAAGTTTTACGAGTATGATATACAAAAGTTTGATAAATGTGACTTAATCTCGCAATAGCATGTTTATCTTCAATGAGGATTCTAACTATTTTATGCACATCATTTCTTCAGTTACCTACATTCACAAATGAAGAGCAAAATGCTCATTATTTTCTTGTACGAACAAAACCACAGGTTTGCAAACATATGATTCTTTACATTGACGCTCAGTAATAAATAATTGCCTTGCGGACTTCACTTATTGTGGTTGTTATGTTAACTTCGCTGCACTTGTCCAAAATATTTCGAACTTTATAGATACAACCAACTGCTTGTTTCAATCATGGTTCGACTCTTCTTCTATAAAGATGGTAATATCCGGATGTTGTACATCGAACACAGGCCAAACCAATCACAAACGATCAATCGTTAAGTAGTAATTCGTAGCCTAATCTAACTATGTAAAATAGCATATTGCCCGTGTGCAAGTGAAGATACACTGTTATTTGGCTTACCTAGGTTATTGGTATGCCCATAAGATACCATGTTGCCTTTGTATAGTGCCTCTCTTTGTGTAATCTCTCTTTGCTTGCCCAGAATTAACTGTAGCTGTCTCAGCCGAAACTTGTTCTCTTCTATTTCGGCTGTCCAAACAAATGAGTTCTGATCGCATAAATACCAAAACGAGAGTTATGATGAGAAAGTGAAGAAAATATATCATTGATTACCTTCCTTGTGATAATTAGTGATCGCATAATTTGAGGTTTTTTGCTTCAAATTCTCTCGCTCCATTAGCAGCGTCTCATGTTGCTTTTGATGGAAGCCAACTTGACGTGAGAGCATCAAAATTTTTGCCTATATTTGCACAAGACACACCAACATGAATCCATTTGTTTATTTTTCTCATTCATTGCGTTCTATTACCAAATCAAAGTGTTGAGTTACTTTTCTAAGGATGTTAGATGAGAGAACTGCCAAATTGGGGATGTGGTGTAATGTTGAGCATTTAATTTATCTTAATTGAATCCTAACTTATTTAATTTCAAGAGGACTAAGCCTTATTAAGTACTTAGAGGTAAACTTCATCTTCATGGCAATATTTCAAGGGTAATTTTCTTCTGAGCTTTGTCGACAATTTCATGCTCCAATGTGCTAAGGCAACAAGTTTCATGTGATTTGGAATCTTGTAGAGAGAGTTATGGTCAAATTACTTAGTGCTTCTCGACTTTACCCGTGAATGAGTCTTTTAGAATTTTCAGATTTTATTTTATTTTGGTTCGAAATCGTGTATATTTTTTTGAGTTGCATGCATTTAAGTTATTCTTAGAGCCATCTCGATTCAAAAGTCAATCTTTTTTATTTATGTTTTATTTAGGGAATGTTATTTAAGTTGAGTCAAAAATATAATAGAGGCCTATGTCGGATTAGGGGATAGGTCTTATGTACAGGCGCTGAAGCTATGTACCTACTCTTAACTTGTACACAAATTTTGTTTTGATTAAAAAATTAATGTGGGATTTGATAAGAATGTGCTCATTCTTGCACAGATCTAGTCATTATTAAGGAGTTGACAAGATTATTACCTCTAAAGCGTTCGCCTCCCTTTCCATATCATAAATGCGCTGTGTCTGCTTCAACTTAGATCTGTATGCAGATGCACGATTCGATATGACCCTGCATACACAATATAGTACTCGTGTTAATGAATAGATCAATGGTAACAATAGGTGCGCAAAAGCAAATACTCAAAATGGACTGAACATAAATAAAGAGAAAAACAATCGAAGCGCAAATATGTTATTGTTGATAAGTAGTACCTTCTAAGTCTATTAGGGTCCATGTTCGGGTTTAGGGGACGGGCTCGTCGCTTGCAACCATGGGTAGGTTTGGGAGCTTCGGCTTCATCGTTCTTGCAGTGGGGTTTGGGGGAAACTTGCGGAGAACGAGTCGACGAAGAAGCACTTTTTGGATCCATCATGGCCAAGAAGTCAATTGTTCTGTTCCCATCATCCATCTCTTGATGCGTTCCGCTAGAAAAAACAACAGATGATAACACGCAGTGAGGACTGCTCAACAGGTAAGAAAATGCAAGCGCAAGGGGGGATTGATTTGCACTTGGAACTCACGAGAACAAACTGTATTTATAAGTGAACTTCTGGCTGGTTTAAGAACTTAGAATCTGGCCAAAGTGCATCCATGGCAATACAGATATCTTACCAAAACATGGCTCTTCCCATGCTTGACATTCATTCATTGTTGGAAATCCTAGCGCGGAAAATGTGACTCAAGTTTGTTTTCATTTCAAAGGCTTGCCCTCCTGCTTATTTCGTCCTTGTGTAGTCAACCAGGGTCATATGCCAATTAAGACACTCATTAGATGGAAAACTCACATGTAAATTTGGCTAATTAGAATCCACGAGAAAGATAATGCTTCTATGAAATGAATTCGAAATAATCAGGTAACATTAATTGTTGCACACATAAATCGGCATACGAGTAAAATGACCGTCATTGGAATCACACGAGAATAATTCTAGTGCCGTTTCGATGTTGTGCTTGGGTGCGCTCTAGCTAATATATCACCAGTCCGATGCAAAGAGAAAATATCGCGGAAGCATAAAGCGGTACTTAATATAGTTTCATCCTATATTGATCAATTTAAACAATTTAAAGATATGCCTCAAGTTTCTTAGAATTATTTAGGCAACTTAGTTTTAGTAAGTGCATAAAATTTTTAGGACAATCTATTTTACAGTTATCGATCTAAAGCAAACAGTATGTTCGCCAAGTTCATAGGCAAGATGGATACAACTAGGCTTCTTATTTTCTTATTCTTTGGTTGTACATATCTACTTTTTGCTTCTTGATTTGCATGCCATAAATAAACCACAAATGAGGATTTTGTTCATAATCCAGCATTTTTGGAAGGTAATTAAATTAGTTGATTCAGGAAAAATCAAAGAATCAAGAAGATATGGGAATTTTTTTTTACTCATTCCTCTCGGTCAATGGTTTCAATCGAACAGAGATATTAAAAGGTAAATCACTGTATATGTTTAGAATAGGCAAAAGCCTGCATATGCTAATGAAATACACTCTTAACTTTTAGGAACAATTTCCATTTATGTATCGAAGAACAAAAAACGATCAATATTAACAATTGGACGATGTAGGGCGGTTCAAGCAATAATGAAGATTAAACGATGGGCAATGATAGCGCGGTTGTATAACAATGAAGCCTACAATTATAGAATGGCATAATTAAGAGGATTTCTTGATATAATTAGAAGAGAAAAAGGGAGGAGAGCTAGAAATTAACACAATTTTCATTATGACTGATGACCCCCCCCCCCCCCGGTTATATGGTGGTTCGACTGTATGTAATGCACTTGATTGACACTCTAATAGGTGCTTTGTTTCCTTGACGAGCCTAACACACTATGGTAATGCTATAAAAAAGGCGATTATTAAATTATCATCAGCGGCTGCCTAGTTCTGTTTAGAGCAATGGGATCGGATAACCCACAAGTTCAAGATAATCCTAGGCATTGAAGTTATTTCATATTTATTTATGCATGATAACATTCTACATCGAGAGGTCGAATTAGTGTCAACTTTACATGTTGATGACATAGTGTCGTGCAAGATGTACATGCAAACGGCCATTCGTTAGAGTGGTTATCAGAAAGAGGGCGTTAATGTTATAAAATACGTGCATATTCTAATCTCCATTAGGTACGCTCTTACCGAAGACCAATAGTAAGATTTCTATTTAGCAAAAGCATAGCTTTAAACGAAATTCGAACAATATAATCAGGCCAGGACAAATTGATTTTGAGTCTCATTTTTTTAGTGGATTCAAGCATATGATGTTTCTTCGGAGGAGTCGACGACAGAACAGATTTATAAATGTGTAGTACACATATGTTTTACTTCTTCCATTGGCTAGATAGACTCAATATGTACAACGTTATTCCGACAAATGATATAATATGGATGAAGAACATCTTAATCATTAATCATTCTTAGATCGAAGATAAACAATACTCTAAGATCACGAGGCACACAACATTTGAGCAAATGGTTCTTCTTGTATAAACATATAAATGAAGCCACGGAGTTTTTTAAGCTCCAAATTGTCTTGATTAAGCTCGCATACATAGAGAAACCATACTCATACTAAGAACTGGATCAAGCATAAATGTAAAGACATAAGGATTTCGGGTCTATTAACAAGAGCTTAATTAACTCAAAGCATCGTAATCTCACGGCCTACATAAAGTTGTAGGTCGGAAGTCCCAGTTGAGCCAAATCCATGAATTGAGCATTTGCCATGTTGCACTTCATGAGCTCTTTATACTTTTACTGTTGTTCCACATGCATCTCCTTCAGCTCGTCCTTCTCTCTATTCAGTTCCACATATTCAGCTGCATAAGGTATCAGTCAAGTACATTTTATTTATTTATTTCTCCTTTAGTATGCGGGTGTACAGAGATAGAGAAAGAGAGAACCATCTTTGGATTCGATTTTATGAGAATAGAAACCGAGTTTTTGCTTTAATTCGTCATTTTTGACTTGGATTAAATGGTGCTGTCGTTTCCAATAGTACATCATTTTGGAGTCCCTTTGCACATTGGCCTATATACATCAAACGAGGAAAATTCAAACTCATTAAATACTTGTCATTTTAATCACCTCGAATGCCAAATCTCGAGAGCAAATTAAATGAAACTAAATTGGTGGAAGGATCAGATTAATATCTAACTTCTAGAGATTTCACTCTCCATTCCAGTAGCATTATCCGAGAAATCTCTTTAGAATGAAAGATTTCTCCGTGTCCCCCACTTGCCAATGTCCTGAAAGACACAAAAACAAAAGAAAATTGAATAAAAATTCGCCACTTTATATACATAAAAATAAGAGAACGGAAAATCGAATATCTCTCCACCATATCTATCATTTCTTTGTTTTTCCCATTTCTTTTCCGACCAGCACTTTCAAATGAAATGTCTAGGACAAGAAAATGGGAGTGATCGTCCATGTCTTAAAATTTTGAAACACGCTTAAAGGTTTTTACATTTGCAAGCACCTCTTAAGCTTCTGTGGGTCAATGTTAGTGTTTTGAGAGTTTTGTCCTTCCATTCTCTCGCTCCTTAGAGGCAATGGAGGCATCCCCAGAACAATGGTCCTCTTGTAATCATTGTTGGAGTTGTTGAAGCTGTCCATTAATCACTCCAATAAAAAGATTGCCCTATAAGAGTGAACAATTAGTTAGCATAAAAGAAATGAAAGTCTCACAATCATTCTCAAAAAGGGTAAAAGAAAAGAACAAGCTAGCTAGCTAGCCAGAGACACTGGGATTTGTTTCTTTACTCACACTAATTACGAAAAATGAATGAGAAAAAGATGAAAGCAGTGAACTTTTGAAGCGAGCTTGGTCTCTTATTTATAGGAGAGACTAATGGGTCTTAAGCTATCTGGCAAATGTATGATTTGGTTGTAGGCCTATCTCTGATGTATTTTCCAGTATTCCAGATATAATGATGATGTAGTTCCATTCTCAAAAAAGGCCAAACTTTCCATTTCTTCTAGAAATCCATAAAGTAACCCTGCATCATACTTTGAGTTCTTGGTCATTTTTGTTATTATGGCATGGTCAAAATTGGCATGCATGCTGTCAAAACTCGATTTTTGAAGTTACCAAGTTTGCCTTGAGAATATCTACAAAGGATGCATCATCAACGGGGATTAAAAGTAGGAGCCAAGAAGGATAATTTAATTAGGAGATGTAATTTTGGGAAATATCTATAAGGAGGCTTCCTGATTTTTTGTTTGAACTTAAATTAGGTCCTTATAAATTGACCATCCTTATTACTTGCTTCAACCGTCGTCTGCAGAAAATTGAAAGAACATGAAGTTCAATGGTTAACTTCCAACTCTGGAGGATGATACTTTCGATCTTGTCTTCTCAAAATCATTTTAGTGGATGAATTCGTCAAAATTGAAAAATCGTTTCTCCTTTCAATAATTAGATATTTTACTATGCAAAGTTTGCTATCCAATCAATAATATTTAGAATGCCACAAATTGATATTTAGGCATGCACTTTCTATTAATTAAGTAGTTGATCTAGCGGTGGAAAAAGAAAAAGACGAAGTTAATTACCTGACGATCTTTGGGCTATAGTTTCCTATTGGCGATACACTAATTAAATCAAATGATAGTACGATCAATCAACCACTCAGCAATATTGCATACTCAAACAAAGTAATGCTCGACCGATCTCATTATTTTCTTTCAAGAAGCAATGGCAATGGGGAGAAAAAGTAAAAAGGATGAGAATTCTTAAAGACTAATTACAGCATACACAACAAGCATAACAAAGGTTTCACTCAAGAATTTTTATACATCATTGATTTGAGAGGGTCTATAGTTATAACAGTGGATATTTATAATCCTTGATTAAGTGATTGATAAGGCTGAACGCTGCAAACTTTTCTATCTTTCCATACTATAAAAGAGTGTCCTCGAATCTCATTGTAAAACAGAGTATCCATTGAGTTTTTGGCAATAGTCAATTATAAAAAACATACTTGAATATGAGTTTTCGAATTAGTTTGGGAAGGTACAAAAAGCATACAAGGAATTAATAGAACGATTTAAGTTTTTAGAGAAAAACATGTTATATCAAATAAGTCATGAGTCAATTTAAGGCTTATTGATTTGACTTCTAAAATGATAACCGTGATGAGCGTTTTATGTCAAGGATCTCAGCCAGTCAAAATATTTTTCGTAAATGGAAGCGAGATGGATGACTTTAGTGTTATTTTACTCTAGAGAAAGTGGACATCTTATCGGAACATGGCACGCTGACAGCTAATCGATGACTTCCTTGATGGAGCAACAACAGTGGTTAGCTATAGCAACTGGGCCTACCTTGATAGACCCAAGTCGCTATCATAGATTAGTGGAGCGTCTACTTTATCTCACAATCCCTCAGCTTGAATTATTTTATTCAAATTACATACTTTCCCAGTTCATACAAAAACCGATGGAACAGCAGTGGAAGATCGATGTCTATATGAGTTCTTTGACATCTCAAGAAAAACTTCGGGCAGGATGTTTTATTGTAGGTCCCGACCTCACTTTGCTTGACTTATTCTAACTTTGATTGGGCACGTTACGCAAATACTGAATGATCAGTTAATGGTTACGCGGTCATTCTTGGTGGTTCTCCAGTCTTTTGAGGAACTAAGAAGGAGACAGCAGTTTCTCAATCCTCCACTAAAGGTGAATATCGCCTATGGCAAGAGCTACTAGTGGATTTGGATGGATCTTTGTTGGGACAACCAAATTACCCTTCATACAATGAGGCGAACTTGGTATTTCATTGAAAACATATCGAGATTGACTGTCACTTTATTTGAAAACATGAGTTGTCATAAACGAGCTCGAACTTGCTAGACGCCAATTGACAGACATTTTTACCAAGGCATTGGGTTGAGATCAGTCTACATTTTTGGCCGAGTTGGGCAATCGCGAATGGAAGCCAACTTGATGGAGAGTAACAGAGAAGATTTACTTTCTTTTTTTCGGTTAGCTTGCTTTCATTTTCTGTTGAGCAATATTTCGTACATATTTTGCATTGGACGACGACTAATACGAGTCAATTACGAGTTCTCTAACAAAATTTCCATATTTTCAGTCTCCGTTGTCCTTCAGAGATTTCCGTTTGTGATTGGCTCGTAGGTAGACTTTTAATGTTAGAGAAACGAATTCGGGTCAATTGTGCTTCTTCTAGGAGAAATTTAGTTCGTTTTATGAAAAAGATGAAATTTTCTTTTCTAATTTATTGAAGCAAGATGGAGACAGGAATTTTCTTCTTTTTTTCCTTTTCTTCAGCTAGCTATATCTACTCTATGCTCCTTGATTTGCATGCCATAAATCAACCAGGTATGAGGATTTTGTCCACAATCCAGCATTTTGGGAAGGTGATTAATCAGTTGAAGTATGAGAAATCAAATAATTAAGAGATTGTGCAGCAAAATCAATCATTCCTCCCGGTCAATGGCTTCAATCGAACACAGAGATATTAAAAGGTAGAGCACCAAACCAATTCAACTTCTTCATTTACCACGAAGTGCAGAAATATTTTGCTCTTAAGAAATTCGTACGTGGCTGAAAAAATGTTCCCACAGGTTACCAATTTTCTTCCTTTTCCTTTATTAAGTTGCCGTGAATAGGACCATGAATATATTGCTCTATTTAGCCCACATAATTCTTTTCTCATTTGACGGAAAATGTCTTTATTTTGATGTGTTTTGGTCCTCAAGCTGCTTTCCTCCCGTGCTTTGCACATGCAAAAATTGTCCAAGCAAATGGGCTAGCCGAATTTCACCGGGGCCTAATTCATGTGGGCTTGATCGTGGAAATTCGAATGAAATCAGGGGATGTTTCTTAAACCCATTCAGCATCAGTCCGAGTGGAATGCAAATTATGTGGGCTTATTACAATTAAATAACAATGATCCGATAATTCCTAAAGTAACCCTGCATTCTTGTCACTTTTGCCATCATAGCATGGCCAAGATTGGCCTGCATTTCGTCAATATTCAAATTCTGTGAGTGACTACATTTGCCTTAAAGGTATCCATAGGAGAAAAGCCTTATTAATGAGGATCAGAAGGCCGAGCTAAGAAGGGAAATGTAGCAGATGCCATTTTGGGAAATACCAAAGAGCCTTCTTTGTAACATTAATTATGATCCTAAAAAAAGGGCAGTCCTCGTAACTTACTTCAATTGTCATATGCGAGAAGTGGAAGGAACATGTATTTCAGTGATTAACGTCGGAGAGGGGAGAACACTCATGGGTTGGTGGATGTCACGACCTCATCTAAAGTGGTGTCACATAAGGTTCAGCTAATGGAGAATACTCATGGGTCGATTAGAAATTTATGTAAAGTATCGGGAGTTATACTTCACCTTTATAAACTATTCGTGGATTTGATTACACTAGATTACTCTACTGCCCTTTTGGTAGCTATCTTTTATTTAAAAATGTTTGGCAAGCAATTTAGATTCATTTTAGGACATATCTCCAATTTAAGTTAAGAAACATTCTAAAACAAATCTTAGCTTAACATGAAAACATATCTTAACATGTGATGTAATCTAGAAATCTTACCTAACTAAGATGCAATCCTAATTCAACAAGGAAACTATCTAATCCTACTCTTATTTTTTGTATTTTAAAAAATGGTGGTCCGAATTAATCAAGATTTCAAACGTAATAAAATTCAGATGAGATACTTATCAAGATTCAAATAAAAAGATAATGATATATGAAAGAATAATCCATCACCTAGAGCACTTACTTGACTTGGAGATAAAATTAAAAATAATAAAAATAATGGTCCGTCGCCTCATGGACCAAAATAATGATTATATTAGATTTTAGTAAGTAAAATCTTATCGAAAAATGCTTAATTAAAACATCCAATATCACATTTATTCGGATTAGGAAATAAGATATGGACCTTAAGATTGGATTGGATAATTACCTACTTTGAATATGAAGGGACTGATGATTGGAACTCACAAGAGCGTTGTTTGGTTGACGGCGGTGGCTGGCTGGCCACTGGCAAGGCGTGACAGTGCTCTGTTCCTTCAGGACGCGGTGGTGCGGCGGTTGGAGGTTCGCCGTATTGTGGGAAATACGCTCAGCGTCGCTGTGCTGGTGGCTGAGTCTATAGCCCGGGGATCACTGGATGCAGTGACAATGGCATGGCGTGGCCGAGACCGGAGCAACGTGATTGAGGCAACAATGAAGAAGATGTCCTTCTCTCAAACTTGTAGTGTGATTTGTGCCTTTCTTTGGCTTTCCTTCGGCGTTTTTTAGTAAGTGGGACAAGAGAACTTTCTATGCAAAGCAGAGCAGTGGAGAAGAAAACCCCATCGTGGTCCAAGCCTTCTTTGAACGTGAATATTGCAGTAGTGGAAGCCTCTTCTCTATGTGCACGTTCTTCCTTGGTCAACGTTCTAAGGGTGCGTTTGGTTTAGCATTTGCAAAGCCCATTCAGCCTTCAAAACTCATTTGGCTAAATTTAAGGTGTTTGGTTCAGCTTTCAAATCCCCATTTGCCCAAATATGAAATGTTGAAAGCCAAATACTGGTTGAAGGAGCTTTGGGCTTTCAGCATTTTCGGAATGCTGAAGCTGGGTTTTAATGAATTTTTGTTAGTTACCCATTTTGCCCTCAAAATTTTATCAAAAGTCCACATTTACCCTTAATGTTCATCTTCTCCAAGCTCCGCCAGCGTCCTCAGCCTATACATCTTCTCCCACCTCCGCCAGCGACCTCTTGAGGCTAAGGTCGCGCGACCTCGCGGCTGAGGTTGCGACCTCGTGCGGTTAAGGTCGCGCGACCTCGCACGGTTGCGTCCTCGAGGCTGAGGTCGTGCGACCTCGCGTGGTCTGGCGACCTCATGTGGTTGAGGTCGCGCGGTCTGGCGACCTCGCCGTCTGAGGTCGCTGGCCGGACATTGTCAACCTATCTTCCCTATTCTTTTTTTTTTTAAATGAAAAACATATGGTTGAAAGCCCATTCCAAATTTAAGTTTGCCAAATACCTAATTCAATTCAAAGCCCATTGTAAATGCTTTTTTACCAAACACATTTTGCATTCTCCCAAGGGGATTTGGGCTTTCAGCATTCCCATTTACCCAAAGCCCTTTGCAAATGCCGAACCAAACGCACCCTTAGTCCTCTCCCGAGTGCCCTCTACAATCATGTGGTTTACTTTTGTATGCTCTCCCCTCTCTCTATACGCATGCTTCCAAGAAGTTGAGGCGCCACTATTAGTTGTCCACGAACACCAGGGAAGAAGACGTTCCTTTCCTCCTCAATTTTCTTTGTTATTGTGGCCATGTCCTCCTCTACCGCCCCGGACAACCTTCATTTCATATGCAAAGCAAATGACTCTTCAAGAAAAGAATCGATATTTCTTTCCTCTTTTGCATGGTCAAATCTTTTTCTCACGAGAGGTTTATCTTTTCTTTCTTATATGCCGCGATTTTTATTATCCTTTCCTTAATTCATGAAGATCCCATGAAGTAAATAGTGGAAAGTGATCGTATAGAGCAATCTTACTTCTTTTTATCTATGGTCTTTTGTGTTCCCCTTCCTTCACGCTAGACCCAAGGTTTCCATGAACTTGCTTATAAATCGTCAGTCTTCTTGCTCCTTCATGTCGATCGTCCTCTAGGCATCTGTATGATTCCGTCACATCATGCTCCAATTGAGTTCATGACTTCTCTTACTCGATTCCATCTGCCACCGTTCCAATGCAAATGGATTAAATTATATAATAAATGCTCCTTAAAATATATGCTATGCATCATCATAATTTTTTTAGGGTTAGACACTAATCACTAATTTTAAACTTAAATATGTAGCCAAAATTGAGGTGTTAATAGTGGACTTACATATAGTCAATGTTGTTGTATGGGAAATCGTATATCCATTCTCCAATAAAACTTTCTACTATGCAAAGTTTGCTAATCAAAACTATTTGAGATGGTTAAGTATGCATTTTCCGTTAAGTAAGTAGTTAATCTAATGGTAGAAAATAAAATGAAGAGTGTTATTATTACTTTGGTCGAGTATGTAACATCATTGAGTAGTTGATTAATTTTGATACGATTTGTTTAATGAGTGTAACGCCAACAAGCAACTATATCCCGAAGGCTTTCAAGCAATTACTTTCTCTGTTTTCTTCCACAATTAGAAAACTACCTACTTGTAACAAGTTAATACGAAGACAAGATAAAGCAAAGAGAAGATTGACAAACATTTTACGTGGTTGGTCAATCAAGAAAAAGTCTCTTGGAAGCCTACATCAACAGTCAAAATCCCCATATTTTTCATAGTTTTTTGGGGGAGATTCATCCTTTTTAAATAATGAAGAGTACATCGTAGTTACAAAGTATGGCCTATAATATTTATGGTAATTAGAGAGATTACATAATTGATCTCGATCCTTAATCTTATAATGATTTGGCAAGTTCATCTCGCCAGTACTTCCCTTCCAAATTGGAGCAAACATATTTTCTGAGGTCAACTTGGTCAATATTTCTTGAAATATTCCTTTAGAAAAAGGTTTGGTAAACATAAGCAAGTTTATCTAAGCTTTGAACATAAGCAGTCTCGATAGTTTTGTTTCAACTTCCTCTCGAGCAAAAGATAGTCAACTTCTATCTGTTTTGTTCTTTTGTGGAAGATCATATTTGATGCAAAATGAGTTATTGCTTGATTATCACAAAATAGTTTCATAGGACCATGAGATCCTTCAAGACCCCAGTCACTCAATAGCAAGCGAAAGCATATGAATTCACATGTTGCAAATGTCATAGCTCTATATTCCGCTTCAGCACTCGAACGAGCAACAACATTTTGCTTTTTGCTTTTCCACGTAACAAGATTACCTCCTACAAGCGTACAAAACCGATGATAGACTTCTTATCAGTGGGATTGCCAGCCCAATAAGCACCAACATATCCTACAAACTCTATGTGACCATACTTCTTCATCAGAATGTCAGGTCCTAGACATGACTTTAAATACCTGAATATACGGTTGACGAGCTCCATGTGACCATCCATAGGAGCATGCATAAATTGACTCACAATACTAATAACATGAGAAATATCTAGTCGAGTAATAGTAAAATAAATTAGCCCACCAACTAATCTTTGAAACTGGTCAAAAATCTTGCAAATGAGTAGTACTTTTTATCGCTTTGCTTCCAAAGTTTATAGGATACTCTATAAGTTTGGCCCCCAATTTTCTTGTTTTTTTTTTTATAAATAGATTCAAGGTATATTTTCTCTGAGAAAGAAATAAACTTTTACTAGAACTGGCAACTTCAATTCCAAGAAAGTATTGCAATTGACCAAAATCCTTGATATCAAATTTCTCATGCAGATAATTTTTAAGAGCTTCAATCTCTTGGAGATTATTACTAGTGATAACAACATCAACATTAGATTAATACCACCACAATTCCTTCGATTTTTTTTAACAAATAGGGATTTGTCAGACTTATCCATTTTAAACCTAAATGTCAAAAGGGTTATGCTCAACTTTCCATACCATGCTTGAGGTGATTGCTTGAGAGTATAAATTGTCTTCTTCAGTTTGTAAACAAATCCTTGAATTTATAGGGGATGACTTCTTCTTTGAGTTATCCATAAAGGAACACATTATTAATGTTCATTTGGAACAAAGGCCAACCACAATTAACATCAACTAACATGAGAACTATGACATTATCCATCTTTACCACATGAGCAAATGCTTCTTTGTAATCTATTCTGTGTGTTTGGGTATATCTCTTGACCACCAATCTTGTTTTGCACCTTTCAACCTTATTTATAGAATGTGATGAATTCACTGGAAGTCATATAACTTGGCAGCACAAAAGTGCAAGTGAGTTTTAAAACTTGCAAAAAGTTCAATCGAGTACTAAAACTTGTCAAGTTGATTCAATCAAATCTTTTTGTTAGATTCGTCTAATTTAACGAAGGAAAAATGCTAATGTGGACGTAAAAAGAAAAATGACACGTCAGCATTTTTCGGTTGTCAAATTAGACGGATCTAACAAAAAGACTTGATTGAATCAACTTGACAAGTTTTAGAATTCAATTACACTTTTTCCAAGTTTTAAGACTCATTTGCACTTTCGTGTTAAGTTGTAGGATTTTTGGTACACTTATCCCTTATAGAATTATCCTTACTAAGTCGCAAGTGAAGATGCAGATCCCAACAACAATCAAGTGAATGCCCATCTTTGTTGTAATGGAACAATAAAACTTTGTATTATTGCCACGACCTTTACCTTTGTTGCCATTAGAACGAGTGCCGATACTAGTTTGGTAGCCAACATTAGCTACATTAGCCGAACTCTCTACCGGTTATGGGTGTGCATGGTCCATGACGATCCAGCCCCCTGGAACCAAGAACCGGACCGATGGGATTGGTCCCCGATCTCTAGGATCATGGACCAAATTGGTTCCTAGAAAATCTAATGGACTGGCTAGGAGCTAGAAATTTTTAAAAAAAATGAAATTCTTTACTTATTTTTAAGAAAACAATTATTTTAGTAAAGTTAGGTAAAAATTAAAATTTTGAAAATTAAAATTGAGTTCTTTTCACTTTTTTTACATCTTTATTTTAATAAAATATAAAAGATTTAACCGGTACGGTCCCGTACAATCCAGCCTTCCTAAAAATCGAGAATTGGACTGCCCAGACACCGGTTCCACTTTTGAGAACCACGAACCGGACCGATACTTCCGGTTCGAGCTTGGACGGTCCAAGTTGGTCACCCCTACTACCAGTTCCCCCCTTGATTTGAGGTTAGTATTCTTCACCCAGGCTCGGACGGTTCAAGTTGGTCACCTCTACTACTAGTTCTTTCCCTGATTTAAGGTCAGTTTTCATCACCCTTCGAAGATTTTTTGCTCATTGAATAATTGTACATATATTAGTAAATGACGGTAAAGTAGAACTCGTAAGAATTTGTCTCTTAACATCGTCATATTTAGATCGAATACTAGCAATAAATTGAAATATATGATCTTGTTTTTCTAGTTGCGCATACACATCGATAGATTGAGTTGGGAGATGATACTGTCGGAGTTCATCCCATTTTCCTTTGAGATTGCCAAGATGTTCAGTAAATGATTGACCAACGACTTACTCAATATGAATAATCTCCTGTTGCAACTCAAAAATCCAAGAAGCATTATCTTGATGCCTATACATATCATGAAAAAAATCCCATAAGGTCTTCACAGTATCAAAATATGCAAAAATCTCATAGATATGAGAATCAATAGAATTAAAAATCCATGACATGATAAGATTATCAACAGGTTGCCACTCGGCATATTTAGGATGAGTGGTATGAAGGGGTTTATTCAACCAATTAATATGCCCAAACTTTGATCTGCCTCTAAGAGCGATCATAATAGCTCGAGACCAGGAGACGTAATTGTGACCATTAAAAAGAATAAAAATGAGTGAAGTGGTCATTTCATTTGAGCCAGAATGACCCAAATTAGTGGTAATAGATGTGTTAGCCATTGTGTAAAATGAAGAAAAGAATAAGAAAACTCAATGGTTTGTAGAGATAATGCAATAGCGAATGAAGTAGCACGGAGCACGGGAGCTTGACTTAGATATTATTTACTCTGATACTGTGACATCCTGATTTTCGAAACCCATTCGAAGTAAAATGAATAGGCTTTTCACCGACGCGCCTATGGTCCATTCTCTCGGAGCTGATCACTCGTGAGTTAATAACTTATCGGGTGAAGCCGCTAAGAGATATAATCTCTAAAAGCTACCTAGCAAGTTGGATTGAACAAGAAACATGTTTGGTTGATTTTAACTGTGAAATTGAATTCGGATTCGAGAATTGAATGTTCGAGCGTGTCACGATTTATTTTTAGGACATCGTTTTATCTTTTGGAAAGATTATGTCGAGATGAAAATTTTGTGGAAAACAATTCAAGTCTAATTTGAATGGATGATGATTTGAATTGATGAGGGTTTGTATGTGATTTGAGAAGAAGGGGCGCAAAATTCGTAGATATGAGAGGCTGCTGTATTACAGCTTTCATACTTGACTTGTTGGAGAAGTTTGAGAGGGGAAAATTGCTATTGGATAGAGTAGAAGACTTTTGGGGCATGTACTTAAGTGTTTTAGATATTTTAGTTTGACTTTCAAGGCTTCTTGATATACCCTTTACAACAGAACGTGGAGAGGCAGTTATATCTCCTTTAGCTTCTCTTAGATATTTTCACTTCTTACACCTTCATTCTTCAAGATAAGATACATAGCTCTCAAGCCAGCAGCTCAAGCATCGACTTACAAGGCTTTTTCTTCATCATCTGAATTTCTTTTGGAGTTGAAGTAAACGTGAGTTGTAGTCGTCTTCGCGCCACCGTCGTCGTAGACTTGTCAATTTGCTGATTAGGTGAGTCAACCTCCAAACCTTTCTTAGGTTGCAATTACACTTAAGGAGTTAGATGAGTGTTAACCAACATGATAAGATGAGTGTTAGAATGGATTAGCACACGTGATAGTGGTTTAGTTCAGAACAGATGATTTCTCTAGAATATGTTTACTGAACCGTTGTTGTTTGCTGATTTTGTGGGACGTGATGTGATGAAATTATAAAGTTGGTTCTTTCATGAAAAGTGTTTTAAACATTTTCAGCTGTGACATATATTTTACCTGAGATTTTATGGATTTAAAAGGGATTTATGTCAACTTCATTTTGAACAAAACAAAACTTCTGTTTTTGCTGGAACTTATGACCTTTTGATGATCTATGGATTTTTATCAACTCTTGAAGTTCGAATTTCGAAAGAGTTTCTTCATGAAAGTTGTTTATCACTTCGTTTAGTGTAACATATTCGAATTTCAGATCAAATGGACAAGTTTTGGATTTCGAACCAAGCTGGTTTTAAAGAACGTGATTTCTGAAAATAGATGCAGTATTTGTAACGGTTTGAGCGATTTACTGCTCTCTTTACAGAAGAATTTGGAGCAATGTGTCTTCATGAAAAATGTTGATTTACGCGTCCTTTATGACATATTCAAATTTGAAGATTTTATGAACTCGTTTGATTATGTTTTTGGATTTAGACGTGAAGACACGCAAGTGACTTGGTTTTGCTAGTTAGGGTGGTTCGATATTTAGCTAAGTTGGCGCGGTATGGGACGTGTGCAGCAAGGCCGGATGTTCGACCTCCTTAATATTGGCTGGATGGTGTGTCTGATACATGATGATATGCGATTATGTGATGACTGGTGTATACTGTGTTGAGAATGGTATATGGACTCGGGAGAGGGATGGCGATACGTAACGCCTCTACCCTTGTTTTACATATGGGCTTGGGAGAGGGACAGCAATACGTAACGCCTCTGCCCCCACACTATATGGCATATGGACTTAGCTTGAGGCTTTGTTCCAGAGACCTTGAGGGGATAAGAGTTTAGCTTGAGGCTTTGCTAGGATACCCCGACGTGAGAACTTTTTGCGGGGCATATACCTGACGAGGTAGAGCCTGACGAGGCGGACAGCTGCATACTTGAGGCGAGAATCTTTGCGGGTTGTGGCAAGGATATGAGGCATGGAATATGCTGGATGAGAAGCATCTGAACAACTGATTGAATTGTTTGATATGATGAACCTTATTATGGGACGAAATTGTGTGGCATGGTATGTGACGTGTTATAACGATTTGGCTTTATAATTAGGACCTTCGTGATGATATGATGATTGATGTGAAGTGATTTAGTTGTTAAAGATGTTTATTGTATGCTCATATGCATGAACTGTGGAGTTTGAACGTCTCCAGATGTTACGTCGTCTCAGATGATACGTTGTCCAAACGTTACATCGTTCAGACTTTACATCATCCGGATCTTACATCGTCCAAACTTTACATCGTCTCAAATCTTGATAGTTTGACAGTTTCCATACCTTGATTGTTTGTTGTGATTAGGTTATCCTTGGGGGGGGGATTTCTTCCTAATCGATGCTTGGAGAGTTGACTCGGTGAACTGTTTTTCAGGTACCTAGATGGAGGTAGAACACATACGTCGTGAGATCCCGTAGGCGATAGTTTTTGAAGCATGCCTTTTTGGTGGACATGGAGCTAGTAGCTGTAGATCCTAGAGTTAATAAACCTTTCTTTGTTTTAGTCTTTTGTATATGTACCCGGGATTGTTTTATGAGATGTGCCTTGTGTAATTTGATTGTCTTACTTTCTTATCCCAAGTTTATTGTTGTCCGGGGATTGTTTATTACGCTTCCGTATGTGCATAGAAATTTGGGTCGGCGACGTTACCTGGGAACGTCGAATTTTTAGTCAACCATTGTGGGATGTGTGCGCACTCGAGGTTCGGGCCGTGACGGATACCATGTAGCAAGTTAATATGAATACGAAACAAACAAAACAAATAGACAAATGTTTTACGTGGTTCGGTCAACCAAGAAAAAGTTTTTTGGAAGCCTACATCCATGGTCAAAATCTTTATATTTTTTATAAAGAGGAGTACATTGTAATTACTAAACATGATCTATAATCTTTATGGTAAATAGAGATATTACATATTGAATATCGATCCTCAATCTTATCATGATTTGATAAGTTTATCCCCCAACACTACTTAATAGGAAATGCACACGTACGTAACAATTATGAGTAACCATGTGTTTATCTCAAATAGCTTGATTAGCAACTTCACATAATTTGTCGTAGTAAAGGATATGGCTAATTGTAAGTCTCCCAACCACTCACAAGTTCCCCACGCTTCATATGTTCATTATGGAACTTCATGTTCTTTCCATTTTCTGCAAACAACAATAAATTTTGGTAGCCAGTATTGCAAAATTTTAAGGTACCCAATTAAAGTTCAAATCAGAAACGAGGAATATGCCTAACAGGTATTTCCCAACATGACAACGCCTAAATTTCCCTTCTTGGTTCGGCCTCCTAATCACCATTAATGCTTGTCACTCCAAGAAATTGAATTTTGACAGCATGAATGCCAATTTTGGCAATGACTAAAGACAAAAATGACCAAGAATTCAATGTCGTCATGCAAGGTTAATTTTGGGATTTCCAAGGATTTCCAGAGGGTTTAGCATTTTTCCTGAAAATGAAACTACGCAATCATTAATTATATCATGCCAGTATTGAAATATGGATGAGAGATGGGCACCATTACCAATCACATCGGTGATAGCTAACTTAAGGCCCATTAGTCTCTTCTATAAATGAGAGGTCGAACTCACTACAGAAGGTCATTGCTCATATCTTTCTCTCATTCGTTTTTCTTGATTAGTGCGAGAAAAGAACGAATCCCAAAATCTTTGGCTAACTTGTTTGTTTTCTTTTATTTTAGTTTTCTGTTTTGCTCTTTTTAGAGAATGATTTTGAGACCTTAATGATCTTGTTCTGACTTATCTTTCATGTGTTTTAGGGAAAACTTCTTCATCATTTTCATTGGATTGATAAATGGCGAGCTCGCACAACAACGACAAGAGAACTATTGCTCTAGGAATGCCTCCATTGCCTCCAACAAGTGAGAGAATGGCTGGAGAAAGCTCTCAGAAGCTTATCACGGATCCTCATAAGCTTAAGAGGTGCTCATAGAGTTATAAACCTTCAAACTCATTTCAAAATGTTTGGCATGGACGACCATGCCCATCTCTTTACCTAGATCGTTTGAAAGTGTTCGTGAAAAAATCGAAAACAAAACAAACAAAAATTGGAATAAATGGTGGACGGATATTAAAATCTCTGCTTCTCTTAGATCCTAATTTTTATGCTTCTAAACTCGTGATTTTTTTCTTTTCAATTTTCTTTTGCGTTTTGTGTCTTTCAGAACGTTGGCAAACAGGCAACACGCTAAAAACCATCATCACAAACAGATTTCCCGAATCATGAAACTGGAAAAGACAGTCCAATTCCTTGAAGTGAGCGATCGATCTGATCCTTCGTCCAATTTATCTTCCATTTAGCATTCGAGGCGATTCAGTTGAGAAACATCTAACAGTTCTAAAATTTTCTTGTGTGATGCATATAGGGTGACGTAGAAAGGACCTCCGAGCGGATCTGCTATCTGAAAAGGCATAGCGATTTGTTACAAGTCGAAAATCGTGAATTAAAGCAAAGAGTTGGCTTCCGTTCTCTTGAGATCAAATCCAAAGAAGGTTCTCCCTCTGCGCATACGCATATTAAAGGAGGATTATATATATAAGAAATGTGATTGATGGATATTTGGTGCAGCTAAATATGTGCAATTGAGGAAAGAGAAGGACGAGGTAAAGGAGGTGTATATGCAACAACAGAAAAACTATGAATTGCTCATGAAGTGCAACATGGCAAATGCTCAGTTTATGGACACAGATCAACTGGGACATCCGTCTTATAGCTTTATGTAGGCCATGAGATTAAGATGCTTTGAGTTCTGTAAGCTCTCGTTTAAAAGGCCAAATCCCCTTGTCTTTATTTTTTATGCTTGATACAGTTTTCTTTAGTATGAGTGTGATTGCTCTATTTATGTGAGCTCGATGAAGAAAATTTGGAGCTTAAAACTCCCTTTTCACTCTTACATAGTGAACGGTAATTCGTTACGACATCATAAGTGCTATTCGAGTAGCACATACGTTTTCCATAAAAGAGCAAACACTTTAAAATAGATCGTCATGTCATGCAATATCACGTTCTTGGTGGCATTATTTGACTTGTCTCTACATTATTGAATAGACTGTCGATATCTTCACCAAGACACATCCACCTGGACATTTTCCGGATATTTTCTCCAAACTGAAGTTGACCTCATTCATTTTCCGGAGATTTTGTATATTTCCCATAATTGATTCTAATTGATTGTGATTGATATTCTGCAAGGTTTATAAATAGACTAATGTACTATCTAATGTATGAAGATGATATTACATTTTTCTATTATTTCAACTCACCGTATTTCATGAAATCCTCTTATGCCATTCTATAATTGTAGGCTCTATTGTGATATGATGGCACTACTGTTGTTTATCACTCAATCTGCATTATCGTTTGAGCCACGGTAGATCGCTCAATTGTTGTTATAGATTGTTTTCTTGATGTTCTGCCCCTGTTCGGTTGAAGCCACAGATCGCGAGGAATGACTGGTTGTCATCCATATTTTCTTAATTCTTTGATTTTTCATATTTAAACTAATTAATCTGACAGAAGTGCAAAGGGGGAGAGTTCGAGAGAAGAATTTCTTTTTATTCTTTCTTCTTGTGTATCCAATGCATTCTTTACATGTATTTATAGGACAATTATGGACAATAAAAATGAAATAATGAAAAAAACAATATCAATTAAAATCACAAATTAATTAAAATAATAATCAATCAATCTAAATCCTAAATTGATTTAATTGTATCTTTGACAAACAAACACAAAGACGTATCTCCAATACTCCTCTTCTAGCTAGTAGTTTGTATTGTCCAAGACGCCTAGCTTGCTTAGTTGATATGTGTGTTGTCTTTGACATAAGGGCTTGGTGAATATATCTGCAAGCTATTCTAAAGTTCTGATTCCTTTGGCCTTAATTAGCCCTTCTTAGATATTGTTTTGAGTAAAGTGTCAGTCAACCTTTATATGTTTTGTCCTTTCATAAACTTTTTTACTATAAGTTTGAGTGCCGCTTTATTATCACAAAATGGCATAGTTGATCCTTTAATCCACACGCCTAAGTCTAGAAGTTGGCCTTCCATCCAAAGTATCTCACAGACAATCTTGGCGATAGCTCAATATTCAGCTTTAGCTGATGATAGTGATAGAGTTGATTGCTTCTTTGTCTTCAGTGAAAGTAAGTACTTTTCAAGCTAATGAAAAATTTAATAGATCTTAGAGTCATAGGACAAGTAGCATAGTCTTTGTCACAATAAGCTGTCATCTCCATATTTCATTTTTGAGAAAGGAGTATTACAACTCCCAGACCTTCAAATATTTCACAATTGTCATTGCTGCATTCATGTGAGATTGCTTTGGGTTATGCATAAACTGATTGAGTGTTTACACTGCATATCATATGTCCGACCTTGTCATAGGGAGGCAGGTAAGTTTTCTTATAAGCCTTTGATAACTTGATGAGTCTTTGAGTAATGGATCATTACTTTGGGATAATGATCCTTCATCTTAATCAATTGTTGTTAATTTAATGTCTTGTTCTATAGGAATAGTTGCTGACTTACATTCTGATAAACATGCTTTTGATATAATTTTCATGATAAATTTTCTTTGGCTAAGAAAAAATCCTAGATTTGATCAAGGAATCTCAATGCCAAGAAAGTATTTGGGAGGTCCCATAATGTTAAAAGTAGAATGAAGATACTCTATGCGCTTCTTGACAATAGATTCACGACTTCCCATAATGAGTATGTCATCAACATATATCATTAAATAGATAGAGGATTCACCTTTTTTTCCATGTGACAAATGCATAATATTTGGACTGTTTAAAATCAACATTTGTAAGTATAGTTTTGCATACCTTTGTCAGAAGCCTGTTTAAGGCCATAGAGAGATTTGCGTATATGGCATACTTCAAATTTTCCCAGTCTCCATAAACTTGGTGGAAGATCTATGTAAATTTCTTCATCTAGATCACTATGGAGAAAAGCATTGTTGACATCTATTTGGTGTAATTGCCAATTGCAAAAGGCAACAATGGATAGAAAAGAACGAATTGTGACTTCATTTGCTACTAGGGAGAAAGTTTCATGGTAATAAAAACATTCTCATTGCATAAAATCCTTGGTCATAAGCGAGCTTTTATTGTTCGACAAATCCGTCTGCCTTATATTTGATCTTATATACACATTTCACAACCGATCGGCTTACGATGGGAAGATAAAAGTACAATACCCAAGTCTGATTTTCCATTAAGGCATGGAACTCTGCCTCAATGACTTTTTACCAATGTGGGTCAATGACTGTTTCATTATAAGATGGCGGTTCATGTAAATCTGCCCCCATGGCTTTCTGCCAACGTGGGTCAATGACTGTTTCATTATAAGTGATGGTTCTCGTTTCTCAAAAATACGACTAATATAACACAATTTTCTGATGATAGCCGATTAAGGGTAGTGAGTACTTGATATATTTGAGATAACGTAGACGTGGTCTTTGGTCCACGTTGGTAGACGAGTAGTGCGGCCTGAACATCTAGGATGATCATGATTACTTTCTGCAAGCGCAAGAGGCATTGATTCTTCAGCAAATTGTTCTGGAGAGAAAATTGTTGAAGAGTAAATGAGTTCTCTTCATGTGGCATTGTAGAGTGGTCAAACGAATCATATAGAGTTGGTGAAGAATCATCAGTAGTCTCAATTGCCGGAGAAGATATCGAATGCTCCGGAGGTGCAATAAAAATAATTGTTGATTCGGAGACAATACCTCTTTAGGAAAAAAAATGACGATGGTTAGCCATAGATTTAGAATATCATATTAAGGTTGCTTCATCCGGAGACATGGAACATGCATCCCTACTTACAAAAAAATTCGCTGTGGATGGTTTGAAGACATGATAACCTTTCTAGAGAGTCAGATAGCCCATCAAGATGCATCGACAAGTGCAGGGATCCATTTTGTCCCGAGGGCCCACAACATAAGCAATTAGAAACTCTCAAATGATGAATCTCATGTTCCTTACCCAAAAGTAACTCAAAATGGGTTCACCCATCAAGAGTCCAAGTCAATGTACGATTGATTAGGTAAGCTGTTGTGACCACACAATTGACCCAAAATATTTCTAGAAAGGAAGCCCAAAAATTAAGGGCATGTGCAACTTCTAAGAGATGACGATATTTATGTTCAACCATCCCATTTTCTTGTGGAGCGTAACTACGCTCGTGGAGAATTTCTTGAGAAGAGAAAAGTAATGCTCATCCATGGTTAAGAAATTCTCTTCCATTATCAGTCTGAATGCACTGAATAGGTGTTTCAAATTGATTCTTCAATAAGGAAAAAAAATTTAGTCAAGAAGGAACTTCACTCTTAGAATGCATTAGAATGACCCATGTGGCACGATAGGAATCATAAAAATAGTGAGAAAGAAGCGAGATCCATCATGATGGGGTGTGATAAAGTCCCAAACATCAACATGAATGAGTGAAAAAATTCACTACCACGTGATTTGCTTTTTGAAAAGGGTGCACATGATTGCTTTGCTAAAGGGAAAATTTGGCATTGATGATGTGGAAAAGAAGCACCGTGACCCAATCATTGATGGAAAAGATTCATCATCGGAAGTAGCATTATACATTGATTACTTATTCATGGGAATATATGATAAATCAAAATTATTGGGAAAGGTGTCCAAAAATATAGACTTTGCAATATATTACCCAAGCCCATAGTTTGCAAGTCGAAAGGGCCTGAAAGAAATAATTATCATAATTGAAAAGGATACGACAAACATTATCCTTGCAAATTATGGACATAGAAATAAGATTGAATTGAAATTAAGGAACATATAAGACATTTCTAAGGGTCATGGAAGGAGTAAGATTGACTGTGATAATTTTTGTCAATATACGTAACATTTCCATTAAGGAGTCGAACAGATTTAGGTGAATCCAGATTTTTATGAACTTGTGAGAAAAAATCTTTATTATAGATAATGTGGTTATTAGCACCTGAATCAATTAATCATGTGTCATGAGAAATAGAATTAATCAAATAATAAGAAATACCTACGACGCTCGGTTTTGTCAGGAACATCCGATTGTCTCAAGGCTTTCGCAAGTTGTTGATATTGATCATGAGAGATTGGTTGATGTCATTTGTCAATACTCTCCCTTGTGACTTGACAAACCTAGATTTCCCTTTCTTTCTTCCATTTCTCTCCAAGTTTCCATGCAATTTCTAGCAAGTATCTGTTGTATGATGTGAACTGGATGAAGGGTCACCGAACTTTAGGCGACCATTGGCGGCAAGTATCGAGAACTGGATGAAACCAGGTTGGCGGATTGGGTAGGGATTCGTACCCATACCCGATATACCTGGTTACATTCTAGGCCCAAAATTTGAGCTTGTTGCAATATTGATAGGTCAATTCCCCCCGTCTGGAAATGTTCTCCATGGCATTGATTCGCCGGGCACTGGAGATTGTACCATGGATTCGATTGGGTTGGCCCATACCAGAAAGGGTTAAATGTACTATGTACATGTAGTCATTGGATGGCCTGGCCTGAGATGGGTTGTCCCTGGATGGGTCGAATCGCACAACGGTTTCTTGACTTGGTATCGATTCAATAGAATTCTCTAATGTTGGCTTTGCACGTCAGGTGTTGGCTCCGCACGTGAGGCCGAACAGGGTGCACCCTCCTGACTATCTTCTGGAATTTGCTTCTTCGTCAAGGTATTGGTAAGAATGTATTGTTTTCGTTTATCTGAATTACTCAAGTGTTGATTCCTACATCAGAGTGCTAACCCTGTTTTGCAGATTAGTATTTCCGCAATAACAAGGATAGAGGAGAAAGGAGGCAATCAAAGAAAAAAAAAATTCTTCCGGAAGTTGTACTGGGAACAAATGCTCTTATACCATGAAAAAAGCATAGAGGGAGAGAGTTTGAGAGAAGAATTTCTTTTTATTCTTTCTTCTTGTGTATCCATTACATTCTTTACATGTATTTATAGTACAATGCATGGACAATAAAAAGGAAATGATAAAAAAATACAATATTAATTGGAATCACAAATTGATTGAGTCAACCAATCAATCTAAATCCTAAATTGATTTAATTGTATCTTTGACACAAAAAGTATCTCCCACATAGTCACCTTCAAAAAATGCTGGATTATGGAGAAACCCTAATCCATGGTTGATTTATAATAAGGATACAACATAAGTCCGAAAAAAACGATCGAAGAACTTTTAGCAAGTGCAGCTAAATTTTAGAACTTTTGAAAGTGGTGTAGTCAGATCCTTACATTAATTTCGTCCGATTAAGCTAATGAAAAATGCCAATGTGAATTTTTTTTCTTTATTTTTTCTTTTCCATATGGTGTCTTATGTGGTGTTAAGGTCAACAGAAGCACAAAAAAAACATTGTTTTGGTCCAAAAGTTTTCTCAAAAGATAAAGGACACATAAACAGGGCCTCCATCCTCACCTGCCGCCCCTCCATCGCCGAAAAGAGGCACCTTAGTCCATCGCCGAATGAGGAAAGGCGTCCACGGCGCGAACGGCGAGAGCAAAGTCGGGAGGCACACCAGCGGCATCTGTACAGCAATCGATGGCAGGCATTATAAGCTTCCCCCACTAGAGCACAGCGAAGCACTCTCATGCCCCAATAGATCCGTGATAACTGCAAGGGAGGCCCAACAGAAGGGGAAAGTTTCCGATTCATGGGGATATAGTCACACAAACAACGAGGACGATTCAGAGATTCACGTGCCAGAAGAAGAGCTCCCATTCCAGATTTGAGAGCGCATGCGAGAGAGGCAGAATCACTGTCGCGCGCAGAGAGAGATGCCTTTGTCGAGATATAAGCGCAGGTCGCTTGCCTAGGATCGTCAACATCGTCGACGCCTCCGCCCTCCCGGACGATAGCATCGCCCCATCAGGTGAGGTTGCAAACTCCTTTTCTTTTTTTAAGTTGGTGTCACGTCAAAGAGAGGAAAAAAAAGTAATTTCAGCATTATTTTTGTTAGCCTAATTGAACAATGCTATTGGGTTGACTTAATTGCAAAAATATGATAATTTTTTACGCTTGATTGTGCCTTTTGAGATTGTTAGGACTCAATCTCACTTTCGATTACAAGTATTAGGATTTTTAGCATACTTATTCCAGCAAAATTGGTTAATATAACAATGCCTAGGCAATTTCAATTTTAACTCTTATAGTTTTCAGTTGATATAAGCAAATGATATTGCTTCGAAAGAGTCAAGGAGAATATAAATTTATCAATGTGTTGAATAAACATGTTCTCCTTTTTCCATTGGCTAGATATACTCTCGACGGCCAATATGTACAACGTTATTCCGACAAATGAAACAATATGAATGACGAACCGTTAGAGGAAGCGCTATTGTTGATTTTGAAGATGAAAAAACTCTGTGACATGACTTGAAGTCAATTACAAGTGGTCTCTGAAGATGACAAAAGTCATGGCCAAATAGTATATGCCAGATATCGTATTGTCTGAAGAAGTTAGACAGAGTATCGTCTGGAGATGCTAGACAGAGTAACATCTGCAATACATAGTGCCAGACAGAGTATCGTCTAGCGTGGCAGACTCAGTGAAGTCTAGGAAGTTGATTTGTGATGACTGTTTATGTAAGATGATATTCTTACGACTTAGATACTCATGGATTTTAGACAGCATATTGGTGGATCGACAGGATTGATTATTCTCAATCAAGATTATGAAGATTATTATTGATATACTGGATTTTCTGAAGATCGGGTAAATGTGGCAAGTATTCACTTATGGAAACCAAGATCCTGATTGTATGGGCGATCGGGATTGTCAGGCTCTTATCATGATCTGAAGATTGATTGAAATCTCCACGATTGATTTTGTCCAATGGATTGATTGGAAGAATTCCTTTGAAAAGTGCCAACGGTCGTGTAGGCATGCAGGAGTATATAAGGAAGATATTTCAAAGCCTTTCAAAGGGGTAAATGAGAATATAATTTCAAAGTTTAGAGCTGTTCATTTATTGTGAGCTTACATTGTAAACAAAAGAGTGTGATACATACGTGCGGTGTGAGAGCAGAAGACTTTGTGAAGTCTTGGACTTGAATTATAACTCTTTTGATTCAAAGTGGAATCCAGCCAATAGGCTGTCAACCCGAAAGAGTGGACGTAGGCTTTAGCTAAGCCGAATCACTATAAACTCTATGTCTTGATCTCTTCGCTCTTAACTCTCTGATTGTGCTTATAGCTCTTGTTTATTTACTCGTATATCACACTTCATACACTTTGTATTTTATACTTTCGCAAAAAATTTCAAAATCACCTATTCACCCCTATCTAGGTGATCGCACTAGATCTTTCACAAACATTTACCAATCGTATCTTAAATATTAACCATTTTTACAGCTAAGATAAACAATACTATAGAACCGCGAGACTGACAAAACGTAAGCAAATGGTTCATCTTGAATTAACAGGTAAATAAGCCACGGAGTTTCTAATCTCCAGATTGTCTTCATTAAGCTCACATAGACAGAGCGACCATATTCGTACCAAATAAAAGGATCAAGCATAAAATGCAATGACATAAGGATTTCGGGTCTTAACAAGAGCTTAATTTAACTCAAGCCATCTTAATCCCGGTTGGTCCATGTACAAGTCCATGAATTCAGCATTTGCCATGTTGCTCCGCATGAGCTCTTCATGTTTTTGCTGATCTACATACAGATCCTTTAGCTCGTCCTTATCTTTCTTCAGTTTCGCATACTCAGCTGCATCAATTATCAGTCGATTACATTCTTGATTTCTCCTTTAATAAAAAAAACATCGCAGAGAGAGAAAGAGAGAGTGAACCTTCTTTATATTTGATTTCATGAGAAAAGAAGCAAAGCTTTTTCTTTAATTCACCATTTTCGGCTTGAAACAAATAGTGTTGTCGTTTCCAATAGCACATCTTGACAGAGTCCCTTTCTATTGCAGCCTACATACATCAGACAAGAAAAATTCAGAGCCATTAGATACTTGTCATCTTAATCACCTCAAATGCCAAATTTGAAAAGCACGCTACATGGAATATAATTTGGTGGAAAAATCAAATTGATTGCTAACTTTTAGAGCTTGCGCTGTCCATTCAAGTTTCATCATTCGAGAAACTTGTTTGAGACGAAAGGTTTCAGCGTATCGCCTCCTTGCCAACGTCCTGAAAGACATAAACACGAGAAAATTGAAAAAGTCACCACTTTTATCTACATAAAAATTAGACTGTGAGAGAAGTGAAAATCTAATATCTCTCCACCATTTTTATGATTTCTTCTCTCTTTTTTTATTTAAATTTTTGCCCATTCTGTTCCCACCAACACTATCTAATTAGATGTCTAGGTTAAGAAAATGGGCATGGTCTTCCATGTCTAACATTTTGAAACGCGTTTGAAGGGTTTTAAGTTTAGAATCACCTCTTAAGCTTTTGAGAGTCAATGTTAGGATTTCGAGGGCCTCGTCCTTCCATTCTCTGGCTTATTGGAGGCAATGGAAGCATCTCTAGAGCAATGGTTCTCTTGCTGTCGTCGTTGGAGTTGTTGAAGCTGTTCATTACCACTTCAATAGAAAGATTGCCCTATAACATATGAACAAAAAGTTAGCACAAAAGAAATGAAAGTCTCTAAACCATTCTCTAGACAGAGCAAAAGAATAAATTAGTTAGCCAAAGATATTGAATTCTTTTTCTTTACGCACACTGATTAAGAGAAATGAATGAGAGAAATATAGATGTAGCGAACTTCTGAAGTGGGCTCGGCCTCTCATATATAGGAAAGACTAATGGTGCTTAAGATAACTGGCACCAATGTTATTTGACAGTGGGGTCCTCTCCTATGCATTTTCCTATACTGCATGATATATCACGATATGGTTTCATTTTCAGGAAAACACCAAACTTTCCATTTCTTTCATAAACTCCCAAAGTAAGCTAGCATCACGACATGGGTTCCTGATCATTTTTGTCACTATAGCGTGGCCAAAGTTGGTATGCATGCTGTCAAGAATTAAATTCTTTGGTGACCATATTTGCCTTGAAGTTATCCACAGCAGAAGGCATTATTAATGGGATTCAAAGGCTGAGCCAAAAAGGGAAATTGAGGAGATGTCAAGGATGCTTCCTCTTTTAGGGTTTGAACTTTAATTAGGTCCCTTAGAAATGTACCACACTTGCTACTTGCTTCAATTAAGGTCTGCAGAGAATGGAAAGAAAACGAAGTTCAATAATTAACGTCCGAGTCACGGGAGCCGTAACTCTAAGTACGCGGGCTATAGTGATCGGTGTCGATGAAAAAGGCTTCGGAAAATGATTAACTCCTTTGGATGGATTGAATGTAAGAATGGAGGATAACAGAGAATTTCTCAGCCATGGTAAGGAAATGGTAGCGAGTGATGACGGAAGATGTTCGACCGTGAAGGAAGAAGTCTGAAAATCTCGCCGAGTGCTCACAAAATGTGTTTTTGTCCCCCCTTTTTGTTTTTCTTCTAGTCTCCCCGCTAAGATTGCAGAGAAGAGGAGACTGTATGGAAGAAGATGGGTTTTACATTGGGAGTTTCTTTCAATTTGAGATTTAGGGTTTATATTTTGGCCAAATGATATCGTTTAGGAATCTATATGTTGATTGGGTATACAAGCAAGCCACATCAACCGGAGAAATTAATAAAATATGACTACGTCAGATTCCCGGCAACTTAAATTAGAACTGGTACTGAGTGATCGTTTTTTTTTTAAAGAAGTGGTAATTAATTGATCCAAAAAAATATATTTGGTATTAAAATGAGCGCTAAACGAAATTTTTGACGCTTCCAGTGTCCTTTTGCCAATGTTCTACTATGCATAGTTTGCTATTCAATATATTTTTAAATAGCTGCAAGTTGATATTTACACAGGCATTTTCCGTTAAGTAGTTGATCTACAATTTTATGTTCTACAATGTAAAAGTTCTGCCTTCGTGATTCACTAGTGCTTTTACAGCTGTTGCCCGATTATTGCGTGTGATTCAACAGTTTTGCCAATCGTTCTTCCTTTGGTAATTTCATGCAGATTGTATTCGTCCTCTTCCGACAAATAGATTCCATAGAAATCATGTTTATTGGTATTACTATCATGATGCGATTTGCTCGAGCTACTTTTGATCAAGCCTTTTATTTTTGCAAGTATATGCTCCATGACAGAAATGTATTCGACAGCTGCAAGTTGTGCTGTAGCTAAAGAATTTTTGTTGAAGAAATGATGCATTTGAATGTGATTGTGCCACTTGGTGAGAAGTATTACGCCGGTTGTACTCACTTTGACTGATTCGTCTGATGCTTGTTTGGTAAAATTGTAATTCTCCCACCATTTGGTCTTAAATCTCCTAACTAAATTTGGGATATTCAGCTTGTGAGAAGGAGCAAGGTAGCTTAATTATCAAGCTGATACCCAAGAGATTCGAAAACTGATTAAAAAGTGGGCAAGATTTGGGAACTGTGATTTATGTGTCCTTAGTACAAATTGTGGACTAAATTTTTTTAAAACTCTGTAATTTATTTTTCGGGGAGTGTGAAATTTTAATAATATGACCTAAATGATCTCAATAGTGATTGAACCAATTTAATTGGGAGATGGACATTTTTTAATTCTAATTTGAAATAGAAGAGCCAATTAGTTTGACGATATATAGCGGACAATCATGCATGTCGGCTGAAAGTAGGGAATTCAGAAGTCTGGTAGTCTTTTAAACAGCCTTAAATTTTACTGGAGTGTGCGGAGATGTACTTCATTTTGATGGTGGGATGATTTGGAGGATGGTTGTAGCGGAATATGGGGTGGGTCATTTGGTGAGACAACATGCTTATGCGAGACTGAATTAGTTTCAATCAAACTTTTGTTCATAATAATAACCAAGCGGTTTTTGCAAATCATGGCGTTTTCTAAACCAACTTTTGATTAAAAAAAAAGAAGATTTCTTTTGCATAGATGGTCGGACTTTCATGAAGGATTCCATCTTGTATCCTCAAAATGTTTTAAAGAGCATTCTTCGAAGAAAAAAAAAAGGTCTTGGAGGGATTGCTTATAACTTATTAGAAATTCATTTTTATTGGCTACTTAATGTAGCAAGTGGGGGTTATTGAGGCTTTTTGTAGAGAATGAATGATATGCTCAAGTATTTATTTGGGTGATTAGAATAAGTCTGGGCAGATTTTCTAGGATAATGATTGTGGCAGTTCTTCCTCGGCAATTTCTGCCCATGCTTGGGCTATCAACATTTGAGATTTGGTGGTGGGATCTTTTCTAATGATATAATAATGGCTTTGCCTTTATGGAATTTTGAGGATTTGGGAGGCATGTTTGAATATCCTACAAAAACTCACGTGGGAGGAATATCTAGTAAAGATTTTGAATCACCACTTATAAATTCAATGTCAAAAAACTTAATTTGCTGATTTGCAATCAATTCGTAAAAGAACTTTTTGGTTCAATAAATCTCTTTGAAATTTGGAAAATTGATTAACAATTGCTGAAATTTCCTTTTTGATTGTGAAGTAATTTTGCTGGGTTTAATTTCTGTGTTTAGAAATGTTGACACCTAAATTTTGGGATTTATTGTTTGCATATAGTTATTAGGAGCATTTCGCATTTTAGATGAAATCATCGGCAGCAACTTTAGGAAGAAAATATTGGATGAATTCGAGCATAATACATTTGTTAAAGCAAAATGAAGTGAAAGAAATTCTGGTCAATATCTTTATAGATTTGACCGATTTTTTCAATACCCTTGAAGGAGACGTCCAAGAGCAGAAAGGGAAAGGGGAGGCCTCTTGGTTGAAAAGAAATAACAAAAGAAAAGGAAAGAAGATAAGGGCAAAATAAAGAAATCCGGTCAAATCTTTCGGTGGGAAACAGACAGTAGAGAACGCGCAGAGGGGGATTCGGCTAAAAAAAACAGAGGGTGCAGCGTGAGATAGAGAGACCAGAGAGAGAGAGATCGAGGGTGAGACTGAGAGAGAGAGAGAGAGAGCGAGCGAAGGAAGGGAAGTGGTCATCCGAGGACTCGATCCACGACGCTTCCTTCAGCGACTCGGTTGCAGCAGTTCGTGTCCGCGATCTTTCCACTTTCACCGATGGGTTTCATGGTTGTTTCGCTCGTTTGAATTTTTCCCGAGGATCACAGTCGGTTGGCTTCACGGATAAACGAGGTTCTGGCTCGAGTCTGTCTCGAGTGCACCGGTTTGCCGTTGTCCCCGAGCTAGGTAGGGAAACGAGTAATCACTTTATCGTGGCTTTCCTCGTGCTTTTTTATTGGTTTTGCTGTGTTCTCGGACTGAGTTGGATGAGCGTCAAATCCGAATTTTCCTTCAAGTTTCCTTCGCATTTGTTTTCGTTTTGGTATTGTTTCGTTGGATGTTGAGGTGTCATAAGCATAGATCTTGGATTTTCGGCCAAAAGAGAACACTTTCTTTCGGAGAGAAAAAAAGAGAGTGGAGGAAGACAACCCTAACAAAAAAGGGCGAGAGAAAGCAGGTGAGAAAAGTCAAAGGGGAGGAGACATCTTTGACTCCTCTTTGACTAACGTGGTCTTCTTTTAGGATTAAAAAAAAAAAAGGAAACACGAGCAAAGAAGGAATCAGAGTGAGAGAGGACGCATTCTTCTTTCAACGGGCGACCTCTGCCGTGCCCCTGCTCCGAGTTGACCCACTACCACAGCTCTTTTCAGGCGCAGTTGCATAGTCCAATCCAAGGCGGTTCTCGTTGTTGCTTTGCCAAGACAATCGCCGCACCAAGTCATCATAGAGTTTCTGTTTGCCGAGTTCCCGAGTCCATCTCTGCGGCGATAGAAAATAGCTATAGTCAAAGCAAAAGAAAGTTGTGGAGAAGTCTTTCGGAGTGTCAAACCTTCGATTCCAGCAATCGCTCGACCAAATTCAACTCCGGAGAATCACTCGTGAGATATTCTGAATCAGGTAAAATTTTGTCCAAATTTAATTTACAAAATTGTTCGATTTATTATCTAGTTTGGATGTCATGATTGAAAGAAAATCCGTTAAACCTTTTTGGAGTTAGAATTATTCTCTGATTGCACATGTGCATTGGTCGATAGTCCGATATCATGCTCGAAATACAACTCGCGACCGCACGAAAAATTAGCCGATCCGATCTCATGCTCGAGATGCGATCCGTTGATTTCTTTTTGATTTGGTTGTGTTCTTCTTTTTTATTAAAAAAATACCAAAAAAATTACATTCCATATTTAGATTAAGTTGCATATTAAGTAATATTGCCTTGCATGATTAGATTAGATTGCATGATAACATTGCATGTTAGTCTAGCTAAATATTTTTTCCAAATAAGAATAGGATTCAACATAAGTTATTTCCTAAGTTTAATTGGAAAGTAGTTTGCTTTAGATTGTTTAATTTTAAGCATTTTTAATTACGAATTCAATAAAAACCTAAAAATATTTCATATGCATGTCATAGCATAAATCATTTTATATTAGTTTGCATTATTATATTTTATTTAACATTTAGATTAGGTATATTAAATTCCATATCACGATAGGATATCACATTTAGAAACTTAGGAATCATGTTAGATTAGGTTTGCATATTTTATTAGTTTATTAATTTCGAATTTTCATTAAATAAATAAGAAAATGTCCTAAAAAATACCTTTTTGCATGTCATTTAGTTGAATAGCATACCACATAGTCTAAATCAATTTAGAATTGCATTAAGATAGTTGCATATAGGATTAGTTTTCCATTACATGCATTGCATACACATAAAAAACTCCAAAAAAGATCTTTTTGTTGATTTGCTTTATTTATTGTTTTATTTCTTTGAGCTTTTAAATAACTGTTTGAGCTTTTAAATAGCTTTTAAATCACCGTGCATGTTAGGGAATAAAGTTAAAATCAATTCAAGCTGCCTGCAAAATATTAGAAATTGGTTTTCAAGTCCCCGAATTCATAATCTTACAACTCCCGGTACTTTGCATGGGTTTTTAATTGACCCACCATAAATAGATTAGTGGCGACTCCATTTGAAATCAATTTGGCATGTTAAGAACTTAAACCTAAGTCGCGAATTGGTATGAGCTTGGGAGAGCTCGAGTTAAGTTAGACTTAGCAATCTATTAGCCTAATCCTAGGTAGTGTACCTTCAGGGAGGTTGCGACAAGAAACCATTGAACAATGTGCCCTTCATTCTTTTTTAACTTGTTTGAGAATCTCTTCGTATCTTATATCTGATGCATCTGTTTCTACTATTTTAAAAGCCAATTGATAAGCTACATGAAGAAGACAAGGATTTGTTTCACATAAGTTTTAATTTGTTTAACAACATTTTTATTAATTGATTACCATGGTTGAGGGGTTCTGTGACTTTTGATGTATATATTTCCACAGTATATTGATGTTTGGCAAGATTTCTAGAATATAGTTAAGACCTCCCAAAAGCCTTTGTAATTGAGCATTGTCTAATTTCATTTTAGAATTTTTCTACATATAAAAATTGAACTCTCAATAGGGACAATAGTTCCTTGGTGAATGTAATGCCCAAGAAATATAACTTATGTTTGAAAAAGTGATAAGATCTGATCTGGGCCAGGCAACTGGGCCAGGGTTGCCCTCGCCTACTACCAGCGAGGGCCGGGCCCTCTGGAGTTGCCACCGCCGAAGCTCGCCGGCCAAGTAGTTTGTTTTAGAAAAACAAGGAAAAAAAGAAAAAAATTGGGATCCAGTCATCACCACGTCATCACCGACAAGGTCCGGCGCGCCACGTAGTGAGCATTTTCCTGCCAAATTTTGCTGGAAGGACTTAATCGACAAAGTTGCAAAAGGTTTAGGACTTATTTAGCATAAAAAAGGGTTTAGGACTGAATCGGCAAAATAGCAAAACGTTTAGGTTTTATTTGGCAATTGTCTAGAAGAAAAGATGAGAACTCTGTCAATATGTACTATAACGAATTCAAATTAGGGATTGAAATTTCATTCAAGATTCTGTGAAATTATGCCGAGGTATTTTTAGCTTGAAAGGCATAGTGTTCCATTCATACTAGCCGAATGGTATTGTAAATGCTGTTTTATAATAGTCCTTTTCATTGATTTGTATTAGTCAAAAACCTAACTTCGTATCAAATTCTGAATGGCTCTTTGATTTACGGATTCTGTTTAACAGATTTTTTTTTATACTGAAATTGGATAACTTATCCATTTTAATGCTTTGTTTAAGGGTTTCTAGCTGATTACCAATCTTGAAACACTTTTTTCTAGTTTGACATTTTTATGTACAAAAAATGCGGAACAACTCCAAGGTGATTGGCTTTTTTTGATAAGCTGATAATTTAGAAGATCTTGTATTTCCTTTTGATAAAATTGTAATACTCTTTGGTTCATTTGAGTCAGTCTAGCTTCTATAGGAATTTGTTTTTTTTAGATAAATCGGGTTATAGGGTAATTCAAGAATGTGGTTTTTCCTTTCTCAAAATATTTTGGGTAAGGTAGAATAAATATTCTGCTCAATGTGTGATTGGAGAGAGATTATTTTATATTTGGTTTTTGGTTCAACAAGTTTTCTATTTCCTTGAAATTTATATCTTCTTTAAAGAATTGAAGCTGATTTTTTTATTTATCTTTGTCTTTGATGAGCTAATCAATTTCAGAGATTGAGTGCTTTTGTAAGAACACTCATGTTCAAGATAATTATGGGCTTTAAAGTTACTTCATGTTCATTTATGCATGAGATCACATAATGTCAAGAGTTCGAGTCAATATCGACTTTACGTGTTGAAAACAAGTGTCATGCAAGATTTACGTGTGCACAGTCAGACAATAAAGCGATTATAAGGTAGAGAGCATAAATGTTATGACATACGTCCATGATCTAATCTCCATTAGGTTTACTATTAAAGAAAATCTAATATTGACTCCTGGTATTTTAGTTGATTCAAGCAAATGAGGAGAGTAGAGATTTACTGCTTCATTGGCTAGATAGACTAGATCTCCATAGCCAATATGTACAAGGTTGTTCCGCTAAATGATACATTATGAATGAAGAACATCTATTAAGCTCGTGCTTATTAGTTATTACTCATTCTTAGACCAAAAGTAAACAATACCATAAGATCGCGAAACACCGAAAAGTAGAGCAAATGGTTCATCTTGAATAAACACGCAAATGAAGCCACGGAGTTTAAAAGCTCAAAATTGTCTTAATGAAGCTGACATAAATAGAGCAACTATACCCGTTCCGAAAACTGGATCGAGCATAAAACTTAAAGACATAAGGATTTTGGGTCTCTAAACAAGATTTTAAAGCATCTTATTCTCATGGTCTACATAAAGTTGTAGGTCGGAATTCCCAGTTGGTCCATGTCCATGGATTGAGCATTTGCCATGTCCACCTTCATGAGCTCTTCATGCTATTGCTGTTGTTCCACAGACACCTTCTTTAGCTTCTCATTCTCTTTCTTCAGTTTCGCATATTCAGCTGCATCAAATATCAGTCAATTACATTTTCAATGTCTCCCTTGATACCTACGCGCGCTGGGAGAGAGAGAGAGAGAGAGAGAGAGAGAGAGACAACCTTCTTTGGATTCGATTTCAAGTGAACAGAAACCAAGTCTTTGCTTTAAGTCGTCATTTTCAAGTTGGAATAAATAGCGTTGCCGCTTCCAGTGGTATATAATTGCGAAGTCCCTTTCTACACCAATCTACATACATCAAACACGAAAATGCAGAATTATTAGATGCTTATCATCTTAATCACCTGGATTAAAAAATTTTGAAAGCACGCTAATAGAACATAGGTTAGTGAAAGAAGTAAGTCGGTTCATAACTTCAAGAGATTTCACCGTCTCTTCTAGTCGTCTTATCCGCGAAATCCGCTTGAACGGAAAGGTTTCGTCATACCGCCTGCTTGTCAATGTCCTAAAAGATACAGACACAAAAGAAAATTGAAAAAAAAAACCACCACTTTATATACGTAAGAATTGAATATAAAGAGAACCAAAAATCAAATGTCTCTCTACCATTTTTATCATTTCTTTGTTATTTTTTCGCCCATTTTTTTTTTTCCGACCAGCACCTTCAAATGAAATGTATAGTTCCCAGAAATGGGCATGGTCGTCCATGTCTAACATTTTGAATAGGTTGTACATTTATAAGCACCTCTTAAGCTTCTGTGGGTCAATGTTAGGGTTTTCAGAGCTTTGTCCTTCCATTCTCTGGCTTGTTGGAGGCAACGGTAGCATCCCTAGAGCAAAGGTTCTCCGGTGATTGCTCTAGCGGTAGTTGAAGCTCCCCATTTATCACTCCAACAAAAGGATTTCCCTATGACAAATGAACAATAAGTTAGCACAAAAGAAATGAAAGTCTCTAAATCATTCTCTAAACAGAGCAAAAGAAAAGAACGAACTAGTTAGCTGAAGATATTGACATTTGTTTCTTTGCGCCCACTAACTAAGAGAAATGAATGAGAGAAAGATACATGTAGTGAACTTTCGAAGGGAACTCACCCTGTCATTTATAGGAGAGACTATGGGTCATAAGTTAGATGGCATCAATGTGATTAGGCAGTGGCTCATCTCCTCTGCATTTTCCATATATTGCATAGTTATTGATGATATGGTTTCATTTTCAGAAAAAACCAAACTTTCCATTTCTTTCATAAACACTAAAGTAACATAGGGGTCAAAATTGGTATGCATGCTGTAAAACGGGTGACCATAGTTGCCTTGAGATTATCTACAACAGATCAATGGGATTACAAGGCTGAGTTGAAGAGGGAAATTGAGGAGATGTAATTTTGGCAAATATCCTTGAGGATATTTCCTACGTTTTAGGGTATGAAGTTTAGTTAGGTTCTTTCAAAATGTACCATAATCGATACTTGCTTCAATTTCCTTCTGTAGAAAAATGGAAATAACATGAAGTTCAATAATTAACATCGCATGCGGGGGTTGGTACTTTCTGTCATCTCTTCTCCTCATGAATGAATTCATCAAAATTTGCATATTCGTTTGTCCTTTCCTTAATAAGATGTTACAGTCCTTCAATCAACGATGGACAATGTCAATGATTTTAAAGATGACAAAACTCTATGACAAAAGGATAAAACTCTGCGATTTGACTTAAAGCCAAGTGTTTAGTCGTGGCCAGATCCTTATCATCTAGAGAGTTGGCAGATCTTGTATGATCTGGAAGTTGCCAGATCTTTATCATCTGGAGAAATGTCAGACTTGTATCGTCTGAAGGTAGTCAGATCTTTAAGATCTGAAGGTATTGTCTGAAGGAAGTCAGATCTTTAAGATCTAAAGGTATCAGACACGTATCATCTAGAAGTAAGATTTGGTAAAATCTGGGAAGTCGAAATTATGACGACTGTTTGAGTAATAAGATATTCTTACAACTCTGATACTCGTGGATTTCAGACAGCATATATGTGGATCGACAAGATTGATTATTCTCAAGAATATGAAGTTTATTATTGGCATATTGGATTATCTGAAGATCGAGTAAATGTGGCAAGTATTCACTTATGAAAACCAAGATCCTGATTGTTGACGGGCTCTTATTACTATCTGAAGATTGCCTGATATATTCTCGATTCTGTCCAACGGGTTGATTGGAAGAATTACTTTGGAAAGTGCCAATGGTCGTATTGGCATGAAAGAGTATTTAAGGGAGATATTTCAAGTTGTTCGTAGAGAACCTGATAAGAGTATAATTCCAAAGTTCAAAGCTGTCCATTTACTGTGCATTTACATTGTAAACAAAAGAGTGTTACTTATACTTGCTGTGAAAGCAGAAGACTCTGTGAAGTCTTAGAACTGATTTGTAACTCTTTTGATTCATAGTGGAATCCAGCCGATAGGCTGTCAGCCCGAGAGAATGGACATAGGCTTGAGTTAAGCCGAACCACTATAATTCTTGTGTCTTGATTCTCTCTCTTAACTCTCTGTTTGTGCTTATAGTTCTTCGTATATCACTCACATATCACGCTTCACACGTTGTATATTTTATACTTCCGCAAAAGTTTTTTTAAATCACCTATTCACCCCCCTCTAGATGATCAATCTAGATCCTTCACATAGTATATTGATGATATGGTTTCATTTTCAAAAAAAAACCAAACTTTCCATTTCTTTCATAAACCCTAAAGTAACATAGGGGTCAAAATTGGTATGCATGCTATCAAACCGGTGACCATAGTTGCCTTGAGATTATCTACAACAGATCAATGTGATTACAAGGCTGAGTTGAAGAGGGAAATTGAGGAGATGTAATTTTGGCAAATATCTTTGAGAATATTTTCTCTTTTTAGGGTATGAAGTTTAGTTAGGTTCTTTCAAAATGTGCCATAATCGCTACTTGCTTCAATTGCCTTCTGTAGAAAAAAGAAAATAACATGAAGTTCAATAATTAACATCACCTGCGGGGGTTGGTACTTCCTGTCATCTCTTCTCCTCATGAATGAATTCATCAAAATTTGGAAAATCGTATGTCCTCTCATTAATAAGATGTTACAGTCCTCCAATCAACGATGGACAACGTTGTTGGTGTAAACTTTCTTTTACACTGACGGTGTATTAGTTTATTTCTCCATTTTAAAAAGGAATAAGTATACCATAAATTTTAAAATTTATCGCAAAAAATATAATTGAGTTCTACAACTTGTAGAAAAATATTTTCTATTTCTCTTAGCAGTGGCTCATCCCATAGTATAGTGATGATATGGTTTCATTTTAAGAAAAATCAAACTTTCCATTTCTTTCATAAACTCTAAAATAACATGGGGGTCAAAATTGGTATGCATCCTATCAAACCGGTGACCATAGTTGCCTTGAGATTATCTACAATAGATCAATGGCATTATAAGGCTGAGTTGAAGAGGGAAATTGAGGAGTTGTAATTTTGGCAAATATCTTTGAGGATATTTCCTCTTTTTAGGGTATGAAGTTTAGTTAGGTTCTTTCAAAATGCGCCATAATCGCTATTTGCTTCAATTGCTTTCTATAGAAAAATGGAAATAACATAAAGTTCAATAATTAACATCGCATGCGGGGGTTGGTACTTTCTGTCATCTCTACTCCTCATGAATGAATTCATCAAATTTTGGAAAATCGTTTGTCCTTTCATTAATAAGATGTTACAGTCCTCCAATCAACGATGGACAATGTTGTTGGTGTAAACTTTCTTTTACACTGACGGTGTATTAGCATATTTTTCAATTTAAAAAACGAATGAGTATACCATAAATTTTCAAAATTTAACTCAAAAATATAATTGAGTTCTACAACTTGTAGAAAAATATTTTTCCATGTCTCTTAGCAGTGGCTCATCTCCTCTGCATTTTCCGTATATTGCATAGTATATAGATGATATTGGTTCATTTTCAGAAAAACCAAACTTTCCATTTCTTTCATAAACCCTCAAGTAACATAAGGGTCAAAATTGACACGCATGCTGTCAAACGGGTGACCATATATGCCTTGAGATTATCTACAACAGATCAATGGGATTACAATGCTATGTTGAAGAGTGAAACTGAGGAGATGTAATTTTGGCAAATATCTTTGAGGATATTTCCTCTTTTTAGGGTATGAAGTTTAGTTAGGTTCTTTCAAAATGCGCCATAATCGCTATTTGCTTCAATTGCTTTCTATAGAAAAATGGAAATAACATAAAGTTCAATAATTAACATCGCATGCGGGGGTTGGTACTTTCTGTCATCTCTACTCCTCATGAATGAATTCATCAAATTTTGGAAAATCATTTGTCCTTTCATTAATAAGATGTTACAGTCCTCCAATCAACGATGGACAATGTTGTTGATGTAAACTTTCTTTTACACTGACGGTGTATTAGCGTATTTTTCCATTTTAAAAACAAATAAGTATACCATAAATTTTCAAAATTTAACTCAAAAATATAATTGAGTTCTACAACTTGTAGAAAAATATTTTTCCATTTCTCTTAGCAGTGGCTCATCTCCTCTGCATTTTCCGTATATTGCATAGTATAATGATGATATGGTTTCATTTTCAGAAAAAAACCAAACTTTCCATTTCTTTCATAAACCCTAAAGTAACGTAGGGGTGAAAATTGGTAAGCATGCTGTCAAACGGGTGATCATAGTTGCCTTAAGATAATCTACAACAGATCAATGGGATTACAAGGCTGAGTTGAAGAGGGAAATTGAGGAGATGTAATTTTGGCAAATATCTTTGAGGATATTTCCTACTTTTTAGGGTATGAAGATTAGTTAGATTCCTTCAAAATGTGCCATAATCCCTACTTGCTTCAATTGCCTTCTGTAGAAAAATGGAAATAACATGAAGTTCTATAATTAACATCGCGTGCGGGGGATGGTACTTTCTGTCATCTCTTCTCCTCATGAATGAATTCATCAAAATTTGGAAAATCGTTTGTCCTTTCAATAATAAGATGTTACAATCCTCCAATCAACGATGGACAATGTTGTTAGTGTAAACTTACTTTTACACCGACGGTGTATTAGTCTAATTTTCTATTTTAAAAAGGAGTAAGTATACCATAAATTTTAAAATTTATCACAAAAATATAATTGAGTTCTACAACTTGTAGAAAAATATTTTTCCATTTCTCTTAGCAGTGGCTCATCACCACTGCATTTTCCATATATTGCATAGTATATTAATGATATGGTTTCATTTTCAGAAAAACCAAACTTTCCATTTCTTTCATACACCTTAAAGTAACGTAGTGGTCAAAATTGGTATGCATGCTGTCAAACGGGTGACCATATGTGCCATGAGATTATCTACAACAGATCAATGGGATTACAAGGCTGAGTTGATGTGGGAAATTGAGGAAATGTAATTTTGGCAAATATCTTTGAAGATATTTCCTCTTTCTAGGATATGAAGTTTAGTTAGGTTCTTTCAAAATGTGCCATAATCGCTACTTGCTTCAATTGCCTTTTGTAGAAAAATGGAAATAACATGAAGTTCAATAATTCACATCGCGTGCAGGGGTTGGTACTTTCTGTCATCTCTTCTCCTCATGAATGAATTCATCAAAATTTGGAAAATCGTTTGTCCTTTCATTAATAAGATGTTAAAGTCCTCCAATCAATGATGGACAATGTTGTTGGTGTAAACTTTCTTTTACACCGACGGTGTGTTAGTCTATTTTTCCGTTTTAAAAAGGAATAAGTATACCATAAATTTTAAAATTTATCGCAAAAATATAAATGATTTCTACAACTTGTAGAAAAAGATTTTTCCATTTCACTTAGCAGTGGCTCATTTCCTCTGCATTTTCTGTATATTGCATAGTACATAGATGATATGGATTCATTTTCAGAAAAACCAAACTTTCCATTTCTTTCATGAACCCTAAAGTAACATAGGGGTCAAAATTGACACGCATGCTGTCAAATGGTTGACCATATTTGCCTTGAGATTATCCACAACAGATCAATGAGATTTCAAGGTTGAGTTAAAGAGAGAAATTGAGGAGCTGTAATTTTGGCAAATATCTTTGGGGATATTTCCTCTTTTTGGGTTATGAAGTTTAGTTAGGTTCTTTCAAAATGTGCCAGAATCGCTACTTGCATCAATTGCCTTCTGTAGAAAAATGGAAATAACATGAAGTTCAGTAATTAACATCGCATGCGGGGGTTGGTACTTTCTATCGTCTCTTCTCATCATGAATGAATTCTTCAAAATTTGGAAAATCGTTTGTCCTTTCATTAATAAGATGTTATAGTCCTCCTATCAATGATGGACAATGTTGGTGTAAACTTACTTTTACACAGACGGCGTATTGGTCTATTTTTTCTATTTTAAAAAGGAATAAGTATACCTTAAATTTTAAAATTTATCACAAAAACATAATTGAGTTCTACAACTTGTAGAAAAATATTTTTCCATTTATATTAGCAGTGGCTCATCTCCTCTGCATTTTCCACATATTGCATAGTATATTGATGATATGGTTTCATTTTCAGAAAAACGAAACTTTCCATTTCTTTCAAAAACCCTAAAGTAACATGGGGGTCAAAATTGGTATGCATGTTGTCAAACGGGTGACCATAGTTGCCTAGAGATTATCTACAGCAGATCAATGGGATTACAAGGCCGAGTTAAAGAGGGAAATTGAGGAGCTATAATTTTGGCAAATATCTTTGGGGATATTTCCTCTTTTTAGGTTATGAAGTTTAGTTAGGTTTTTTCAAAATGTGCCATAATCGCTACTTGCTTCAATTGCCTTATGTAGAAAAATGGAAATAACATGATGTTCAATAATTAACATTGCATGCGTGGGTTGGTACTTTTTGTCATCTCTTCTCCTCATGAATGAATTCATGAAAATTTGGAAAATCGTTTGCCCTTTCATTAGTAAGATGTTACAGTCCTCCAATCAACAATGGACAATGTTGTTGGTGTAAACTTTCTTTTACAACGACGGTGTATTAGTCTATTTTTCTGTTTTAAAAAGGAATAAGTATACCATAAATTTTAAAATTTATCGCAAAAATATAAATGAGTTCTACAACTTGTAGAAAAAGATTTTTCCATTTCACTTAGTAGTGGCTCATCTCCTCTGCATTTTCCGTATATTGCATACTATATAGATGATATTGATTCATTTTCAGAAAAACCAAACTTTCCATTTCTTTCATAAACCTAAAGTAACATAAGTGTCAAAATTGACACGCATGCTGTCAAACGGGTGACCATATATGCCTTGAGATTATCTACAACAGATCAATGGGATTACAATGCTATGTTGAAGAGTGAAACTGAGGAGATGTAATTTTGGCAAATATCTTTGAGGATATTTCCTCTTTTTAGGGTATGAAGTTTAGTTAGGTTCTTTCAAAATGTGCCATAATCGCTACTTGCTTCAATTGCCTTCTGTAGAAAAATTGAAATAACATGAAGTTCAATAATTAACATCGCATGCGGGGGTTGGTACTTTCTATCATCTTTTCTGCTCATGATTAAATTCATCAAAATTTGGAAAATCGTTTGTCCTTTCATTAATATGATGTTACAATCCTCCAATCAACGATGGACAATATTGTTGGTGTAAACATTCTTTTACACCGACGGTGTACTAGTCTATTTTTCCGTTTTAAAAAGGAAAAAGTATACCATATATTTTAAAATTTATCGCAAAAATATAATTTAGTTCTACAACTTGTAGAAAGATATTTTTCCATTTCTCTTAGCAGTGGCTCATCTCCTTTGCATTTTCCGTATATTGAATAGTGTATTAATGGTATGGTTTTATTTTCAAAAAAACCAAACTTTCCATTTCTTTCATAAACCCTAAAGTAACATAGGGGTCAAAATTGGTATGCATGCTGTCAAATGGGTTGCCATAGTTGCCTTGAGATTATCTACAACAAATCAATGGGATTACAAGGCTGAGTTAAAGAGGGAAATTGAGGACCTGTAATTTTGGCAAATATGTTTGGGGATATTTCCTCTTTTTAGGTTATGAAGTTTAGTTAGGTTCTTTCAAAATTTGCCATAATCGCTACTAGCTTCAATTGACTTATGTAGAAAAATGGAAATAACATGATGTTCAATAATTAACATTGCATGCGGGGGTTAGTACTTTTTGTCATCTCTTCTTCTCATGAATGAATTCATGAAAATTTGGAAAATCGTTTGCCCTTTCATTAGTAAGATGTTACAGTCCTCCAATCAACAATGGACAATGTTGTTGGTGTAAAATTTCTTTTACAATGACGGTGTATTAGTCTATTTTTCTGTTTTAAAAAGGAATAAGTATACCATAAATTTTAAAATTTATCGCAAAAATATAAATGAGTTCTACAACTTGTAGAAAAAGATTTTTCCATTTCACTTAGTAGTGGCTCATCTCCTCTGCATTTTCTGTATATTGCATAGTATATAGATGATATTGATTCATTTTCAGAAAAACCAAACTTTCCATTTCTTTCATAAACCCTAAAGTAACATAAGGGTCAAAATTGACACGTGTGCTGTCAAACGGGTGACCATATATGCCTTGAGATTATCTACAATAGATCAATGAGATTACAATGCTATGTTGAAGAGTGAAACTGAGGAGATGTAATTTTGGCAAATATCTTTGAGGATATTTCCTCTTTTTAGGGTATGAAGTTTAGTTAGGTTCTTTCAAAATGTGCCATAATCGCTACTTGCTTCAATTGCCTTCTGTAGAAAAATTGAAATAGCATGAAGTTCAATAATTAATATCGCATGCGGGGGTTGATACTTTCTATCATCTTTTCTGCTCATGATTAAATTCATCAAAATTTGGAAAATCGTTTGTTCTTTCATTAATATGATGTTACAATCCTCCAATCAACGATGGACAATATTGTTGGTGTAAACATTCTTTTACACCGACGGTGTACTAGTCTATTTTTCCGTTTTAAAAAGGAAAAAGTATACCATATATTTTAAAATTTATCGCAAAAATATAATTTAGTTCTACAACTTGTAGAAAGATATTTTTCCATTTCTCTTAGCAGTGGCTCATCTCCTCTGCATTTTCCGTATAATGCATAGTGTATTAATGGTATGGTTTTATTTTCAAAAAAACCAAACTTTCCATTTCTTTCATAATCCCTAAAGTAACATAGGGGTCAAAATTGGTATGCATGCTGTCAAATGGGTTGCCATAGTTGCCTTGAGATTATCTACAACAAATCAATGGGATTACAAGGCTGAGTTAAAGAGGGAAATTGAGGAGCTGTAATTTTGGCAAATATCTTTGGGGATATTTCCTCTTTTTAGGTTATGAAGTTTAGTTAGGTTCTTTCAAAATTTGCCATAATCGCTACTAGCTTCAATTGCCTTCTGTAGAAAAAAGGAAATAACATGAAGTTCAGTAATTAACATCGCATGCGGGGGTTGGTACTTTTTGTCATCTCTTCTCCTCATGAATGAATTCTTTAAAATTTGAAAAATCGTTTGTCCTTTCATTAATAAGATGTTACAGTCCACCAATCAACCATGGACAATGTTGTTGGTGTAAACATTCTTTAACACCGATGGTGTATTAGTCTATTTTTCCATTTTAAAAAAGGAATAAGTAAACCATAAATTTTAAAATTTATCGCCAAAATATAATTAAGATCTACAACTTTTAGAAAAATATTTTTCCATTTCTCTTTGCAGTGGGTCATTTCCTCTGCATTTTCTGAATATTGCATAGTATATTGATGCTATGGTTTCATTTTCTAGAAAATCCAAACTTTCCATTTCTTTCATAAACCCTAAAGTAACATAGGGGTCAAAATTGGTATGCATGCTGTCAAACGGGTGACCATAGTTGCCTTAAGATTATCTACAATAGATCAATGAGATTACAAGGCTTAGTTGAAGAGGGAAATTGAGGAGATGTAATTTTGGCAAATATCTTTGAGGATATTTCCTCTTTTTAGGGTATGAAGTTTAGTTAGGTTCTTTTTTAAAAATCTAGTGCGATCACCTAGAGGGGGTGAATAGGTGATTTTAAAAAAATTTGCGGAAGTATGAAATACAAAGCGTGTGAAGCGTGATTTGTGAGTGATATACGAAGAACTATAAGCACAAACAAAGAGATAGGATAGAAGATCAAGACACGAGAATTATAGTGGTTCTGCTTAGCTCAAGCCTATGTCCACTCTCTCGGGCTAACAGCCTATTGGCTGGATTCCATTATGAATCAAAATAGTTACAAATCAGTTTTAAGACTTCGCAGTGTCTTACTTCTCAAAATACTTACTTCTCATAGCAAGTATGTGTAACACTCTTTTGTTTACAATGTAAGTGCATAGTAAATGAGCAGCTCTAAACTTTGGAATTAAACTCTCGTCAGTGTTTGTTTTAGAACAACTTGAATTATCTCCCTGAAATACTCATCCATGCCAATACAACCGTTGGCACTTTCCAAAGGAATTTTTCAAATCAACCCGTGGGACAAAATCAGGAATATATCAAGGTTGCCCATACAATCAGGATCTTGGTTTCCATAAGTGAATACTTGCCACATTTACCCGATCTTCAGAGAATCCAATATGCCAATTATAAACTTCATAGTCTTGAAAATAATCAATCTTGTTGATCCACATATATGCTGTCTGAAATCCACGAGCATTAGAGTCGTAAGAATATCCTCTTACTCAAATAGTCGTCATAATTCTGACTTCCCAGATTTTACTATCTTCCGGATGATACATGTCTGATACCTTTAGATCTTAATGATCTGACTACCTTCAGAAGATACAAGGCTGACATCTATCCAGATGATAAAGATCTAGCAACTACCAGATGATACAAGATCTGGTCGCCTTTATAGATGTTAAAGATCTGCCATCTCTCCAGATGATAAAGATCTGGAACGACTAATCGCTTGACTCCAAGTCAAATCACAGAGTTTTATCCTTTTGTCATAGAGTTTTGTCATCTTCAAAATCATTAATAGATCTTCCTCTAACAATCTCCCCCTTTTTTATGATGACAAAATGATCCTGCAGATTTTGAAGTTATATTTTGCAACACAAAATGTTAGATAAAAAACAATATCTCATAAGTGAGATAAAGCTCTGTAACAGATATAAATTATTATACTCTCTGTATAATCTGCATCCAAAAGACAAAGTTAGTCTCGACGGGTTATAAAACTTTAGTGAAATAATATAAATAATATCCTTGTATATCCCTGTCTCTTAATCAATCGATTTTGCAACCAATGCAACCAATCAGCATCACAAATCATCTATTCATTCAACCAATCAAGCAATCATCCATCTAGTCTACCACATCAAAATTATCCAAAAAGTCAAGTCAAACAGATAAAACTCAAAATCTATACTTTTCTCCCCCTTTTTGTCATAATCAAAAAGTTTAAGAGGGAGGGGGAACCCGAACAAAATGAAAATTGTCCAACGACTACACTATTTGCTCCAGCTTCTTGATCAACTGCTTGATTTCATCAAGACTATCTAATACAGGGATCTGGCCAAGCTGCTGAGAGAGCTGCTGAAGCACTCCTTCTTGTTGTGTCTGCACAAGTTACAGTTGGTTAACTTTGGTGGTCATGACATACAACATATCCATAAGTGGTTGCAGCTGAGTGATTTGAATACTGGGAATACTCGGTCCAATAGTTGCAGCAGTTGTTAGAATCACAGGAGGTGGAGTAAATTCTGAAGAACCACCATCTTTACTAGCTCCCCCTGTCTCAATGGTCGTTGGGGATGGAACATCCAGCGGCAGCATAGATGGACAGTCATCCTGGCCATCCTCTTCATCCTCATCCTCATCCTCCTTCTCTTTCTCCTTCTCAGCATCTCTTTTGATCTTTGCCTCCGCGGTAGAGATTTTCTTAACAAGTTCCTCATTCCAGGAACTTTCAGACGTACTAAAAGACATAACAGGAGTGGTAGGCTCCATTCCTTCCCCTATTGACTCAATCTCTCCCTCATCAATCAGTAGCTTCCTGCGCTGTAATATGGGTTCCTCAGCCATTGGCTCCTTGCCTTTCCTCTTTCTAACAGAAGACTCAGCCTTTACTTGCCTTGCTGGAGTGGACTTAGAACTTGATCCAAGATGCAGGTCAGGTAACTTCATCTTTGCCACCATTGTATGTCCCATCAAGATAGGGGCAAGTCTGTTGGCACTAAGAATAGAGGGTATTGGGATGTGAAAGTGTTGGAAAATTCGAGTCACCGATGATGCATACGGTAACTATCCCTTATCCTTTTGAGAGACTCGAGAAATCTGATATAAAATCATAAAGGTAGAGGAAAACTTACGAATATTCAAAATTGCAAACATCAGTCGGGCCTCCTACTTAGAAACATCTGTCCGTGAAGTTGCCTTTGACCGAAGACAATTGATGATTATCTTATGAAGTAAGACGTGAGTAGCCGTCAGTTTTGAATAGGTAATCGGCCAAGAAGAAGACTTATCGGTGCTTAGGAACTAGAATACTTCCTGGTCAGATTCTTCAATAGGAATAAAGCTACTCTTGACGGTACCCAGAATATCTACTAGATCATCCACATCAACAGTTACAGTCCTGTCTGCCACGGTGAACTGAAGACTGTGTCGATTCGGGAAAGAGAGATTGGAGTAAAAATAAGCAGTAAGTTCAAGATACGCAGGGGCGGAGTCCTCACAAAGTTGGTCCAGGCGATTGTACTGAAGAAATCGCCTCAATGGTACTTTAACAGAGTCAAGAAACTGAAAATCCACAGTACGAGGGCTCATCACTCCTCATTCCATCATCCTAATGTAAGCCAATTTGTGGTCCTTTGACCGAAAAAGTTTGTTCACCTTGCCAGGCACATCAGCCGCTATCCCTTTCTTTGGTTGGAAATTAACAAACATCTTCTCATCCTCATCCCTAGGCTCAAATTCGGATGTAGTATGAAATCTAGGATCAACAGGAAAATTTTTGCGTACATGATCAGCCGTACCTAGTGGTGCAACACCAGCATCCTCCAATTGCTGCAGAAAGTTTTGCACGTTTGTGAAGCCGTTGGACATCAAAAAATCCCGGATGACATTTATGGACGCTTTGTTTTCGATCATTCTCTTGTAAAAGGAAAAGATAACTTTCGGATTCTTCTTCTTCAGCAGAGTGGTTTCATGAACACGGGTTTTCGCAGATGGTGTGACTGACATTCTTTGATGGCCTTCAGTATATGGAGAGTCCTCTGTGAGATCAAAGTGAGTTGGCCCAGCACTCCCTTTCTCAAATTTCTTGATGGCAAGTCGAGAAGATTTCCAAGTAGGAGACATTGGTGCAGTCGAAGGAAGTATCTTCACTTGATCAAGCAGAAAGTTGAAAGCCTTTGGAAAGAAGGAAACAAACTGCTAGGGTTTCAGACAAAGGAAAGCTTTTGAGCGAAGAGAAAGAATCTCAATCGGTTTAAAGAGTGAGAGAGTGCATTTCGAATTTCAAAAGAAAACTGTATAATTGGAAAATAAAATTTCCAAAACAACGATTCAACAATCAAGGGATGCATATATCACGCAACGATTCAAATAGACAGGTAAATATGCTATAAGTAACGATCATACCTTAACATAACAAAAATAAGAATACATATTTTTCTACAACTTGTAGAAAAATATTTTTCCATTTCTCTTAGTAGTGGCTCATCTCCTTTGCATTTTCCGTATATTGCATAGTATATTGATGATATGGTTTCATTTTCATAAAAACCAAACTTTCCATTTATTTCATAAACCCTAAAGTAACATAGGGGTCAAAATTGGTATGCATGCTGTCAAACGAGTGACCATAGTTGTCTTGAGATTATCTACAACAGATCAACTGGATTACAAGGCTGAGTTGAAAAGGGAAATTGAGGATATGTTATTTTCGCAAATGTCTTTGAGGATATTTCCTCTTTATAGGGTATGAAGTTTAGTTAGGTTCTCTCAAAATGTGCCATAATCGCTACTTGCTTCAATTGCCTTCTGTAGAAAAATGGAAATAACATGAAGTTCAATAATTAACATCGCATGCGAGGGTTGGTACTTTCTGTCATCTCTTCTTCTCATGAATGAATTCATCAAAATTTGGAAAATCGTTTGTCCTTTCATTAATAAGATGTTACAGTCCTCCAATCAATGAAGGACAATGTTGTTGGTGAAAACATTCTTTTACACCGCCGGTGTATTAGTCTATTTTTCCATTTTAAAAAGGAATAAATATACCATAAATTTTAAAACTTATCGCAAAAATATAATTGAGTTCTACAACTTGTAGAAAAATATTTTTCCATTTCTCTTAGCAGTGGCTCATCTCCTCTGCATTTTTCATATATTGCATAGTATAATGATGATATGGTTTCATTTTCAGAAAAACCAAACTTTCCATTTCTTTCATAACCCCTAAAATAACATATGGGCCAAAATTGGTATGCATGCTGTCAAACGGGTGACTATAGTTGTCTTGAGATTATCTACAATAGATCAATGGGATTACAAGGCTGAGTTGAATAGGGAAATTAAGGAGATGTAATTTTGGCAAATATCTTTGAGGATATTTCCTCTTTTTAGGGTATGAAGTTTAGTTAGGCTCTTTCAAAATGTGCCATAATCGCTACTTGCTTCAATTGCCTTCTTTAGAAAAATGGAAATAACATGAAGTTCAATAATTAACATCGCATGCGGGGGTTGGTACTTTCTGTCATCTCTTCTCCTCGTGAATGAATACATCAAAATTTGGAATATCGTTTGTCTTTTCATTAATAAGATGTTATAGTCCTCCAATCAACAATGGACAATGTTGTTGGTGTAAACTTTCTTTTACACCGACGGTGTATTGGTCTATTTTTCCATTTTAAAAAGGAAAAAAGTATACCATAAATTTTAAAATTCATCGCAAAAATATAATTGAGTTATACAACTTTTAGAAAAATATTTTTCCATTTCTCTTAGCAGTGGCTCATCTCCTTTGCATTTTCGGAATATTGCATAGTATATTGATGATATGGTTTCATTTTCAGAAAAATCAAACTTTTCATTTCTTTGATAAACCCTAAAGTAACATAGGGGTCAAAATTGGTATGCATGCTGTCAAACGGGTGACCATTGTTGCCTTGAGATTATCTACAACAAATCAATGGGGTTACAAGGCTGAGTTGAAGAAGGAAATTGAGGAGATGTAATTTTGGCAAATATCTTTGAGGATATTTCCTCTTTTTAGGGTATGAAGTTTAGTTAAGTTCTTTCAAAATGTGCCATAATCACTACTTGCTTCAATTGCCTTCTTTAGAAAAATGGAAATAACATGATTTTCAATAATTAACATCGCGTGCGGGGGTTGGTACTTTCTGTCATTTCTTCTCCTCATGAATGAAATCATCAAAATTTGGAAAATCGTTTGTCTTTTCATTAATAAGATGTTACTGAAAGATCTAGTGCGATCACCTAGAGAGGGTGAATAGGTGATTTTAAAAAACTTTTGCGGAAGTTAGAAATTCACAGCATGTGAAGCGTGATATACGAGTGATATACGAAGGACTATAAGCACAACAAAGAGTTAAGATAGTAGAGATCAAGACATAAAAATTATAGTGGTTCGGCTTAGCTCAAGCCTACGTCCACTCTCTCGGGCTAACGGCTTATCGGCTGGATTCCACTATGAATCAAAAGAGTTACAAATCAGTTCTAAGACTTCAAAGAGTTTTCTGCTTTCTCACAACAAGTATATGTAACACTCTTTTGTTTACAATGTAAGTGCACAGTAAATGGACAGCTTTGAACGTTGGAATTAAACTCTCGTCAACGTTTCTTCTTTTGAACAACTTGAAATATCTCCCTTAAATACTCATTCATGCCAATACGACCGTTGACACTTTCCAAAGGAATTCTTCCAATCAACCCGTTGAACAGAATCAGGAATTTATCAAGCAATCTTCATATAGTGTTAAGAGTTCGTCAATTCTGGTCGCCTATACAATCAGGATCTTGGTTTCCATAAGTGAATACTTGCCGCATTTACCCGATCTTCAGATAATCCAATATGCCGATAATAAACTTCATATTCTTGAGAATAATCAATCTTGTCAATCCACATATATGCTGTCTGTAATCCATGAGTATTAGAGTCGTAAGAATATCCTCTTACTCAAATAGTCGTGATAAATCCGACTTCCCAGATTTTACCAAATCTATCTTCCAGACGATACATGTCTGATACCTTCAAATCTTAAAGATCTGACTACCTTCAGATGTTAAAGATCTGAATACCTTCAGACTATACAAGTCTAACATCTCTTTAGATGATAAAGATCTAGCCACTTCTAGATCATACAAGATCTACCAACTCTCCAGATGATAAAGATCTGGCCACGACTAAACACTTGCCTCTAAGTCAAATCACAGAGTTTTGTCCTTTGTCATAGAGTTTTGTCATCTTCAAAATCATCAATAGATTTTCCTCTAACAATCTCTTCCTTTTTTATGATGACAAAACAATCTTGCAGATTTTGGAAATATATTATGCAACATAAAATGTTAGATAAAAACAATATCTCATAAGTTAGATAAAACTCTCTAGTAGATATAAAACATTATCCTCTCTGTATAATATGCATTCACAAGACAAAGTTAGTCTTGACAGTTTATAAAACTTTAGAGAAATAAACAATATCCATGTATATCCCTGTCATTCAAACAGATAATATAAACAATATTGCAACCAATGCAACCAATCAACATCACAAATCATCCATTCAACCAATCAAGTAATCATCCATCCAGTCAACCAGTCAGCCTATCTCAAAAGTTAAAAAAAAAAAACCCACAAAATCTGCACTCTCTCCCCCTTTTTGTCATAATCAAAAAGTTTATGAGGGAGGTTGAACTCAAACAAAATGAAGATTGTCCAATGACTGCACTGTCTGCTTCATCTTCTTGATCGACTGCTTGATTTCATCAGACTATCCAATACAGCGATCTGACCAAGCTGCTGAAGCATTCCTTCTTGCTGTGTCTGCACAAGTTGTAGTTGGTCAACTTTGTTGTTCAAGGCAGACAACATATCCATAAGTGGTTGCAGCTGAGTGATTTGAATGCTGGGGATACTCGGTCCAGCAGCGGCAGCAGTTGTTGGAGTAGCAGGATGTGGAGTAAATTCTAAAAAACCACCGTCTTTTCTAGCTCCCCTTGTCTCAAATGCGGTGGGCATCTTCTCAGAATGAACAACCTTTGTTTCTACTCCCCCTGTCTCAATGGTCATTGGAGAAGGAACATCCAGCGGCAGTATAGATAGACTGTCATCCTAGTCATCCTCTTCATCCTCATCCTCATCCTCCTTCTCTTTCTCCTTCTCAGCATCTTCTCTCTCCTCTTCTTCCTCTTCTTCCTCTTCTCCCTCTTCTCCTTTCTTCTCTGCCTCTGTGGTAGAGATCTGCTCAATAAGTTTCTCATTCCAGGAACTACCAGACGTACTGAAGGACAAACCAGGGGAGGTAGTCTCCATTGCTTCCCTTATGGGCTCAAACTCTTTCTCAACCTCCTCATCAAGTAGTAATTATCGTCGTTCGGATGAAGGTGCCTCAGCCATTGGCTCCTTACCTTTCCTATTTCCAACAGAAGATTCAGCCTTTACTGGCCCCACTAGAGTTGACTTGGAACTTAATCCAAGAGGCAGATCAGGCAATTTCATCTTTGCCACCATCGTATATGTCCCATTAAGATCGGAGCAAGTCTGTTCGCACAAAGAGTATAGGGTAATGGGATGTGAAAGTGTTGGAAAATCCGAGTCACCAATGATGCATAGGGTAATTGTCCCTTATCCTTTTGTGAGACTCAAGAAATCTGATATAAAATCATGAAGGTAGAGGAAAACTTGCGAATATTTAAAATTGCAAACATCAGTCGGGCCTCTGACTTAGAAACATCTGTCCGTGAAGTTTCCTTTAACCGAAGACAATTGATGATGATCTTATGAAGTAGGACATGAGTAGCGGTCAGTTTCGAATAGGTAATCGGCCAGGAGGAAGACTTATCTGTGCTTAGGAACTGGAAAACTTCCTGGTCATATTCCTCAACAGGAATAAAGCTACTCTTGACGGTACCCAGAATATCCGCCAGATCATTCACATCAATTGTCATAGTCCTGTCTGTCACGGTGAACTGAAGACTGTGTCGATTCGGAAAAGAGAGGTTGGAGTAAAAATAGGCAGTAAGTTCAAGATATGCAGAAGTGGAGTCCTCACAAAGTTGGTCCAGGCGATTGTACTGAAGAAGTCGCCTTAATGGTATATTAATAGAGTTAAGAAACTGAAAATCCATAGTACGAGGGGTCATCACTCCTCGTTCCATCTCCTATTGTAAGCCAATTTGTGGTCCTTTGACCGAAAAAGTTTGTTTTCCTTCCCAGGCACATCAGTCGTTATCCCTTTCCCTGGTTGAAAATTAACGAACATTTTCTCATCCTCATCCCTAGGTTCAAAGTCGGATGAAGTATGAAACCTAGGATCAACAAGAAAGTTTTTGCGTACATGATCAGCCGTACCTGGTGGTGCAACACCAGCATCCTCCATTTGCCGCAGAAAGTTTTGCTTGTTTGTGAAGCCATTGGACATTAGAAAATCTCGGATGACATTTATGGATGCTCTGTTCTCTATCATTCTCTTGTAGAATGAAAAGAGTTCCTTCGGATTCTTCTTCTTCAGTGGAGTGGTATCATGAACAGGTTTTCACAGATTGTGTGACTAATACTTGTTGATGGCCTTCAGCAGACAGAGAGTCCTCTGTGAGATCAAAGTGAGTTGGCCCAGCACTTCCTTTCTCAAATTTCTTAGTGGCAAGTTGAAAGGATTTCCGAGGAGCAGACTTCCTTCGTTTGATCAAGGGAAAAGTTGAAAACTTTTTGGAAGAGAGAAAACGAGAGGAGAAAACAAACTGCTAGGGTTTCAGATAAAAGAAAAGCATTTGAGCGAAGAGGCAGAATCCCAATCGATTTAAGGAGTGAGAGAGTGCCTTTCGAAATTCAAAAAAAAAAATGTATTTTTGGAAAATAAAATTTTCAAAACAACGATTCAACAATCAAGTAATGCATATGCAAAGATTCAAAGAGACAAGTAAATATGCACTAAATAACGATGATACATTAACATACTAAAAATAAAGATACATGTTACCTTATGACTGAATGGGGGGAAAATTCATACATAAAGTCCTAAGTCATAAGATATCATAGATGATAGTGTGTCAAGACTTGGACCGTTTGAGATGTTCGTAAGATCTGAAGCATCGTAATATCTGAAGCTTGTAAAATCTAAAGCTTTATAACTTCTAAACCATGATATGATTTGGAGCTTATTCATCAGGAGATAAGATATTCAGCTTGCTCCGAATGAATTCGAAAGAATTCTTATCCAATGCCTTTGTAAAGATATCTGCAAGATGATTCTTAAAATCAATGAAGGTGACTCTTACATCCTTTTTCTTCACATGATCCCGTATAAAATAATGTCGAATTTCAATGTGCTTTGCTTTAGAGTGCAAGATAGGATTCTTAGTTAAATCCATAGCACTTGTGCTATCACACCTGATTTCAATGCATGACCTTGAAATTTTGACGTCACGCAGTTGTTGTTTCATTCATAAAATCTGTGAATAGCAACTTCCAAGAGCAACGTATTCTGACTCTGCTGTTGAAAGAGCAACAATGTGTTGCTTTCTTGACAGCCATGATATAAGTCTTTCTCCAAGCAGCTGACAAGTACCTGAAGTACTCTTTTTGTTTAGCTTACAGCCTGCTAAATCAGCATCTTAATATCCAAGCAATATGAAATCCCCATCTTTTGGATACCATAATCTAAACTTTGATGTTGTTGCCACATATTTCATAATTCTCTTAACAACACTGAGTTGTGACTCCTTTGGATTGGATTGATATCTAGCACACAGACACACACTAAACAAAATGTCAGGTCTAGATACTGTTAGATATAAAAGAGATCCAATCATACTCTTGTAAAGTCTCTGATCAACTTGTTTTCCATCGATGTCTTCATCAAGTTTCAAAGTACTTGACATGGGCGTTTTTGTCTTCTTGCAGTTTTCCAAGCCAAAATTTGACACAATCTCTTTGGCATACTTTTCTTGGTGAATGAAGATTCTTTCCTCTAATTGTTTGATTTGCAAGCCCAAGAAGAATGTCAATTCTCCCATCATACTCATCTCGACTCATTCTGCATTGCTTTGGAAAAATTCTTACAAAGTGTTTCATTTGAGGAACCAAAGATGGTATCATCAACATATATTTGAACTAAGAGAAAATATTTGCCCTCAGTCTTGACAAACAAGGTTATGTCTACTTTGCCTTTCTCAAAGCCATTCTCAACTAAGCATTTACTTAACCTTTCATACCAAACTCTGGGAGCTTCTTTTAGACCGTAGAGTGCCTTCTTTAGTTTGTACACATGATCTGGCTTTTTCGGATCTTCAAAACCAGGAGGTTGCTTTACATATACCTCCTCTTGTATGAATCCATTCAGGAATGCACTCTTGACATCCATTTGGAATAACCTGAAATTTTTGTAACAAGCAAAGGCAAGCAATCATCGAATAGCTTCTAACCTTACCACTGGTGCATAAGTTTCATCATAGTCAACTCCTTCTTGCTGAGAGTATTCTTTTGCAACCAGTCTGGCTTTGTTTCTGACAACTTTGTCTTCCTCGTCCAATTTGTTTCGGAACACCTATTTGGTTCCAATGATAGATTTTCTTTTTGATTTTGAGACTAACTCCCAAACATCATTGATTGCAAATTGTTTAAGCTCATCTTGCATAGCCTCAATCCAACTTTCATCCAATAGAGCTTCATCTACACCTTTCGGTTCAACTTCAGACACAAGTGCTACTACACTGGATTCTTCATGTCTCTGTGCCCTTGTTCGAATTCCTTCATTAAGATCACCAATGATAAGTTCAGTTGGATGACAGGACTTATGTTTCCAGTTTGATCGAAGAATTCTTCTAGACTCAAATGATAGAGTTTCATCTTCTAGTTGTTGAGCTTCCCCAAAGGAGTTCATGGTTGAGAAGTCTTGAGAATGATTTGGAATATTAAGCTGTAGTTGAAGTGAATGTAATTGGGTATCTTCATGAAACTTGACATTCATCGACTCTTCCACAGTTTGAGTCATTTTGTTAAAGACTTTGTAGGCTTTGCTTGTCATGGAGTATCCAATAAAGATTCCTTCATCTGACTTCATATCAAATTTACCAACATTATCATTAGGATTCTTCAGTATAAAGCAATTGTAACCAAAAATACGAAAGTAGGAAACAATAGGTTCCTTATCCTTGTAGATCTCATAAGGCGTCTTCTCCAGGATAGGCTTGAGATAATCTCTGTTGATGATGTAACAGGCTGTAGATACAGCTTCAGCCCAGAATTGAGAAGGCATGTAACTTTCTATCAGCAGAGTTCTGGCCATTTCTTGCAATGACATGTTCTTCCTTCCACAACTCCATTTTGTTCAGGCGTATATGGGGGATGAAAACACATGTTAGATTCCTGTATCATCACAAAACTTGGCAAAATATTGATTCTCAAATTCTCTTCCATGATCAGTACGAATCCGTGAAATAGTATAACCTTTCTCATTTTGAACTTTCTTGGCAAACTTGGAGAAGTAAGTGATAGTATCAAACTTACTTGCCAAGAAATAAACCCAAATGAACCGAGAGTAATCGTCAACTATTACCAAACAATAAGTCTTGCCTCCAATACTCTGAGTTCAAGTAGGTCCAAACAAGTTCATGTGAAGCAATTGTAAAACATGGTCAGTTGATACTTGATTTATCAACTTAAAAGAACTTCTGACCTGTTTTCCCAACACACAAGATGTGCAAGAATTGCTCTTTTGAAATGCCAAACTAGGAAGGCCACGAACAATCTTCTTGGAAGAGATCTTGGCAATCTGCTTCATGTTAACATGTCCAAGTCTTTTATGTCACAGATTTATCTCATCCAGAACAGATAACAGACACTGTGAGCTATCTGGATTTATATCAAGTAGATAGATATTTTCATGACGCTTACCTGAGAAGGATTGTGAAGTTTCCTTGCTAGAACCATAACATATACCTTCTTGAAACTGAATTTTGTAACCAGCATCACATAGTTGACTAATACTGATAAGATTATAGTTCAAACCTTTCACCAAAGAAACATCCTTGATAATCAGATTTTCAATTTGCACAGTTCCACATCTAACTATCTTTCCTTGGTTTTTTCCTCCAAAAGAAACTTTCCCTCCTTTTGTTTTGACTAACTCAACAAAGCAGCTCGAATCACCTGTCATATGCCTTGAACATCCACTATCCAGATACCACTTTGTTTTGCTCGTGATGGTAACCTGTTAATAAGAAAAGTATTCACTTTTTCTTTGGTACCTAGATTTTCTCATCATCTTAATCTGAGTCTGAATCAGAACTAGCTTCTGAATCCGAATTTGATCGTGCTATCAAGCAAATGTTCCCAAATTCATCATCACTATCAGCATCACTTCAGGATTCTGCTTTGAGTGCTTTCTTGTGTTTTTCATTTCTTCCATTGCTTCGCTTTAGTAAAGGACAATTGAGTTTGATATATCCTTTCTGCCTTTCAAGTCTGATTGTTCATCAGATCTTTCTATTTCATAAGATTGGAGAGTTCCAATCAGCTCATCAAAAAAGAGAGGTTGAATCCTCTGTGTCTCTCGAATAATGATTTTCACTTGGTCCCATTCACTTGAAAGTCCACGTAGTAACTTGTTGACTTTCATTGGTCCAGAAATAATTTGATCTTGATATGAGAGACCATTGACAATCTCTGTGAATCGACTGAACATATCAGAGATGCTTTCCCTAGGTTTCATTTTGAATACTTCATATTGACCAAGTAGAATGTCGATTATTGTTTCCTTGACTCGGTCCGTTCCTTCAAAGGTGATATTCAGCCTTTCCTATATCTCCTTAATTGTTGCACAATAAGAGATACCATTATATTCTGTAGGAGACAAAGCATAGTGTAATAAATAAATAGCTTTAGCATCAATGTGTTGTCTTCTGATGAGTTCAGCTTGATTCATTTCTCTAGCTTCTACAGCATTTCTCTCTGAATTTGTTTTAGATTTGGGATTTACTCCTCTTTCAACTACATCCCATTCCAGTGGATCTTTTGATCTTAGGAATGCTCTCATTTTATTTTTCCATATGTTGTAGTCATTTCCATCAAAGTAAGGTGCTCCGGCAAAGTTCTGTCCTTCCATCACTCCTGGTACAAACACACTAGACATAGATCTTTAGCTTAGAAGTAAAACACTTCAAAAACAAGCACAAGGCTCTGATACCAATTGAAAGATCTAGTGCGATCACCTAGAGGGGGATAAATAGGTAATTTTAAAAAAAAATTGCGGAAGTAAGAAATTCACAGCGTGTGAAGCGTGATATACGAGTGATATACGAAGGACTATAAGCACAACAAAGAGTTAAGATAGTAGAGATCAAGAAATAAAAATTATAGTGGTTCGGCTTAGCTCAAGCCTACGTCCACTCTCTCGGGCTAACGGCTTATCGGCTGGATTCCACTATGAATCAAAAGAGTTACAAATCAGTTCTAAGACTTCACAGAGTTTTCTGCTTTTTCACAACAAGTATATGTAACACTCTTTTGTTTACAATGTAAGTGCACAGTAAATGGACATCTTTGAACGTTGGAATTAAACTCTCGTCAGCGTTTCTTCTTTTGAACGACTTGAAATATCTCCCTTAAATACTCCTTCATGCCAATACGACAGTTGACACTTTCCAAAGGAATTCTTCCAATCAACCCGTTGGACAGAATCAGGTATATATCAAGCAATCTTCATATAGTGTTAAGAATCTGTCAATTCTGGTTGCCTATACATTTCTTTCATAAACCCTAAAGTAACATAGGGGTCAAAATTGGTATGCATGCTGTCAAACGGGTGACCATAGTTGCCTTCAGATTATCTACAACAGATCAATGGGATTACAAGGCTGAGTTGAACAAAGAAATTGAGGATATGTAATTTTGGCAAATATCTTTGAGGATATTTCCTCTTTATAGGGTATGAAGTTTAGTTAGGTTCTTTCAAAATGTTTCATAATCGCTACTTGCTTCAATTGCCTTCTATAAAAAAATGAAAATAACATGAAGTTCAATAATTAACATCGCATGCGGGGGTTGGTACTTTCTGTCATCTCTTCTCCTCATGAATGAATCCATCAAAATTTGGAAAATCATTTGTCTTTTCATTAATAAGATGTTACAATTCTCCAATCAACGATGGACAATGTTGTTGGTGTAAACTTTCTTTTACACCGACGGTGTATTAGTCTATTTTTCCATTTTAAAAAGGAATAAGTATGACATAAATTTTAAAATTTATCGCAAAAATATAATTGAGTTCTACTTCTTAATTAACATACTTCACATATAAAAAAGAAACTATTACACCATTTCCCTTGGGCTATTTTAATTAAAATTGTATGATATGTGCACATTTTATATTGATCTAGAAATTATTCTTAATAGTCGGTCTGATTCCATAAATTTTTAAATATTGAATCATGGCGATAACTACATCTATTTATATATACATAGATATGTATATATATATATATATATATAGAGAGAGAGAGAGAGACAGAGAGAGAGAGAGCCTTCTGTGGCCGTGATTGCTTTTAACTCTACTAATATGGACTTAAAATTATAGTGTCAGAAGTAGATTACACCTTATAGAAACTAATGCTTCATCTATAATTCCATTTGTCAATTCATATTCTTTCTACTTAAGTGTATAATGTCTTTATAGTTTTCAATGAACCTACATATATCTTATACTTATAATCAAAACTGCTTGACCCTGAAGAAGATCCTCATACGTGGTTGATTTACGGCATGCAAATCAAGAACCATAGAATACGTATGGTTTTTAACCAAGGAAAAAGCAAATGATAAGCCTAGCTATTTCCATCTTTTGCTTATGTAAACCAGAAGATTTTGCATCTTCTCAATCTATTTATGCATCTTCCGGCTTTCGATTGGCCCTCGGACAGCACATGACAACCAGTTGCGTTTGCTAGACATCAAGAAATTAGGGCCTTTTTTGTGGTTCGGAGATTAGTAAAACTGTGTGTTCATGGATTGGCAAGTGATTCTCTCCATATATTTTTCTTGGCCAAAAGTGATTCTCCTATGTTTTGTGGTAAGTTTTCTAGTTCTTGTGACATGGTCCTTTGTTTGTTTTCAAGTGCCTCACTTAGAAACTGCAGCAGCTGAGGTTTCATGCAACCGCAAAACATCTCAACAAATACTGGGGAACTGTTAGCTAACTATATTGCGTCCTGATTGCTGTCCCTCTGCCCAGAATTTCCCTATTTTTGGTATCCGACCTGTAGGAATTACGTTTGTCGGAATGAATCGATCTTAGGCTCAAAGGTTGACCGATGATGTCGATGAAATGAAATCATTTACTTCGTCAATTAATTCACGAGCAGGCGAGCGCAGCGGTTTAATCTATCAAACATTCTGCCGCCCACTAATAGGTTACCCAGATCAAGAGAAAGGATCTAAGAAAGTGGCGCTATAGTCAGGATTTTCATGATAATATGGAGCAGGAATGTCATTCCTGTATTGCCTCCAGGACTTCCTAGTGTTTAGAAGCGAATGTGTTAACATATATATGTTTAGCTGCATTTCAATGATGGAAACAAAAAGAAGATGCTTTGATTTGCTTGTGAACGGAACACAGAGACGAAAGGGGAGCGACTCAGCCGCTCTTCAGGAAGGTAAGATGAAGCAACTTAAGAGGCCAAAAGCATAATCTCAATCCTGGGTATGTTGAGGGTCCATTTTCTCCTCACTTTACACGAAGATAAATATCGACCGATCAGTTCTCTTAGTCAAACAGTTCCCAGTCCAGGGTGACTCTTGTAGAAGATTGTAAGCTGCCTTGGGCATTTACGATGCCGATTTGTGACTCGATCTGCTCACTCTTGCTGTTGGCCGCTGTAGTGTTTCTGCTTCCGCTCAAGGGGTCGGATTTTCTCGCCCTTAGACTATCAAGCGTATCCACAATGCTCTGGACTCGACACACCTGAGCACACAAAATCGTCAAAACTCAGGTATGACGTCATTTTCTTGGAACTTAACTAAGTAGTAACGGACGCTCTTCTTCATTTCCTTTTGTTCGTGGGGTCTTTATCGAGTTTCCGATGGTCTACATCATGAAAAAGCTTGAAATTATCATCCATCGTACTGCCATCTCCGTAGAGGCATCTTCATGTTTATTTCGGAGATCGATGTAATGCCCAAGCCTATATGCATTAGGATCACCAATCGAGAATTCTCAAAGTTGGTTATCTCCTCTGATGTTACAATTTTCTATTGTCTGATTAAACAGTAATACGAACCTCAATCCGCCTCTCGACTCTTGCTTCTCCATCAACCTCGACTGAGTCCAATTCGAGCAACTGCACCATAAGCAGCTCTGTCAAGGCAACGAATTCCTTGTCGTCGACCCGGCTTCCCCCGCGAAGATCCCTCTCCATTGAGACAACCTACAGAGATATTGCAGTTACATGATCAATCAACTCAACTAAAAGAAGCGACGAAAAATGCATAATCTGACAAAGTGACAATAATGCTTGCCAACCTTCTCAGACAGCTCATCGACCTTTGCTCTGACCTTGGCAACCGCCTCACGGGCTCGAGAAGCGCCGTGATCCCCCATCTGGGCCTCGAGTCTGCTCTCTTGGCCGGTCGGGTCCTCCAGCGGAACCACTTTAGACATGTCTTTCACGTCCGCCATGCTCCTCCTCTTGCTCTACCAACTGCACAACCGCGGATATCCTTGTTTACAAGCTGTGGTAGCAAGCGCTTGGTTCCGTCGACCAGACACGGGCGACCTGAATCGAACCTAGACGTTGGAGGTAATCTAGTCCACGTGCATCTTGCGGGCAAGCTTTGTCCCTCAAGCATGTGCGGATTGGGAATGCGGTGAGGAAGATAGAAGGGCAAACTTGAAGAAGGTTGAATTGACAGTTAGTTGAAACTAGGGACTTTTCAGAGTAGGAGTAGTAGGAGTAAGCGAGGGGAGATGAATGACAGGGACATTTCTGCTGCCGTTTAAGTGCTTGCGGTTGGTCGGTTACCATTTAAAAGCTGCACGTTCCCTCCTACTTCTTCTGCAACTCTTGTTTTCTTGGTAAATTACGTTTCCTCCCCCTTTGTGGTTTCAGGATTCTCACATTCGACCCCCTAAAATGTCATCTACACCAGTGATCCCCTTGGTCTTTTTTTTTTTTTTTACCTTTTGGGTCTCAATTTGGCTAAAAATCTAGATCCCAACTTTCTACCTAACAAATTATACGTGGTATAATATAAGGGTGAGCAATTTGAACTGGCTGAATTTGGAACCACCCAAACCGGCCCGGACCGGACTGGACCGAAAGTATTGATCCGGTTCCCGATTCCTAGAAGGGCCGCACCGGACCGGACCATTAAATTTTTCATACTTTATTTAAAATAAGGATGTAAAAAAAACCCAATTTAAATTTATGAAGTTTTTATATTTATCCAACTTTCTCAAGCAAGTTTTTTTATTAAAGAAAAAGAGTAAAGAAACTCAAATATTTTTTAGAATTTTTCCGGTCACATTGGATTACCTGAGAACCCAACTAGATAGGGGACCGACACATTGGTCCAATTCCCGATTTCGGGAGGTGACAAGACCTGCTCAGACCAAACACACCCCTAATATCACGTTTGTCAACTTATGCTTCGCACACCCTTTTCCCTCCTACAAAAATTTCCAATCCAATTGAATTTTCACCTCTTCATATCTAACGTGGGGTCGTTTGAAAATGACTAATGGTGACTAGTCTCCTTTCACTTGATATTCAAAAATCATTTCTTCATTTTGTTTATCCCTTTTGGTTTGAAATTGTCCACCAACTAGGTTCGCCGAAACTTGCTTAGTTAATTTAGTCGGCCCAAATGCTAATTTGGAGACAAAAGGGGAACGTTGACTGCTATGGAAAAGCTTGGTCCTTAGATTTTGCTAGTACGGTAGGAATAGAATTAAATCTTCAAAATATTAAATTTTGTATAATCATATACTGTTAAATAAAATTATATTAAACTTGCCGATTCATGTCATAAAATGTCAAATCCACAAGTACGGGTAGAGAGAGCTTCAACAAATGACGATAAAAAAGGAACATATGAACCTGAAGTGTCCGCGGCGATGGGCTCATCGGGCCAAAATCCAGTCCATTAACCTTGATGAAAGTTGCACTAAACATGAAAATCATCCCTAGTTTCCCACACGTGTCCCATTTTTTTACGATTGGATAAAATTGGTTTGATGTTGTGTAAACTCTAAAGTTTAGGTCCGATATTTATTTTTTGCCTGAACTTTTTTTCATCCGAAATATAGCCTTTTAACTTCCACTCTAATATCGAATATGTTCATGTGTCCAGAATCACCACTAACTTCAAAATTATCGACACGGATATATCATCAAAATTCACGTCTTCATCGACGTCTTCATTTTCGTATGGTACAACAATCGCTTTCCGATATCGACAATCTCGAGAAAATCAATGACTGTTTATCGGCTTTCCGATATCGACAATCTCGAGAAAATCAATGACTGTTTATCGACTGGTGAACAAATTCAAGATGGAAGTGGAAGTTATGGATATATTTTTATTAATGCAAATGAGCTCAGGACAAAATAGGGATGGAACCTAATATGAAGAATTCATATGCGAATTAACCCCATTTAACAATAAGAGGCTCCTCAATCACGGGCTCACCGACTCGTGCTTGATGCATCCCCCAATAAGTTCACAGCCTTATATAGTTGTGTTTCCATCTGTAAAGCATTACCTCACACGTAAAAGGGATGCCCTGCAAAATTTATTACGTGGCCAAGGTGAAGGGTGATGTTGAAAAGATAGATATAGTTGACCTCATTGACTTGATGCTTAACCCACAAAGGGAAAAAAAAAAAAAGGAGGAATACTCATTGGCTTAGTTTTTAAAGAGGACAAATTTCTCGTGCGCAGATCAGATGCTTCGCATAGGATATGTACGCCTTACCATCAAGGGCAACAATTTCCATAAAGACCGTGGCAACAATTTCCAACAATTTACACACAGTGTAACACGTGCACAACACACACACGCAAACAGAGATTGTGTTATGTATGAAGTAATTGAAAGGTGCAGTCACAAATGGTCCCGTAGCTCAGTTGGTTAGAGCGTTGGTCTTATGAGCCGAAGGTCGCGGGTTCGAGCCCCGCCGGGACCACCTTTTTCCTCCCATCTCCTCTTTTTTCCTTCTTTGCGGCGGTCAACGTCGCCGGCGCTTCAGTCAGATCTGAGCTCCGGCCGCTACTAAGGTCTACCCGTGAGCACGGAAGCTGGTGCCGACCAGAAACCGTTGCCGCCCTCGTGATTTTGCTGCCGCAGTACAATCCCTTGTGAAACTTCGCCCCACCCATGAAAAGGAGGAGAAGCATTAAACAACTGAGAGTTTTGCCAACTCCTCTAAAGAGGGTCCATCACAATTCACATGTGACCCAGCAGAAGGTGCCCTTCTTTCCTAGTTATCATTTTCCTTTTCTTTCCTTTCCTTTTTAAACTGCAATGGCATCGGCGACATTCGCCTAACGTTTTTGTGGATTGACATCGCCACCGCCACCGAGTTGTTCATGTTACTTATGGATGAGCGCGGCGCACTTTGATTCGTTTCACGGTTGAACCGAGCCGAACCGAGTATAACAATGGTTCTTATCAAAAAGCCAAACCAAACATAGTCACTTACCAAGGCGCTTTAGGCGGTTCAATTCCGTTCCAACACGCACTAAATCATTTGTTTTATTTTCTCTTTTGTTTTTTTGAATTTCCGTCCGCCGTAGATATTACATTTTTAATGTCCAATATGAAGAAAGTATCTCAAAACTACAATAATTAGCAACGAATGTATGAGACTGAAAACAATATCATAGCTCATTTTGTTTCGTACAAAATAAATTATCTAAAAATATATATTTTTAAAAAACGACTGCTTGTGTAATTTGAAATAATTAGTTAATACAAAAAAATCTCATTGTGAACGAAAATTTATGTCCAAAATTTTTCGTGATTTTACTAGCAATAGAAGCGATTATTGATAAGAAGATATTCTTTTAAATGATTTATTCTCGCAAAACAAAAGGAACTAAAGTACTATAACAATCAAGGTAATAACATGTTTGAGTTTACTAAAACATCACCACCTACAAAACTAAGACAAGCATAACTACCTATGCAAAAACAATCATTCGATTCGATGTGGTCTACTTACTCCTACCATTATCGCCACTACCTCGATGTCACTTCAGGCATCACAACGTAATACTTTATGATCGCTCCATTTGGTATGGACAAGGAATGCCATAGTGATGGAGAGATTGATGAGTTTTCCAATTTCTCCGGTACTCGAAAAGATGTAAAATATACGATCTATATTATCTGATATTCGGTTTGCATTTAAGGTGAATTATTGTGCTAAAAGACGTCACCTCAGTGTTTTCGAAGCAGAGCTATTGTTGGATGGACCGGATCCACACATAAGCTCAGAATGATCGTGTGAGTTTCACGTGATCGTAAGTATTCACGCATCCGAGCCATTGGTGCTTGGCTGGATAGAGCTTCGAATCCAACCTCACCATTCCCCTCCGACCTGGATCCGGTCATTTCCCTCCTAATCTCTAACCCCGGAAAAGACGAACTTTGTTAGGAAAAGCAAGGGGCATCCGTCCAGAGCAAGGCCTGAAAAAAGCCTAAATCGGCCCTGAAGTCTAGTGGGAACGGACATGTACCGCAAGATAATGCATTGAATGAGGCGTTGCAGGCAGGAATCAATGGGGGATGTAGGCCATCATCTCCGTCCCCGGCCCCCACTCTGCCTTTTTCCCTTTGACCGTCAGCAAAACATTGACCCCAAAAATCTGGAATTGAACCCAAAATCTCTAATGGAAAAAGAAGAAGAAGAAGAAAACGTAAATAAAAGACGTGCAAAGTTATCAGAGCTCTTGTCCTACTCAATAATCAGTCTAGCACATGAGAGACGTACCAACGGCGACACCATCGATGAAGACAAAATTGACTTTCATTAGACAATTCATTGCAAACGCAATCGTACGCGATGATGCTTGGTTCAACCGCACCCCTTAATTTACTCGAAATCGAAATGATTCAACAGTCTTACGTATGAGTCGATGATCATTGTCTGTTTGGGGGTTGTGGGTTTCCGGGATTTTCCCTCTTAAACTAGTTCAAGAACTCACCTAACGAACGACCTCCGCTAAGCCCTGATTTTCCACGACTACATCAAGTCAAACCCGAACGACTCGTCTGAAGACGAACCCGCCGTTGAAAACTAAAAAGTTTGATCCGGTCAGCCTCGAGAGAACTCGAGCAAGAAAGGGTGATGGGATCGCGACATGTTTTCAGAGAGACGAAAATGGCTTGTTACGTCGAATTGCTGAGTGGACGCTAACGGGAAGAGTTTGATTCCGGTTCCTTGTTGATATCCGAGGACGGCGACGGTGCTGACGACGGATGTATCTTGCTTTCTGTTCTGTTCCTGCTCAGCATTCTCTTCAGGGAACACCCGAGGGTCGTCGTCGATTGCTGAGCTCGGGCCGATGACGGTGGCTGTAACTGCAAGGACGACGGACTGCCCACGTCGCCGTTTCCCTCGTCGGGTACAATGTCGATCACGATCTCGGTCAAGCTCGAACCCGTCTCTTCTTGAGCCGTTGCGTCTCTATTCTCTTGCGCAGAGTCGTCCGGATCGGCACCCTCTGCCCCCCTGAGCTTGTTCTTGCTCTTCGTCTCCTTGCAAGTAGTGGCGACGACTGGCTCTCTGCAGATGGGGCAGCTCGCGCGGGAGCGGAGCCAGGTATCGATGCAGTCCACGTGGAAGCCGTGCCCGCATTCCGGAAGCCTCCGGCCGACGTCGTTCTCCTCGAAGCCGCCCAGGCAGACGACGCATTCCTCGTCTTTTCCCCCGCCGCCGCCAGCGCCACCGCCGGGCCTCACGACGAAGAGAGGGATGGACGAGATGGTGAAGGAATCGAGGCCCTTGGACTCAGGCCGAGGCGGGGACGGCGAGAGGACGGCGGTGCCGCGGGCGAGCGTTTGGAGGCGAGCGGAGAGGGCGGTGGGGGAAGGAGGGGGGCGTAGGCGGCGGCGGGAGGGGGAGAGGAAGCACCTGGCGTAGAAGTGGAGGAGGAGGACGAAGAGGATGACGAGGAGGAGGCAGATGATGGCGGCGAGCATGACATTGCCGTCGTAGGAGAAGATGGTGTCCACGAGGTGGCTTCGGCTCGGGCTCGGGCTCGCCGTCGCGGACGGGTCGGGTGTGGATGGGCTCGACAGGCTCACCATGGTCTTCAGTGAGAGCGAGAGCGAGAGAGAGAGAGAGAGAGAGAGAGAGAGAGAGGGGGGGGAGGGAGGGAGAAAGATGAATGATGAGTGAGAGAAGGAGGACTAAAAATGGAGGACAGCTTTGGAATCTTCCACGACCACTATTGACTAGAGAGAGAGACAGAGAACATTTACGTGAAAATGAAGTAGGTGTCGCCCTTGCCCTTGCCCGCTGGACTATTTTTTGTGTGGGTTTCCTCGAAATCAACTTCGACAATTACCGGGGAAAGCCGAACGGGTTCACCAAATCAATTTATATAACGATTTAATGCAAAAGATATAGATTCTTATGATATTTAATGAGGATCCGTCCATCCCAATCACTTTATTAGTCGATCATGCAGCACTGATCTACATAACATTTCTAGCATTATTCGATGATACTAACAAATAGTTTATCGATGATGGCATTGAGATCGACGAGGTTCGCACCGCGGAAGGACTTGGTGGATGATCATGCAACTAAAACAGATGGTGAACAGTAAATGGCCATTAAGAGATATGCTCAATTCCTTAAAAGAAAGTAGCCCGCAATTCAGATGATCATGTCGTGCCATTTGGGGGACACGAAACGGTGCGATCGTCGGCGAAGGGAGGCTCAAGATCTAATGTGCATGAGCGTGCGGACTTTGAGAAGTCAAAAGGAGAGACTCATAGTCCAAGACACACCACCGAGAGAGGAGGAAAATGAGGGCGTGAAGGCGACGGCAAGAAAACGGAAGGCATGTGGTTTTGTTTAATGCTTTGGTTGTGTTGCAGGTAAGGGATCCCAAGGCCAAAACCACTCTGAACTTAGCCATATTATAATCAGGGTACAATGTCTCTCGGCTCATCCTTTGATTCAGCAACTCTCACCCTTAATACAAAATTGGTCGCTACGAATTGGACGGTCGTGTTTCTTTTTTTTTTAATCTTATCTTATCGGTTGTTTATGGTAAATCGATGGGGACGTGATGGGATGGTACAATATTGATTCTTAAGACTTTGGGTTCGCAAGTCTTTTCAGATCCAACCCGTGCTACATGTGTGTTCCTAGCGTCGAGGAACGTTTGAAGCTCGGTTTCGAATAGTATTCTGATGTAGCTGTGGGGTTTGGATGAGGTGAGGTATCTATTCTGCGAGGTTGAGTGAAATACGTTCAAAGCAATTTCTATTGTAAATGCCAACTGCATACGACATGAGACTCAAATAAGATCCCGAAGAAATCATCCACTGAACATCCAAGCGATCGAAATATGCATCTAGATTTCTTGAAATTCGCATCTTTGGAGCAAACAACACTCGCAATTTTCGAACCATAGTAAAGATGACCTCATGAGTATGGTCAAGTAAAGCAAGAATATGCCAGGGGAAGAGCAGAAAGCAACCCAAAGTCTCGGGGGAGTCGACTTTTTCTTCAGGGGTCCCATGTGAATCCAGCCAGAGACCCAAAAGCCTTTCATCTGTATACTTTTTCTTCTGATTCTTCAATGGCAGGGCACCACCACTTGCGATGTTGCCCATAGGCTTTGGGCTTTGTACGTGACCCGATGTGATTGTTTTTGGGCAAATAAAAGATAAGATTGATAAAGAGAGGTCATTGAAGTACTAGTAGAATGGAGGGCTCGTGACCGTTCCACCTCTGAGCTGACCATTTCAGGCCTTCAGGAATCGGATCAGGGGGATCTTCTCCTACTTGTCGTATCCTGTTCTTTGTCTCTGCCTCGCCTTTTACCTTCCAATTTTATGTTTTTTTCCCCTCTTTAGATGCCATTGCTCCTTCTCTTACTGAACATGAAATGCTTCATCTCATCATGCCTGCTTGTGAGGTTAAATACAGGCGGAGATAACACATGGTGTTTTAATCCCGTAGCGTCGCAGCGCTCCATGTCGCGACGTGAAGCCATTCAGTCCACAAAGGCTGGTGCTAAATCTCCTCGAGCGATTGATAAACTCAATTAGCCAAGATGAAGTTTCAAGAAGTGTGGAGTTTGAAAGGCAATAGATGATCTTATTCGATTTGTTCAACATGAAACCACCGGCGATGCATTTGCCATCTAGGGTTACAAGTATTTCATTGCATGTGCATTAAAGGCATTGCTTTCGATTATTTAACAATGCGCTTATGCAAGAGTAACATCTTGTTGATGAATCGGCATGAGACTAATTGGAAAAGGAAAATTTCCTCAGTATCATCATGGTTACAGAAACTAGCCAAAAAGAAGCAAGTGACCTAACTAGTCCATCAGCTTGTATCTCTTCTCCTGGACCCCAGAGACTCCCATTTGTATCTCAATAATTGTGTGGAGCGGCACCTGAAGAAAGAATAGCCAATGCTATTACTGGGAAGTTATGCGAAGAACACAATGAAATCAACACTTTATGTGGCCTAAGCTAACATTTACTGTTTCAACCGAACATTGAAACAGTTTACCAAAAGATCCATCAAAAAGTCAATGAGCATATCCCAATCGCTTCAATTAATGTTACACTTTACCCAAACTCTCTTTTAAAATGAATCGAAGAGCATTTAGCAAAGTCTTCTCTCGGAATTTTTTATGGCAATTAACCATACAGATGCATAGTTCCCTTCATTTTAAGAATCAATGCATTTGAACATATGTCCAGTCCTAAATGATGACATGCCCCTAAAGGCGGAATTAGCTTCCAAGAAAATGAGCATTACCTCAATATGGGGGATTTCATTCAGAGGCCTGTCAGCAAAATAAGCATATAATGCCCTCAACACAGCCTGCAAATAAAGCAATGAATTATCTTCTGACCACCACTTGGCAAGCAAAATACCTCAACATCAGCGATATGAGTATAACCTGATGAGAGATGACTACCACGGGTCCTCTCTGTCTTTCAAGCTCAATGATCACCGGCTCCAGCCTGCAAAAGTCATTTGTGTCAGCAAGAGGAAGAGTATATACTTTTGAGCCCCGATGATGCATCAAAGACCCAATATAACTTCAAATATTCATTGATTCCAAGACTAGGTAAGTTCATAGATTGAAAACCTTTGTATAACATCCAGATAAGATTCTCCACGGGGATATCTATATCTCAACTTGTCTTTCTTACGTGCCCTGTATGGTAGCAAGTGCACATAAGTTTTGTATTGTATGTATAATCTTGTAAAGGATTCCGCAAACAAGAAAAGAGAATGAAGCACATCAGCGGGAAAATGAAAATGCAGCATACTCATATTCCTCAGGCATATTCTTCTTGATTTCTTCATAAGTCATTCCATCACATACTCCAGCATTTATTTCGTCCAGCGCACGCCACTGTATCTGCAGCGGTAGAGAACTTCCATCACTAATTAGAAAACTTGACAAAGTATGAAGAAAGCATAGAGGACCGTGCACATAAAATCACAAACCTTGGGGAACCCAACAATTGGACCAGCAGTCAGGATAGTTCTCTGCAGAGTGCTTGTCCATATCTGGTCCAAAGAATATCACAATAAGAACACATTAGCAACCAACATATACACCCCAAAAAAGGTATACAAATGAAAGGACGACCTCAACGTATTTACTTCTTTCAAAGTACAACCAAGGTAGTAATTTGACTTTATTCACTGAAGTATGATCAGAGGCTAGAGGAAAGACAATTTTAGCCAGTGACAGGATTGGCACTGCCATCAGTTTTGACGTCAAACAAATTTACATGAGACCTCATTTGCAAGCCAACTTTTCCTTTTTGACTGAACAAAGGAATTCATTGAATATATGAATCCATCATCACATTTAGATTCTTTGGGAGATGAAATGTCTAAACAAAAAATTAGAATAATATACAAGATGGAACACTTATTCTGGAAGTCATTGAAGCTTACAGAAGCTGCTCTTTCAGACTTCAACCGCTTCTCGACAAAGTTAGCAAGTTTCTTTGCATAGAGTTCCCCAGCATCGCTGCCATATAAACTAGAAGTATTATGCTATGAAAAGTGCAATCAAATGATCAATCAATCATCAAAATCACATGCTATAAGATAAAGGTGAAGAACCATGTAGTATGGACTTCGTTATGCAAGAAAACCCACAATTGACTCAGATGATATTACCACTTATAGTAGGACAAAAGTAATCAGCCAGACACAAACAAGATATTGTACCAAAAAGTGATTTACTGACTCACCATTACAACCATGCAAGCAACAACTAAACAGGATCATTTTTTTACCAGTGAGGATGGTAATTACTTTCATGGAAATAAAAAAGCAATGTCAGAGCACCCACTGAGGCATCATTAAGTATTTGGAGTGCATCTCATAATATGATTTTGATCAAGCAATCATCGAAGTCATTGTCCCTACCATGCTGGTCTGCTTATTCACTGAAGTGGTAGCTGAAATCTGGTATTTCCTGTCTGCTTTTGGCTGGAACCTATTGGTCACACCTTATTTGGCAATGGGATGTAATTGAAAGTTGAACATGGTGCAAGGGATGTCATCTTTATGAAAAGCATTGTGGAACTAGAACAGCATATGTGTTGCCACCAGAATTAATGCATACTTTAAGCAGATAAATTTATCGACATTACTCGTATTTCTAAGTCAAATTAGACTACAATATAAGAACTAGTTCTTCCATACTTAAGAGTCTTTTCCAAGTAGAATGAAAGTGAAGAAAACAGATAATTCGATCAGGGTTATGAATTACAAGTGACAAGAAAAGGTCCATGACAGGCTAACAAAGATGCAAACCATATATCTCCTACCTGATTCAACCTTCTGGAAATAACAAAATAACTTCATCCAGAATTAGCCAACCAAAATGCTCTGCCATGATCGCTAGCAAAACATACCTTATCACAGTATCACCACCTATTCTGCCTCTCACATTATCCAAACTCTCCCCATGCCTGGTTAGTAGGATAGGGCGGGGCGTGAGATGTGTATTGACCTGCAATAGAAATTTAAATACTGTCTTATCAGCACAATCATCCTGTAAGGAAGACACTTCTGGGGACAAAGAGATGCAGAGATATCAGTATAGCATCATTTCTTTAATTTGAACAGTAAGAAGATGCTATCATGTTAAGCTGGAACACTCAACATGAAGAATCGCTCATATATCTTCAAACTGATGTAAATTGCTTAATCATCAATTTGTATAAAGAGCACAGTTCCTTGAAAAAAGAGAGACCTCAGAAACTTAGAGGCAAATGAAGGATCAAATGATATTGGTATTTGATGCTGGAAATCCACTTACGCGATCAGTCTCAAAGTAAGTTTCAGACAGCAAATGATTCCAGACAAGAATAAAGTAGTCACATGATAAATCTACTTTTGCTCTTCAAACAATATGTACAGATATTCTATGACGAGAACAATGGCAACCATGTCACCAGCCACTTGCTGGCTGATATGTTGTGAAGAGGCAGAAACAAAAGCAGCACAGATGTCATACAAGTACATACCAAGAAGAAAACGATCCTTCCAGGTAGATAGCCACTGATATTGTTCACCTGAGTCAAGGACAAACATACTTTGAAGACAAAATGATCATAACCCAAAAAGAAAAAAGAAAAAAAAAAGGTTTGCCTGCAAGATTACCTAATTATGATTTGATGCAAACAAATAATTTTGAGTCAGTCAAAGAAGTAACCATTTTTTACTGGTAAACGATAGGAGCTAATAATATGGTCCCACGCACATACTGCAAATAGCAGCAGCTGCAACCAGCTGTCACCCTTCTCCTCCCAAACAACCACATCCTCTTAAGGGGGAAAAAAGAAAAAGAAGAAACCCAACAGAATTCGCTTGACAAAAGCTAATTATAGTTGTCAGACGTAAGTTAACAAGCATCCAGCCAGCCAGCCAGCCAACCCCATCCACTAGAATTAGATAAGAGCATTGACATTGCAGAAGATCAATTTTCACATATCAGTGATGATATTAGAAATCTTGTTGACACTATGTGAGATTGCTTTCCATTTCCAAGCTCAAGAAACTTTCGAGGTTTCTTATTTTTGTAAATTTAAAACCACCTATTGGTGATCTCCGTCTATATAACTTGCTTGTTTGAATTACTAGTACTCGACCATGTATTGGATAAACCACTCACAAAAGGCCGTCTATCTAAGCATTTGTCTACTTCCAATCACAGGATAAGCAGCCGAGCCACAACATGGATAAAACAGAAGTAACAACATAGTAGACTAAAATTATCATGTATCTAACTACATCTTTGAAATTTCAGAAGAATGAGAAGTGAGACTATCTTACTTGTATTATTCCACCATGTCCACTAACCATGTCAATCATCTTGATATAAGATCCCTCCTCCACTGGTTCATAAACCTGGTGATATTTGCATCAACGCAGATCATTAGTTCTTATAAACTCGCCATAACCAATCTGATTAGTAGCAACTGCTAGACAATAGAGAAGCTACTTTTTCATAATTGGCTAATCGAGTTTTGAAGTCACGTAATCCAGCTTCATAATCTGGCCTGCAAAAGGATGCGAGTAATAAGATCAGAAGTTCCCTTACATTGGAAATGGCAATAGCTCCAGAAAGCATACGTACTCTTCAGCATAGTCAGGACTCTGTTGAATTTTAAGACGTATGTTTCGTTCAATAATGCGCTCATCATTGCATATTGTTTCCAGAAAAATAATCTGCCAGAAACAAGTAATCAGACAAAAATTAGCACCCACCAATTGGAAAACAGAGATCAGATGGGTCTTTAACAACATCATGGTAAGCACATCCAAACCGAATTAGCAAGCAAAAAAACTCATAAAGTAAATGTTTCTAGGAAAATCATTTTTCTATAAGAAGTCAAATGCCTTTGTACCAATACAGTATCAAAACCATTTGTTTCTCCCCCATTCAAACTGAATGAGCAAGCAAAAATACTCAAAGTAAATGCTTTTTGTAAAATCATTACTCTATAAGAAGTCAAATGCCTTTGTACCAATACAGTATCAAAACCATTTGTTTCTCCCCCATTCAAACTGAATGAGCAAGCAAAAATACTCAAAGTAAATGCTTTTTGTAAAATCATTACTCTATAAGAAGTCAAATGCCTTTGTACCAATACAGTACCAAAACCATTTGTTTCTCTGTCCCCGAAATTTCTGTAAGTCACCTATCCAAATGCACGATTGTTTCAAGTCTTCTTCGAGGATCTGAATATGTATATGAACTCAAGTATTTTCAGAGAGAAATACAAAAGTGGAAACAATACTTGCAAAAATAATGATGCAGCAAGTAAAAGAGTTGGTTTGCACAATCTCTATGGGAAAATCATGAATATCAATCTGTCCATTAGTTTCTCACCTAAGAATCAACCTTCAATCCGGAACCCACATGGATACCAGGCATAAATCACTAACAGGAGGTCTGTCTCTAATAAATACATTTTGGTAAGAAAAAAGATTTGTGTGTAATCCAGCTCTACTCCTCTTCTTGTCTAGGAGCTGCTCCTCCATGCTGTGGCTGTGGAGATGGAGGAAGCTTTCAACGCTGCCCAATATGCCTTCTTTAGTGAAAAAATTATCCCTAGAGTCTAGACTAAGAGAAAAAGGGCCAACTCTTTGTTGGAGTTGGTGTATTGACATTGAAACAGCGAATCTCTGGCAGAGGGGATGAAATCGACGAGCAGGAAATACAGGGCAAATCACTAGCCGGTCTTCTGCTTTTCCAGGATTTTAGAGACTAGAGGTCTTGAGCGAACGATCCAGCAGAAATTGGTATCAATTTATGTTTAATTGCACCACATTGCCAATTGATTCTGGGTAGCTTTATCGAGATCAAAAGTGCCCAATGAGTGAAAAAATAGTCATAAAAGAAGATTTAATCCACCTCCTAATTTTTATAGAAGGACAAACACCCCTGGTGCAACAGCAAGCACCAGTGTGACTTGGGGATGGATGAACTCAATAGGGTCTTCAAGACCCGCATTTGGATTCCAATATATCCATTAATGGGGTTGCTCGACCATGATCTGGATTTTAGGATGAAAATAAGCTCTGTTTCAGAGATGAAGGAGTTCCACTAATACGGAAAGATGGATCAAGTTTGGCCCCTTTATCCTCTCTTCTTAGTGACATAAAAGTGATTTTTTTGAGTCAACACAAGCAACTTCTACAAGTGTGGCAACCCATTTTTAATGGAGGCATGCATTAAATTTGTAACCTCGTGATGGCCACTCATATCAAAGTATAAATTCTGGATACCTAACGTCAATAATGTCCTCTTCCTGCAAACAGGATTCATTCACTGTACAAATTTTCGAAGTGGAAAAATTCTTATGTATCTGCCAGAATATGGACCCTGTACCTTGCATTTGCCTTCAGCCATTTTCATCAGCATATTTCTCCTTCCACTGGTACTGTTTGTTGCATCAAATATCCCTACCTGAAATTCAATGACAAGTGGCAAAATTAAGAAAAAGAAGAAGAGATCAGAATGGATTCTACAAGATCTGATCCAGATGGACTGACCTGACCTCCTTCCTGCATCCACGATATCATATCTTCCATTGCCAGGGCCGCCACCTAGTAAGTGTGTGTCAGGACAGGACAGAAAGAAAAGATATTTGTTAACTTTACTGGCCTCCAAAATCCAGTTTCCATGATAGACAACTCCCATAACTTAGAACAACCCAAATTCAGCATTAGAACGAAAAGGAACATTGTCACTTCCTGCATACTTATAGACCAATTCAAAAGTACAGCTTCATATTGGGCAATTGCTGTTTCTAAACCAAAAGAAAATATTTTACGCGGCAGTTACACCACAAGTCACTGATTAGATTTCACAGTACTTCAAATTTAAAGATAGAATTTGCTATTTACTGCAACATAAATTCGTAGTGTTAAATTGTAATTGGCTTGCTTCTCCACAATAACAATAAAATGGACGGATAAGTACTCTCTCCTAGACCACACAGTCAATGGTGTCAGCTCACAGCAATTTAATCTTCTTTTATTGCTTTCTCTGCCTGCTCTTCCTTTGCCAATGAATCTCAATAATGAGAGTGCATGATATTATTTATCATTTAGCTACTAAAAGCAGTGGTGAGGTTTGTTTGCCACCACAGCAAGATTTTAGGACATAAAAAGAGAATGAAAGTTCTCGATTTTTAAACTAAATTGCGATAAGGAGCACCGAGACCATAGAGAATCCACTAGGGAGTCAGCTTCTTTGAGCTAAAGGTCCTAAACAATTCACGTGCTGCAGTAACAACAAGCGTCTAAGTAGTGACTGAGCAGGGTGACTATGCAAACTGCACTCTCCACCATCATGAAACCCAAATGGGTCCAGTGGCAGTGGACAGTGCAGATTGCACATTGAGGACTGATGTGACCATGCTTTGCACTTTTCAACTTCTAAAACTCAACTTTGGGCAAGGCATCATTAACTCAAATTATTCAACAATGTCAGGGACAGCAAATTACTAATTACTGGTCAAATAAAATTATTGTGCAGACAATCACCTCATTGCGTGCCTCTACACCTTCTTCATTGTCACCTCGAAAGAAATCTGCAGACTGCAGCAAGAAACACATAATATAATCAAGCTGTCCGTACTACGATGCACGACATGACCATAATATTTTCAATCTGTATCAACGGGACCAGCTTCAGAAGTAACTAGTTATATTATATGTGCCATTCAATTAGCAAGAGAGGTCACATCTTTTCACAATGGCCATGTTCAAATTTTACAAAATGTCAATTATAAGAAAAACCTTCTAATTGCCATATCTAACCGAGTTCAAGGGCATAAACCGCTACCTATGTATAAACTGACTATATGACGAGCCACAAACTAAAGGAAACATGTAGGCAAAGAGGCATCAGACAAACTAGTGCACATATTAATTCAGCTCATTGTCAGCAGCAAAAGCAATTCGCTGTGTTATAGGAAGAATCGTCATTGAATAAAACCAAGAGAAAAGCAAACATGCACAGTAAATTGAAGCTTACCTGATTAGCTCCATGCTTGAGGCGCCGATACTGTAAAAATGACAATAAAAGGAGTAACTAATCAAAGTTAGAGATCTGGGACCAGTGAATACACAGTTGTGACGGTGTGACATACCTTTCCAACATTGAAGTGCTTAGTATCATGGCCCAACCAACGAAGATATCGAGTAAGTTTTGCTGCAGTAAAAGTTTTACCTCGAGCTGGCAAGCCAACCTGAAGTATAAGGAACTCATAAAATTCCTTTCCATAAAAAAGCTTCTGTACTGCTTTACAGAGAATTTGCAAAGTAGACGGAATCTTGTACAACTTATGAAGGTTACTTTTGGTCAAAATGGTTAGTTCTGGTAAATATGCCTATCTATGAAACATAAACAACAAGTCATCTGAGCTGACAATGATAACCTTTGATTTGACAAAGCAACTATAATTTGAATTAAGGGCCAAAGTGAAGCAGTAATATAAGCTCAACGTGACAAATTGACACAAATTAATCTCAAGAGGGCAAAGTGAATCTGACATAAAATTTAAGGAGCAAACCATAACTCTCCCATTTGTAAAATTCAAAAAGGAGGACTGTAACTAAATGAGAGGTGAAGCCATCCTGGAGTCTATCAGGGAAAGTACAAAACATAGAATCCAGCCATTACTAACACCAACTATATAAATTTGTGGATGGTGCAATTACATTACTCAGTGATTTTAAAATTACATTAATCAGTGATGCAACAAATCCTTTTCTGAAAGAAATTACCAGGACAATCGCTAAATGTCTATCTTCCTTTGGCCCAAGCATCTGATCAGCTACAGCTCCAGCAGCCACAGCTCCAGCAGCCGCCGGCATTGGATTCTAAATGATAGGAGACGAACTTGAGAAATTCCATCAGAAAAGAACTCATATTATGATAATTAAGATAGTGATATAACAAAACCTTGGTCTCTGCATTCAATTTAAGATCAAGACTGAATGTAGCTGAACTTGCTGATTTGACTAATCTGGGAGATCCAACTCCTCGATCTATAAAGAGTCCCCGATGACTCTCCTGCCTCTGTAAAGGCGAAAAAGTTCCAACGGACTTTGACTCAACCATGCCAGAACCAAAATACACCTTAGCTGGATCTGGGACAACTATCTCCATCTCCTAGCAAAATCAAAGTAGAAAATAAGAACTAAAGCAACAGGAACTTTACTAGTGCAATTCCACTAAAGCAGTCACTAGACAATTAGAGCAACTGCACATGGGTTTATTGTGATGTCAAAAAGTACAGCCAACTAATTGATCTGTGCACATGCAAATAAATTTAAAGCAAATACAATAAGAACTAATGTTTCCAAAACATGCCTGATAGACTATAATTATCATGGTGGCAGACCAATAGGATGATACAATTAAGACAAGGAGTCAAACTATACATTCATGAAGTAACAAAGTTTCAGACCATGAGGACACAAGGTAAGTTACGAGATGAACCTTTATAGGTGCAGGCCAATCAACAGAAACACCACTATCCTTGATGGAATGTGAAGTATTGACTGAACCATCAGAATTAGAAAAAACACCAGAACGGGTTAAAGATCTCGGAGTCTCCGTCATGTTAGCAGCATAAACCAAACCAGAGTTCGTGGAAGTTGATGGAGCTGGGACAACATAATGTTCAAGATCAAGCTCCAAACTAACTGAAGGTCCATTCTGGAAGGAAAATAAAGAGCAGAGAAAAGATAAACTTAGAGGATTCCAACAAGAATCCAAACTAGCACAATTGAACTACCAATCCACCCTAATATGTATTTTCAGCAAGTGGAATATCCCTCATTGTGGCAAATCCTGAGGAAAGAAACATCCCAAAACTAGTTGGATACTGCTAGACATCATGTACAGGACAAGAGATCAATCCTAACCATCATAGGTAAAAGCATAGACACAAGGATAATTATATATTATATTATTTCTATCATAAATGAACCTCTCATGCAGCTACCAGAGAATGCATCTGACACAAAGGTGTACTGTGCAATAAGTTGGCAATATCCAAATTTAATCACCCATTTTGATATGTTGTCTAGCAAAATAGGCGTGTGAACCGAATTAAATGAAAGCATTATCAGATGTTATCTGAGAAGATGGAACAAACATCCACCGGTCATCCCATCTTGATGTTATTAATTCACAGGTGACTCAGATGGAAGATAAGAAAAGGTCAAGTTATATTTCCAAAAATCAGTGAAATATATTTTTAGGAAGCGTATGTACCTCCGTGCCCATTTCAGGCACTGAATTAATACTAACATCTGGGATCCCACGAACAGTTGAAGGCTGGAGATTCTCCTGATAGGCTCTCCAACTGGCAGCAAGATCAAATGGAGATACCCTATCGGCTTTAATGAAAACCGGGTATTCAAGAACCTCATCAGCACCAAGACTGAAAATTGCGAGCCTCATGTCCCCTTGTAAGTGACCCCCAGTGAGGATCCGGTTCGGACCTTCCTCAACTATAGCAGGTGCACTGCCGTATTTTGGCTTCAAAAGGAACTTGAAATCCAGAGTCTCTATTATTAGGATGAAATGAAAAAATCATAATAGGAAATGTTAAAGTTAACGCTCTCCTCTGTAAGCTCCTAAACTGACAAAGTTAGCCCCTTTTCACCTTAAAATCACAAAGTTAAGGTAATATTGAGAAAAAGAAGTACTGAAGCTTCTCATTTGAGGAGGAAAAATACTGAAAACTAAAAGCAACTAGCTTACAATGCTGACTGACTCTGAACTGAGACCCCTTTTTTTCTATTGTCGGAGCAAATAGCATCGGGCAATAGAAGCATAGATTGCACCTCAGTTTCTTTCCTCGAAATACAAATTTAGGGAAAACAAAGCTAGAAGATATATACAAGAAGATACCGTGATTTGGAGGAACAACAAAACTCAGTTCCCAAGTTGATGTAGATTCACGCTCCATTGACAGCTGGTGATCATCCCAAAGCAAGAAAAAAAATCATGAAAACAGAGAAATGCTCGTGCAACTCCGTGCTCTAGTAATCATAAGCAACTCTAAATCAAGAAAACAAAAAAGAAACGAAGGGAAAAACCGAAGTGGGGAAGCAAGAACATTACAGCTTTGGAAGAATCCCAGGAGCCGACGAGAGGGACGGAGCCATAGACGTGAGGGATGAGCTCACCCTTGAGCTTGTACTTCTCCATCTTGAGCGAGACGTAGAGCTGCTGGTCCTCCCTCTCCTCGCCCCCAAGCGACCCGCCGTCGGCGTTCTTCGACGACCCTGTCCCCATTGCGAAGGAACTGGAATCCGCGCCGTCTGGATAAGCTTCTCCACTGGTTATATATATGCAAGTGAACCAGCAAGCAAAAGGGTGTAATGGGATGGACGAGAATGATTAAAAAAAAAAAGTGCAGATTCGATGCTCCACTCGTGTCTGCTTGTCGTGGGTGTGGATAGATCGGAAGGAACGAGCGATGGAGAGAGAAGAGAGGAGTTCGCGCCTTCTTTGTTTGCGTGTGCTTGTGCTTCCATGTGCGACAAGAACGAAGAAAGCGAGCTCCTTGTATCTTTCCTTCCAAGAGTTTGCGAAAATGCTTGTTGGGCTACCCACCGGGGGGATCAAGGTGGTGAGACCGCAAAAATTATCTGAAAAAGTACTAAATTTATTATTTTTTTATCAATTTAATTAATTTTTTATCATATCAATTGCATTTTGAAACTCTTTCAACTTTTTTCAATTGTGTCTGTCTAACTAATTTTGATTAGAAATCGCTGAGTTAGATCAAGATATGATGATGGAAACAACTTTTTAATGACATCTTAATGCTTTTTTTAATTTATCTTTTCCTTCTTTATCTTTTTCTTTTTTTCCTTCTTCTTTTTCAAGCAATGGCTAATCGAGAGAAAAAGAAAAAAAAAGAAGAGAAAATAAATAATAAAGAAGGAAAAGAGAAGAAGATTAAAAATCAATAAAAATTCGATAAAACATGAAAGTATTATTAATATCGTCCATGTTATCGGGTCAAAATTAGCCGAATAGATGCTATTGACAAAACTTGATAATATTTAAAACTCAAATAGTATAATTAAAAAGGTTTATGATCATATTGACAAAAATACGATAAATTTAAAAAAAATTGAACAAAGTGCCCCTAATAACTAAAGGTGCATTAAGTTATCATGGCCAACTAAACATCCATCCACGTTAATTGAAAGTTGTAAATTCAAAAATTCCACGAATTAACAAGGATTTCTACCTTTTGGTGAATGAAAATACATGAAGGTTGTTCTATGATGGAGCAACAATACAAAAAATTTTCCCCCAAGGGCCTTGTCTAGTTTTTTTTTTTTTGGTCCAAAAAATACTTCATTATTGGAATTAAGTCATAGTAGTTTGATGCGATACATCGACTATTTCTGAACAGAGCATATTCAAAAGGTGCAATGGGGGAAAGGTGATCCATGTGCTGGGCAAGGTCTTCATGCGATGAGCTTTTGCAGCCCAATCCGCGATTCGATTACACTCTCTTGGGTGGCATGTGATTCGCAGGTGTGAGTAGCACTATAGATGGGCTTGGGCCTCCGAAATAAGAGCTCTCCCTTCCCAGAATTGCTGATCTTCACTCGCGCATATCAGCTTCGGCGGATCAAAGCAGTCGGTCTCAACTAGTATCTCCCTTTCGTGCAATCCAGAGAAGTATTTTAGGGTTTCAATGAGGGCTCTGAGTTACGCCTGGATCGGAGATGCCACTTGCAGCGATCGGGCGACACCGTCGAGTAAGACTCCCCTACTATCTCTGCTTATGCATGCCATTGCCGCTTCCCATGTTTCCCGGTTGAAAGACCCATCAATGTTTATCTTAATCATGCCTTCAGGTGGAGGCTTCCAGACCGAGGATGAGCTTTCTTGTATAGTCATTTTGATTTGTGCTTGATTCGCCCACCTTTTGATGTTTGCTTCTTCTGTCTTCGCTAAGGTGACAATTTGTAGAGGGTTTGGATTTTTCGCTCGAAACACTATAGAGTTTCGAGCTTTCCATAGCTGCCAGAGCAACAGTGCAAGTAAGTCAAAGGAGATATGGGGGTGTCTGAAATTTACCAGTCATTCTTCTATAGGATTTATAGCCTTTCTGTTGATGAAGATGTTGATTGTCTGCTCTTGCCATATTTGTTGTGTCTAGGGACCTAGAAGAAAAAGGTGCTCCACAGTCTATGGTTCTCGGTGGCAGATTGGGCATCTACTATTAGGTATTGCTCTTCTCCGAAATAGCTTTTCTTTGGTTGCAAGTGCATTTTGACATACCTGCCACAGGAAAAACTTGGCTTTGGGGGGGGGGGGAATATTTGCTTTCTAGATTTTTTGCCATAGGTCTCAAGGAGTTTGGTATGATGATGATGGTTGCTCTGATTTTTGTGATGCTTGTTGTTTCCTAAGCATATTATAGGCACTATGCACTGTAAATGCACCTGTTTTGGTGTGTTCCCATATTAGCATGTCAGATGGAGTCTGTGGGTTGATGTGTATAGCCTGAATGTCTCTAGTTGTGTTTTCATCAAACATTTCTTCCAACTTAGTGTCATCCCATTTTTGCTCTCCATCCACCATAAGTTCAGCAACCTTTGTAGGATCCTCCCTATTTGCAGGCCCTCCAATAACTCCTCTAGGGAGCCATTTGTCTGTGCGTATGTTAATTTTCTGACCATCACCAACCGTCCATCTAAATGATTCTTTTATGACTTGTCGACCCACCAAAACACTCTGCCACCCCCAAGATGCTCTAGAACCCTTTGCTGCATGTAAAAAATCGGTGGTAGGGAAGTATAACCCCTTAAAGATTTTTCCCCACAAAGAATTAGGGTTTTTGAGAAGTCTCCAGGCTAGTTTCCCTAGCATAGCTTGATTGAAAGTGACTAAATCACGAAAGCCTAACCCTCCTCCATCTTTCCTTTGTTTCAAAACTTCCCATTTTTGCCAGTGCATCCCCTTGTGTGCTTCATTGTTTTTCCACCAAAAATCTGCTATCTTCCTCTCTATAGCTTTGCATATTGATATGGGAATTTTAAAAATCAACATGGCATATTGAGGAATTGCTTGCACCACTGTTTTGAGGAGGATTTCTTTCCCCACTTTCGACGACAGATTCTCTTTCCAGCCCTCAATCTTCTTGCTTACCCTATTTAGTATCCAGGAAAATGTTTTCTTTTTTTATTCTCCCCAATCCGAAGGAATGCCTAGATAAGTCCCTGTTTTTTTGGATTTCCGGCACCCTCATCTCATACAACATGTTACTGCGTAGATCAGTTGGGCAGTTCGTGCTAAATAACATGCCAGATTTGTTTAAATTCACTGTTTGGCCTGATGCTAAGCAGTATGCATTAAGCATAGAAGAGACATTCTGACACTCCGTAATTTTCCCATCCAGAAATAGTATCAAGTCATCTGCAAACATTAGGTGGGATAGAGCTGGGCATCTAGGGTTAAGTTTAATTCCTTTGATATTCCCCAACTCCATATTCTTTTTCAGCAACACTGACAGGGCATTTGCAATTATAATGAACAGGTATGGGGAGAGTGGATCACCTTGTCTTATCCCTCTAGTCAACTGGAAGGCAGGTAGTATTTCTCCGTTGACTTTAACACTATAAGAGACTGTGGAAATGCATTGCATAATCCAAGAGATCCAATTTGAGCTAAACCCCATTTTCAGCATAATAGCCTCTAGGAAATCCCTTTCAACTCTATCGTATGCTTTCTTCATGTCTATTTTAAGTACTGCCTGAAATTTTTTGCTCCTTTTTCTAGTTCTTATTTGATGATTAATCTCCTGGACAATCATGATATTATCTTGAATTTGTCGTTCTTGGAGGAAGGCACTCTGTTCTTCATTGATTAATTCTGGAAGCCATTGTTTGAGTCTGTTGGCTAGCACCTTTGATATGATTTTGTACATAAAATTGCATAGGCTAATGGGTCAATACTGATCAATCCTCTCTGGTTGTGGTACTTTTGGAACCAATGTAATATGTGTTCTGTTTAACTCAGGGTTTAGTAAACCTGAGCTAAAAAACTGCTGTACTTCCTTATAGATATCTCCCTGAATCTCCTGCCAATGATATTGGAAAAATTTTCCATTTAGTCCGTCTGGTCCCGGGGCTTTTAGTGCTCCCAACTGAAAAGTTGCTCGTCTTACTTCTTCTAGAGTCACCTCATTAACTAATAATTTGTTCATCTCTTCACTTATAACACTAGGGATTTGTGCTATGACTAGTGATATATCCCCCTCTCCTGTGGTTGTATATAACTCCTGAAAAAACTGATTCACCATTTGCTTCAGCTGAGTTTCTCCTCTGCACCATTCATCTTTGTCGTTTTTCAACATAGCAACTCTATTTCGTTGGCTTATTTGAATTGTTGTTGCGTGAAAAAACTTGGTATTCTTATCTCCCCATTTTAGCCATTGGACTCTTGATCTCATTCCCCAATACATTTCCTCTTTCCTCCATTCCTTCTCCACTTCCTCCTTCAGCTTTTTTATCCTGCTAGTTTCTCCCATCAGATTCTGCTTGTTTGTTAGCTCTTGAATTTCCCGCTTCAGTGTACTGATTCTTGCTTCTCCATTTGAAAATCTTCTCTTACTCTAGGAAAGCAAATTATCAGCCACTTGTTTTAGTTTTTTAACTATGTCAGTCTGCTGATTTTGAATGGTGAACCATGAGTCTTTTACAATCTGCTTGTACTCATTATCCTCTAACCAGAAGATCTCAAATATAAACATCTTTTTCCGTTTCCTGTTTTTTAGGTATAGATTTAAAACCAGAGGACTATGGTCTGACCCAATGGCAGGAAGAGATAACACAATAGCTTCAGGAAATGCTATTCGCCAGTGTAAGGTACATATCGCCCTATCCAGTCTCTCATTTACAAGTTCATCCCCTTCTCGATTGTTTGCCCATGTATATAGACAGCATTTACTTTCAATATCCATGAACTCACATGCATCTAGAAACCCCTGGAAAGCTGTCATTCTGTAATTTTCCACTCTCCTCTTGCCTGCTTTCTCCCAGTAGTATAATACTTCATTAAAGCCCCCTAAACACAACCATGGATCTCAAATTTGTTGGCTGATCTGGTCAATCTCCCCCCTTAGTCTCAATCTTTGCTGAAAGTCGTTCAGTGCATGTACAAAAGTAACCCTCATTTTCTGATTTGTCTCCTTCAATTCGCACACAATATCCACAAACTCGATAGAATAGCTTTCAACATTAATACTGACCTGTTCATTCCACAAAAGTGTCATTCCCCCGGCTATACCCTTTGGACATACTGTAAAATAGTGAGCAAACTTCAGTCTTCTTTGCAGTCTTTGAACCACATCATCTTTGTTCTTTGTTTCCATTAAAAACATGATCATAGGCTTTTCTTGAGCCACTAGGGCTCTAAGGGCCTGAATTGTCAAGGGAGAGCCTACCCCTTGACAATTCCAACAGATGAGTTTCATAAGTAACCCGGTGGCTTATTAAGGCTAGCCACCAAAGCCTGTCCACTTCCTTCTTCAGCCATCGGTACTTGAGTTTCCAATAAATTTGTCTCATCTAACTCCTCCCTCTCTATTTGTTGCAATTCATAAGGTGAATATCTCTTCCTCCTTTTGATTGATGTAGTCTTAGAGCTCTTGACTCTACTAGCATTCTCAATTATCTGAACACTTTTTACTCTATTCAGTTTTTGAGTAAGGCTCCACAATCATCCTCTCACAGTAATCTTCAGCATCATTTCCATGCACAGTTTCTTTTCCTTTCAAGGTGGCGCTTTTCTCAGAGTTATTCTCATACACAATCAAATGCCCAAAATTGCTAGGAGTTTCAGGTATCATTTCTTCCTCTATGAAATCCTCTATCTTTTTCCCGTAGAATAAATTCCAGTAAGGGCTAGATTCATTTGCTTCCACCTTTAACCAAGAGCCATAGGAACAGTTTTCCATCTTCTCAAAATTTTCATCTGAACAGGCGAATTCTTTACAATACTGCGCATAGTGTCCCAACTTCCCACATGCATAATAGTAATGCGGGAGTCGTTCGTACCTGAAATCTAGCCAAAGGTTTTTCCCCTTGTTGCTGTAAATTGAACCCAATAACAATGGGGTTGTAATATCCATCTTTACTTTAGCTTTGCCAACTTTAATGCTGCGTGTCCCCTTGCTTTTATTCGGACTTTTAAGGACCCCCCCCCAATCTCTTGAGCCACCTTATGAATCACCTTTTCTGTAATCCGTTCAGTAGGTAACCCATACATTTGAACCCAGAATTCACAGACTGAAAAATCATAGCAGGTAGGGGGTATCGGGTTCTCACATTTTGAGCATCAGCAGGTGGTTAACAAAGGACCATGGCCCTTGTTCCATTATTCTATCTCTATCACTAGCAGACCAGAACTTAAATTCAAAAATGCCAGGGGCAATTTGTGCTATTTCCACATTATCCAGTCTCCACACTTTCCTCATAGTATTCTGAAATGCCTGTAAATTCACTCTTTTGGGTTTTGGTGCAATTGGCCAATCAAGGATAACTTACATTATTTGATCTTTTCCGTAGATATTTCAACGTCCAGTGCTACTATTTGCCGCTGAGCCCAAAGCCCTTCCAGTTTTTTGCATAGTGACGCCAGACGAAGGGAAGTTTCTTCAGACTAGGCTTTTTTTATTAAAAGAGCAGGTTCTATAGCAACTTTAAATGGGAAATATCATAGGTAGACAACACAATTGATAACTTCACTTCCAATGGAACTAAACATACATAAACTATGTTGAAATTTAGTAGACGAGAAAATACGATAACGTGATTACTTCAAACGGGGCTTAGCATACATAAATTATGCCGAAATTTAATCAAAGACAAAGCCTAAGAATGTGAAAATGCAATGCTGGAATTTAATCAGCGGCGAGACACCTAAGATAAATAGCAAAGATATATGTCGGAGTTTAATTAACGACGCAAATCTGAAAAGTACAGATAAGAAACACGTCGAAATTCAATCGACAATGCAAGTCTGAAACTATAATTATCATGTAACATGTATTTTTGCTTACACGTGAGGGTCTTCAACAAAAAAAAAAAATACTAGAATTTATGGTTCACGGCATGACCCCATATGTACAAGAATTTTGGGCTCATGATCTCATGATGCCATAACCTCGTCTTCAGGCAATCACTCGCTTACAAAAGCTCTTTGATCCTTCGTATTCATCCATTGTCGTATCCGTTCTTACTACAAAATTTACTCGACTTCGTTGCTTCATTTCACTATGATTTCAAATTTGGAATTCCATAACTGCATCCTAACGCACTCTGTTTCCAATCTTCTCTTTTGGTGTTTCAATTGGTGATCTATTAAATCCTTGTGGACTAACTCTATTATGACAATCGACAATTATACGTCATAGCGTATCAATAATTGATTAATAAATATAGGATAATGACACAAATTGACCCTAGACTTTGACTCAAATGTGGAAATGTTGTACTTAAATTTTTAATTTGTTTAATATAATCCCTGAATTTTAGCTCAATGTGCAATGTCATTTATGAACGTTTAATTTATTTAATATGGTCCATGAAGTTTGAGTAAATATTCAATTTAGTTCATAGACTATAAGAAAATATCTAATGAAATCTTTCCATTAATTTAAGTTTAAAGATAAGATTGCACATTTTCATATAATTCAGAAACTAGATTGAGAATATACTAAAAGTTCAAAAATCACATTGAATAAACTAAAAGTTTAATGATAATATTACACGTTAGGTTAAAATTCACGAATCAAACTAAATAAACTAAAAAGTCTAGGACCACATTGTACATGAAGTCAAAGTTTAAAGATGATTTGTATTATTTTCCCTAATAATCATCGATGTGCATCAATATTGATGACATTTATTATGGTTGTTGACAATGAATCATGTGTTCAATAATAAGTTGTTTATTAGTGTGTGCCTATATATATCGACGACTTGGGTAGTTCTTGGGTCAAACAGGCATAAATTTTAAGATGTATTGATAGTTAAATTTTGCCCATAACTTGCCTAGGCTGGCAAAAAAGTTAGTAAATTATCAACAGCTTATGCAACTATGACGACCATTTAGCATGGGACATGTAAATAAGTTACTAACGATTTTATGAATGTATCAATATCTGATAGATTCATTAATAATTACCAGCTACTTTGTAAATTTAAGTCACTACTTATTCCAAAAAATATCAATTCTTATTCGAGGCAATTTACTGACTTCCGGTATTTTAGCAAAACCAACCTTCATTTAATTGTTTGAAAATTACCAATTATTCCAAGAACTTAGCAATTTTGTTTAACAAAGTTACCATCATATCAAAGTTACAAACTGTAATAGCAAATTATCAATATTAGTGTGAGAGTACCAAGTATTCGTAGAATAAGTTACCATCTAGGGTTGGCTTTAAAAAGAAAATTGCAACTATTTGATTCACTTACCAATCACATGTCTTAATAATTTACCACCACGTATTTGTGAATGTAATCGGCATTTTAAATTTATCAACTCTTATTTGAGTCGACTTACCATCTTGTTGGTTGTAACGCTAACAAAAAGCTTCCCAAACAAATGTTGCTAAATCATTTTAGGGATAAATAACCCAATAGAAATTGATAAGTGACTCAAATAAGAATTAATAATTTGACGTAAGAGTTGGTAACTTAAGTTTTGTAGATAAATTTTGGTATGAAGTGTCGTTGGTACTTTCGAAAAGACATAGTAATTTAGCATAAGAATAGGGACTATAGTTGCTAAAGTCTCCAAATCAAGGCTCATAAATTATCGAAATAGTCAATTAAAGCAAGTTGGTAGCTAAGTTTGTTTGGTAAAGCTGAAGATAAAATGCTGAAATTTGTGAATTGGAAATAAACTGTTTCTAATGTTAAGTGCTGGATAATGATTCAAAATTAATAGATGAATGTTATTAACCATCTTTCAAGTGTAGGAAATGGTCATTATTTGTAGGTTTTGTCAATATGTTTGGGAAAATTCTGATTACCTCCAATTAGTCTATTGAACGTACGTATTAACTAACCAGATTAGCTCTGAGATTAGGAGGGAAGATAAGGGATTTAAGATAAATAAATAAAAATAAGGTTATGAAGAAGAAAATATTTGTTTATTTATTTATGACTTTCTTCAAATCCCACCTAAATGAATTCGCCGATCCCTCCTTATTCCTCCTAATCGTCTCCTCCAATCTCTTCCCCACAAAAACACCCCCCGAAAAAATCATAACATTTTTACCTTTTAATAACATTTCTTCTCTCCTAACCCCTCTACCAAACTTAGCATAAGTGATTTTTTTTGTATAGAATTGAATCTTTTAAGTTAGTTCTATTTACAGCTATCGAATAAGAGTAATATGATTAAGTACTGTATTTTTAACTTTCAGCACCTCATCAGATTAGCAAATACTCTAACTCAATAAGAGTCGATAACTTGGGATAGGAGCTAATAACCTTTTTCTGGTCGGTAAGTCACCATAAATGTTAGTAAGTTTTGAAACAATTTAATAGAACATAGTAAGTAGCACAAATATTCGTTGGTAGTTAAACATAAGAAATCACAAATTAAAGTCTGCATATAATGAATGCTAAATTATTGAAGTAGTATGCAGTTTTGAAAATAATTAGTAATTTTGAACAAGACTCCGTAATATTAATATATTGGTAATTTCAAGAAATAAGTACAATAGATAATGATAATAGTTGATAATTTCCAAAGTGATCTATAAATATTGGTATGTGAACCCAAAAGATATTTGATAATTTCCTAGGATATTTGATGCAATAAACAAGTTGATAAGTTGCACAAATGAAATTGGTAAAATATTACATAGTTAACAATTTCGAAATAGTTAAGTAAACATCGGTAGTGACTCAAAATTGGTAATTTCTTATAAGAGTTACTAAATTTGAAAAGTTTAACAAATGAATATCAGTAAATCATTGGAACAGTTAGTAACTTTAAACAATCAAATAGACATTTATAAAAGATCTTGTATAAGATTTGGTAATTTCTCACTAGAGTTTAGTAAATTTAACATGTTGGTAAACTCCAAAAACAAAAATCATGTTGGTAATTCGATGCAATCATATAAGTATTGTTATTCACTCAAATAAGAGTTAGTAAAGCTGATGCGTGAAAGTTTGGTAAATCACCTAAAAGATTAATTTCTTATAAGAGTTAGTAACTATAAAGCATTGTTACCCATATCGAATAAAAGTCAGTAAATTATTGGTAATGTCGAAACAATCAAATAAACATCAGTAAGTGCACTCCAATAAAAGTTTGTAATTTTCCATAAATATTAGCCAATTCAACATATTTTGGTTCAATAAATAAATTTTGGCAAACCAGTAAGAGGACTCAACTAAGAGTTAGCAATTTTTTTATGAAAAGTAGTTTTAACATATTGTTAGGTCACATAAACAAATGTTGGTAATCTAATTAATGAAATAAATGATAATTTGAAGCAATCCAATAAATATTGGTACATATATAGAAATATTGTTATCTTAACAAAACGTTACTGATTAAACAATGTGCTAATCAAAATTTTATCACCAATGGGTTTTGACACTTACTCACATTTTCCAAAATTTTACAAACATGGACGGTGTTATGATATTTTCCTTACAAAAAAGCAGAAGCGTCCCTAATGGACAAATTTAAAACACGACATTCTATCGAGCTTGCTAAACATAAATTATCATGATTTCCAAAAGCCCGAAATTGACACAGATTTAAAATTTGAATTTGGTTGTGGCAATTAGGAATTGCCAACCTCCATATGTGCTTTGCCATTGCTTTCTATCAGAGGAAAACGATGCAAATAATCTCTGAATTTTGGCCTTATGTGCAACATGGTCCATGAATTTTAATCTAATGTGCAATGTTGTCCTTTAAATTTTAATTTATTCAATTTAGTCTCCAAACTTTTGGTGCGTATTCAATCTAGTCCCTAAACTATTCGAAAATTTTCAATGTTTGTCCCCAAACTTGAATTAATGAAATGATAACATTGAACAATTTCATATAATGTAAAACTATATTAAATGGGTACAAAAAAATCTAAGGACCACATTAAACAAATTAAAAGTTCAATAACAATTTTAGACATTAGATTAAAGTTCATGAATCATATTGCAAAAATCAAAAGTTCGGGGATTTCATTACATATTTGGCCATTATTCATTGTATCCTCGATAGGCCATGACATGTTTCTATCAAGGTTTTTGCTCCCTAACCTTTAATTGTGGAAACACAAATGTCAGAATTTTAGGTCGAATGCCTATGTACGAATGTTATATACCGCGGATGGATCGGGAGCAATAATTTTTTTGTTACCCTTGAGATTTTGTGGGACATTGTTAACTATATTAAAAGTTTAAGCAGTTAAATAAATGTATGATTTATTAATAAAATATTCTAACACTCAACAGGGATGAAGTGGTATAGTGACTTTAGATTCCTCTTGCCACTATAATGTGGTAATTGGCATGCAGATACATGTCGCATTTGTTTCATGATTAAGATAAAATGATGAGTTCATGATGTTCAACGAGCACATCAATTGCAAAATGAACAGATTTTCAGGAGTTGAGGCGAGGAATTTCGAACCAATTCGTTGACACATTCATGACCCAGTGGATGCTCTGGCGGGTCTGGTTTAGACAGCCCAACAGCAGCTCGGGGACATAGGACGGCGAGCCCCATCTATCGGGGTAAGGCTGCTCTGGCGAGCAGGGTGATTCATCATGCTGCCGACATGAGGTCGATGCGGCAAAAGCCAGAGGAGTTCAGGGATGCACATGCAGCGTGCTGCAGGAGGCGGACAATAGCCTCCAGCATATATATCGGAAGTTCGGTGGCATTTCGAACAGAAGATGAGGTCACCAGGGTAAGAACTAAGAAGCCAATCAATGCAATGAGCCCATGTTGCTCTGCTTTGGTGGCGACGTGGGTGATTAAAATCACCAGCACGGCCAACCAGGTTCATTGGCTCTCTTTGTTTTTTTTTTCCCCCCGATAAAACAAAGAGAAATGCATTAAATATCAAAGCAAGGAACATGAATTCACGAAAGCAACAAACTACAGCACAGGAGCTAAAAACAACAGACGACTGTTCTCCTTTCATTAAAGTGCTTTATGAGCCATTCTTCGCCGAAATGGTTGAGGACGAGGACCTGGCAACAGCTTTGCCACCTTCCCAAAAGCGCAAGTTCCAGACTTGTGATGGGCAAAGGTAAAAGAATCTCTCGGAGTTTGGTGAGATGTTCCAGTTTTGGAGAAACCGTATATGTTATTAGCTCTTTGCAGCATTTGCATCGGAACCCTTACTTAGCATTAGTTAAGTCCTTCTGAGCGTAAAAGAATCAGAGATACGAGGATAAGTCCACCACCCAGTGGAAGGCTCCATGCGTATTCGGATCTCAGCTTAGCAGGCATGGCTAAAACGACGAGGCCCATTTCCTAAGTACATGGTATCTAATCGAGGCACGCCTTATTCTCCTTTGAAGTCCTAACTCTGCCATTCTCTCACTCATAAGTGCCAGCTAACTTAGCATCGGACGGAGGCTTTTCGCAGGTTCTCTCTGCACTTAAACTTGGAGTTGCTAACGGTGGGCCGTACAGATTTCAGCAACAACAATGCCCAAAGATGGACTCACAATGCATTGGAGGTTATCTAATGCCCTATGATTAATACTGCAGTGTGATTGTAATGATTAACTGAATCCCTCCAAACTAAAATCTACAGAAACCAGAAAAGAAAGCCATACTGCCTTCCACTGACAAACAGCTTCACAGCTTAAAAGTGAGATAGGGTGGAAATATGAGATAACTCTCCATTTAGCTTTATGATTCTAGGGTATAACTTGATATAACATGTCGGCGAATGTTCATTTTCAAGATAAAGAACATCTATGATCAAATTTCTCCTTAGATCGGTATTTCTTCGAATTTCTGAAGTCTCTGTCCTGCATCAGTGGTGCAATGGTACCGGTTTCTTCGTCAGTGGGGTCAACTAACCAAGAGAAGATGGATTGCTAGAGAGTTTATATAAAGAAAATTGACTAACATGAAAAAAGAATCCTCGAGGGTAATGATGCTTGCAGATATTGATAAGTGGGATCATCCTCAGTCTTCGGTAATCTTGAGGTAACTCTAAAAGAGTTTTGGCAATGAAACTGTAGTTCCCTGATATTGGTGACCGACAACATGATGCGTCTATTCTGTAATCCTATTACACGAACCCTCTTCGCCTTGAGTCCACGGTTTCCCAATACGCACGCCAATTCTGTTTAAGAAATAGGAAAATGACCTTGTGATATAGACTTGAGCTCTGTCAAGAGTTACTTGAATCTAGCAATGATCGACTGATATGCATTCACCTAGAAATATTAGGGTGCTGGCTCGTTCATGTTATTTAGGGAGTGTCAGAACCGAACTGAAAAACCAGATCGAAACTGAACAGAACCGAAATCCGGTGCATCTTCGGTTCGGTTCAGTTTTCGGTTCGAGTACGGAAAAAATAATGATTATGATTTTCTGGTTTGGGTTATTTCGACTCAGTTTGACTAACGGCAAACCAAAATTCCCAATCAAAACTGAAGACCCAAACTTTAAATCTCTCCTATCTCACCCCCTCTCAGAAATGCCCCGGACACTAATACCTCGTCTCTTCTCTGGGATTCGAAAATCTCTGCTGCTCAGGCACTCCACAATCTCACTTCTTCACCCAAATGCTTAGGCACTATCGAGATTACTTCTTCCCTCCAACCCATATTGAGTACAATCCTTCCGTTCATCGCTGTCCCTTCGCTGGAATATCCGAGAAGAGTCCAAGCTGAGCCCAACCAGGCTTCTCGACTAGATCACTCAACTCCTGGTCCTTTGTCGCTTCACCGCCATGAAATGTCTACCCTTTGCGTTCTCCGATGACATCTCGGCTCCGTGAATTAGCTATGATTGTCCGGATTTTTTACTGATGTAAGATCTAAAAAACAAGGGAGTCTTAGCTAAACTTAGACGAATCAATCGTCCTCTCTTCCAGATGATTTTTGTCCTGACAGAAGATCCGACACAGAACTCATCCAAACTTTTCTTTCATCAGAAAGCTCATTCCTATCTGGATTATCACCAGAAGTGCATAAAAGATATGAGATGGTTTGAGTGCATACAGTAGCTATAGCGAGTAACTCTAGGCGGTTTTCGTTTTCTCGTTTTTCGAAACCAAGAAAATGGAAAGACGGGAAAATTTTCTATGTGAATAACCTATATAGTGGTCCTGACTCGACCAACTACGTATGATTACAAGTCTCTGGCCATATTCTGTTGTTTCTGATAACCCAAGCCGGCCTTCTTCAGTAGTTCAAACGCACCTATGGTTTCGTCATCAAAACCACCTGCGAACTGAATTGTCGAAACTCAGACACGCCCATAAACATAGGAGAGAGAAGTGTCCTTTCGGTGCTCAGTACCTGGTGCACTCGGAAAGCAAAGCGAACCCCTTGAAGCATAAGGTTGTCCTCTTGCGTGCCCTCGCTAAAGCACATATCTCTCGCTATCCTCTTCATGTATTCCTTCGCCAGTCTCAGCGAGCTCAGTTTCAACTGCAAGAGAATGGAAATGCACCTCAAGCTGGCTCCTGACTATAGTGAAGTGACAATTTCGGTGCAGTAACGAATTTGGAAGCTCTTTTAGGTGATTGTCCCAGTGATTCAATCTAGCAGCCTACTTGAACTCGCAATCGACAATATTTTGCCTAGTTTTTCCCGTTCAAAAGCCACCTACCTGACCAATCAGTCCTGTGTCCAGCATCCATTGCCAAGGAATCTGGAGATCTCTGTATTTTTTACTCGCGCTATCTCTCGTCCGCTCTACGTTGTTAATACTTTGCTCCAACCTGCGATGTGAAATTAGAATTGCGCAATCAATAAGCAACTTCTTCAAAGAACACACGGAGAAGATGATAAATTTTTATACATGCTCGCCTGTCTTGCAGTGCTTGCATCCGTCTCAGGGCCGGGATGAGGGGCTCTTTGGGATTGTCCTGGAATGAAGAAACTTCGGATTCTAAGTTCCTCAAGTCCCGATAGCTGAAAGCGGCTTCCCTCATGGCATCTGCTTTTCTTTCAGGCCAATGTGGAAAATGCTTCAGGACCGCCCTCTCATCGACCAGGGACAACAGTTCCTCATCAAGCCACTTGATGAATGCCTCCACGTCCGTAATATCTTTGAAGGCCGCCGATTCTACTTCCTTGATTAGGAAATTGATGAACTGCCCACGTCTCTCCACGTCGGATTTAATCTGTCCACAACTATGTGTTTTAAGCCGAGGTTGGTATTTGTCAAATACTGTTATATGCTGAAAATTAGCTGCTAGAACTTACCGCCGTGAGATAAGAAGAGCGGTTCTCAATCTCTCCGATCATGTTCCTAGTGAATGTGACTGTGGGCACTCCTGTCGGGTTGGATTTGTTCTCCATCCGTGCATCTTTCCTTGTCAGCGCACGATACAGCTCCACCACTTCCGGCACACGGCGAACTGCTCGGATCCCTGAAAGTGATCTCGATGGCAGCGGTGGTGGGGGCGGTGCTGGTGCCGATGGCAACTTTCTCCCGTTCTCATCCTTAAAGGAAGCAAGGTTAGCAGTAGGATTCGGTGGCGTAATCGGGATCCTTTCTTCTTTTTCCTTTTTAGCTGCAAAAGCCAGTCTTGCAGACAAGTCCTCAGCAGGCGAATTATGTTCCGCTGTCTTAGCAGTTGGTTTCTGCAGAGACGCGTTTTCACTCTCTAGTGAGTTCTGTATCTTCTTCCAGAGAAGGGACTTCCTTCCGTTATCGTGCGCCTTGAGGGAGCTTATCTGCAACTTTAGGCGCGCTGCTTCATGCCGTAGCTCCTGGTTTTCTTTCTCCAGGGAAACATTCCTTGCCAGACAAGCTTCGAATTGTATTCTGAGCAAGGCGATCTCCGAGTCATCGCCTTCTCCTGGCATTTTCTCTGCGCCGTCTATTTTCGCCTTCAGAAGAGGCAGGACTAGTGACATTGAATACGTCAGGACCTCTTTACCTTATATATAGCCTTATTTCTCAAGTAAGGGATGTTTCACCGAAAGGTCAAGGAGCAATGCTCATTTACAACCATGCCCCTCAATGCGGTAGCAATGGCAGTTAGGCCAGCCGGAGGCAACTGTTGCAGACAAGGCTGTTTTAGAACTTTTAATAGCCTAGCTTTGTTGGCTGTGATGATTAGTATATTGACCTTTGTTTAGTATATTGCAATTTAGGTGAGTTGAGAGATCTTGGGGTGTCAGGCACAAAAGTCACGAGAGGAATTTGTTTTTTTTTTTTTTGGGTAGTTTTCCCTAGGAAGCCATGGTAGGTGTACCATTAAATTTTATGTTTTTTGCTTTCACTGTGCTTTTTTTTTTTTGTCATACATATTTCTGTGAAAAGTAAATCCTTGAATTTACAGTGGCCTGGAAACTCCTGTTCAAAGGCAAGGAAGTTTCTTCCACATGTCAAGCTTGGGGACTGATGATGATCGGCCCAGAGGCAAAATGATTCAGGACTGATTGCAAAATCCTATCTGCACGAAGTGTGAGAGATTATGATTGGTTGCCCTCCTTTTTCCAAGTGCTGGATCAAGAATGGGAGAGGGTGGCACCAAGGGTCAATCTGGTACTGAGTTTTTCTTGCCCTTTAAATGAGAGCCATGTGAACTGATGTGGATATCTCTGTGGTAGCAAATGGGCATGTACTGATTTTTTGCTTGTGAAGCAATGGAACAGAATGGAGGGAAATTTGGGAAGAAAATATATGAAGAGAAATAAAGAAAATAAAATTTGCAGTGCAATGAAGGATGCTGATTGCTGACAGAGGAAAATTAAAGGAAAAGGAAAAGCTCCTGATTAGTACTACCTACCAGAATGAGATCTTACTGATTTTCTGTCTTTTCTACTTTTACCTGTTTTGCTCTTTCATTCTTGAGGGCACAAAAAGAGTATAGAGCATTGAATAGTTGGTGCAACTCTTATAGCTCAAGACTGACTTAGCAGATATTTTGCTAGGAGCCTGCAAAATCACACTTCCACCAGTTGTATTTCCTTCAAAATTAGATAATTATTACTTGTATATTAGCTATCATACTAAGAATGTTGCTTTTAATCATTGGATTTTCCAAAGGTGACTTGATGCTCTCAAAGACGCCTCCGAAGATCAGATCTGTACTCCATTGTCCAATAAATAGTGCTCAGAGGCTATGATGTGATTAAACACCGTAAGTTCACCGTGATCTGTCGATAAGGAGAGGAAGACAATAATACTGCCAATATTAAGCTTTGAAGCCAAATAAACCCAAGAAAAGGCCCAAGCGTTTGTACTTTCCGACAATACTTTGCTTTGTCGGTCGGCTAGAGCAATTACCCATTTTGGGAAATTTCGCAGACACCACTTAAGACTTCAGCGTCATTCAATGAGCATCTATCCCTCGTAATAGAGGCAAATGCGTGAATTTTTTCTGATTCTGTGGTGATTTTTTCAATTACATCTTCATGGGATTGCAAACAAGATTTTGAAAAAGAACAGGATCGTCGTCAAATATCCCTGAGTTACATAAGTTATTTGCTGCAGAGAGGCGGACGAGATTTCCAAAGCGGGAGATTCCGTCGAATCTTACCGAAGTAAAAAAGGTGTCTGCGAAATTTCCCGAGAGCAATATAAGAATAAACCGGAGCGGGAGAGAGATATTAGATCTTCTGAACCATGATGGTCTGATCTAATCCATCGTTTTCGCAGTGTAGGGCCCCCGAGGCCAGAGATCTTATGCTCATAGCCCTTCTTTCCTAATTCCCTAATGGCTGGGGAACCTCATGGAACTGCAACTTGCCACATATATATTGAAGTGTTGGTGAGAGGGCTTAACATGTAGATTGGTTGGGACCTGTGACCTAATTAATCCTTGAGGTTTCTTGACAACTCAAACTTATGCAGACTCTTGCCTCTCCTCTCAGACTCTTGTCTTTCTTCTCACCACAACTCTCTGCCAATACGTGCCCTAGGACCAAGGGAAGTCGTTTAAAAGAAAGAAAAAAAAACTACATATATGTTTAGGTCTTGTCTTGCTGGTTGGTTTCCACTCACTTTTCATGGTTCATATTTCATTCTCAGTTCTGTAGGCAGTTGCAGACATTTATTGCGGGAGACTTGCTGAGGCAGCCCCCGGTCGTGTGGCATCTCTTTGCATTATTGGCACTTGGATTCGGATGATCTCATTGCATGGAGATCATTGTTGCCTTATCTTTTCGGTGGATTAAATGTGGAAAGTTGATTCTGAATTAGAAGCTCTGGTCAGGGTTCAGCACAGCTCGACACTGATATATGTTTCTGGATTAGTCCATTCGTATGACCCGATGAGCGACAGGTAGTCTAAGAGAAGTTTTGGTGATTCGGTTTGGTATTGGGTGTCATGAACAAATATCAAGTTGCTTCGAGACAAATCAAACATGGTGAGATTCAGACCGTGTTTTGCTGCCAGCATAGACGATTTCAAGCCACACATTTTTTGCTGTGGCCGTTGAGGCTCAAATTTGCACTCTATTCCTGGACCTGAAATTTACGCCAAAGGCCAAGGATTCCTGCATAAGGAGACGTGAAGAATTAAATTCACAACTGATCCTTTGATTCTTAGATAGGAGACAACCGAGGAAGAACAGATGATGAACTATCAAAAAAAAGTAATTGATGGGGATTCAAGTGAACACGTGCATTTGAATGATTTGACTTCGTCACTCTATACCGTGCGGAGTATTCATTGAACATAGAGCTGTTCTTAGTTCCCTTGCATTGTGTGCGTGAACAACTCTCCTCAAATTCCCTTTCCGACAAATAATAACATCAACTCTGCAGTTGGATTTGTTGCTAAAACATTGGTAATAAGTTCGAACTCTCGGCCAATGACAAGTTAACCAAGTTAAAAAAAGTTCAATCTTTGTGTCCCTGCGTTGTAGAGAGAACCCAGATGATTTACTCCAAATAAAAGTTCTGTTTCAAGAAATCTCAAACTGATGGCATTGACGCAACTGGTCAAAATATGATTTCTCCCAAGCAACCCTAATATATCACTCTAAAAGAATACCAACAGAATAGATCTGTCTACTTTTTTACCAAAATTTTCTTTCCAATAGTCGCACTAAAAACTGGAATATACTCACAAGTCCCACCAAGTCTGAAGCTGAAAGAATACAATTATTACCAGAACATAGTAGAATTCCAAGTGAGATGCACTTCCAGCAGCCATAGAATTCGAAACTTTTTGCTCGTGGCTGAAAAAATAACGGGAACTGACTCCAAACACACCGATGAACTGACTCCAAACCTTTATTTTTTATTTATCCTTTTCCATGACCCCTGAGAAACAAGGTGTGGTTCTGAACAGGATTTGGCCACCTAATGTTCAGCATTCCCATGGCTCTCAGATCCGACCAATATGTATCATGTTCTATTTGCCAATTTCACCAGTCTCTGCTGACTAGTGAATATTGTCGGGTTTTATTTATTACAGGAATGCTTGCAGATTTTTGCGGTGACTCATTCAGAAGTTTGGACCTTGAGGGACAGACCTAATTCACAGAAATCAGCTCTTGGCTTGACGGGGCATGATGAAACGCGATGGAACGGGAAAAGTAAATCTTAAGCTTTTATTGCAATAATCAAATCAAGGTTAGACCAAAACTGGACATTAAAGCTAATGCAACTGGATTTCGAAAGAAAAGATGGAGCTGATGCAACTAAGGAAGTGGCATGATCTCATGAAGTTTGGAATCTCAGCTTAGTCAATCTATTGCGGATTCGGCAGGCGGCTGTTGGCTGCAGACACCCGAGAACCCCATTCCAATAACTCTTTGCTGGTATCATCCTTGTGGACGATCACTTCGATGAAGCACAAGCAATCCTTCTTCTCCTCCGTAGCTGTTGCAATTGCGTCCACAAGCTCCTGCTCACAAGAAACCTGCGCAAAAGATGGGGATGACTTGGTTTTCACAGGTATTTGCAGGTTGAAAATACAGTGAATTCACGAAAGTAACAGCATTTCATGGCATTATAATTGAAGCGACCTTCACAGTCCAGCAGTTTCCTTCACCGTTGTGGATGGCGTCCACCAAACCAGTGTAGTTCCAGTTCTTGATCACATTGTATGGGCCATCATGGATTTCAACTTCTATTGTGTACCCGCCATTATTTATTAAGAAGATGATGTTCTTTTGGCCACATCGGATCATAGTTGAAATGTCCTGCGCCGTCACCTGCAAGATGAAGAGAATTAGATGTTGCAGATTGAGTGGTAGATCCTAAGTTTACATTCAATTAGTCCTTAGATGCAAAAATTTAAGGAGTAGATTTCAGGGCCTAGCGCAAAAGTGTAGCACAGTCATGGATATAGACTGTGTAAGAAACTATAAATACTTATCGAACTTCAAATGACCAGCGAATGAGAAACTTGTTAACCTGGAAGCTCCCGTCCCCAATGCAAGCAATGACTCGCTTATCTGGCACCGACTGTGCATAGCCGAGCGTAGCACCAACAGACCACCCAATTGAGCCATACTGCATCTGGAACTCATACCTGCAACACAAATTGAGTTCCTTTTAGGTCAACAATTATTTGAACGCCGGAATACTAGACTAGTAATGTCACTTACCCACATCCTTCGGGCAACTTGAGTTTCTGACAGTTAAACCAGGAATCTCCAGTCTCAGCAATCACGGCCGTGTCCTGCGAAAGCATCTTCTGTATGTGCTGGAAGAGAATGTTCACCCTCAAGGGCTCGTCGGGGTCACATTTGAGAGGGATCCCCTCGGGAATGTAGATCCTTCGGTAGTTCTCATAGGCGGTGGAGTTGAATTTGAGCTTCTTTGCGAGCAACTGCAGGAAGTCCTTCATCAGGACGCAACCGAAAGCCGGGCCATTGGCAACGACCACGCGGTCGGGCTCCACAATGATCGCCTTCTCCCTCTTGAGGAGGAGCGAATAGCCCACAGAGCTGTAGTCATTGAAGATGGGCCCTGCGAACAGGTAGGCATCTGCGGACTCGACTATCTCAGCAGAGAAGGCAGTGCTGACTGCCCCCCAGTACGTGCCAATGAAGTGAGGGTGGTGTTCGGGCACAAGGCCTTTAGCAGATGGCATTATTGCAATGGGATAACCGCACGCATCGGCCAACTCGATGAACGCATCACAGGCATTTGCGACTCGCAGCTTCGGTCCACCAACCAGGACCGGCTTCACTGCATTGTTGAGGAAGGCGGCTGTAGCCTCGACAGCAGCTTCAAGCCCCAGCTCGTTGCTCATTCTAGCAAAATGTCAAAACGTCGCCAGGAAACAAATTGAATTAGTTCTAGAAATTGTCTGATCTGAAGCGAAAGCGATAGAAGAGAGAACATGAATATACTTCGGTGGCAGAGCAAATGGGATTGGCTCTCTGCTAAAAGTTGGGTGAGGAGTGCCTGGCAAATTACAGCTGATGCTTATGTACGCAGGCTTGCACTCTTTCAAAGCTGTCGAAATGGCCCTGTCGATCTGTTCGTGCGCGCTGTCCAAATTATTGACAATTGCCTGTAGCACGATTATATATATACCGTCATCACTACACATACACATGGATGCTACATTCTACATTATCATCTAGGGACTCTACTGGAATGAACTAATGTCAAGGTTAGCGTTCCACGGTGCCACAAAAGTCAATCAGCATGATGACGAGAATGGGGTTCGAGATTGCTCGAGTTTAGATCCACAATATGGTTCCTCCTTGCCCATAACACTCTTCCACATCAATCGGCAAATCGAAGGCACAGCAGTAAAAGTTTGTGCTGAATGTTAAGAATCTGAGCAAATGTTTCACTTATTACCTGATAACATGTGACGGTCTGGAAGCACCGCAGTTCTTGGCTAAAATCAGGCAATCCGATGGTGTGATGTAGGATCCTATTGGTGCCGAAATCGTTCGTGTTCGGCCCACCAACAATGCAGATAACGGGGAGGTTCTCGCTGTAGGCCCCCGCTATCGCATTGAGAATGCTGAGCCCGCCGACCGTGAAGGTGACGACGCAAGCCCCGACCCCGCGAGCCCTCGCATAACCGTCGGCAGCATACCCGGCATTGAGCTCATTGCAGCACCCAACGTTGTTGAGCCCAGGCTCGGCGATCAGGTGGTCGAGGAGGGTAAGGTTGAAGTCCCCAGGCACGGAGAACACGTCAGCCACGCCGATCTCCACGAGGCGGCGGGCAAGGTGGCGGCCGAGGGTGGCGTCAGGGGAGCTGACAGCCGAGGGGGCGTGCGTGTCCTGGATGGAGGAGCACTTGCGGCTGTGGGGGGGACAACCGACGTGATCACTGACGTTCGGGCCGCACGAGTCCATGGGAAGAGAAACCATGCAGTCCATCGTCCTTACGTCCCGGGGATGTCTACTGTAATGAAGGCCTTTCGCCCAAAAGGTAGGATAAAGGACGAGCTTCCGAGGGAAGATGGTGACTTGTGGACGAGAGAAGAGGAAGGAGATGCGGAGGAGCGCCCGTGCATATATATAGAGAGAGAGGCAGTTTGAGGAGTTCAGGCGGCAGATCAGGAGGGAAACGAATCAGGAGAAGGATTGGTGCTTGGAGTTGTGACCAAGCCAGACCAGTACTTTGGATGGCAGTTATGGGGGGCCTTCCAGTTATCGACCGGTTTGGAAAGGGAGTGCACCATTTTCGGAGCTAGGCAAAGTTTAGCCCTTCTCCCAAGGACATCACGAAAATCGATTAGATGCTCGATATACCTCAGATCTATTTCTTAATCAAGCAAGCGTACGGCGATATTTCTGCGTTATGTATTTACGTATTATTACCAGAATAGGCCATAATCTTATTATATGGATGTGAATCCAGTTATCAATTTTTTGATTTGGTCAATTTAATTCTAAACTTTTTGATAATTTATCAATGTAATCGTTCCGGCCTATTTTAGCTGGAAATTGCCGATGTGAATGTCAGCATTCCTATATGGCATGGCTGGCATTGACATGAACTTTGTAGCATTTTTCTAAAAATTTCTGAAATTTATCCATTTTTTAAACAAAGTTTTAAATAGTGCTAAAATTTATCCATATTAGTACCAAAACATACCACTTTAAACAATCAATGCCCACGTCAGTGATTTATGGCTGAAAATTATTACATTGATAAATCATTAAAAGGTTTAAGTTAAATCGGTCAAATTGAAAAATTTTAGAACTAAATTCACATCTCTACAATGGATTTAGGGCCTTTTTTTGGTAATCTCCTCCATGTATTTATGACGCCGGTGGTTAGATGTCACAAGCTAGGCCGATCAAGAGTGCTTGAGCCAAAATCATGAGTCCTTTTTATAGATTTTTCTTATTACATGGAGGAAAGGCAAGGCTACACTGAATAAGGAGGTGGTGGGTAGCATTAGTCTTGGGGACCAGTCATTATCTCGTGTATTAATGCGAAAGATTAGGAGTAATGTTCGCATCGATTAGATTTGATAAGGACGAAAGACTTAAAGAGTAGACGGCGAATGCTCCGTGCCAACTGACTTGAGAGTCGAGACATAGGAAAGGAAATGGACGTGTCTGCAGCGGAGAAAAAGAAAGGAGAGTGTTGTCTTTTTCTTTTTTACTTCTTGTCCTCTCTTTTTTTTTTCGGTTGTTTATAAGTAAATTGTTGGGAAAGCAATAAATTTCTATGTTCTTATCATGGATTTGCACCCGGCGATCGATGAATTTTTTGGATCTTATTAACCAAAGGAATTAGGGCCCAAGTAAGAAAGGAACAAAGGACAGGGAAGACCTAGGGTTCCGCTTTTACTGTGCTTTTTTTTTTTTTTTTGCCTTAATCACTTGTTTCCTTATCTCTTGATTGAAGATCAGAACGAATGCCCTCGAAACCTAGCCATGTCTAACGCCTTCTCTTCACTTGCAAAAAGCCCTTCGATTAACAAAACAAAACACAAAGCTTAAACTGGGTCGAGAGTGTGTCTACTTGCCACCGAAGTCTTAAAGAGTTAACAACGATGGAGAAAACGATAAGGGCGTAGAAATCTCAGACCCCACGATTGACCAGAAGTCCGAAATGGCGAGTTGGCGACTGTCATGTGGCCCAAAGTTTCCAAACAGAGAGTAAAGTGACAATTATGCGTGTAAGTTTTGAAACAAACCAGACACAAAAGAAACAGAGCTTAGCAACTGCTTTGACTTTTGAGGATGTTCTTCCGCCCTGTGCTAGAAACTGTCTTTTGAAAGACCAAAAATCTCTCGTCAGATTCAAAAACAGTGACTGCTGGCGGTACAATTTCTCTCCCCCAATTTTTGATCATTCGTATAATCTGATTATGACTTCAACGTGGAAAAATAGTGTCCATTAAATTGTACTTTGAATCTATAGTGAAAATTCCAGAGCTTGGAAGATATAACAAGCAAGCATTAAGAACTGAAAGTCCGAGTTTCAGGCCAACCCCGATTGACATGAATTACAAACAAAACCATAACCTGCCAACAGGAATTACCGGCTTTAAGAGGAAGACATCACCGTTCAAGTAGCAATGGAGGACATGGTCCACACTTTCTGGCTCCAATCAGTTCAATAAAACCACAGAAAGACATTGGAAAAATGTTTTGTCTCCTCGAAATTAGATGAAAAGTTACTTATCTTCAGCAGCAGAACATATCGTCACTCTCACTTCTCAATCCCAAATATTTTGCAAAATAGAAAAATTCTCATCTCATTGCCCTCTCAAAGTAGGGGAAAAAAGCACAGTAAGTGGAGGTGCATTAGCCACTAGATCCAAGCAAAAGTTCAAGGCATAGGTCCATGGAACAAGCGAACCATGCATCGTCTATTGCGCCATGGACCATCGAGTATGCGCATGTAAGATTTAGGATCTATCTTGCTTTTGGATATAAATTGACAGATCCAAGTCCAGGTTTGGTGGCACTCTAATCGTTCAACCTCTGATCATGATCAAGCCTATCAAGGTGAAACAACTTTCCCTACTACGCCACCACATGCTCCTAAGTCGTGGCATGGTGCAATCAGTTTGGCAAATTACAAATTAAATTTGTACATGAACATTGCAACCTACATATTCCTCAATGAGGAAACCATTTCTCTCAACACGAAACAACTGCAACCGTTAATAAAATGACATTCTGAATGCACAAAATCATCAAAGTATTTCACAACATTACTCTGCTTACAGCTAAGGCATTTTAGGTGCACTATTTGACAATGAGCAACTGCAGCTGTTAATATAATAACAAATTCCGACTGCACAAAATCATCAAAGTATCTCACATTACTCTGCGGATAACAATGGCACTTTTGTGCACTAATTGACGACCATGACCAACCGACCAACTGTAAAAAAATAAAAAGAAATTAAATAGTATGAAGAAAACCTAGTAGGACATTTGGCACAATCAAACTGGACAAAAATCTCTGAACACGCAAACATGAATCCATCCACCAACACACCAAGAAATCAAAGGAGTGACCAACTACATTGCAGGAAGCAAACCCCAAAATTCTCACCAGAATGAAGATAAGCAACTGATGGGTACCAAAAGAGTTCCGAAATATACCTCCCGAAGTCGCTGATGTAAAATGAGCAATGAACACGTTGGAACCCCTCAAGCTAAGGAAGCAGGCCCGGTTTTCTTATCTGCATCGGGTTTTCCATCAGATTTAGTTTCCTTCTCCCCCTCAGAAGCAGCAGTCACCTCTTCCTCAGCTTTATCTTCAGCTTTCTTTTCTTCGACACTCAATTTCTCAAGAAGTCCAGCGGCTGCACTAGCATCCTTGTTTTCCTCTTTCTTTTTTTGTGATTCAGCAACTTCCTGGAACCTTTCCATGAAGGTTTTGCAATCTGCAACATAAATTGAAACATAAAGCAAATAGAACTTTTCGCCTGACACTTGATCTTCTCATATACAGAGACCAACCAGCAGATAACACACTTTGGAAATCAAGCAGAAGAGATGTCACAGTGAGGCTTACAATCAGGCAGCATGCTCAACTATTGCGATGAAATTATGAATAACTAGTTTATAGGAGTACCATCATACAAGGTCAATGGTTAGGAAACAGTGAACCGAGAACGCTTATAACCAAGTCCACCTCAACAACTTTCAATTTCAAATTCTTCCAGAGGAAACTAGTGGCTCCCAAATAATGAGATCATCATACAAAGCGAGTTCCATATGGAAGGAACACTTCCATACATAAATTTTTATTAGGAATTATGACTTGTTGAAATTGTGAGAATGATGGGAATCATTGAAAATGATAGGACTCATTGAAGAAGAGCTCCATCTAGAGACCTAATGTACATTTTTCACTCACAAATTTCGATTAGAGAAGTGCTCGTATAGTCAGGTCAGATAAATTACATGTCCAGAACTGGAGCAGTGCTCATTATTAACTCAGCTGTCAAAGGACAATGGGCTTCTATAATGAGTAGATGTTCAATTGGCTTCCATCATGTGCCCCCACCGACACAGGAGCTAACAATGAAGGCAAGATGCAAGAAAGAGACGAGAGGACTTAATCCAGCCCAAACAGGACAAGAATCCAACATCACGTTTGAGATCCTAAGTAGAGTATAAGGAAGGCTCTCACTCCCAAAAAAAAATGCTACCCAAAGATAATGAATGGCCTATGCATGTTCACACACAGGATGAAAGCAACAGCTTCAGAAATACAGGAGAATAGATGCAGTCGAACTATAGGAATCATGAACGCTGCCATTACATCATATTGCTTATGACTATAGCAGTTGCTGACTAGTCCTGAATGCATTACCAGATATGGAAGTCGCCAAATCTTTTAACCATTGCACAAATTTGAATCGTCAAAATTCAATCTAATAAAAAGAAAAAGGACACATTACGACTGAAGGAATCACAATCTATGGCAATGTGGCACAGTGAACTCAGTGTAATCAGCATCCTATAGTCACATTACACTGATACCAGCAAAGTGGAACATAGGCTATCATCACACGCCTATTATCATCTATGTCTAGTTAGCTCAAGCTATCAATGTCATCAAGTTAAGAGAAGATCAGTGAATCTCCTTAACACATCATCAATCGATCCAAATCAGATGCAGAAGAGCTCATCCTTAACTTCTACTCAGATTAGCTCAAATCACCGATGCCATCAAGCTAAGAGAAGATCAGAGAATCAGCTAAACTCACTCTCAACCGATCCGAATCTGATGCAGAAAAGCTCGTCCTTAAGTTCCCCGTCAGCGTAATCAGCCGCATGCCAAACGCACGATTTATCATTGCCCGAGTGTTCCTGAACGGTCATGGTAGGAAGAACTGCAAAAGCAAAAGCACAAGCAGATGCGACAATCAAACGACCTGGAAAAAAAAAAGAGTCGAATGCAGCTAGCATAGTTATACCAGGAGAACCAAAAGCAAAGCATCAGACCTAGATGATTGGCGCAGATCTTCAGGGTTTTGGATTGTCGCATGACAAGCCGGACCTTGCCAGTCTCCTTGTGCTTCAAGAGCTTCACAGTCCCAGCGCCTCTCTCCTTCCATTGGCTCCCATCCTTATCGAATCGGTACAGCTTCGCTTTTCTACAAATCGACAGACACGTGAACACATGAAACCGGGGAAAGAGCTTCGCGACTTCGAGATCCATACGACAAAAAACCTAGAAGCCAGACGACTGAGGGGGATCGAAAGACAGAATTGGAGATCGTACAGATCGAGGATGGCATCTTCGTCTTCCTCGCCGGTGGTGACGGCGACCTCCTCGAGCTTGACGATGGGAGCGACCTGAGCTCCGGTGTCCTCATCGTCGCCGGCGGCTTGCGCTTCCTCTTCCTCTCTGTGCTCATGCTCGGGCTCGGTGCTCGCCATTGCTCGAGGATCGGTTTTCAGTGAACTCCTATGGGAAGAGAAGATAGATCGGCACCGAGGAAAGAGAGAAAGAACCAAAGAGAGAAACGCACAAAGGGGAGAGCTGCGAGGGTTTTAAAGGGGAGAGGAGAGGGGCGGTGTGGCACTGGAAACTTCGAGAGGAGGTTTTGAGTCGTTTGACAATTCGCTGACGTAAAACGGCGACGTTTGCGTGCGGGGATAGCAATCGACTGCGAGAGGTAAACCGGGCGATTTCCGACACGATATGATTGAACACCGTCGACATTAAAAAAATGATCAATCTTGTTTTTATCATTAACAAGTATTAAACTCAGACGATAGGGGCAGAATTTGGTAAGTAATAAATTGAACAATTGACCATTAACCAGCAGCCGGCCGGGGAGATGGTCGACACAATTAGTCATCGACGATAGCCTTTATCAAGATATGAGAAGTTAATCGAGAAAATCATCGACATCAAGATGTAATTGTTAGATAATTATGTTCATGATTCTCAACTTACTGTGAATATTTGTTCTAAGTAATAGGATTTAGGGAATAACACCGTTTTTTGTAACCCTCGTTAGAGAGTTATTTATTATTTGAATTTTAACATTGTAATACCGAATGCAACCATCGATTATGGCACTATTTATAAGATCGGTCAAACAATTAAAGAACTCAACGTTCAGATTATTTTATCTTTACTTTTTTTTGTAATTTAAAGATCTTTGAATTATCATTCCTTACTCATAATTTCAAATATTTTGTCATCGATCAATTCCAACGTGTATCACATTAAATTACAGCAAAACTTTTTATGTCATCGATTTTCATTGCTAATTATATTTCCTCGAAACATATTTATTTCTAGTGTTCTATTGATCCAGCTCTTATATGGAATCGCCACATAATCCGAATAAAAAAATGAAGAATGAATTTCGGTGAAAGATAGTTCGTTGACAATACGATTTTGGTGAAACAAACGCAATACAAAGTGGATTTCTAACAGAGGGTCATCGTCTCAGGGTCAATTTCATGTCAATTTATGAGACATGATTATAATCCCGCTGTCTCCATGTTCAACCAATCAAACATGAGATTGAATGATTTAGCCCGTTCAAATTAATGGATTAGTGTTAATAATTCTCGAAAACACATCTCCTTGAGTGACACCAAGAAATTGTGCAAGTATGGTGATTCGAATTCTTGTCTTAGAAGAGGATGACGAACATGCTAACCATTTGAGCAACCTTTTAAGGTTAAAGGCCGCTCATTGTTCGATCATGGAAACAATTTTCAATTCTAGGGATAGTAGCAGAATGAATCATAAGTGTAAGAATTGCATGAACGCAATGGAAGAAAAAACTAACATCACCATAATCAGCAAACCCCAAAACAGTGAAGAAACATGGCATCAGTAATTCACAAAAAATGGCTAATTCGTCAGACACCCAAAGCAAAAGCCGATACGCTTCCAGAGAACATGGGTCCAGCCCAATGTAGAATCTTCATCGCATGCCCACCAGCAACACGGGCGAGCTTCACAATCACTTGAAACAAAAAACTTAACTTGCAGGAGATGAAATTAAATACATCTTTCAAAAGCATTACGTTCCACCGATGCCACACCGCCTGAAGAAAAGAGATGACTTGGTCGATTCACTTTCAGGCATGAAAGCACGCGACAAAGGCGCCCGCAAAAACGAAACTTGGAAGCCTGGAAATGCAGGGACGAACAGAGTACCTGGGATTGTGGGGAGGCCAAACTGAAGGAGTGGACGGCGAGTCATCGAAGAGGATCAAGGGAGTGCACAGAGCACTTTTCCAGATGCACCGGCAGAAGTTTCATCCTCGCAGAATTTGTGGGTTGAATATCGGTCTTGGGCATCCTTGCAGAACTTGTGGGTTCAAATGTTTTAAAACCCTTTTCCTTCCATTTGTAAAATTTTGAAGAACTCAATATGTAATCTCTGGCCTTGGGATGGTTTGAGCTAGTCTTGTCCTCCTCTTCCTCTCCTGTTGATTTCGTCTGTAGTTTTTCATTCCTTTTCTTGATTCTTCTTCTCTATCAATTTAGATTTGGGAGCTTTTTTCTTGTGAGAGTCTGAACTCTTTCGACCTGATTTTAGTTCTGAGAGTTATTCTTTCCCGATCTCAATCTAGGAGTCTAATATTTTCGAGAGTCGATATCCGATCCTTTGTTCATGCACAAGTCCTGGGCCTTTGACTTCAATAATGATTGTAGGAGCTCTAGTATCTTTTTGAACCTCGAAAATTTGCCCTTCCAAATATTTGATTTGTGTTCATTCAATCCGTTTTGATTATCTCCATATTACAATATTGAATCTAACCAAACACTGCCAACTGGCAACATTATACGTACCGGAGGAAGAATTTCCAGCTTATGTTTGTTACCAGTGAAGATACAAAATCTAATGATCGATCACCGAATATTTCATTTAACAAATCTAATTTTGTGGAACAAGCATGCGGTTAACTTTACTGGTGCTATGTTGATCCTCCTTATTTTATGGATTTCGCTTTAATTTGAGTTTTGCTTTGTTTTAATTTGTTTTGCTATAAAGTCTATCTACTTTTTCAAGTATTCTTTTGAGCAATGAATATAATTCTCTTTCTATCATAAAAAATAATCTCTATACTATACTTATGTATTTGAAAGTGGAAAACAAAAAAAAATGGAATGATACTTTTTTGAAGATAAAATAAAATAGAAATTATCTACAAATATATAACAAATCAAGATAAATAATCAAGAGACAAAGTTGGTAAAACCATGCCCAGCCTCACACATACCATACTCTAGATACTCTCTCTAGTATATCATAGAAAAAAAATCCGGCAATTAGAGACCGAACAAAGTTTCGCTTGTTTTGCCAAAAATGAATGATTCAAATAACATTTTCTTATAAGCGATTGCTTATATCGCTTACGATAATGAATAAACAAGAATCTTTCCATCATCCACTAAGATATTTAACCATAACTAATCAATTTTCAAATTAACCTAACTAATTATTCTTGATTTTTTATTATCAAAAGAGTACTTTTCAACAATATCTAATTTGTACGAAACAAACGGATGCTAAGTAATTTGACAACATGTTATCAGTCTCGAGCACGATCTACTTAGTTGAATGCTCACCTGTATTGCAAGTTTGCCGCGTCGCTTAACATTCCGCAAATCAACGTTATTCCGTAAAGAAGAAAAGTAAAGCATGTTTCCATTTAAACAGAAGCTACAATCCAACTTGAGCATTGGCTTCACTAACTCCAACCTGAAGCTACACCCTTTACTTTGCACACTTAAGTGGAACTTGTAATTCAAACCTATAATGATATCCCATTTGGGACGTATTCGTAACATCTAACTCGGAAGATGTGAAGGTTTAGTACAGTAAACCAGTATAGAACAGTTGGTTCCAAGTGTCCGGTAAGCCGGGCAAGCACCAGTGGCTACAGTCGGCGGAGTGGTCGGGATTAGCCCTCTGCACGGGGCTCAGGTCGCCGCTGTAGATCGAGGGGTGCCCGTCCTTCCGGAGAGCCGAGAGCATCGTAATGTCAAGAAGATTCACCGGGGTCTGCATGCCTTTGATCGCCACGTTTATCACCTTCATCTGGTCGGGATAGGTCCCGGGGTAGGTGGTGCCGCTCATTGGCACTGTCTCGCCATAGCAGTTCTTGCTCGTGGTGGCCGTCGAACCCGTGCTCCACTCGCTCGGACTGCAATTGCATTTAGTCAATGTGGTAAGCTGTCAATCAACTAAATAGACAGTCAGGTAACATTTCTAGATAACTTACTTAAACTTCTATCTATCATGAACTTAATCGTATCAAGTTTGGAAAATGAAACATTATTCATGTGCCCGAGACCTGCATGTGCCTAAGTTCTCTCTATCTTTTTGTTCAGAACTTTAAGATGTGAGCCTGGAGACTCAGAGATCTGGATGCTCATGAAACTCCTTTAAAATCCTATCAATCGATTAAGTCAAAGTCTTGTATGCCTAATCTAATGGAGTTTGTACGTAGTTTATGGAATTCAAACAACGTGATTTCCAGTTTTCAAAGCTAGAAATCCTCCTCGCGCTACTTTGTGGATTGCATGTATTTAGGTTTAATCTATTGCAGGGTGACAGATACATTCGGACAGACAGAAGGAAGAGACATGGCCAGAAGAAGCCGGCCTGGCGAGAGCAGAGAAGTTTTCTAGACCGCTCGATCGTTTCCTCCACATTTAAAGGCTCATCAATGTCGGCATCCTACCACACGAGAATTTCGTGGAGCTGTATGGGTCGATGGCTGGTCGGCGGACACAGTGGCTCATTCTCGATCGGCTTGTCCAGTACAGTCACTTAGTGTTAAAACGTACAGGACCCTGCAAGTTGCGATGGAGATGAATGACCAGCTCCCTTACCTGTCCACTTCTATCGCTACTAGCTATAGATCTGCAAAGGCGGATGCACTGAGTTGATGAATATCCCCCAACATGTGCTGTCGCACCGTGTGTCGCATAGCCGATCGATTCTTGTCTCGTTCGACAGGGTCGTTTCTTGGAAATTTCGACGACCAAGAATACATACATCTTGCAAGTACGCATGTGAAACTTGCATCGTCCACTCGTTAAAGCCTCGTTGGGATCATTTCAGTAATAAATTTCTCTATGCACCAAATGGTGCGAGGGGAGTATGTCATCTAAGATTGGCCGCGTAGATTCACGGGTCGAGATGCGAAAGAGATGGCCCGAGCATCGTCTCTCCCTTTACATAAATTTTTCTCTTTTGTTTTTTTGGCCACCTCAGCTCTCCTTTGCCAAAAAGAGGGAATAATATACAGAGGCGACAACATAGTGCTGATTTGATTCAGCACGGGCCCTGGATTGGCCGCAAATGGCAGCCAACCGAGCACAGCAAAGGCGCCCCATTCGAAAATGAATTTCTGGTCGCTTCTAGCTGAGCTGTGGCAGCCTTTTCTTGATTTTCTCTTTCAACAAGTTGCTCAAACCTCAATTATTATGAGAGAGAGAGAGAAAGACAGACAGACAGACAGACAGAGGGTTGCTTACTTGTAATGAGTGGGAGAGACGCCTTGGAAGAAGACCCGGGTTCTGGCCCTGTCAACGTTGGCGTCGACCCAGTTGGCCCACGTCCTGAGCCCCATTCCCAGAGCCACTAGCCGGTCCATGTCCTCGTATTGGCTCCCTCCCGCCTCCATCACGTCCCACCTTCATCACCACCGCCGCCTCGTCAGTCTCATACAGTTTTGTTTCGCGAGAGGATGAGCAGTTCATAGAATTCGATCATAATTATGATTGTGCTGTTAATTTCTTACCCCTGAAGGGAGCCCTTGTGGATCCACCAGTGGCCGGTGTTGAATGAGAGGACGTCGGCGGCCTGCCACGGGTCGGCGTTCCTAGAGATGTCCTCCAGCTTCAGGACTCTCTTGCCTTGGACTGAGTCGATGTCCACCAAGTAGGGGGCCCTGTAGAAGGACACCGACACACCATACTCCTGCCATATTTTCAACATAATCCCATGTTAATCGTAGTGATCTCTACGTTCTCCCACACAAAAACAGAGAGAGAGAGAGAGAGAGAGAGAGAGGTTGACTTCCTAATTCTGCACAGGGCCACTTTTTCTAAAAGGAAAAAGAAAAACTCTGGCACAGAACAAAGTGCTCTATGATTGAGATACCCTTTTCTCCACATGAGGACAAGTACTCCGCCTCTTGGCTCCCAGAGTCACGTCATGTTACCGACAACCGCCTACTGTTCTGCCCGCAAAATTGGGCACGAAGAGCCCGTGCTGCGACTTGTGAATTAAACAGCACGGGTTCTAAGTTCATAGCACCTCGAAACTAAAGGAAGTATGCCTTCTAAAACCAAAGTGTGACGCCGAAACACCTTCTCAAAGGTCGTAGCACTTTGAGAAAGTCTAAATGGATATTTGATAAACGAAATCTCAAAGCTTTCGCTGCTAGAAAAAAGGTTACTTGACTAGACAAAAAGCAAGGCAGCGAGTCCTCAAAGAAACAATAATTGGGTGGCTCTCCATTTGCGCAGTAGCAGAGAGCTACATGATGTTTCTGGTCCACCTGAATAAGCACTCAATAATTTTATAACATCACTTAATGAAAAAGAAATGTTCGGTGTCTAGCATTATGGAAACTTCTTTTTCCTCCGCAAGGAACAGGGAGGGAAGTGAAATTTGGCAAACATTGCAGTTTGAGGATGAAGTCAAAATGATGAACTCACAAGGAACTTGAAAGTGGAGAGAGGCTCTCCGGAGATCATCTGGGTGGGTGTTCTGGGGGCCGCAGCTGAAATCATGCAAACCAGAGACTGCCATTGGTTCCTCCCCAGAGAGTCCCCCACGAACATCACTGTCTTCCCCCTCATCCTCACCAGGAAATCAAGCCCATTGAACCTGCAAAATCACTGTTTTAAGTCCTCACTTCACTCGCCATATGCCTAAAATACACCAAATGAAGAGTGAAGGTTACAGTCAAAGTCTACCTTGGAAGCTCACAGTTAAGAGGTTTCCATCTATACTTGAGGTAGTCGGAGTCCGGGCGGCCGAAGGCTTGGCAGTTGAACTCAGGGTCAATGATGGGGCACTGGGAGGATTGGTACATTGGATATGTGTTGTCAAGGACCCATGTGCCCACATACAGTGAGCAGTTGGAGTACTGCTTGGCCTTGAGCATTGGCTTTCTTTGCACAACCCGGGTGTTTTTCGCTCTTGTTCTCGGCGAGGCCGAGCATGAAGCCACGTGACATTGAAGCCAGAAGAGGCATAGCATTACCACGAGTGAGAATGGCTTAAAAGGATGAGAGGCAGGTCCAGAGCAAGGTCTTGCCATGGTAAAGAATGCTGCAATGGAGAGAGAGAGAGAGAGAGAGAGAGAGAGAGAAAGAGAGGTGTTTTAGGATGTCTCTTATGATGTAATGACTTGTGGCTTGTAGTAGGAGCAATATATACAAGTTGAGCGGGCTGTGGGGTTTTCCAAGTTAAAGATGCAAGCACGTGAAGGTAGCTAAGCTGGGGGTTCACGAGAGAGCTTAAGTCTTTTAATAGGTTGATTTGTACAGTTATGGCGGTGGCCTTGTGAAGTTGATATGGACCCCCGAACAATTTTTGTTTCCTTCCTCACCTTTCTTTTTGTATCGGCCCCAAGAGAGTTAGACATCAGATTTAAGCACATATCTCCCCCATTAATATGAGCAATTAAGGGAATTGGATTAGATCTTGGTGCACCAGCCACAGCCATGTGCTAATCTTCAATTGTGCAGATATCAATGAAGTTTGGTCCCCATTGCCTTTGGATTATATAGAATCGAGCAAAATAGAATACTTAGAGTGGTTTTAGGAATAATCGGGCTCGATGAGTTTATAGTCGTGCGAGAACTTCATTCATTTTTCTTACAACTCTATTTTGAAGCTTCTGAACATTATTTTTCCCTTGGAAATGGCATTTTTCATTTTAAGGTAATAAAAATTTTAGCTTGTTTGGGAATAAAATTGGGGTTAATCAAGTGCGCGGTTTCTTACAAAAGGAAGAACTACTGCAGTGTTTTTCTCATGCTCCATCAGTCAATTCCAATTAAGTATATCTTTTTTATTATAGACAAAACCACATGCATATAGGGGTAATTGTCCAAAAGTCCTAAACCTTTTAAAATTTTGCCAATTTAATTATATATCCTTTTTTTTGCCAACTCAGTCCTAAATCTTTTGGAACATTATCATTTCAGTCCTTCCAGTGACTTTGTGTCGAAAAATGCATACATAGATGTCGACACAAAGTCGCTGAAATGACTGAAATGATAACGTTCCAAAAGGTTAAGAACTGAATTAACAAAAAAATAAAGATTTAGAACTGAATTGACAAAACTGCAAAAAGTTGATGACTTTTTGGACAGTTGTCCCTATACATATATGTTCCCCTCCTAAAGGCCCCTAGTATGTCGAGGCAATTTGGACTTGAAAAGGACAATTGTTTTGCAATTTCTCCTATTTCATCATGTTCAGCCTACATTTGATCGAACATAAAAGATAAGCATAATCTGTCGAGCAAGAGTAAAGTCAAATTTTCTTAAAGGAAATAGTACGTTAGAAACATCGACTTACCGATAGTTGTATATTTGGTACTTGAAATATATGATACCTCATCAAAACTATGACTCGAACAAAGTAAAAGCAAAAGCCTAGGTAACTGATAAATGCCACACAGCTTGCATCTTATAACGTGGGAATTAAATCAGTGTAGCGTTGTAAATCCTGCCCAGTCTCTGAACCAGACTATAAATCAATCCCTTGATTGCAGATTTTCCTAATCATTTGCAAGAACTCGTTGCCCATTCGATGCAAGACAGGCCAGAGTTGTGACTGGGCCAGGAGTACTTTTGAAATCTGCCTTACTTTTTTCGGGTCTTTTGAGGCGACGTTACTTTTGAATTTTTCAGCCTCCAAGAATGGCCAATCAATCTCCCTGACATATAATATGACAACGAGAGTTAAAAACAAGACCCTTTTGATCCATTTTATCAATTATTTGATAATTATTGACCCTAGTATATGCAGCAAAAGAAAGAAAAGGGGAGAAAAGAAGCCAACACATTGCAAGTACCCTGACATTTCTCGCTAACAGACAAAGGGACAATCGGCGCAGGAGCTTTGCTCTAGTCTGGAGCTGCACATGATAAACCTTTTGCCTACCCCAGAAGCATTTCGGACGGCCAATGATCCAAATACATCACGCCAAACTAGCTGATAGATGTTTAACTGCTGCATCAGGCCTCTTCAACCTTCACAAAAGTAATGAAACCCACATAACTGAACTTCAATTTCAACAGGACCTTCCTGACAGTGAAACTCTCAGAATCATTGAAATCTGAAACAAGGAACATCACGACTTTCGCCTAAAAAAAGAACAGAAGATTACAGGCTGTTTAATAATTAGTTTACTGTCTGGTGCAGGAGGTCAAATTCTTATCAGGCCAAAATTTCCAGATCATTGTCCTTAGCTGAAATCTTGAGAATGATCTGGGCCAACATGAAAAGAAACAAAAGCCCTTCAAATATGCATTGAGAGAGAGAGAGAGAGAGAGAGAGAGAGAGAGAGAGAGAGAAGTTCCATAACTTCCCAGACCGATAGAACTGGAAAGCATGGTATAAATAAATACCAACTTGACTAGATCTCACACTGACTACTTCTTCCTCCGCTTGTAGCACTTCAAAACTTTGATGTTGTCCTTTCCGGCTGAACTGTTGTTAATGCCTTCATGGAAGCCTGGTCCACTACCAAGTTCAGTGGGCTGGTTAACCTGTGAAAGAAACAGACCAGAATTCATATTGGAAATCGGCGATCAATGAGAGAATGAAATTAAATTTATCTGGTGAGAAGCAAATACCCCTATAGCTGAAGACACAATGCTGCTGTCAACATCAACAGCACTGCCTGCAACCAAGCTGGCGAAAAATCACAGAAGTCAGCGAGAGAAATAGGCTATGCTTCCAATAGAAGCCATCAAAAGCCACATGCCTTCTTAGGGAGAGACTCTGGAGAAAAGGTAAATTAAATGGAGAAATTTCCTACTTGTAATTGTTGAATGTAACAAAAAGCAAAAACCGATTGGAGAAGAGCTATTAGTGCACTTTCTAGCTTTAGGTATGACATAATGATGAAGGTCACGCCCTTAAAAAGGATGGCTATCAAATTAGAAGATTACTAAAGCTCTTGAATTCCAAAGTTTCCCTCTATAATTCTAGCTTCTAGCTCACTCTTGTTTGAGTTCCTTATACTATGAATGAGGATATTCCCTAAGCAACAAAGTGTTAGGCCGATTATGCAGCAGAATGTGTTAAAAAGGTGGGCATGTCAATGGTGTATCCAGCAGTTTGTCCAGGTGTCTAGCATAAGAATTTCAGCTTCAGAAGATATGGCTATAAGGGGGAATCCACCTATCTCGCAGGAAGTAAAGTGGAAATCCCTAGAATCAGGCACACCATTACATCCAAAACTTCCCATTGAGAGTTAAAGACCTACATCCTTATGAAGAAGTCTAGTTGACGGAAATTCATTTGCGATTTACCAAGCTAAAACCCATATTCAAAATCATTGTTAAGCAAGCCACGTTTCTCTCTATCAAGTGATTGTTTTTACCATGCTAATTGCTTTATGAACAATTTTGGTTCAGAAGGCATCGAATCTCTTCTACATTACTGGTCACAATATGAAGCAGAGGAAGAATGGCTAACAAAAAAGCACCAAATTAGGCAAATCAATTCTCACTGAAATGTAGCTTCTGATGCAACGTTGGCCTTTGGCCGTCCTCAATGACACTAGAAAGCAGGCATTACAGGACCTAGAAAGTAAAATCATCTTCAAATGCCCTAGATACTGCACTCTTTGCAGCACTCTTGAGTTTACGGTTTTTAACAAAAAAAATACATCAACTTTCACCCTGCAGACAATTTTGACACCAACTTTCAAGGGTAGCATAAAAAAGCACAAACTTTCACCAGGGAGACAACTCAGCATATGCAACTATTCAAGACTCAATTTTGACCCCAACTTTTAAGAATTGATTTCCAAAAGCAGATCTAAAATTCATCAAAAGAGCACACAACTCAGTATTTCCTCCAAGACGATTAACTATCAAACATTCTCTGAATCTGCATAATCATTAAAATCTGATGCGATTCTTCCTTATCCTTCTTCAATTTTATAGAAAGTTTTCCACATAGGATCTAAGATTCCAAAATGCAAGATAGTTTTCTTTCCATGCTCTGACTTGATTTAATATCAGTTAGACCAAGCATTACATTTGAATGTTTCTTTTTTCCACTTTGGCTGGCACTATTAAACCGTATAGCTCCTACAGATTCACCTTGGCCCGTGAGATGAGAAGGGAGAGACATGCACTCTACAGCCTTGGTCCACAGCTCCACTTTCCTCATGTTGATCTGCCTGAAATACTTCAGAGACAGTAGTTGACGCTTCCACGTTATCTTTGTTACCGCTTCCAATCACTGCATCATGGATTTTAGGTGACATACCTGCATATTAAGAAATTTGCTACTCCTGAATAAGAGTCTGCGGATGATCTCCTGTGAAGAATGATTGCAACAAATACCTCTTGAGAAGCAGACTGCTGATGAACTCTCCAACAAAAGCTTTTGGCACATGATTGTATCCTGGAAGTCTAGGAAAGTATAATGCAGATACTGCAATCTCTCCAAAGAAGTCATTTTTGTGAACCCAAATGAAGTAGTCCATGTGTTAATCAAACTATGAACAGCAGGTAAAACCAGCTTGGCTACCGCTAACTCCTTCAGCTTCTGTAAAATGAGGGAGAACATAAATTTAATCAAAACATTAGCATTATACAGTCCTGGCTAAAGAAAGGAAAAAAAATAGAAAAGTCCCCATTACTCCACAAGTCATGCAGAACTAACAAGAGGCTATATTTGGTACACATTTACCACAACTATTAGAAAATTGCCTCACTCAGCTTGTTTTGACTTTAGAATGTGTAGTACTACACACAAGTTACAACACGACTCCAATGCAACTAGAGCTATATTAAACAGACTCTAAGCAATTTATGAAAAGCTGAGTCTAGTAATCCATGTTCATTGAATCATCAAAAACATTATAGTGCCCACATTTACCACCCTTCATATTAACTGGCAAAAAATTGAAGTCCAACTTACCAAGTCACAAAAAAGCTCTTATGTTCTTTTACTTGTTTGTGTCTAGCTTCTAAAAACATGTCGAAATTGTGAGATTTTTTAGAAAAACATAGAACCTCGAACAAGTATGAAAACTTTTGTTCGATAGGTAAAATGGATCAAATATAGGGCACCAAGGGGGTGCAACCCATACCTATATGCAAAGGAGCTCAAAAAGCTAAAGCCATATACAAAACAGCTCTCACAACCAAAAGAGAGCTCAATATTAGGATAAATGAACTATATGAACCAAGATATTTACATCCATGAGCAAGTTTTCACTATACCAAAAGTGTTTTAAGCCAATTTTCAATATAAAAAAAAAGGATAGGAAGAGTCCTCTCCATCAAAGCTCTCATGCCCACTCCTTCCAAATCAACCATAAAAGAGACGGAGTTTTTTTTGTCGTGCTGTAAATAATGCCCAAGTAAACCCAAACTTCTTCCTCAACACAACCTCCATAAACCAAGATAACCCGGTGCAAGCATAAGCTACCAAACCATTCACATCCAAGAACAATGAAGGATGAAATGCCGCATGGTCTCTGCTTCCATTTTGCAGAGGAAACAGATCCACGACTACTCTGCCTCTTTGTTGTAAGTTATCTATAGTAAGGACTCATTCCCAATTTGCTTCTAGAAGGAACTCTTGTTGGAACCCTCACTTCCAAGGGAAATTCATCCTAGCACCACTAATCTGTTCTAGCAGCTTGTAGTAAAGCTTTGTAGAGTAGATTCCATCTCTTCCATTGTTCCACAGGAGTCAACCCAAATGGTGATTGCATGTTAATTATACGTTATCTTTTCACACTATATATTGATGATAAGGGTAAATTGCTCATATCGCTCAGGGTTTTAAAGGTCCTAAATCTTTTCAAATTGTCCACTTAACCCTCCTCCCTGAGCATCTCAATATTAGAAATTATTGAATGTATTGGTAAGGTGGCTTTAATGCCATGTAAGAGCATTTAGCCAATAAGTACACATGTCATGGACGAATGCGGAGAACACCTTTAGTTGAAACGAGGTAAGTATGCTTTCTAAATGTGATGGCTGTTTATTCATCAAGGTTTTTTTTTTTTTTTTTGGGAGGGGGGGTGGGGGAAGAGAGAGAGAGAGAGAGAGAATCCAGTTATCCTAATGAGCTGAAAAGAAGAAACATATCCCAATTTGATCTTACTTCGAAGTACGCTTCACCCTTTAAACACAAACTCATCCCAAGCCCTGTAATTTTTCATGGCTTGTCCCACACACGTGTTGAATTCCAATACTGGTAGCGTAAATCCAACCTATTCAAGTTTCACTGATCTAGGTATTTGACATGCCATGCCCAAACTCAGCAATCTCTCTTGACAGCAGCAGGATTCTGTCCATTCAGGTAATATCCTGCACCATTGTTTAATGTACAGTTTTCGTTAGCACTGCCAAATTTTGATTTTTGCCATTGCAACCACTCATTTCTTGCCATGTTCTGATGTTGCCACGCCATCAATTTGCCATAAGAAAGACTACTCAAATTTGATGTAGATAAGTTGCCCATCATTTAAAAGAGTATCTGTAGGATATCCACATCAAGTTTCCTAGTGTTCTGTTTCTGACGGCAAAGTGACAGAGTGGAAACATTGAAGCAAAGTCCAAAGTTGAGTGGTTACAATGATATACATAAAAGTATAGCGGCATAAGAATTACCGCAATTTAAGGATTAACAAAGATATCCACAACTTCATCTGACCGCTTAAATTGGCCTCTGCTTCTATCTCTTCAATAGAGATCATGATGTAAAGCTCTAACGTTTATCACAATAGGCAAACTGGTCATTACTACATAGAGTAAGGCCCACATAAGAATCACCAGGTGCAATACAATCTCATCTCAGGATGGAGGATAGCAGATTCAGAGAAGATGGAACGATGAATTAAAGCTTGCTTTGGTCCCCATTTCACCTTATAATTGACAATGCCAAGGAAATTAATGCCTTTTAAAACTAAATTATCTAGGGAGAAAGAATAAGAGAGATGGGATAAAACAAGTTTCGCTTTAGAGGTTCAAAATGGAATCAAATTGAATAGGCATCAAGTGGATTGTGTGGGCTTACCCTCACTCTATATGATGATTCAGGGAAGTGTAGGTAGAGGAAGGAAGAAAGAGAGGAGAAAAATCTGGCTGAATCAAAGATGTAGCCTCCAACTCTATCTAAATACAGGATGATGCTACCTAAGGACGTATTACCCTTTAAACTGGAACATACATTAACAATCCCCTCAACCTAAAAGCATTAATGCTCCTAGCTTGTTACAGATAAGAATCTCTAGAACCCCAGAGCTTTAGCAAATTAATCTGCCAACTGATATAAAAATATAATTGATTGCACATTTAATATAAGGTAGTTTCAGTCAGACTATGTGACAATCAACCTTGACATGTTTGATTTATTCGTTGCAAGTAGAATTAGATGCCCTATCAATAGCAGCTTGATTATCGCATGTGAGGGTTATTGGATCAGAACGCGTAAGTTCAAGCTCTCCATAAGGTGCTCCAAAGAAATAACTTGCAAGTGGCATTTGTTGTGGATCTATACTCTAAACCAGCAGCTGACCTTCTAACAACAGTTTGCAACTCGCTTTTCCACAATGTTTAGTTGCCCCAAACAAATACACAGTATCTGGAGGTTAACCTTTTTATAAGATGTCCGCATTAGAGAATATACCATGATTTTCATAAAGTAAACCATACCTTAGAGCACCTTTTATATATCTCCAAACAAGTATATCTGTCCCAATGAATAGATCTAGGGTGGCTAGAAATCAACTAACCACGCTCATGGCAAAAGACAGGCCCTTGCAACCATCAAGTAAATCAACTTTCCATTTAATCTCTTCCATTGCATGACTTAACAACCCAAAGGAATTGCATTAACATCTATTTGTCAATCAAATTGGATGATCAACATAGCATCACCGAATGCCAAAGTTAACCACCACTTCACCAAAGCTACCAAACCATGCTCAAGAAGATTACCTTGCACACTTCTTCAGTAGACAAACTAAGCTTTCTACTCACCCTAAGCAACAAAAGAGTGATTGCTCCATGTATATTTCTCCTCATCTCCATCCAGGAAAGCATTCTTTAGACCTAACTAATGTAAAGGCCACCAAAACATCGAACGGACTTTAGGGATTTCTAATCCAAAATTTTAAATTATTAAGTTAGATTAAATATACAAGTATCCCATATAGAAAAGCAAAGTAAGATTACTTTAACAACCCCTCTCACTTGAAAATCAGAAAAGAATGGCATGTGGACAAGAACCGAACAGGAAATGAAATATTAAATGAGGCATGACGAATTGGGAGTTAGCTCTAATAACATGTTAAGATGCCCAACCAAAAATTGAACTATACTTGATGGATGCATTTTAGCAAGTGGAGAAAAATATTTAAAACAATCTATTTCATAGACTTGAGTATAGCATTTAGCTACAACTTCGCTTTCAACTCAACAATTTAACTACACAGTCTATTTCACTATATAAATCTACTTACCATCTACAATCAACTTATCAGCAGTGAGGTGGCACAAGATTTCAATTACTCTTTTATCGTAATTAAGCATCCCATCATCATAGCAGCTTATCAACAGGGAGGTGGCACAAGATGTCTAAGGAATTCACAAACGGATGAAGGAGCAGAAATAGAGGATAGTGCAAGTAACAAAAGATGTTCCATAATTTGATAATTTATAAAGTGAAACTAACAATTTGGTGGGAGGTACAAGTTCTTTTACCTTTTTAGATAGCAGTTGGAAGAACTATCAACAGAATACGGATTTAGAGAAAAGACGAGAGTTGGTGGGGTGCTGAATTCACCTCGCAATATGGTCTGGTGAACTCGACGTGGTTTCTTGAGACAAAGGACTAGAGGAACTAAGAGGCCATGAGAGACATTATCGTCACTTGAAGACGCTTCACTAAGGGCTTCTTTGATAAATTGTAAGAAATTTAAGAATTGAATTTTTAAGCGTTGACAATCTTCAGTGCTAAAGATAATAATACATAGTTATTTAATGATTCCAATCACCATCAACTATTTGTATGAATGAATTAAGTAACCCAATCCTTACCAGATTTATTGGATTTTTTACTTGACTGAATATTTTAGACGATAACTAATTAGGGTTATCAAACCCACCTAATCTCATTAACTTGGGTTATAAAACAGGCCCTAAGTTTTTCCAACTCCTGGCTACATAGTCCCCTGAGTAATGTGAAATGGGATATAGATATTCTTTTACACATCTCAAATTAAACAATGTCCACTTACGTGTCGAAAAATGCTCATTCTATCAAAATAATTTTCTTATACAGGTCTGTTGCATGATTGCACTCTCCCAGTGTCAACCATGTTTAACTCCTCAAACCTGTAGAACTAGGACCTAATTTTAAAGCTTTTAGTGGCTACATAAGTTTCCCAATAGAAAAGTCCAAATAAAGTGTTTTGAGCAGAGTATTAGGATCAAATGTGGAGGCAAGCTCACTAGCCTGCCAAACCAATTAACTATCAAACTGTATGAGCCCAGCAAGCATGGATAACCAGAGAGATCAAGGTGGGGGAGGAAGCATCATGTGCACAGAGCTACCCACCATGCAATGGTTGGGTAAGGTCCAGTGCAGCCTTCCCCAGTTCTGTTGCAAAGAGGCTATTTCCATGGGCCATACCCGTGACATAAAAGTCACAAGTAATCTTACCATTAGGCCAAGCCTAGCCCTCGCATGACGAGAATAAAGTGCCACGAGGGAGAGAGAGCACAATGCCCACCACACTTACAAGTACATTTATTGGAGCAAATGCACATAATCAAGAAGAGTTACCTTTTCAAGCTCATTCATCAAGATCCGACACATTCCACAACGACGGAACTGAAACCTGGTTCCCACTAGGGGTACTTCTGCCACCTTGTCCCCAAGCACCCTTGAGCATAGAAAGATGATGCTCTAGAAGTCAGGATACTCAAGTAATAGTAGGATGATCTAAAAGCAAATTGTGAAATGAGAACTCAAAAGCTCCAATACTGTATAAGTAAAGTACATGTATAAAAACAAAATTTCAAACTCATTACCTGACGCAAGCCACTGCGATCAACTCATCATTTTTCTCCAGTAGTACTGTATAAAACCCTCTGAAATTCAGACGTTTAAGCTCCGATCTGCAAGGTCACAAGAGAATGAAATCATTAAGAAACATTGCTTGGTATTTTACATCAGCATAATAACAATTTTCACTTGAATATGAAGTAACGGTGCCATGCATGATGTCTTTGGTCATCTAGGAGTGCTAAAGTCCAGTGTCAAGTTCTCAATTTTATCTATGTCATTTTTTTTTTAAATCCAATTGGGCAAGCAGAGTTGCTTTTGCAAGTATATCCATACGCCAAAGAAAAGCAATTATTGATCCTTATCCTATAATCAAGGAAAATAGATTGTGAAAAAGCATCTTCGAGAACATCCACATCATCAGTGACTTCCACATCAGGGTGCAGTTTCACATAGTGAAAAATTCCTAAATGAAACTTTTGCATGCAGATACAAGAAGGCATCAAGGCAAACAAACAATTTGGAATAGCACGGTCAATCAGGAAAGAACCTTTCACCAGTAGTGAAGAAAATACAACGATTGCCAATCCTCTCAGAAGCTTTTGCCTCCAGTAAGTGCTAGAAAACTGCTAGAGAAGCTGTTTATGCATGTGATGTAAGCACAATCACATGCAACGTAGCTGTAGGTCTAGCATATGAGGGTATTATATGAGTTATATGAGATTGAAATCTTAAAACTAGACATCAATTGCCTCCTTTAACAGGTCTTACTCGTAGGTATGGGTTGAAGCAGCAACTCAAGAAAGTGGACTTGTTTCTAAGTTTCTTGCTGAGATGATAGTAAATCATTTCTTGCTTATGCTACAAAGAATGTGCAGTATCTTAACAAAATGACAACACCAAAGAGTGAATAAATCAAACTATAGTGAGAACGGTAACACTATAGTAAAGTTACACAACAAGAACTATTAATATTTGATGAAAATCAAGATTTCCCACCCTCTACTAAAGATAACATCCTCAATAAGATCCCTCTTGGCATAAGGCTCCTTTACAGGGTTGAAACATTCGTGCATCACATCAACGGCAACATTCAGCTTGCTGTTAGTTTCTATCACAGACTCAATATGACGATCACCAACATCAAGGTAATCAGTATCAACAGATCTTGACAGGGTCCATGTCAAATTCCCCGTGCCCACTTGAATTGGCTTCCTCAAGAGTTTATTAAGCCCAAGAAAGATCTGCAAAAGTGATTCCATATTCAATAGATGCCATAGGTAAGAATCAATCATACAACTATAAATGTTTTTGGCCTTTTGTTGCAATGTTGAAATATCAAGCAGTTGAAACAGTGTAGGCTTTCATCATTTCAGAAAGGGGGAAAGTGTCAAAAGCATACCACGCCTTTCCCCCAAATGACCACTTCCATACCTCTACTTTTGAAAATGCAAAATTCATACCCGACTCTTAACTTTGGAAACCACTTTGCAAATTCACATCGATTATCCTTGTGTTCCTATTTACGGAAATATTATTTTAGTTCCAAAAATGCCCATCCCCAAATCCTACATTCTCACACCCACCCACCCACCCTAAACACTCAAAAACAACGAAAAATCAAACAACCAAAGCTTTAAGCAAGAGAGCTTGCAAGGAAAAACAGTTTGGTCTTTTCCAAGTGGAATTTTGCTTGGAGGTATGTACATGACATTTGCAAAAATAGAGGTATATAAGTACTCATTGGGACAATTATGAGGTATGTTTTCAGTTTTTCCTCAAAAGAAAAGGTGTTGGATTTCTTGCTGCCCGGGTATGACCCTTTTATATTCCACAAGATGCTAAAACTCAAGTAATACCTACTTGCTAATTCCAAACTCCGTGGCCCTTTCTATTGATTCTGTTTGAAGACACTCATCATTATGAAGAGCGTTTAATTCAGAATACATGCAACTCTAGACAACAATTATGATCATAAAGCCTTCAAAAAATTGCTTACTCTGTACCGCAACTTAGAGATGATAAATATTCCAGACTAACAAAAGCTTCCCATTCAAACATCTAATGTACAGAGGTCATTCTCAATTTAGGAAAAGAAGAGTAATAGGCATGATTTTAAACAAAGCTACAACAAAAAGACAGACTATTAGGATCCACATACACACAGCTTTAAAGATGAAAATGTTTCCACGGATACAGATCCCCTCTTTACTTCATTTCGCTTCAAACCAGAAAAGATAACAATAAACAGCCAAAATTAAATGGAAAGGGGAAAATGCCAGGTTGGAGTAGCAGACTAGTAATTATCCAGTATCAGTCAAACACTTGCATGTTACCATTTGCTGGTAACTCAGAGTCAAAAGGGCTCAAAATATCTGTAATTGCATTATAGCACTTCCAAGTCATGATAAAATCAAATAATCAGCACTAGCTGGCTTAGAGATGATATGAGATCAGAAGAGAAGTGCTTTTCAGAATACCGTTTTGCAATTCTTGCTGCAATACCAGTCCTTTTTGGAACAAGCTTCAAAGTTAATTGCTCCTTTTTTCCTGAGGCACCCTACGTGATCTGGAAAGAATTAAACAGCAAGTTCAGAAGTACCTAAATGCATAGCTAAGAAGAGTTTGAAGTGTGTTCTTATTATTCATGCATGTGTTCAACTTGCAGCCTCATCTAAGGGTCAAATATATGGATATCTCACATTTACGCTCACACTGGTTGCAATTTAAAGCATTCTCATCATCCACATACTGCATAGCATCTTCTTTGAGTTTGCTTTGGCTGCATATACCACAACAGCATGATGGGCAAAACCAGTCACCTTGAGGAATTTCCTATTGGCAATAGCAAATAAAGAACTTTAGTGCCACAATTACTATAGGGGAAAGAGAATGGACGAGGAAAAAAAATAGTGAAAAGATAACCTCACTATTCTCATATCAATCAAATTAATTACCTACCTTCAAGCCAAGGCAAATCTGATGGAATGAGGAGGGACACTGATCACACAAAATTAATTCACCTCCGTAATGACAGACTGAGCATATGCAGTCATTTTTGCCATTCTTCCATTTTCTTCGGGTCTTATCGTGTTGCTCAATTGTGAATCTATTCATTCTTCTTTCACTTAATAGCTGCTTCTGGCAGTCCAACAGCGACCTGCCATCTTCCAAAAATATGCAGGAAGCTATTCTTTGGTCATTTCGCCCAGCATGATATGCAAATCCACGTAAAGTGAACATCTTTTTGCAACAACTGCACTTGATCCCTCCACGAATTAGTTGTCCTTCAGCCAAAATACTGCGACTCTTTCCCCTTCTGTAATATACTTTTCTTCTGGACAGAAATCTATCATTATCTGCCAACCAAGATAGTACATTCCGTGGATGCCGGCACAATGGACTAGGAACAACCTGCTGAGTCCTTTTGCTTGATCTCCGAATACGATTTGGACAATCAGCTCCCCTACCTCGAACATTGACCAAAGCTCTGGATACCATACTTCTCGACCTGGCAATGTCGGCAGGCTTATGCTTTGCGTCTCTTGACTTTCTGTTGCAGCTGAATTTACCTATAGCAGTTGAACAATCTTCACTTTGACTTCCAATCAATTGAGATTCTCTACGATTGGAACAATTCATCCTCTTCTTTCTTAGCCGCTTATCACCCCAGCGTTTTATTTCACCCCCACCAGTTGCCGACAATTCATTGTTGCCAGGATAAGGAAGCGCCAAAACAAATGAATCATGACTCTGTTTCCTGGATGAATAGCATCTCATTTTGGGCTTTCCTCTCTCATCTATATCCTTTAGCTCCTTTCTTACAGCTATGACATGGCTTTTCGCATCAACTGTCATGACTCTTGTTGCCCTATGTTCTGTATGGCAAGTCTCATCAGATCCAGGCTTGTTAGTGGGCACAACAGCTTGAGGACTACATATTGATCTGACATCAAGCACGCCAGGTGCCACAGTTTTTGAAGGATTGAGACTACAACCACTACCGATGTCGCAACTGTCAAAGGTTGAAGGCGATGGAACAATATCGCCTGAAGGGACCAAGCCGTTTTTATTGCCTGAGGATACTCGAATACGTATTCTCCCATTGACTTTGCTTAGGTCTCGGCAGACTTCTATAAGTGAGTAATAGCACTTCCCATTGGGAGAGGTATACTTATACCTTCGGCAGTTAATGCCCCTCAAGAATTCAATTTTCCACCCTAGAAATGACAGGTGCCCTCGTACATCTGCCTTTAAAGAATTTCGATCATTCCTGCTTATGTTAGATGCATACTTCTTAATAGCATATGCACAGCATTCAGCTTGTGAAGTCATGTCATGACCAACGAGCTGCCGGGAGGTTTCACATTTCCTTCCATTTGAATCTGTGGCGTTCTCACTTGCATTGTCAGAGCATCCTCGACAGGTGACCAAAAAACTCTGTTTAAAATTTTCAGATAAAATTCGCAAAGCCTGAGGCTTTTGGCAGGTTATATTTGACAAAGCAACACCATTTGCACAAGAAAACCCATTTTTAATCTTAGAAGCAACTACATCCAGATCATGCATATGTTCAACAGGTTGCACAAGAGTGCAATTTGAAAAGGTACACTCATTCCCCATGTCACTAGGTCTGGGAAGTTTCAAAACACCATCCACAACACGATATTCAGAGCTCACGGACTTTTCACTGCAATAGGTCTTGCCCACGCTTCGCATCCCATCTAAAGGCCCTGTAGCATGAGGGCCATCCCAAGCCGCTGTGCTACTGTGATTTGCTTTAGAAGACAGTTCAGGTAACTCCAACTGCGTACAGCTTTCTTCCATTGAATTTCTTGATATTGGATTGTCTAAAAAGGGAATAAGATCAATTGAAGCAATTGCAAGATTTTCATTGATGGTTTCCAACACCAGCTTCTCCCACAAGGCCTTATCCCTAGATGTCCATTCACTCCTTTGAAAGGCTTCTTTCCCCCGCAAATCATACCATATCTGCTTGAAGGAAACAGGAATAGGCCATTCCTGCTCATATGCCTGAATTAAGTCAAGGAAAAACCAGGTCCCGCGACTTTGCCATTTCTCTGTAATCTCATCCCAATCTTGAGTAACTCTAATATTAGCAAGTTGAACCAACATTTGATCTCCCAATTCTGGAAAGAAAACTATTCTCTTCTCCAAACCAACATTATGGTCAAAAATCACTCCTTCCCACCAAGCATCCATATGAAACACATCCACGCACAATCCATATGAGAAGTCATATGGACCAGTTACATAAATAGGTGGCACTGGCCTTATAAGAACACGGTATTTATGCCGGTCACCTGTACAAGAGACTAATCCATCTAGGGCAGGTGATACGCATACAGGGTCCACGAGTTTACAAGAGCCATCATCAACAAGAATGTGATCATATTCGACACACCGTGTTCTAACGCCGCAAGAAATGACAACTCCAGAGTGCCACGAGCCTTGGAAACCATCCTCATCGCTCCTTACCTGCACATATCACGCAGACATCGTCGTTACTAAGAGAAATGCAGTAGGAACTCAGAGGTTTCTCGTCTTTTTCCAGATAGACGGTCGAGAAAAGGAGAATTCTAACACAACCCCGCATAAAAAATCAGAGCAGTAGCTCTATCGCTCGGGTTCCACTCACGGAAAGAGCAAACAGCCCAAATTCATCCTTGCATGCAACGGGACACGAGTAAACTCGAACTTACAGCCCAAAGATCGGACCTTTTTCCCCCGCCGAGGTAATGCGGATGATGATCGTGAAGAAAGGCAAACTTACCAGAACAACGTGGCCATCACCAAACGCATAAATCCACCAAAGACACTCACTCACGTGACGCCAATATTGATAATCACCAACAACAGGCCGACAGTCGTCGGCACCTCACAGAGACTACCGGAAGAACGAGGAAAAGAGAACGGAAAGAGAAGGCGAGACGCCACCATTTGCTCCGTTCAACGCGAACGTCGAAACATACACTGAATTGAAACGATGCACATAGCAACAACAACAAAAAAACAGAAGAAGACAGAAAGCCAGACGTTACCTCCACTTTCTCACCAACAAGAAGCTTCGCTTTGCATTTCCTCTTACTGCTCTTCCTCCAGCCACCCGATCCCTCTCCGTCGACGTCACCGGCCATCACCTCCATCCACCGAGCGAGAATTGGCGACGACGATCGTGAAGCAATGACGCGACGGAAGCGTCAGCGACCAAAGTCTCTCTGTCTGTCTCTGTCTCTCTCAGTCCCAGTCTCTCCTCGCCCTCGCTCGCGAAAAAAGGGTCGACCCGTACCCGTGGAGGGGCCCGGGGGCGTGGGGTGAATCCCCGCCGTGAGTTTCCCGGGCCCACCTAGCGGACGGCCAGGATTCGTTCTACAGATTTGCGGGACCAGCCGTCGTGACATCTAGCTCGCCATGCTCCCGGACTAAAGTAGCCTTATTCGGAAAATATTCTGATCTCCTGCGGGCACGCGTACGAGAGCTCGCGTGGCCCGGCTAGTCAGCTGAGGACACGTCAAGGCTTGCGGCCCAAGATGGAAATTGCGCCCGTAACCTGATAAGCTTATTACGATCATCCCACGTCATGTTCCAAAGGTTGTCCCCACATTTGACCCCCCAAATCTTCTAGATATTCTAAAGCGCCTTCTCTTCGTTACAATATATGATTCTTTAGGGGTGTCTTTACTCTCTTTTTTTCTATCAAATTATTATTATTATTATTTGAGTCTCTAAACTTTAAATTTATCTATAATACAATTCCTGAATTTTCAACTTCGTCATGATAATCTTTAAATTTTGGCTCAATGTGCAACGTGCTCTTTAAAATTTAAGAACCACGATGAATAAATTTAAAGTTCATAAATCACATTATATATTGCGTCAAAATGTATAGATTTTTTATGTCATTATTCTTTTTTTTTTAGATTTTATAGTTCATCCAACTTAACTTCAACTTAGCACATAATAACTGAAATCTTATATAACGTATGACATAAAACTCTAATTTGGCATATAATTATGTAACATGATGTTATAAAATGCGCTTTATTCATTAGCTCGCCATCGTGGGAAAAATATATTGTGATTTTTTTTTCAAAGACAGCTCTATCCTTTTCCTTGTCATGGACTAGAAACCTGGCATTTAAAAATAAAAAGGACTAGAGAACATAATTGATTTTTAAGTACGACGATAAACAGATCTAAAGCCTTAATTTTGTTTTTGGCAATAATTAAAACCTCACTTTTTTATAAAACATAATAAACCTCTCAATTAATGAAAGAAAGGAATGGAGAATTTTAAAAAGCGCGCTCTGCCTCGCCCCTCTTGCAAGGACTATTGCCAAAATTGGAGAGACGCTATTATATTATATTTGCCTAAATACCTAAGATATTTCCACTACTCCCATAAAATTGCAAGATTATATTCGTGAGTGGCTTTTTTATTTCCTAATGGAGGTAACAAAAGAGGGAGCTTTTAGTTTTAGCGTGGAGCTTGAGATTACAAGAGATTAATTACATGTTTCCAAAGTATTATGTTTGGTTGCCTACGTAGAAAAGGTTTATGATCACGTTCAAGTATCCCTTAGTTTCACAACTAGCTTCAATCCGAAGACGAGGGAGAGGGTGGTGAATCCAATCCGACGGAGTCCCAAATAACACGATATACGCGTGAGAGACGGCTAGTTTATGAGATAAAAAAAAACCCAATTTAAGTACTCAATTCATTAAAATTGCGTTTGATTTATCTTTCTCAAGGGATTTTTACCCTCCAAGGCACTTGGAGGAAAAAATTAGGGCATTTGATTCAATTTTTGGATTATCATCTAGTCAAATACTGATCTTGACAAAATTGAAAGCCTAAAGTAGATGACGACATGCCTTGGACCTTCAACTTTTTTAGAAAAAGCCCAAGAAATATGATTTTCTTACATTTATAAACTTGTTACTACGTAAGCCTTCAAGAACTGTAAATCATAGTCATTATTTTTTATTTTAAATAAATTAAAATTAAAAAAAAAATTAAATTGGTCATTTAAAGGTTTTACAAATCCAATTTCGATCGAAGAGTGTGACTCTCAAAGTTACTTTCTAAAATATAATTTATAAATGGTCTTTGCATTTTCCTAAAACTCTTTAAGCTCAAGTCCTTTGTATTTACCTAAATTCTCTCGAAAATAGTTAAACAAAACGCAGTCTATATACCTAAACTAATTTCAAAACGACACGTGTGGCGAAAAGCCTCTTATAGATGAATTAAAATGATGAAATTTTTTAGTTTCGTACAAAAATATTGAGTAACAAGTATTATCGACAAATCTGAATGATATAATTGGTAAGATTGTAATTTGAATGCGCCATAGTTTACCAAATACACACATTTAGCTTCATCAGTCAAAGCTCACAACAATAAAAATAAGATGCTTCTTGCCATTTCTATCATTAAATCATAAATCATAATCACTTTTTTAGTTGGTGAAAAAATGAAATAATAAGTAAAACGGCGTGGGATACTGGTACCGACTCAGCAGGTAAAAGACGCACAAACCTAATCGGACGGTCGGGATTCCTTCTATCCTCTCCCGTGAGGTCTATATATTGCTGATGGCCGAACGCAACAGAGTTCCAGAAGGGTCTGTTTTCAGGTCGGTGATTCGAGTGGGAGGTTCCTGCTGCAGCCGTTGTAGAGCCGGCGACACCGCGTGCGGCGGTCTTCACTCTCTTGTGCATACATCTTAACCTTGGAGAGAGGTACTTCTTGCCCTCGTAGTTTTGCCTCTGGGTCTGTCTGTTTAATCACTCCACTCATGGTTGCGTTATCGAGCATGTAGCAAAACGAATGGATCTTGTTCTAGGGTTTTTGGTGGGTTCTCCTTTCGTTTTCGGGTGGTTTCTCTTGCTCGTCCTCGTACTTTGTCTTTCTTATCTCTGTTAGACAAGGAAAGCACGGTGTGAATTGTCAGTAGTTTGAGATTAGTTTTTTTGCTCCCTCGGGAAGAAGATGGCGTGACTGTTGTCCGCAGAGATCATTTCTTTTGTCAATAGAGATATAAGATCTATCATGTTGGTTCCAAGAACATGGGCAGGATTTAAGAATGAGTCCAAGAACATGGGCTGTCTTTCAGCTGTACCCTTTTGACATAGCTTCTTTGTCTAGGCTCCCAACCCAGTACTTCGTTGTCTGCACCAGGTATGATTTATTTAGGCTGTGCTGAGTTTGATCCGATGGGATTTGTTTGAGCCTAAGGGACAGTAAATATAAGGCAATTGAGCACATACTGGTAGGGATATTTTATTTTCATGTTGTGAGGACGATACCCTGAAACAATGAGCTACTTGGATACTAGTGACTTGGGCATTTCTTCCATTGTGGTTTAAAATACTGAAGGTCGTGCTTTGAGTTTTGGGGAGATGTTAGGTGCTTCGAAACTGCAGGTGTTTCCTTTGTAGAATGTAATAAAGTTACTCAAAGAAATTTAATGTCATAGTTTTATTGATCAGTCTAGTTTGGGGACATTTGCTTAGTAGTGATTTGTATCTTTGATTTCCTGCTCCTTCTATTATAGTTTGCAGTGACTCAAATTGTTGGTGAAGGTGAAGTATAGTTGGTGAAATGGACCCTGACATGTTGCAGATCTTGCATTTGTGTGTGCTAGAGGTTTGGAACCTTCCTTGAGCTTTATGGTAACAACATTAAGTCTGGAAATAACTCTTGGTCAAGTGTGAGTAAAGCTGATAGAATTTATGACAAGCAATCATATTATGCATAATCTAGCTCTGGAACTTTTATTGGACTGTGTCTGTTGAGTAACCTCTACTCTCTCTTCTTGTCATTGGGTTCTTTAGAAAGAATTTGAGTATGCCCATATTTCTGTCCCAAGAGGAACTGGCAATCACCTGCTCCAATGCTTGGGTGTTATTTAAATTGTGCATGTTTTTGGGGTTAGGATCAGCAAAGAGCTATATTGATTGTGCTAGTTGGTGGGAATAGGTTTTAGTTGCTTATGCTGTGTATTAATAAGAAACTTCTCATTAGTGGTCATAAGACAATGTCCAGTAAAGTGAGAAGATGTAGTTGTAATGTCTAGGTTTGGGTTATTTGAACTCAAAAGTCTTGCACTTTTCACTATTACTCCAACATCATAAGATTAATCCCCATCACATGATAACAATTGCTCTTGATTGGAAATAGATATCGGTAGATGAGATGGGCCTCGCTCTCAATGTTCAAACTCCTTTTGTTTTTCTACTGCTGTTCTGGACCATTCCTCTCTTTTTCTTTCTGCTTGTGTTTCTCATCTTGTATTTCTACAGCTCGTGCTGGAAATCATAATAACCTCTTTAAAATATACCCTTCAGGGAAAATTCTTAGTGCAGATAAAGTTGAACCATTGGAAGGGAGAGTCGCATGTGTTAACTCTCCTTTTTTCTGTCATAGGTCTGAAGATTTTGCTTCTTTGATCGCTAGTACTTGTGGACTCAAGACATTCCATGGTCGATACAGTGTTTGTCTTTTCTGTTGCAAATAATTTTTTGCATCTTACTTGCCTTTAGTCTTTATGGATGAATCAGTTTCCTCTACAATTTTAAATCCAGGTCACAACAAAAAAATTATTAGGGTCATAGGGCAAGATGGTCCCAGTCTAGCTTTGCTTCCTCTCCATTGTCTTCCCTCAAAGGAAAGATTTATCTAGTCTCTGTGATCTGTCACTTTAATATCAAATCAATTTTTGTGCATATCTTTTTATTTCCATTTCACATGATTGAATCAGCTTAGTTTTGGTAATTCGAAATTTTTCCAGCGTTGTGGCTTCATCTTTCCTTTTCTTTCGGGAGGATGGAGGGTTGTAGGGGAACAGTTGATTCCATATAACCAAAGACTCATTTAATATCATTTTAATGACGTGTTCTTTGATGATATTCATTGTAGAAATATGAACTAACCTCATTTTTTATGTCTAGTATTGTTTGCATTATGTTGTTTTACCTAGTTTCTATTTGGCATTCTCACCTTGTGCTAACAGTCAATGGCCCCTAAACCAACTAGAGCCTGGATACATTCTGATTGGCAAAAGCTAAATGGCAAAGACAAAAACAAATAAGATAGCTTGTCCCATAAGTTTGATGACAGCTTCTTGAAAAGTTGTGGGATCTCTTCTCCTCTTAATGCTTATTCTGTCCACTTGAAGATCTTGTAGGTCAAGCAAAACCTCAAGAATGTTAAGTTTTGTATTATATCAAAATGGATTTGGCATATTAGACCGATTTGCCCACTGTTCTGGTTTAGTACCCTTTACAATTGCAGGTCAAGAACTGGCCATAGTAGGTGTTTATCTGGTTCAACTAGCAAATCTGTTTTGGTTTGAACTGAATCTTGACATTTAAATATGTTCAAAGTATAAATTGTTAGATGATCAAATTAGTTTATATTTGGCTTGTTTAGCATTTACTATGATAGCCTGTTCATTCTGTATTTAATCTTTGTTATTGTGCCCTTTTTTTTTCTGGCGTACCTCTGCTTGGCTTAACTAATTGCTGAGTGCAATGATGACGAAGTTTAACTTTGCGTGGCTATGATATCTGCAGCTTCCTACCATCCGTCTTTTGCAGCTAGAGGCTTGTTGCAGGAAGCATGGCCAAGCATCATCCTGATTTGATCATGTGCAGGAAACAACCGGGAATTGCCATTGGACGACTCTGCGAGAAATGTGATGGGAAGTGCGTTGTTTGCGATTCCTATGTCCGCCCATGCACGCTGGTACGCGTGTGCGATGAGTGCAACTACGGTTCTTTTCAGGGCCGCTGCGTCATTTGTGGGGGAGTGGGAATCTCCGATGCCTACTACTGCAAAGAGTGCACGCAGCAGGAGAAGGACAGGGACGGGTGTCCGAAAATTGTCAATCTAGGAAGCGCTAAAACTGATCTCTTCTACGAACGCAAGAAGTATGGTTTCAAGAAACGGTGATGGTTGTGTGAGGTTATGATATCAGGTCCTTGCTAACCTGTTTATCCTAACTTGTTGGCGATGTAATTGAGAAGCATATGATGGATATAGTTCTTGAAGGAGATGATACTTTCTGTTTTGGTCTCTGAATCAGTCCTAGCAGTCGGGATTTCCGTGACTATGGGTGAATTTGGTCTGCTGTGTTCATTATTCTGTTTAGCAGGTAGAAGTGGTTATACATTGCTTGTTTTTCCTTTGTTAACTAGGAAGCTCAATTTGATTGGAGAGCACGGGCTTCGTGTTCAACATTTAATGAGTAAGAAGCGTCGGATGTCTATTTTGCTGGGTCAGAACTCTTTTGCATGCTCACTAGCCCCGAAAGGGGGGACAAAGGATATTATGCAATCTTCACAGACCGCTGCATGCTCCGCTTTATCAATGTACCTTTTCAAGAAAGTCTCAGGCTTTCTGTTACTGAATCCGTCGTTCATGAACTGGAATTCCATGACATCATTAACCTTGGTTTAACAAAACGGGTGAAATTAGCACACGTGCACCAGCTGGCTTCGGGCGGTGACCCACGAGCGCTTTTTCTTGAGGATGAATGGCTTTGCTGTATCAGAATGATTCTTAAGCGATAGCGGTAGGCAGAGGAAGGATGCGGCTACACATGACATTCCCAGAAAAGACAGTTAACGAGCACGTCGAAGCTGCTTTATAAGCTGACGCTGCGTTTCGACCGCGCCACTTGTCGAAAGTCTGTCTTCTCCCGCCCCGTACGCATCGACATCTCAAACGTTCCACGTCCCCGGGGGGCGCTCTCTCTCTCGGTACAACACAGTTGACCCGTCCAAACGTTTTCAGATACGAAAGGAAGAGAGGAGGAAGCCCGAGTTCGTGGGTCAGACGTTCGTAATCACCGAGAGTTTCGGGGACGACGTGTCATTTTGCCGAAGCAAACCCACCCCCATTCACTGGGAGTTGGACGAGCAAGCGGCGGCGAAAGATCCGAGACTTCCAAAATGGCCTGGTTCAGAAGCTTCGTTCAAGTCTCCAACATCAAGAACTCGGTGCGACTCACCAAACCCAACCCCTTCTTTACGTCCCTCTCGCACTTCAGCTCGACCGCCGGCGGCGGGCCGGCGCTGACGGAGGCGGAGGCGGCGGTGCGAGAGCAACCAGACCTGGCCCCGACGAGGCCCGACGAGAAGCCGAGGGTGGTGGTGCTGGGCTCGGGCTGGGCGGGCTGCCGGCTGATGAAGGGGCTGGACACCAAAGACTACGATGTAGTGTGCGTGTCGCCGAGGAACCACATGGTGTTCACGCCGCTTCTCGCGTCGACGTGCGTGGGGACTCTGGAGTTCCGGTCCGTCGCCGAGCCCATTGGGCGGATCCAGCCCGCCATCTCCACCGCGCCCGGGTCCTATTTCTTCCTCTCCAATTGTACTGGGGTTGATCCTGACAACCATTCGGTAAAGTTTGTTCTTTGTGTGAAATCATCGCTCTTTTGCTCGATTGCAATACCAAATTCTTGTTTTTAGTAGTGGTGAAGGACTTTGCTTTGGGGGCTTGTTGACAAATTACCTTAAGAAAGGTTGTCGTCGCAGGGTTGAAGTGTTATTGGTTGCTGCGAAAAATTTGTGCGAGCTCGATTTGTCCACTTCATGGTATGATTAAGTGCAGGTCCACGTATTGACCACAGTCATCGTTACAATTTGGCAAGTCACTGAGGTTATGCATGAATTGTCGGTGGAATTTGCTTTTTGGATGTGTCTGTGGCTTTTTGTGCTGGTAAATGCTTAAAACTTGGCGACTTCCTTCCCTGTGTCTGAGATGACTGGGCCATGATTCGCTATTGGTAAATCTGTTCCAAGCACATTCAATTTGTCGTAAGCCAATCCGCTATTTACTACACTTAGCATTAACGTGAAGATGAACATGTTTACCATCGGGGGTATCCTCTACGGGCCCTGGAAACGGTTTATACTAACTTAGGACTTGGGGTTCCTTCTTTAGGTGCCACCAATTGAGATAAATCATTGAGCTGTTAGGTGTTACCGTCATGCTGGCCATCTGTATCGTATTCCTATTTCTCTAATATTATAGTCTATTGTGCTCCAAATAGAGAAGTTGTTCCCCAATGATAGTGATTATTTGGCTGATCAATCTCCCTTTGATTAGTTAGTATTATCAATTAGGCCATGAAATTGAGGTGGTGATTGGGCTGCGGTTTTCATTTTGCATTAGCCTCGAGTGAAAGTGGGAGTGGAAGGAAATCACTAATCTCATTGCAGAAATTTTGAGATGGCTGCTTTTTAGAGGTTTTTATGCTGGATCCTTGGATCTTTGAGTTATCTTGTGGTTTGATTTTTGTGTGCAGAAGCTTCAGATGTAAGTCACTATTATCCCAGAGTATCTTACTGGGCTGTTATTTTTAATGTACTGATTTCATGGATAGGAGAAGCTTGCGTTTCATTTAATGAACATGCGAAATGCATTGGAACTATTCAATTGTCCTTTTCCGTGACTGTTTCGATATTTCTCGTTAAGATAAGATGTACTTTTTTTCCTTTGAAACTTTATTGCATGAGGAGGATGGAATCAGCACTAGTTGGTGTACTCTTAATGTTAGTGCTTCTTTGGACGTTGAAGGTGCATTGTGAGACTGTAACCGATGGAAACGACAGTTTAGAGCCTTGGAAGTTTAAGATTGCTTATGACAAGTTGGTTGTAGCTTTAGGAGCGGAGGCCTCAACTTTTGGAATCCATGGTGTGAATGAAAATGCAATATTTCTACGTGAAGTGCATCATGCGCAAGAAATCCGCAGGAAGCTGCTCCTGAACCTGATGCTATCTGATGTGCCTGGTATGCTATTACAATTGGCCTCACATCATTACAAGGCTGTTGCTGCGTTTTCCTTATCATATCTTATGCGTTATTTAGTCAAGCTGTAGTTAAAGTTTTTGTATATGCAGGTATTTCAGAGGAAGAAAAGCGCAGGCTCCTACATTGTGTTGTTGTTGGAGGGGGTCCGACAGGTGTAGAGTTTAGTGGTGAACTGAGTGATTTCATTAAGAAAGATGTTCATCAAAGATATGCACACGTGAAAGACTACATCCATGTTACCCTGATAGAGGTTTTCCCATAGCACATCACTCTTAAGTATTGGATTATAATGCATTTCAGCTTTGCCCAAAGCTGATTCGCAACTCATTATTACAGGCAAATGAGATATTATCTTCCTTTGATGATCGTCTACGGCAATATGCTACAAAGCAGCTGACGAAGGTCGGTGATGTTATCCACCACTGAGAATTTATTAGCCGTGCAAGAAGAAACTGCATCATTATATTATATTTTTTTGCCATGTTCATGTTGAAAGCCTAATTTATCAGTTGGTGCTTCTGCTGAAGTAGCTGTTGTGTCATGAAATTGAAAGAGAAGCTTTCCTAGGAAGAATTTTCGATCCAAAAGCTTTCATTTAGGCAATTCAATGGGTACCTATTGTGTCTATTTATTCGGTTAAATATGTCGATTAATATTCTCGCATTTGCAGTCTGGAGTTAATTTGGTCCGAGGTGTTGTGAAGGATGTCAAATCTCGGAAAATAATTCTCAGTGATGGCAAGGAGGTTCCTTATGGGCTGTTGGTGTGGTCTACTGGTGTTGGTCCCTCACCTTTTGTGAGATCTCTGCAACTTCCAAAATCCCCAGGAGGGAGGTGAACTTCTGATTCCACTCAACTTCTTTGTATTGCTTTGGGAATGATAAAAGTGTGATGTGTGGTTTTTAATCTCTGTTAGGTAGTTTCTGGTGGAACTCTAAACATTCAGTGAATTTTGGTTTTAATGGTATTCTAAAAGAGAGTCACAAGTCTGTTCATTTAAAATGCTAAAATGGAGGATGATAAATAATGAATATACAGCACTACCAAGCAAGAATGGCAGGCTTATGTATTTGCCCAGGTCTTCACAGACACTTTGTTCCCCTTCGTACACTGATCTAATTGTATGATTTATGCCAACAATCGGCTCAATTTCTGTGAAGTAACAGGCATCTAAAGCAAGAAGACAATAGGGTATCTACTAAAATGAAGAAATGAGCAAAGTGTAGAGTGGTCGGGCGAGTTTTTTATTGCCTGTGGCAATCAGAACCAAACTTCAAATCTTTATATTCAGAAAAAACTTAATCTTGGAGGTTATGATTGTGGAAGAGTCGCGTCCTAATTATTGACCTGGATGTCTTCTCTTTCCTCCACGCTCTTTATGGAGCACTGGTCTAAGTGTTTGCTTTGAGTCCTTCAAATGAAATATTTCTGTATACATTGTTCTTCCGGGTTCCATATCATGTAAATTCCTGTGCTGCAGTTTTGGTGTTCTCTGGATGTTATTTTCCCCTTTTACTCTCAGTTTTCCCATGCAATTTGGAATCAGTCGATTATTTATTTTATTCTGAATGACAACAGAGGAATGTCGATCTTAAGTCTTCCTCTTCTGTCTGATGACATGGGAGCTGTGTGCTGCTTGTGTGTAAATGGATTCTCTCCATCTGATTTTACAGGATTGGTGTTGATGAGTGGCTTCGAGTTCCTTCTGTTCAGGATATATTTGCAATTGGTGATTGCAGTGGCTTCTTGGAAAGCACTGGCAGGCCAGTCCTTCCAGCTTTGGCCCAGGTGGCATCCTGAGCTTTTAGATCTTAATTGTCTGCAATTTTTTTATCACATATAAAGATCGGTGAGAACTCTCAAGATGGATGGTTTCTGTCCTTTTGTGCTGTTAGTATTTAGTTGGCAGGGTTAAAATTAAATATTAACTGACTAATTTGGTAAGTTGATCAACTTAGGAAACGATCAGTTTTTCAGCAGCATGTCACATCACTAAGTAACAATTACGTTATGTCCATTTATTACTAAGAAATATACGGATCTTAACCTTCCTTTTTCCTAAAACATTTACTGGTTACATCGTACTTCTTTCCAATGATGATTATGCGCAAACCTCACCACAATATCACCTGTTTTGGAGCTGTTGCTCACCGGAAAAGGAGATTGAAATGTATTATTTCATCCTTAAATATTGAAGTACTGCACTTCACATTTAATATGGTACAGGAAAACCCTGAAATACATGGGTTGTTGCATTTTGTACCCCTTAAAATGACACGAGTGACTTCTACTTTTTACTATTACCTTTTCTCAAGTGTCATGGCTCTCACAATTTGGTTTTTTTTAATGCAAACAGCTTGCGACCTTTCAACATATACCAATATTGAGATGTACGAACATATATATTTGTCTCTCATGTGAAGCCATTTTTGATATTTTCTCATCCCTCCTTAAAGCTTAAAACCTCTGTTTCCATCTTCAAATTTTTGAAAGGAAAGTAACAAGGAGGAAGAAGCTTGGACAAACTGACCTTAATCAAAGATTACAAAGTCCGACACCAGTTAAGATTGTGTAGTGCAGTGTCCCATATCCTCAAGAATTCAGGGTGCAAATTGGCAATTTCCATGCTTATTTGTCATTCTACCGTCAGCAGTTGGAGAATATAAGCTGCTGAATTTGATTATTGCTTTTGGAAAGATTGGCTCTTTGCTGTCTGATTCGTACTTTTCTGCTTGAGCAGGTCGCAGAGAGACAAGGGAAGTATGTGGCAGAGTTACTGAACAGTGTAGCTAAAGCTGGAGGAGGGAGAGCAAACAGCGCTGAAAAAATTGCATTTGGAGATCCCTTTGTCTATAGGCATCTCGGAAGCATGGCCACCATTGGGAGATATAAAGCTCTGGTGGACCTTAGGCAGAGCAAGGTGATCTAATAAGCTTTGACGAACTCGCTGGTAATCAAACAGCTCAAATGGCCAGACTAATCTAGATTTCGCCTTTTTGCTTTCTTTTGCAGGAGGCAAAAGGATTGTCGCTGGCGGGATTTACCAGTTGGTTTATCTGGCGTTCTGCGTACCTCACTCGTGTCGTAAGCTGGCGGAACAGATTCTATGTGGCCATAAACTGGTTCACGACTTTCGTTTTTGGTCGCGACATAAGCCGTATATAGTCGGCACGGTCCAAAAACTTCAGATTCATTTTCGGTCGTGACATAAGTCGTATATAGTCGGCACGGTCCAAAGACTTCAGATTCTTTAATTCGACACGCTCTAGCGTCTGTACTTCTTCACTCCTTACAGAATATTTTGTGACACAGCAGCCAGGGGCTGGATGCACAACAGCGTGTGGTGTCCCATGGAACAATAATGCTTAAATGTAATGCATATATTCTTCTCTCTCGCGATAGGCACGGATTTACGTGTTATTGTATAATCTTGGCATTTTTCACTCAATGTAGATTAATAAGAATAAGATGACATATGTCTGTGTGTCTTATCATCTTTGGAAGGGCATGTTGATTCAACTATGGGCCGTCATTTACCTGGCTTTTGCGTTGGCATTAGTTGATTGATATTGGTTCCACGTTATTTCCGAGTGATAAAATCAGTAGCATCAAGGAGCTCAGGTCTCGCTGAACAGTTTTTGCAATGTATTCAACTGTTCATGAGCCTAAACTAGGTTGGCCGTACCGCCTGAAGATTTTGTTTTGTTATTTTTTTTTTCTGTTTTTATTTTAACGACTTTAAAGCGTTCCAAATATCACAACGAAGAGCAACGCTCATCGTTTTCGATCATATTCACCATGTACATTGTTCGTGAGACTTGTTCGATAAGTTCTGTGACGACAACGTATATGTGCACGGCTCCTCCCTCGTGGTTAGCTGAATTCGTCATTGACAAAGCACAATGAATCGATGATCGGGAGGAATTGGAATGGCGAACGGTGCAAGCTACTTCGTGCCACGATGCTTCCCCAGATGAGACCTAGCCCCTGAGCAACGACGACACTAGCTAGGTGGAAAAGAACAGTAGACGCTCGGAGTATGTTTCTTTCTTTCTTTTTCACTCAAGATGGATGCCGATGGCGTCAAGTAGGCCGCTTGCGCGATATCCGGCTCTAAATCATTCGCTAAGTCGTCAAAGTGGGACGGGCCACTTGAGATGGCACCAAGCAAAACATGAAGTGGAGATGTTCTAGGGCCGAGAGGAAGCTCTTCAAGTATGACCCCGTATACCGGAAGTCTGTTGAAGAGTAGGAGCTTTTCATTTAATTGTCTTACCACCTTGTAATCCTTTGGCTTGCTGAAGATCCTTGCTTCGACCGCTACATGCAGACAGCACTACAATCTAAATTCAAAACTATTTCGCGGACGACGTACACCTAGAAACCACGAGTCAGATGTATAAAAAGAAGAGGGCAGTGTTTGGCGCATTCGTTGTCGACAAATAACTTTCGAGTATCTTTAACATTCGATTTGTGGTCCAAATGGAGCAGATATTGGCCATGGCGAGGAATTGGCTCTATACCATGTATTCTGCATAAGGCAGCTGATTTGATGCAATGGATTTCATCCCACGGATGGACATGGTGCCCTCATCGAGCACTAAACGGAGACGATAGTGATTGTGAAATGGTGATAGAGCAGAGCCGTACGTTTCATAGTACTCTTCACCAATGGCTCGTGATTTATTGACCCCACTAGTTTCTAGTGGTACTATCTGAGCCCATGTCCAGTACCAACCGACGGATCACGGAAGGTAACACGTGTGGCTTTACTGTGAACAACGTAGGAATTGCCATTTGCGAGCATGGTTATTGCAAGAGTCGACTCTTAGCTGAATGTCTTTCAGCTTGATGAAAAGGACAAGAACGAAGCCTTATCATCAGAGTGATGGCGAGAGACGCGATGCCGAAAGCACGTGCTTTAGTGGATGTTATCTTGGGCGCAGTTTGCGTGCGGTTGTTATCAACGCACTTGTGCGTGTTGGTGTTATTTCTTTTTCAAATCATTCAAAGAGGTACTTGAATGTCATTCCTATTTAATTGAACGGGTGTTTTTCATTGATATTCCACAATTGTTCATGAATCATTTAATATTTGAAACTAAAAAGTTAATTTAAAATGTTAGAAATCTTTTTACTAATTCTTTCTTTTCCTTTTAGTTTCAAGAAAAGATGCATGGCTCGGTTCCGAGCAGGGCCCTGCCAGGAGGCCTGGCCATGCCGACCCAAGTACGATCGGGTGGCCAGCCACCCCTAGCCACATTGGTTAAATGCCAAGGGAGAAAAAGGTGTCGAGCTTGAGGTTTTGGCAACTTTTTGTGGTTTTGATCGAGTGATCATTTCCCTCCTTTTGCCCTTTTCTCCTAACTCCCGCCATTCCAATCCTAGAGAATCTCCGAAAGGACGATCCCAATTTTTATCTACCCTTTTCTCAGGCCTTTGTCGAGATGCTTTTACTTCTCCAACCATGCAAAAAGTTCAAAACCAATTCACAATTGAGAAAGGGCGATAGAGTGGGCAAGCATCAGATCAGAAAAAAGACGGGCCTTTTGGTCATCCCGACCATCCTCCTGGCTATACTTTCAAAGCAAGCTTCAAGCTGAAGCTTTGACATTAGGTGGTAAAGCAAAGTTTTTTGCACCTGAAACGGCAGAGTTTTAAGTCAACAACAAGAGACTGAAATGAAGCACCACTTTTGCTCGGGAGATTAAGACATGGAACTCGGCACTAAATGTCGGATTATTATTATCATCATCACTCGACAACGCGGTGGTATCGCAACCTTTGGCAGGTGCAGCTCTGATTCTTTTAGCAAAGACGAGATTACAGAGTTCGTAAGCCTCATCCTGAAAACACGATGAGAACCAAATCAAGAACATTGGGAGGCCGGAAAAATTGAGAAATGCTCTAAACTACGAGAACTGTCGGACCGAGCAGAAACCTTCCATCCTGCTCTTTTCTTCCCATCTCCCCCCTCTAGATTTAATGTCCCGGTTCGTTCGGCTCCTAGACATTAATACTTGACTCTGAAAAGAAAAAAATAAAGCAATAACGAAATGATTAATAGTGGTTAGGTAAGAAGCCAATGTGATCTCAAGCCACCATCTGCTCCTGATCCACGTACAGCTGCTCAACCCAAGCTGGATGCAGCTCAGTATTCCCAGAGCTGAGATGATACTGCTGCTGCTGATGCTCTGCTCCAAAATTGCCAGGGTTTTGTGACGGGGCTTCCTTGGCCAAGGAATGAATCCAAGACATGTCCGGTTCCCCTAAATTTGCTGTCGCAGGATCAGCAGGCGCAGGGAAGCGGTTGCCGCTGCTCCTGAGCCCGAACGATGCGGATTTCCTCAGCTTGTTCAGCTCTTCCCCTTGAATGCCCCAGTCTAGTTTGCCATCCGGCGAGCCCCAGTCATTACGGGAAGACATCCTTGCGGTTGGTGAAGCCACGCTTGACGAATAACCAGGCTGACAGTTCACTGTGCTCCGCTCAATGAAGCTGTGGCTCCTTTTTGCGAATGCCAATGACCTGGAACTCAGAGTGGCTGCTGCTGAAGCTCTGGAAGGATCGGTTCCAAATGACGGCAATGCCCTAGGTGAGGAGGATAGCTTGTCAGTGTAGCTAGAGTAGAGCTGCTGGGGCATATTCTGCCGAATCTTCATTCCAGTAGAAGATTGCAGCTGGGACACTGCGCCATCAAGTGACAGCCCTTGTAACTGAGGCAAGACAGACGGGTCAAATGACCTGAAACTGTCCTCGAGATTATTCGGTTTTACTCCTAATCTACTTATTTCTCCAGTCATGTCCCCTGAATATTCAGGGAAAGCCGACGTGGTGGACGAGGAATTGTTCCAACCACAAGGAGAGGACAGATCAGAGAAGTGTTCAAGTAACTGCTTGTGCAAACGATAATTATTTTCTAGACTGATCAAGTCAACATCTAGATCCATGTCTCTAGCACTCAATGCGCTTCTCAACCTGCTACCAGGAAGCTGCAAGCCAGGCGGAGCGCTATTAATATGGCTTTTCCACATCGACCCCTCAAGAGGAGAAGAAGCCCCAGATGGAGTCATAGGTGGCGTTGAGGTTGGTGGTATCCGGACTGAAGAAGAACCGAGAGAAAGAGGGCTCAGTGATCCCATGTCTAGAGATGCAGCAACAGGCGAAAATGATCTTGGAGAAGGAAGCGCTGAACCAGTGGATGCATACAAGGGACGAAGCTCTTCGGGTTTGTGGGCAAAGAAACAGACTTTTCTAGTGCATCCGATCTCATCCTTGCAGAGACGGGTGCGATATTGAGCTGGGTGAAGCCAGCACTCGAATATACCATGAGCATATTCGCAGTTATCCCCTTGCCTGCACGACCCCTTGCGGAACTCAGGGCAAGGCACGCAGCTGTAGTGATATTTTCGAGGGTCACGCCGTCTTGCGTTCTCCCCAGGGTGAACGAATGGGCACTCAGTCCAGTCATGAGAGTAAGCTCTCGAGCAAGGCTTCACTTTGAAAGAATACATCCTGAACTCATCTGTGCTATATATTCCATTGTTGATGTCCGGAAGAGAAAGGTCGATGGGATACTCTCTTTTTTCAGAGGCATCCTTGGAAGCGCGGGCCATTGGACTCTCTTTTTGTTCGTTCCCGTCAAATGAACTACCCAGATGCTCGGGCAAATTATAAGTTTCCTCAACAAACTCGCCAGTCCCTCCTCCAGTCAACATGATATCCAAAGCCTTCCTTCTTGAATTGAAGGGCGAACCAGAGACCTCGGAAATCAAGTCTCCAGCTCGTTTCCCATTAGCATCAACGGAGTTGGCATTCGCCGAAGAATTGAGCAACAGCTTGACCACCTCGGGAGATTGTACCGAGCCACCAGCCGCAGCACAATGAAGCGCAGTAGCACCATCCGAACCACATGCCTTGTTTACATCGGCCCGGCCAGACTTGACAATATAATCCAGCACGGACATACTGCCGAACATCGCAGCAATCATGAGGGGAGTTCTCTCTTCGAGCCCAATCTTCTTCGAATCAATCCTCCTACCATACCACAAGCTCGACTCATTCATATCGTGGCCGTCTTCCTCGACTGCTCTCTTGAAATTTGTCAGATCATCTGCAGCAGATAGCTCGAGCAGGATCGAAAATTGACTGGCCGACATCCTCTGCTTCTCGAATTCACCCTCCCTTGAGGAACTTCCTGGAGTAGGTTTCCCCTTCGAACAGCTACACATGGAAAGATTCAGCACCTAGAAACCTTGCCCATTAAATTTTGCATCCAAAAGTTTTAATCAGACTTACAGAGTGAAAAAGAAAAGAAAAAGCAAATCTTTCAGAAGCTATGAGGTCCTGAAATCATGCCATAAAAATACACGGAAAAAGGACCGTCATCAAAGAGCTGCAAAGCAGAAGCACATATACCGAGATACAGTAAATGCCTCGAAAACCCAAGTCACGCAAGCACATCATGAGTATAGTCACCCACACACAAACTCAAAATCAGGGCAGAAATCCAAGTTCTTCTCTCGATAACATCGACAAAGACGAGCAACAAGACAATCGCATCCACATAGGCGAACGGCGAATTCCAAACTAAGAAGCTCACGTGACATCCCGAAAAGAACGGCACCAACAGCAACAAGAAGAAAAGAGAATCTGGGCAACAATCAAACCGCATAAAGATACGCTCGGTTTCAAAAGCACCCACAGAAAACAACGATCACCCAAGAACAAGAACAAGAACGTACGACCTAGGACCCTTCAAAATAGTCGGGCAAGAACTGACCTTGGAACACAGAGACGAGAGAGAGAGGGAGAGAGGGAGAGCAGCAAGCGCAGGCCAACGAAACGAAAGGCGAACTCTGATTATGAAGCTTCACCTCCACGCCCACCCCTCTTTCCCCGTTTCAAGAGAGAGATGGAGAGATAGAAAGTGATCGACTTTTCTCTGCCATTGCCGGGTCAAAAAAAGCCAGCCTTAAGAATGGAACGAAGCTCCTCTCTCTCTCTCTCTCTCTCTCTCTCCCCCAGTGAAAAATGGCTCCTTTTGGCTTTCCCTCCCTCGTACACGAAGATGAAATGAAACTCAAATGCGAAATTCCGCCCAAATGAACTCGGAGCATGATGTCGGGGGCCGAAGAACAGGACCCTCAATAATATCTACATCCTCTCCGAATAGCCGGAGTCCACGTGTCGGATCCTGCGCGCGACCGGCCCCGACGCCCCCAACGGGACAAAAAGTATTCCCTCCACCGAATGTTTGTGAGCCCAAATGGAATCGTCCGAGCCGTTCGATCGTGTGGGGCCCGGGGACCCACGTGGTCCAACGGCCGTCATTCGTTAGGCTCATACGCGCGCCTGGACCCCTCGAGGCATCGCCCGCTCCATCGGCGCGCGGACATTTTGGAGAGTTCCTGAAATGAAAACGTTAACCGAATCAATCATCGAGGAATGTTGTCGGGTCAGAAGTACGATTGGGTTAGCCGGTCGGGCAATGTTAGCCTCGTCCCCGCTTTCGTAGATGTGAAAGTTGTTCCGTGTTCATTGCGAGGCTCGCTCGATCGACGATCGAGATGGAGGCTAATCAGGTCAGTAGTGAGATCAGGTTAGCTGATCGGGCAATGTTAGCCTTGCTCGATCGACGATCGAGACGGAGACGACCTCACTCTAGATTGTTTGTAAAATTGTACAGACGTATCTTCGGGCAAAAATCACAAAGAGTATCAAATTGTGCCTATTACGGTTTTAAATAATTCTTCGTATTTACTAAAAATCTAAAATTTGTCTATCATCACATAAATGTTTCCAATTTTTTATGTCGTGAAAAATTTCAAATTTATAACCGTGCGATATATTTATTTTTTTATTCCAACTCTATTCAAATTATATTCGTCATATTGATGTAAATTTGGAATTTTATAACGCATAAAAATGTTTGGGATATTTTTTTAATAATAAAAAAGAGGTTCTGAACATTTATATTATAACCAGCATAATTTGATATTTTGGGTTTACGTTAATACTCGCAAATTACTTTCTCCTTGCACGGGGGTTGCGTCTGCCATACGCGTTTTTGGTCTGTTCTGGATGATGTGGACGGGCTTGCACCGTCAAAAATGTTGTGACAACGAGATCTGAATGGATATGATCGGTCTAACCCCGTTGGCTAGCCCATGCCCTTTTTTTTGTCCTTTTCTTAAATTTACAGTACATGATTCGAAACATGTAATGAAATATTCATAAGTTCGTAAGCTATGCAATTTATTATGCTATCATAAAGTCTGATGATGATTATAATGTATGATTGTCACATGCACAAGAGAAATCCTAAAAACAGATACATCCATTATTAGAAGAATAGCATGTGAAATACCATTACATTATGCACAATCATTTATAGTTTAGAAATTTACAATGGAGTTATTAGAACAATGATAGTTGTTACAATGATTGAATATTAAATCGAGACTTCGTATATGACGGTTTAAACTTCTAGATTAATTAATCGTAATTTCATATTATAATTTTTGTGGAAAACTTCATAAATATTAGAATTTATGTATTAATATAATGCACCAAGTGCCAGAGATAGCGTCTATGCTAATTCTTTGGTCTATAATTGACATAGATATATAGAATTTTATTTTTTATGGCAAGAAATCGATCTCAAGAGAGTAGAATCTGATATACGAAATACCTTATTATTTGTAGGACTTAGTAAGACATGAGCAGAACCCGGGTCGTTTGCCAAGGATGGATCTGTAATTTCTTCTTAGCGAGAGCTACTATTATCGAATTGTGAAGAAGTCGAGTATATTTGATTTAGATATTAAAATGGTATTTCGACACCTAAAGGGGGCCGATAAAATTAATTTCCAATCATGTGTTTATTGACTTTTATTGATTTATCAGTTTAGTTTGCCCTCGTAATTTGTATATTCTTGGTAAATGTAATTATAGAAAACCTCAATTTGAAGGTCCGAATAGGGCAACATTATTCAAAAGACCTTCCACACAAGAACATTCAAAACAGATAAAGTAAATGCACGAATTTGTGCTTTCACTTTTTCAGCCTTATGTCTCAAGAGAATAGGATGGCTTAATAGTACAATAACGTCTCGTCAAAATGACCCCCAAATCAGGAGACTTCAAATTCATCGTGACATTTGAAAATTCTCAAGTTGGGCTTAAATATATCATGACATCTTCGGCAACATTTAACAATGTCGAATCGGTTAAGACGGGAGAAATCGTATCGTATCAACGCCTTGATTGTCTTGATCGAACACCGCGGCCGGGCCAGCTGCCGAGGCTTTGATAAGGGCAACCTTCAAAGCAGCAGCGGTGGCCCTTGATCATTTTCAATGCATTTTCCATTCCATCCAGTTCTTGAACATTCTTTTGGTTAAATTCGAATTCTTTTTCCCTCTGTGCACAGAGGGCAAGAGTCATCAAAGAAACAGTCTCTGCTGGACGATTCGTCTATAGAGATTGAGAAGCTAAAGCGCCCTTCATCATAGCTTGCCATATGGCAATTTGATAAAGCGCCGCAAGTGTTTACTTCGCCTAATGATATATCAAGAAAACTTAATTAACGAGTCAATCAAACGATAATTACGTGCTTAATACTTAAATTAAACCACGGGAGAAAAAGGGCTAGCAGAGAAAACCAGTTCCCTATCCGGAGTCCCCGGCAAACAAATGTACCTCAGTCCGAGACGAACGACCCGTACAACATCCTCATGTCGATAGCTCGTGCTGTACTTTGAACGGAGATTCAAGTTTTGAGTAATGTCATTTCATTTCGAAAAAATAGATGCATGAATACGGATCGGATCGAATCGAATCGATTCCGACTCTACAGTTGGGGCATCGGGATACGTGTTCCTTCGCGTCGAGAGTCGCCCTCCACCGGCCACGACAAGACTTAGAATAATCGGGTTCGGACAATTCCGATCCAGCGAACTTGGTCTTCTCCATCGAACGTCCCTTTCATGGATTGGAAAATGAGGCGCATCAACCCAAATTAAAAAGCATGCGATAACGTCTCCATCGATGATCAGCAAAGATAATGCGTTTTCAAAAGGAGGGGGGAACGGGACAATCCTTCGCGCATGATGTGCGCCACAAGCCATGGTCGTATCCGTCGACGGAGGAAGAGGGATTTCGATGCTTTCTAGAATGTCTCTGTCGACCGGTCCTTGTCTGCGGGAATTTGTGTTGTTTATCTTGTCCATGGAGAACAGCTCCCTCCCAAAACAATTAACAATAATGGATCAAGGTAGCAAGCCGTCCGATCGGAAAGTGATGAATCAGAGCCGTTTATGGAGACCGCACCAAAGGAAAAAAGGGTCTTTAGAGAGACTCCAGAAGCGCCCATGGCTTCAGGCCTCGGATCCGGTGACCTAATCAAGGGAGCCTCGAGAGGCATCCGATTTCAAATCAGATGGCCCCCACTGAGTCCTCACGATTTTGTTCTTTTCGGTCTATTCGAGAAAACGGGTCAATACTATTAAGAGGCCCAATGCCTTATTAGTTGGTCCCAAGACTTCTTCCTAGGCGATGTGGGACAAGAGAAGTGCCCCATTTACGCGCGTCCGGGGACCGAGGCGCATATGCGCCTCCATCCTTCCTCCCCGCGCATCGCCGCTTGGGTCGTCACACTCTCCCCCCTTAGGAGCACAGCGTCCTCGCTGTGGCCTCACACGCGATTGAGAGTCGGCTCTGATACCACTTGTAACGCCCCGGCATTACCCACAGTATGTATATTGTTTGCTTTGGACATTGAATTCTCACGGTTTTGTTCTTCTCGGTACCGCCGCCATCCAATCTACGGTGGGAAGCAAGTCACCTATTGATCTATTTTTGCCCTCAGGCCCCGTCCACTTTGGAGGATTATGGATACAAACATCTCTGCATAATTCATATATTGTCGAGTTTGCATGTGAGCGATGCTGGTAATTTGTAACCTATGAGATATTTTCTTAACTCGGATGGAGTAAATATAGTTCGAAGAGAACATGAAAAAGGATGAGGGGAAAGAGAGAAATTATATATCGAAGTTCGACAGAGAAAATAGACAATATTGTACGTAAAGATCGACATAGATAATGTTAACTTTGTATTCTTCGTAAATTACATGGGCGGTCTTGTTTACGAGGTTAGTAGGTGTTATTGGTTAACATTTTACCTATTAAAGATGGATTTTCTCGTCAAGAACATCATGTGCGTTCGAGTTCTTTCTTGTTAGAATGATTTCTTTTGTGGAAAAAAAAAGGCCAAGGGATGCATACATGAGTGGAAACGAGTCACGTTTGTAGCCTCATAGTTTTCAATTGGTAGGGTGGGTATAAGGCACAATCTTGAGGCTCGTCTAGTATATGAGCATGCCGTGATCTTTCTCAAAGACTTTTTTTTTTAAGTATTGCCAGATGCTGACCTACATCAGCCGGGGGTTTGCTTCCCTTCGTCGTCCCGGGGTCAAGTCTCATTGGGAGCACTGGAGTAGTAAAACTATGGACGCGCTAATCCGGCGTCGGGAAGTATGGTCCTTAAGATCGCATGCAAAGATGGACCTGTCGAGGTGTGCGAAAGTTGGCGCGGACACTATCTATACTGCTAGGCGAAAAAGGAAAAGTCTCACATCGGAATAATAAGCCCTCAACCAATGACCATCAATGAGGAAATTGGACGGAAGTTTGCCGGCCATCTTGCCAGACATGAAGTGGAATTGAGAATGACGTGGTGACTCAAGCGAGATTCCTTTTCCCTACCGAAGATAAAAAAGCTTATCAATCTAACACATCATTAATCCATGTCAAAGTTGACGCACGGGAAAAAGGTGGTCAAGAGTCATCTCGGTGAATTGCCGAGCAGTTCAGGGACACAGGATTGATGGACATGAAGGCGAAGGACAAGAACAGGAGATGTGATGTCAGTGCTTAGCTAAGCAATTCATGTCCGGGAATCTTCATGTCCCTAACACTGGCGGACGATATGCAACGGAAGCAGCAAGTGTTCGAGGACGGCGCCGCTCACGCTGATTACTCCACGGAGCGTTGTGTCAACAATACATGGACCACCTCCGCAGTGACCTTGGCTGGTTGGACTACGTTACTCGATGGCTCGTAATTGGGGGAGGATGGCGAGGGGTGCTTTTACCATTTTACGCAGACCCGACAATGGACCCGATCGTTCAGATGAATCTGAGAGGGCCACTGCTCATTCGCGTGGGCTGAGAAAAGAGTTTCTCCCATTAAAACCCGGCTCAAGAGGGGAAGAAAGAGCTAACTAAGGTGGACTTGGGAAATGTAAGACTTGAGCACGCTTTCTTTGGCTTGCTACGGGCTTGGAGAAAGCACCGGCGACATTGATGCTTTCTGGTTGAGCGGAAAGCACAGATTAGAGAACGCCGGTGAGAAAGAGCTATTGGACACGAGCGTAATAGACCGAGTCAGTCACGATCCGGAGACTGTTTGTGACATTGTAGTTCTAGATAAGATCAAGCATGGATCCTGATCCTTTTATTTCTTAACATGTGATTAGTGCGATCCATTTAGACTAAGTCAACCCAGTAAGATATCGCAAGTGAGAAACTGAGAAGGTACTGGCGGCGAAAGAAGAAACAACAGGGAAAGAACTGGCAAATTCAAGTGGGAGCAAAGGAAAGTGTAAAGAGCCTATAGCAGCAGAGTAGCGATCTTGCTTCAATTGGAAGTGCAATGACTATTTACTGGTGTAAAAACAAGAGGCAGCTAGTGAGCAGAGTCGATGGCTTTTCAAACATGGGAAAGGAAAAACATCTGATCAACTGTCATATTCCGGTTCCGACTTAGTTTTGAAATTCGAACCGCATTAGCAGCTTCACGGAACGGTATCTGTTCCCCTTACGGCTGTGCAAAGGAACTGCCCGGATCCCTTCTCTCAGCTCCGACACTGGCAAGCACGTCTGACCACCAAAGTCGTGGTATCCGGTAGTGTCATACTCTAGGACCTCGATCCTGAGGATGGCCAGCTCAGGAACCGTGAGCGGGTACTCAAACTCCTCGTTCCACACCGGTGTCCAGTCATCCTCCATTGCCCGGGTCCTCCTCATGCCTGAATCTATTGGAACTCCTGCAATTCCAACCTAGCAATGCATATCCAAACGTTGAATGAAGTAAGCACCCTCGCCTCTGGTCCTCATGAAGCATTGGCTGTGAGCTGAACGAATCAAATCTCTATTCTAGTTACCCTCACGAAGAAATCAGGCGGCGAGAATTGATCGAAGTGAGTGGGTTTGAAATCCAAATGCCACCCTTCTCCCATGTACACCGTCACCTGTTTTTTCCACCAGGGGCATGACCGTTTTCCAGATATAAATGTCTGTTGGTGCAGATGTAGAAAAAAACCATTTTGGACAATAGGACTACACACCTTCAAGATCTTCTTAACCCGTATGCGCTCTCCAGTATACAATTTGTAATCTGGATCCAATAGAAAATCCGGTTTTTTAACATAACCACACCCACCATTGCCTCTGAACATTCCTTGCATAATCCACAGATACTTCCTACGTCTCTTGGATGAGAAACAAAATTGAATGGATTATGTAAGCTGATCTCAAGGACAGCTGCTTTAATACTTGCTCGTACGCATATTTCCAGGGTGGCATGTAAGGCCAAAAAGAAAAGGAAAGGCAAGGATACGTGAAAAGAGCACGTCAAAAAACATAAAAACATTGAGCAGCACCCGGTAGGATGAATAGAGAACGGGAAACATCAATGATAATTCCAATTAAGCCGGGTCATGAGAACAAAAACCTGCATGTTGAACGCGACCATTTGAGCTCCATGCATCCAACCGAGTAGAGGATCATAATTGGACGAAGTGACACGAGTACCCTTAGGGTATATCCTCAAAATGTTCCTCTGAGTGAACCTAGAAGCAAAAGCATTAAATATTGCCACCACAAGTATACCACGGCAGTGTGTAGACTAGTTGTAGGCAAGAAAGGACACAGGCTTAACGCGGTCGCATGCTTGGTTTGACAATTCAGAGATACCTCACAATATCTTGTCCATGTGTCCTCGATATATCCTCAAGCTCTTCTTCACTCAAGCTAAGGCGTCGAACTGTACCTGTATCAATCCTTAGACTATTCTCAAGTCTGCCCTTTGGCTTTCCAGCGTGGATGGCAATGAGATGCTTGTACTCGGGGATTGCATCCTTCTCTTCTTCATCCTGGTTGCTTTCTTCTTCATCCGAATGTTTCTCGGACTAGTAAACAGTTATTAGACATCCGAATTTATTCTAGGTGAAAAAATTCAGCATAAGTACTGCAGATTTTGTTTCACCTGCATGGTGTGGTCTTCCTCCATGCTCGTCTGACTTTCAAGGTACTCTTTGGGAGGTTTTGTTGAAATCAGGATCTTCCTTTTCAGTGATTCTGGGGATGGGAATTCTGTTAGTTGTTGTGAATCAGGTAGATGCAGCTTTGAGTCAAATGTCTTCGTGACCATCTGGAGCAAAGTAGCCCGGTGAATATATATTTAACAGGACCAAGAAAAAAGAAAAAGAAAGATCAAATAGAATACTTTCCCTTTCCTAAGGTACCTTGGCCACCTTAGCTTGAAGACGTGGAGTTAGATGGTCTTCGAAGGTTATCACGACAGGGAAGATGGATGCAGTAAAGGCATGCTCCTTGGTGGCACGTAGACATTTGTGGAGATCGACTGGAGAAGTAAGTGTACTGCATATGACTCAGGAAATCTATCAGATGCTACATGCATATAGATAGGCGTACTAGAAAAAGGAAAAGAGAATCATGTCAGGAAAATTGACAAGTCAGTTAAATTTTATGCCTAAATCAATTTTGAGATACACAGGTTTTTGGACCGAGCAACTGAGATAATGTAAATAACGAAGTCTGCAGTAGCAAATTTGCAGCTATACGGAGGTCATTCGGTTTGAGGATGATGAAACAACATGACATTACTAGATCATGCTACAACGAAGACTATTAGTTGTCAAAGATACGGAAGCGAATTTTTACTGAAAACTAAGTAAGGAATTCGAATTTCAAATGATGACTGATTACTAGATACTTGCCAGCAATATCATTTAATCTGGAACAAGGACAGTATGAAATCAAGCGGATACTTGGCCAGAAATTCAGCATCACATCTGGATATTTGTCAGACTTTTTATTATGTAATCATCAACCTTGGAATGAAAATACTGACGCCCATAGGAATTGATACATGTCATAATTTGTCAAACATTGATTAGCAAAAAGTTCTCAGCGAGAATTTGGGGAGACATTCTACGGATGGTTAGAGAAGAAGATAAAGAAAAGAAGAACAATGCTTTGAGTCAATCGGTCATACCCTCCATGACAAACTTTTACTTTGTCTCCTCTGGAATTTGGCCACAGATCCAATTCGATTACTCTTACACTTCTCTTTAGAGCTTTCGCGATCGGTTCAGCGCTGCTGTTGCTGGTCACCTGATTCCCAGTTAAGTAGGAGTTGTGGCCTGTAAACATATAGTAATGAGCAAGGGGAGCATTCATGTCATGGTGCACCTGAAATAGAAAGAAATGACACTTGTGTCATCTGGATGAGATAAAAATCGATGTGAAAAGGCCAGTCCAATGCTTTAGTCAAGATGCATGGATTGCAGTAAGTTCAAACTTGAAAAGAGCAATTAAACGGTCAGAGGCCAGTCCAGTGTCTTTCATTGTCTGATGAAGCGGAGACAAGATGTACAGATAATGACTGTAATTACCCCAAGTGATGGAGCGATGGGAGGGTTATGATCGCTGAGGAGGTACCGGAAGAAGTGGTCAAGATTCAGTTCCTTCCTATGCATGATATGATGTCTAAGGCTGTGTAAGATTGCGATTGCATCGTCTCTGGTCGCATCCTTTTCCATTTGGTAGTGAACCAGAAATCTATGTAAGTGATCCACGGTCATCGTGCCATTTTCAGAGTACTGCTCAAACAGTCGCGCGACATCACTAGGAGGTCTAACCTCCCTGAGGTGGAATTTTCTTCCAATACAAAGGAAGATTTTGAACCGGAAAGGCCGTCTTGACTCTCTCGACATTCCTAGCCGTGACAACGACCGCATTGCCGATGAAATTTAGTCTAATTATCCCCGAGAGACGTGAAGCCAGAGTGTGATCACGCGAGAACCTTATATATTGCTCAGCGAAATGCTGTCCAAGCAAAGTATCAATATGTTCCTTTACATTGATGAGAAGCAAAGACAAACCGTTAGAATCTAAATACCCAATCTCTTACGGTGAAAAGGAACTCTAAGAAACAAAGTGATTCCCTGAGTTTAGAATAAAACATTTGCTTGAGACATTCTTAAAGGAAAGTAGGATTGTGGGGAGAGAGGTGGTCCAACATAAAGAGAAAGCCATTTTCCAGACACGTGACATCGATTTCCGAGTATCTTTGATGCTTAAAAGTGAAGGCTACACATATCGACATCACTTCTGTCATTAGATGCATTTGAAACCTTGAACGAAACCTCACATTGTTGCATGGCCATTAACTTTTTGGGCCACCTATTGTCTGCTTCCTGCAATTGCAGTAGGTTGGTTTCATAGTAGCGCGAAACCTAAGCTACTCAGCATACACTTGTGGCTTGTAGCCTCAATTCCAAACACTAGCTCACCAACTACGGGCGTTTTAGATGCTTATGCAACTATCATGATCCGCCCCCTAAGTAGTTGAGGGTTTGTCAACTCCTACCAACTGGAGTGACCTTACTTGCTTCTGACCATGCTTAGGATCCATTTGTTTGAAGGAAAACTGATTCCGGAAATTTATTTTTCTGACTTTTCTGTAGATGATTGAAAACTAAGTGATTCATGGAAAACGTTTTTCATAGATTGAAAATAATAAGTTTAGATTAAGAGAAAATCACTGCCTTTTGTGGCAAGAAGAAAACTACTTTCCCCGTGACACTGGATAAAATTTGCTTATACTGGTCCTCCACGACCTCTATTGCGCATGTCAGGCGATGTGGGGCTCATCTTTAATTGCGAGTGCTGTCAACGAGAAGTCGTGCTCAAGCTTCCAGGCAACTACAAGCACCGCAGTCGAGTACATCATCATTGAGCTGCTAGATTTGAGTGCCATGGGATGATGCAGTTCAGATTGCCACAATTCACAAAGTCGAGTTGTCATGGGTTTTAATTGGGTTATGTTAGAAAAGGGTCTTTACTTCTAATTTGTTACGTCAGCGTTTCCATCAAATCCAGTTTTGAAGTGTTGTGTAAGGTCCGTCTAGCACCATTTTCTTGGTCTTAGATCCCGTTCAACTTGTCCACATCAATTATCTAGTGGAACGTTGGGTTTACAGATCATCGTAATCACAAAGGAAGAGAGTTATATCTGTCATGTGCAAGTTGGATGCTCCGGCTTAAGAGGAAGCGTGTTGAAATATATTTATGACTATTAATCAATAGTTTATAGGAGGTCATAAATAAAGATATATGGATTTATTAGTGTCTCGCAACACTCTACATATAAAGCTGTCTACGTATTATTTTATTTAGCAATTGAATAAAGGTATGACCTTTTGAGTATTTTCTCTCTTCTCCCTCTCGAAAACTTAGAATATTTGCAGTCTACAATTCACGGTGTGGAAATCGAAGTTGTTCTACACGGTCTGTTCATTTCATGGAGTCGAAAATTGTCACCCTGAGGACAATTTGGTGTGGCCTTTTTGCCATACATCTACGGGAAGCAACGTTTTCAATACACACTAGCGGTTGGGATCTACTTGATGTTCTTTGGTAGAGTATACTCCTACATCCTCTTATACTTGTTGCAACGCATCAACAAAGCACTTGATTTCCAAAAGTCTCTCCTTCTGAATGCATCTCCTCCGCGACTCACATTTTTAACTTTCTCCTTGAGCCAAGGCTGTCGAGAGTCACCTCTATTTGCTAAAGTCTGAAAATGATAATGAAACATCAACACAAGTGGTGAGAGGATGGCATTCCTTGGACAATGTATGGTCGATGCAAGTGTCCTCCAACATGAATGACTAGCTTTGATGACTCTGTTTAATCCATATAACCTCGAGAATTTATACAAATTAATATGTCTGCAAGAGTGTCCTAATCTGACTGTGTCTCTTCACTTGACATTTCCATCTTTCTCACATCTTGTATTGCTTTCTCTTTCTGCTTGATCCACTTAGTGACTGTGATACCACGAGCTGCCCCATAGGTGCATGGGGCTCCCTCAGAAGCAAAAGCAGTTGATCTTTCCAGAAATGGCCTCTGCTTGGGGTCGGCAAAACAAAGTAAGGATTCTACACAAACTTCCCGTGCAGAAGAAGAGGGAATTGGCTTAAAATCCTGCAGCTTTGAGTACTCCACAATGAGATGATACATGTAATCATAAACCCTGTCCATGCTCAGATCTTCCATGAAATCTTGTCCTCTTTTTCCAATTGCCTCAGCCTAAATTTTAAAAATTGAGGAAAGAAGCATATATGAATGCCTCATGATGTCTCAAGATGCATAATTAAAATAAAATTCCATAACCTTTCTCCTCCTTTCTTTTTCATTAGCTTGACAGATGTACTTAGGTGGCTCACTGTCTCATAGCACCTCGAATGTCATATTTCTCATAAAAGTTGAGACCGTGTGCAATTGCGAAAGCAGTCTCAAAAGATTTAACCATGAAGTTTCACAAGAAAAGAAGTGGATCGCATCAAATGACACAATCTCCCACCATCAAACTCATGATCAGCATATGGCAAAGAAACAAACTAAATTACTTCATAATTGATATTCTCAATCAAGGCCTCATGCTGGAGAAACTGGTGTATGGGATCACCCAATTATGAAATACTTCAGAAACGTATAAAAGAATAAAGAATTGACTAGACTAAACCTGGCAGCGAGTTCACAGATATATTTTAGAAGTCCTTGATCGATGTATAACCTCATAAAATGTGTAAACAGGTTTACTGGCTGTGACCAATAGTTGCAGAAAAACCAAGATCAGTTTGAGAAAAAAAGCAAGTCAAAGTAGGAACTCATACCTCTGAAGGGTTTGCATTTCCCCAGTTTACAGCATATTTGATGGAAGGACATAGATTAACAGAAGAGATAGGCCAATAGTTCCTCGTGGGAAACAAACCCCGGCTAAAAAAATCTTCATAATTAGGTGATATAATTAGGGAAAGAGAACCACATGAAATTATGTACTTCAAGCTCACAGACCAAGCATAACCTTCAGCATATATTTTGTACCTGTGAGAGTACACAGAGAGTAAAAAAGGTCGGGGATGAATATTTTCAATTTAAGGGGATCATCAATTACACAAAAGTAGTTGCAGTTGTCCAACAATGAGACACTTCTTGAGCTCTCAAAAGTTTCACTTGTAGATCTAGAAACGTGTTGCATTTTTTTTTTATACCAGAAGACATAACAATTTTGAACGTGACGCATAAATTCTTACTCAACCAGTATATGAATACCACATTTGGTCGTCGACCATTTAACTTGAACTAGATAAAAACCAGGAAGGTAAGATTGTGCAATAGCAGAGAACATATATTCTTCTTTTCAGCAATCTACAGCAAGTCATAAAAACTCACTGATGGTTGCACTGGTTTGATAGTTTCGACTGCTCATACCCAGCTCTTGCTTCTTCTGCCCAATCCTATGAGGCATTCCATAAAGTGACATTCAGAAACAAAGCCATGACTTCACAACTGCATAGGAGTTTTGAGTGAGATGGAAGTCCATGCAGCTCCTTTGACTCACCTGACGCATCACTTGTGCCTTCCACATCCTGGTATGATTGCATTTGAGTAATTCTGTTCGCACAGGAGAGTCCACATCTGGGTTTCCTTTCCAGTAAGCATGGGGAAACTTCTTTGACCAACTGAGAGCTTGAGAGCCTTGTTTAATGTCCCTAAACTCCTCATCCCAAGGCTTTATGTTTGTCTCAGGCCTGTAAAAGTAGTTATAAGCAAATCAGGCAACAGTACACCTGAATTGGCCTATGTGAATGCATTTGGGACTCAGGAAGACAGAGCTTCCTGTATATTTTGACTTATCAGCAGTTACAGTGGTTCCTTACGGCGCCAATAGATTATGCCATGACAAACTGAAGCCAGGCACAAGAATCAAACAAGTTCCAAGTTGACCTTAGAGATCACTAATGAAAACTGAAATAGACAGTGGAACAAACAACAAGAACCAACCGTATACAAGCTCTTTAAAAAACAGGTAACATAACACATATTCTTGCCGAGTAAGAAAGAGTAGGCACCCAGATTTGATTGAAAAGACTAAGACCGTCAAAAGCTCCAGTTGATTCTTACCATCCCCAGAAAGACCAATCTGGAAATGGAATATCGAAATGTTCTGGGGTGGTGCAATATCGAAACAATGGCAAAGGCATTGAGGCATGCTCGGTCCTGTTAATACTGGGCTTGTCCATGCAATCAAACATCAGATCAACATCAGGCACCATCCCAGGATACCTCCTGAGAAGCTGCAGCAGTCCCCATATCGTGAACATTGCCCGACTCTGCACACAAGCATAATAGAAATCCACATATAGCTTTCCCTCGAATATGACCACCCGAAACGCCGCAAACCTCTTTGCTTCCATCAAATGAGTTGATGATATCCCAGTCCGCACCCAGGGCTCGAGATCACGGCGAATCCAGGCGAAGAATTCTGGGCAGGCTCGGGCAGACTGGGATCGCCAGTGATCCTGTCCCTGGATCGGCTTGGCAGCATAGGGGCAGGTAAGGTAAGAGCACTGGATGATCTTGGAGGCACGAGCATACCGGGTTTCCTCATTGAATGCCTTCGGAGAGAACAGGTGCCAGGGAGTGGGGTCCAAGTTGTGACCGGCAACCGTCTTCGTCTGCGATGCAAAGTCATCCACCTGTTCGGCGAAATGCCGCAGTGAATTCAGGAGCGGGCAAAAACGAAGTAAAACGACGGGGAGAGACTGGGGAGTGCCTATGCAGACAGGGGCTAAAGAATCCAGATTCCAAATCGAGCGCCACGACAACATCGCCAGACGAATACACAATCATGCGTCGATGCAAATCCTTTGAGAGAGAGAGAGAGAGAGAGAGAGAGAGAGAGAGAGAGAGAGACCTTGTAGAGGAGAAGGGCGGAGAGGGAGAAGAGGGCGAGGGCGACGAGGGAAGGGAGGAGATTGGAGGGTCTTCGAGGATGGGGTCTGCAGGACACTCCCATCGCCAAACCGAAGAAGCATCTTCGCTCCTGCGCATGAGTTGGCGACTTGGCTTTCTAGCATTCCAAGAGCTATGACTTCTCTCTACCTTTCCTCCTCCATCTCCCCCGCTTTTCTCTCCTTCTCTCGCTTCAAGCGCGAAACTCGCGGATGCCGCGTCTGAGAAATCAAATTCGTTAATTCTATGGCGAAGTCCAACTAGAGAACGCCGAGGCAACTTATCAAGTAATCAAATAAGAAAAAAGTGTCCTCAAATACATGAATATTCATTATTTTCGATTAACCTATTATGATACATTAATATTTATCACGTCTCTTCATCTTCTTATTCAATGTATGTATTTATTTAATACATTAATGTTAATGACAAGTACATTCATATTTTCCTATAAATAGGGACTCAATTATGGTCATTGAAACTAGAACATGACAGCTCTCTTGTTACTATCTTCTTTACTATCTTCATTGTTTATTTGCTTCATCTACTTTATCTTTTTATATTCTCTCTCTTATATGCTTGTGACACGGACCGGGTGATCACCCGGCCATAACCGTCCTAACCGCTCAGACCCGCACCGATCCAGGGATTGATCCATGATTGATTCGCCTGATCGACTCGATCGATCCGCCCGATCGATCCGGATCGATCCTAGTTGATCGATCTGCCTGACCCGGCCGATCCTCCAACGGTTACTGTAAACTCCAACGGGCTGATGATGGGACGGGCAACGGTCTTCTGCAACGGCTACTTGGCCGATCCTCTCGGCCAACGACTTGTATAAAAGGGGCCCGATCCCTCTTTTTGTAATGTTCGGTCAATCAATACAAAATCTCTTATTCTCCTTTCAATTCTCTTGACCCGACTTGATCCTCTTGTGAACTACCCTCGATCTGATCGGCTAGGCTGACTTGGGAATTACTTTCCTTAGGCCGCACGGGCTCGAGAATGCAAGATAGAGAATCGGCCCGTGACAAGTGGTATCAGAGCCAAGGCTTGATTTGAAGTACGATGGATCTACGATTTGAAATTGTGAGAAACGAGAGAATGAATGAGGAAAGGGATCAGAAGGCTGACCGACATCGCAGGACGAAGAGGAGTCGTCCTTCCTCTAGCTCGCGGGATGCGATGGATGAATTGGAATCCCGGGTGGCCAGGATAGAGGTGGCCCTCGCGGATGTTCAGCGCGTAGTTGAAGACGTGGCCCCAAGCATTGAAGGAGCTGCGGTCGGAAGGGATGAGCTACAGGCAGAGGTGCTGGAGCTCAAATTCGGCCTTGGGGAGCTTCGAGGGGAGGTGCTGGGCACGATGGGGGAATTGACTACGTCCACCGCAGAAATGAGGCGGAAAAACGAGGCCTTGGAGGCCTTGATGGAGGCCATGCAAGCCGAAATGGCTGGCATTCGAGCTGAAATGGTCGAGAGGATGCCCGTGCCATTGGGGAGGGGGACCCCGACGGAACTTGCAATGCGGATAGATGCTCCAAAGCCGAAAGAATTCTCGGGATCGCGCGTAGCCAAGGACGTTGACAATTTCTTGTGGTATATGGAACAATACTTCCAAGCCACAGGGATAAAGGATAGCTTGACTCGAGTGGGCACGACAGCAATGTACTTGACGGACAATGCTCTACTTTGGTGGAGACGTCGGACCGATGATCGAAGTGGTGACCCTATTCTCACTTGGGAGAAATTTGTTGAAGAGTTCAGATGGCAATACTATCCGGCTTATGCCGAGGAGGAAGCGAGGGATGAGCTCCGGCACCTTGAGCAGAAGGGCGGAGTATGAGACTATGTGAAGAGATTCTAGGAACTACTACTACAGATCTCGTCGATGAGTGATAGTGAGGCCTTCCACCAGTTCGTCGGGGGGCTCAGACCTTGGATGAAACAAGAATTAAAACGGTGCAATGCTCGTGATCTTTCCACAGCCATGGCCGTGGCTGAGTCCCTGGTTGAATATAAAGCCTTTGCCGGTCACAAATCGGATGCCCGACCGAAGGAAAGGGCCGCGGGTGGAGGCGATCGTGGACCACCAGCTGGAAACGCCAGGCCACCTGCAGGCCTTCCTTGGCCACGACCCGACGCGAATACTTGGGGACCGAGGCGAAGTCGATTCCCCCTGAAGTGCTTCCTATGCGACGGGCCACACATGGCTCGTGATTGTCCTACTCGGGGTAAGTTGATAGCTCTCGTCCAAGCTCAGGAAGACGAGACTAGGGAAGAAGAGCGGCTTAGGTCGATGCACATCCTAAGCACGATCTGGGTCAGGAAGGGACCACGTCCTTGGGGACTCATGTTCATGGACGTGGAAATTGGGGCGACCAAGTTGAGTGCACTTGTGGATACGGGGGCCACGGATCTCTTCATTTCTCAAGAGGTGGCCAAGAAGCTTGAGCTGCGGATCGAAGCTGGACTGGGATGGATCAAGACGGTGAACTCCACTCAAGTCCCCACCCTCAGCTTAGCCAATGTGGAGTTCAAACTTGGTCCATGGGTGAGCCAAGAGTCCCTTGAGGTAATTCCCCTGGACGACTGTGATTTTATGGTTGGTTTGGGATTTTTGGATCGGATCAATGCCATGGTGGTCCCTTTTGTAGATTGCTTGTGTATTTTGGATAAGCGGTCCCAGTGCGTGATACTGATTACTCGGAGTGGTGGTCGTGATCAAAAGGCCCTCTCGGCCATGCAATTCTCCAAAGGGGTGAAACATAGGGACGAGACCTTCCTGGCCGTGTTGAAGGAAGAAAATCCTGAACTCGAAGAAGGGGAAATTCTGGAAGAGGTGACCCGGGTCCTGACTTCCTTTCCCGACGTGATACCCGCGGAACTACCCAAGAGATTGTCTCCGGTGCGGGAGGTGGACCACAGGATCGAGCTGAATCCTTAGGCGCGACCACCAGCCATGGTCCCGTATCGAATGGCCCCTCCAGAGCTAGCGGAACTTCGGAAACAACTCACGGAACTGCTGGATGTTGGTTATGTCCGCCCCTCCAAGTCTCCCTTTGGTGCCCCGGTACTATTCCAAAAGAAACACGATGGGTCGCTTCGCATGTGTATCGATTATCGAGCGTTGAACAAGATCACGGTGAAGAACAAATACCCGTTTCCTTTGATCGCCGATCTCTTCGATCAGCTCGGGAAGGCTAGGTGTTTCACCAAACTCGACCTTAGGTTAGGGTATTACCAAGTTCAGATCGCTGAGGGGGACGAGCCAAAGACGGACTGCGTGACAAGGTATGGATCCTTCGAATTTCTGGTGATGCCCTTCGGCTTAACTAATGCTCTAGCCACTCTCTGCACCTTGATGAATAAGGTGCTCCAACCGTTCGTCGATAGGTTCATGGTGGTCTACTTGGATGATATTGTGGTCTACAGCCGAACTCTAGAGGACCACGTCCGACACCTCCACAAGGTGTTCTAGACCTTGCAAGAAAACGAACTCTATGTGAAGAAGGAGAAGTGTGCCTTTGCTCGGGAGGAAATCCCATTCCTTGGCCAGGTTAGGATGGATCCTGGCAAGGTACGAGCCATCAGGGAGTAGGAACAAACCGCGGGGGTGCCGGGGCTACGATCCTTCCTCGGCCTGGCCAACTACTACCAACGATTCATCAAGGGCTACTCGGCCATCACGGCTCCTCTGACCGACCTACTCAAAAAGGATCAATCGTGGGAGTGGACCGGAAAGTGCGAAGAAGTGTTCCAACGGCTTAAAGACCTCATGACCGAGGAACCGGTGTTGGCCCTGCTCGATCCGTCCATCCCTTACGAAGTAGAAACCGATGCCTCAGACTTGGCAATTGGGGGAGTCTTGATGCAGGATGGACACCCGGTGGCCTATGAATCACGGAAGCTGAATGAGACAGAACAACGTTACACGGTCCAAGAGAAGGAAATGACGGAAATCGTGCATTGTCTCCGAACTTGGAGACATTACCTTTTGGGATCCCGGTTCACGGTAAGGACCAATAATGTGGCCACCAGCTACTTCTAGACCCAGAAGAGGCTGAGTCCTAAGCAAGCCCGGTGGCAAGATTTCCTATCCGAGTTTGACTATGCCTTGGAGTATCGCCCGGGAAAAACCAATTCAGCGGCTGATGCACTCAGTCGAAAAACCTTGGCCATGATCAGCCGTCCTGATTGCCCTTGGACGAACCGGATCCGTGAAGGCTTGAGGCACGATCCATCAGCCAAGGCCATTCTTGACCACGCCCGAGAAGGAAAGACTCGGTAGTTTTGGGCTGAGGATGATTTGATCTTTACAAAGGGGCGTCGGCTGTACGTTCCTCTCTACGGGCGATTAAGGAAGGATATTCTCAAGGAGTGCCATGATTCTCAATGGGCCGGCCATCCGGGGGTGCACCGGACGATGGCCTTAATGGAGGATTGTTACTTCTGGCCGCACCTGAAGGATGATGTAAAGGCCTACGTTCGAACGTGCTTCGTGTGTCAACAGGACAAACTGGAACAAAGGGCTCCAGCGGGCCTCCTAGAACCCCTTCCTATCCCAGAACGACCATGGGAGAGCATTTCCATAGACTTCATCGTGGGACTCCCCAAGTCGGAAGGATGCAGGACCTTGATGGTGGTGGTGGACCGCTTCTCAAAATATGCCACTTTCATACTAGCCTCAAAAGATTGCCCGGCTGAGGAGGCGGCCAAGCTATTCATGAAACACTTTGCCAAGTATTAGGGGCCACCTTGCACGATCGTGAGCGATCGGGACCCTAGGTTGACGGGACGATTCTGGTCGGAGTTATTCAAACTCTTTGGCACCAGCCTCAATTTTTTGACTAGCTTGCACCCTCAGACAGACAGACAAACCGAGCGGACGAATGCTCTCATCGAGCTATACCTTCGACACTATGTAAACACTACTCAAGTCAATTGGGTGAGACTCCTAGGCGTGGCTCAGTTTTCCTATAACCTACAGAGGAGCGAGGCGACCGGAAAGAGTCCCTTTGAATTGGTTACGGGACAACAGCCCCTTACTCTAGGAGAGATGGCCACGGGCTATCGCGGTGTCAGTCCAGCCGCCTATAAATTTGCCAAGGATTGGCAAGGACAGACTGATGTTGCTCGAGTACGTTTGCATAAAGCAACCAAACGAATGAAGAAATGAGCCGACACCAAGTGGCGTGATGTGGAGTTCCAGGTGGGGGACCTAGTATTGGCCAAGCTGCACGCTGTCTTGAGGTACCGTAACGTCCATAAAGCCCTTATCCGCCGCTACGAAGGGCCATTTCGTGTGGTGCGACGAGTTGGGAAATGTGCCTACAAGTTGGACTTACCTCAGAAATTGAAGCTGCACCCCGTGTTCCATGTAAGTATGCTGAAACCCTTTCATCAAGATGAGGGAGATTTGGGAAGGAATGAGTCTCACCGAGCGCCTCTCGGAGCCAAGACCTCATACGATCGAGAGATCGAGCGGATCTTAGCTGATCGGGTGATCCGCAAGAAGTACCGACCGCCCAAGAAAGAATACTTAATCCAGTGGAAAGGCCTTCCAGCGAGTGAAGCTAGTTGGGAACCCAAGGAAGGATTGTGGCAATTTAGGGACAAGCTGGAGGTCTTCCATGCTAAAGGCGACGAGGACGTCGCCGAAATAGGTGGGGGAGATTGACACGAACCGGGTGATCACCCGGCCATAACCGTCCTAACCGCTCAGACCCGCACCGATCCAGGGATTAATCCATGATCGATCTGCTTGATCGACTCGATCGATCCGGATCGATCCTAGCTGATTGATCCGCCCGACCCGGCCAATCCTCCAACGGTCACTGCAGACTCCAACGGGCTGATGATGGGACGGGCAACGGTCTTCTCCAACGACTTGTATAAAAGGGGCCCGACCCCTCTTTTTGTAATGTTCGGTCAATCAATACAAAATCTCTCATTCTCCTTTCAATTCTCTCGACCCGACTTGATCCTCTTGTGAACTACCCTCGATTCGATCGACTAGGCTGACTTGGGAATCACTTTCCTAAGGTCGCACGGGCTCGGGAACGCAAGATAGAGAATCGGCCCGTGACACTTGCATACTACATGCTTGCAATGCACTATTTCACAACAAAAAGATACCATTTTGAATGCATGGACTTTTTTTTTTCGTGGTATGTATAACTAATTAATATCCTAAATTTGGAAAATTTCCTAATTTAGTATCTCTAACAAGGGTTCTTTGACGATATTTTTTTTAATCAAGAAATTTGTTAGTTTCATCGCAAAAGTGTCAAGAAAGAAGGCAGGGGTATTTCCACCCAATAGGGTACAACACTCGTGTCTACCCAGATTAGCCGATTCATTAGCCTTGCGTCTACCCAGATTCTAAGGAGAAGAACACAAGAAGTGCCAAAAGTTGTATATGACGCTCACTTTAATACCAAAAGTTTCAAAACTTTCACTTCAATTCAACTTTTTCAAAAAAATCGAAAATTTTAGTGTCAACTCTGATATACCTGCCGGAAATCCATGTGACCTGTTGTTTATCAATTTCCAAGTTCAATGTGGCTTGCCGGAGGCCTAGTCAGCATATAAACATCAAAATGACGTCATGTAGTCAACTTTCCCAAAAATGAGAACCCTAAATCGTCGGCCAAACCCTAAATAAAAAAACCAAAAAAGATAAGAAAAAAAAAGAGAAAATACAAGGGAAGGGCTGGAGCCCTCCCGCCTGTGGCTGCCGCCCCATCGCCGGTGGGGTGGCGGCCATTACTGGCAAGGTCGTCAGCCCCTTGGCGAGGGCCGGCGGGGTCACCGGCTCCTTGGTGAGGGCTGGCAGCTCTCGCAATCATCGGGAGAGGGTTGCGACTCTCTCCTAGATCTGGTCGACGGTCGCCGGCCCTCTCCCTTGTCAGGGCGGGCGGAGCTGACCCCCGCCGGGCGACGACAGGGGGTCGGCTCCACCTGCCTTGACGAGGAAAAGGGTTGGCGAGCCTCTCCTGGTGCTGGCGAGAGCCGCCAGCCCTCGCCGAGGGGCTGGCCACCCTGTCGGTAACGGCCGTCGCCCCATTGACGATGGGGCGGTGGGCACAGGCAGGAGGCTAGCTTTCCCCCTGCATTTTCTTTTTAAAAAAATCTTTTTTTTAATTTAAGTTCAAACCCTAATTTGATCGATTTTCTACGTGGATTCTTATTTTGGCCAAACAATTACCACATCAGACAATACCAATAATTATAAATGCCACGTCAATTTTTTGATGGAATTCTCACCGTTGGTAGTTAAAAGATCGTGTTTTTCCGGAATTGGTACTGAAGTGAGCGTTTTGAAACTTTTGGCATTAAAGTGAGCGCCATACATAACTTTTGACACTTATGGTGTTCTTCTCCCCAGATTCCATCTAAAACTCTGTTAGTACCCATCATTTCTTGGGTAACAACTCTGTGCCGAGTCCTCAGTTTTCCACTCCTCCAGTCTGTTGAAAACATTCAGTGAATCAGTCTCCAGAATGATGCTTTGCCAGCTCTTAGTCCATCCCTTATTGCCAACATTTCAGCCATTTCTGCTTCATTTGCCTGGAGAAATTTTCCTGCTCCATCAATCAATTCTCCTCTCAATCCTAACTGCCAGACCAATTCCAGCCTGCCATGATTCTGCATCAACATCACCATTACAGTTTAGCTTGAATAACCCCTTTGGTCGGCTTTTGCCATTCCATTTCTTCTGCCTCAGAGTCGTTTCTGTTACCTGTCTGAGGTCCCCTCTCTTTTCCTGCAATCAGACACTCCTTCCAAGCTACATGGGCTTTCTTTAAAACCTCATTAGTGTTGGGCATACAATTCCTGAAAATGAAAGAGCAACCAGCTCTCCAGACACACCAGCCAAAAAAATGCAATCTTTGTCATTAATTTTTGCTTCTGCTCCCTCCTAAGTTTCTTTTTCCTGGGTCAACACAACACAGCAACCACCTATGTAAAAATGTGAACTATTCTGTATCCACCTTCAACGCTGATCCTCCTATCCATACATAGAGACAACAATAACACAGGAAAATAACGTGTTCACAAGTCTCTTCCTCCATTGCAAAAAGGGCAATCTGGAGTAGTTTTTATTCTTCTTCTAAAAAGGTTTCTCCATGGTAGCAAGAACGTTAGAGCACAATCTCCACAAGAAGTGTTTTACTTTTTCAAGGCATTTGATGTTCCAAATCCCTTTCCATACCATCTTCTCAATCTGGTTGGAACTTGGAAGGCTGAAAGGAAACAATTCTCTTATCCATTTCCCTTAAGAAAAGGATAAGCAGTTTTAACAGGCAACCGTCCACTTCTGTCACCAGGCCATGTCAATCTGTTTTCCTCGGCATTTCTAAGGAATTGCTAGACCGAAATCCTTTTCTCATGCAAGCAGGTTGCTCTATGCTGCCTCCACCTTCCACTCTCTGCTTTCTTCAACTCTCAATTCTAGGCCATTTCTCCTGGCTCCAGGGGATGCGGCAATTGACTCTTCAAGTGGGTGAGGCGTTTGACTGCAAATCTCTGAGCTAAAGGATGCAGATGATATAAATGTTTGCTTGGCAGGAGATCATTAGGAAACAGTAAACAGCACCTAAATCCTATAATTCATGCTTAATCTTGTTCAAAACACAAATCCTCACGTGGTATCTAGTGATGAGATACTTCAACGCATGTAATGAGATATACATTCAACAAATAGATAAATCACATATGTCAGAGCTAAAGAGTCTAGATTAGAAATATCTAGAATAACCTTTATCGATATAAGTTGATTTTCATACTTCAAACTACACTTAAATTTATTTATATGATTACATCAATTAATATCTCGATACTATTGCATATTCTTCGCACGCTTATCACCAATACGGAAAAGTGATATTAGATACATCAAAAACCTTTTCACCCGAACAAATTTTGCACAACATATAACGCAATGCATCATACTTAAAAACAGTTAAATAATCGAGTTTTTTTTTTCTTTTTTGTGTGTTTAGCGATTATGTAAAATCTCGACACGTCACTTATATTATGATTGATGGAAGGATGGTTTTAAACATAAAGTAAACCAAGCACACTGTCGCTCACCTCCCTCTCCGCCGTTCTTTCTATATTTTGAGCTCACTGTGTCGCACCAGAACCACCGCGACAGCCACCCCCACCTCCCCCGCGACCGCCGCCGCCATTTCGAGAACCTCGCGCTCCTTCCCACTGATGCCTACGAGCGTCCCTCATCTGCTTCTCCTCCATTTCCATCTTCTCGCGATGGCGTCGCTCGCGGGGATCGCCGGATTGTCTCAGGCCGGGGCCATCGGCGTCAACTGGGGGACGGCGTCGTCCCACCCCCTGCCGCCGCCCAAAGTGGTGGAGCTACTCAAGTCCAACAACGTCTCCCGCGTCAGGATCTCCGACGCCGACCCCGATGTCCTCCGGTCGCTCTCCGGCTCCGGCATCGCCGTCACCGTCGGTATCCCTGACCTCATGCTCCGGACCTTGAACTCCTCCAAGAAAGCAGCCGAGAGCTGGGTCCACGACAACGTCACTCGCTACTTCCCCGCCGGTGGCCCCCGGGTTCGGATCGAGTATGAGCTTCGATCCTTTCTATACATACTTGTTTGCTCTGTTTTTAATGTTTGGCTGCTGCTGTTCTTAGTTATGCGTTGGCATAATGCATGCCCTTTTCTCACACTTCACTCTTCTCTTTGTTGGTCACGTTATTAATTTTCCATTTCGTACTATACAGTATAGATATCTAAGAGAATATACCTGAAAAAGGAAGCTTTTCTATTTGGGGTCATTGACACGAAATAAATAATGGTTTTTCTCGTCTTAATTAAGGCAAATGTGTGGTCGAGATGTTATCTAATATGCCTGGGAAGACTGATTGACCAATAATTTACTAAAGAATACTTCTACAAATCCACGAGGATCTATCAGTGACCACTGGATCACAAAGGAACAAATGCGGGTTGTTCATAGAAAGTTTTGGAGTTTTGAGCGTTGTAGTTATGGCATTTAGCATAGGACGTACAACAAAATTTATGAGGCACGGTGGATTTTTCTGCAGGGGCCATGGGAAACCCTCATTTGGTAAATCATTTGTCTAAAGTAGTGATCTGGAAAATAGTGGAGGCGTTATAGATGTATTTTTCCAATGAAACTTGTCCTGTTGTGCTGCAAGATGGATATGAATGTCTGTTGAGATTATTTTGTTTGGATGACTGGATAATCCTAGTTTGGAACAATGTCCTAGATTGGCTTCAAGGACTTAACAACAGAGTAGGGAATGTTGAAAATTTTTTCTTGCCTGATCAACGTGAAAAGCCTCTACGGTTCTGAAGCTGGTTAAAGACATCTACCAGCTATTTAATATACTGGAGTTTTGACCTCAATTCACCAAAATGCTTTCTGTATTAGTAAATAGCCAACACAGGCTTGTTTATACAGCTGTGAATTGATTTTGCTGAAAAATGTTAAGGTAAAGTGTCATATTGCTCCATGGTGGCGTTAAACATTCGTCTGAAGATGATGAGACACTCTGTTACGTATCAAAAGTAGTACAGACATACTCTTCAAATAGCATGAGCCCAAAGAACACAAGACGTTGAAGCCTGGATTCCCAAAAAAACAGAAGTAGTCTTGCAAGAAAGTAATGTTCCTCGAAGGATGGATATGGAGCTTGAGAGTGGTTTACCTTCTCATGCTGTTGACAGTGTTAGCCTCTATTGAAGCCAATATCTCTGATTGCACTGTGACAATGTCTAATTGGTTGAGTGAGCTGCAACTTAGGAAGGAAAATAATTGGTATAGAGAGAAATCACTTTTTTTTCTTATTAATGCACATAATGGTCCATATTTTCTGGCAAAACACATTGTGGTAATTACTGCTAGGCTGAGTTCAGCAAATGCTACAAATTGTGTATTGTTGAGCAGCTGAGCCAATCAGTCACGACAATCAATTTCCTTGGAGAACTTGTTAATGAAGCAGTTGATTTGCTCTTGCAATTACCTGTTAGATACAAGGATTTCCATTTGGGTTGCTCAATGTATTGTGGTTGGAATCTATGGACGGTCTCTCCAAATAATTTTCCAGGGAACTGTTTTTCCTAGTCAGAGTGCAAGAGGTTTCTGATTTGAAAAGAAAAAGAGTGAAAGGGAGTTTCTGGGATGCGTTGGGAACTTTATTTGTTTCTCCCTTTGTTGTGGCCTTCATCCAGCATGACAGCGCTTGACGCTGTCGACTTAACTTGCAAAATTAATTGTTCATCTAGATAATGGTGCATGCCTCTATCTTTATCCTCATAATCACTGTTGACCAGATAATGGACAGGTACATTTCTGTGGGGGATGAGCCATTCCTCTCGAGTCATGGAGATCAGTTCTATCCTTATGTCCTTGGAGCAGCCATCCAAATCCAAGCAGCTTTGACCAAAGCAAACTTAGGAAGCAAGGTGAAAGTTGTTGTTCCGTGCAGTTTTGATGCATTTCAGTCTGAGTCAAACCTCCCTTCTGAAGGACATTTTAGGCCTGACATCAATGAAACAATGATTCAACTGCTCACATTTTTGAGCAAACACCAGTCGCCCTTCTTCGTGTCAATATCGCCGTTCCTCAGCCTCCACCAGAGCAAGAATATTTCCTTTGACTTTGCTCTTTTCAAAGGAACTGCACGGTTTCATAATGACAGCCACAGAATATACAAGAACAGCTTCGACCTGAGCTATGACACCCTAGTCACAGCAATGTATAATGCTGGTTTTCCTCAGATGGAAATTGTCGTCGCTCAGATTGGTTGGCCGACAGATGGAGCAGCTAATGCTACCTCAGTCATTGCTGAGGACTTCATGAAAGGTCTTGTAGCTCACATCCACAGTAAAACCGGGACGCCGCTTAGGCCTCGGAATCCTCCTTTGGAAGTTTACATTTTAAGCCTTTTAGATGAAGACCAAAGGAGCACGTCTGCAGGAAATTTTGAGAGACACTGGGGTGTGTTTACTTTTGATGGCCAGGCAAAGTTCCACATTGATTTAGGCCAGGGTTCCAGAAAATTGTCGAATGCACAGAACGTCGAGTACCTTTCTTCCCGATGGTGTGTTGTGAACAATAATGAGAACTTGTCCAATGCAACCGCTAGTGTTTTAGATGCTTGTACGGTTGCTGATTGTACTGCAGTCTCTCCTGGTGGATCTTGTTATAACATTGGCTGGCCCCGCAATGTGTCCTATGCATTCAATAGCTACTACCAGCAGCATGATCAAAGAGCGGACAGCTGTTATTTTGGAGGATTAGGATTGATCACGACTGTCGATCCATCTACCGATACTTGCAGGTTTGCCGTTGGGCTACGGACTTCATATTCGACAATTCTTGTCTTGCCTCAACTTCTGTTGATGAGCTCTCTTGCTACAACTATTTTTATGGTTTTGGTTTCTCACATAATTTTATGAGCTCTAGGAAGCGCAGCGTCGATGTAGAGGCTGGTTCACTGCTCATTGATTCACCAGGTATGCTCTGGTAATGTACTCATGCCTACCTTGGCTGAACTGTGTTTGTATAGAGCAGATAAATGTTGTGAGTCATTGTTTTCTTTCTCTTTCCTCTCCTCTTGAGTCATCTCCCAAGATATGCCAAGAGCTGAGAACATCTAAAGTTACAGGACCTCATGTCAAGTTCCTCCGATGGCCTTTGAAATTTTACATTGACATCTTGAATGGCGATTGTACAACATCATCATACTTGTGTCTGCTTGATCACGGCCCGCAAAAGTCTTAGTATGGTGCGAGCTACATGATAGTTGACAAGATATGAGAAAAGCTATTCTGAATTCGATAAATTGAAATGCTATTACAGAAATTGATGTTCAATCTTTCGAAAGACTTGATATATTATGACATTGACATTGACATGAACAGGCCAGCCTAAACTACTCCACTTGATTAAATGATCTAATTTATAGCAATTATTGACACTTTCAGATTCGACATTGATTTTCATGTTAAGACATGCAATATTGCCTGTCGCCCCATGAAAGAAACTACTTCGATTAGTGTCGCTGGGACATTGATATGTACGGGGTGAACATTTATCCGTGAACATAATCATAGAAACGCTTGACATCGTGAAAACTGCATCGTCCATATTATTGTGTTGTCCGTTGCTGGTTACCAGAACAGAAATACTTCATTTCCAACGGTTACCAGAACAGTTCTTCATTTCCCTGTAGAGTCATAATCGCGGGGAAAATGGTAAGGGCTTCATTGCTTGTACTCAACAGGGAAAAAATTGGAGCTTTTCTTCCTTTGAAAGTATCTCTCTGTCCTGCGTTATAATCGTGTGGAAAATTGGTAAAGCTAATTTGGACCATTTAGATCTCTGTGTCACGATTACTTCAAGTCCTTAGGTGACCCCAAACAGCGAAAACCAAAGGGGGATCAATTAGTGGAAGTGATAAGGTTCTCACAAGGGCTACAATAGAACTCTGATTGTCAACAAGTTTCTTCTCTTTTTGATATTCACTCGAATAGGAAGCTTCACATACTTCAACACATAACTTGAATGTATTAGAGTCTTTTCTCAAGAACCCAAATGGAGGGGGAACTACAAGTCTATGCCGGCGCAGAGAACTACAAGTCTGTGCCGAAGGACTTCTTAGCGCTGAAGAAGATAGAGAATTCTTCATAGAAGCATACGGAAGAGCTCAGTTCGCTTCATCGGGACTTGCTGTAATACGGGGATGAGGATGATTTTTTTTTTTTTTTTGAAGAACATGATGGAGCTCGATGCTGTGTAACGTTGGATGAAGATATTGAAGCCAAGTTTCCAAAGAAGCTGAAAGCAGCAGCTTATCCGGGGACGGCGAAGAAGAAGAAGAGAGAGAGGTGTCGACTTCGAAGTTGAAGTTGAATCACAAAGAGGTGATAAACACCTGGTCGGACCGCAGTCCTCTTTACGCCGCCGACAATCGTTATCTGCTTCCCATGGTGGCCACTAGTGGTGGCTAATATGTTATTACTTCAGAGGTTTATTACACACATTCCATCATTTTGTCTCTTCTTGATGGATGGTAGGGAAAATAGCTAGAAGGGAAGCTAGTTCGATGAGGTACAAGGAGAAGCGACGCACCAGGCACTTCTTCAAGAAGATCAGGTACCAAGCACGTAAATTCAATGCCGATGAAAGACCCCGGCTCAAGGTTTTGTCCCTCTTCTTTCGCCTAGCGAGCGAGTGAGCTTTAATTCCCCCTAGCTCCTCTTACATCACCCATTCATCGCCGACTTGTATCGAATTATGTCTCGTTCTCTCATCTGCGAGTCAGTCTCAGTTGGTGCTCCAAATAGATATGTTAAAGTTATCTCGTATTGTACCATGTTTCGAATTCCCGCGACATGCAGCATGTTCCCGGAGCTTGTCAGCGTTCGACATTCGTAGACATGTTTGAGGACACTGATTGAGTATCGAGAACTCGATTATCTCTTCGACAAGCGCAGGGCCGGTTCGTCAAACGAGAGCTTTGAGGAGGCACGCCAGGGTTTTGGGCTAGGAGCGCGACGGGGTGTACCGTATGGATAGAGAGGAGTGTGGGCTGCTCAGTTCTTGAGCATCAAGTTTGAAGAACTTAAGAGATTATTCATTCATTTATTAGCTTGACCCTTTGAATGACCACTTCTTCTTTTTTACGAACAAAGAATAGACTAATATGAAGATGTCTAAAAGCTGGGGATGTGTTTTTTTTTTTCCTTTTTGATAACCGAGGTGTCCGGGCCAAAGCTGGGGATGTGTTGATCTTAAGATATATTAAAAATCTATAACACGAGTTGATTGTTAATAGAAATAGAGAAAATGAATAAAATTTATCACAGAGAATGTACAAAAATCGATATAGGTTTCAAATGTAGTTTCAATATTTTATAAGTGAAGATGAAGACTTTTGGGGTATATTTGACCGTTATTTTGAATTCAAATTGTAGAGAGTAAGGGATCCAATACTTGTCATTGCTGATGGCAACACAAGAGTAGTATTGGCATTAACCTAATTTAGAATCTAAGGAAAGTGTGTTTATTTCATGAAAAATCAACCATCTGAAAAATGCGTCTTTAAGATAATCGTTGGTGTTGTATCACTTATCAAATGAATTAATAAATTATATCATCAATGGAATTGTCATGTAGGTATTATCTTTGATAACGAAAAAAGATTTTCATTGTCTAACTTATCTAAATAACAGAGAATTCTTTTAAGAAAAAAGAAGAAGACAATGCTATCATGTGCACTTTATGAAGAAGGGTATTAGAAGAATTAGTAGTTATGTATGACGCTTATTTTAGTACAAAAAATTTCGGATCAATTAAGTATTAATATTTTAAAAAACGATTACTAAAATGCCAATTTCGATTTGGATCGCTGAAAATCTAACGCGAACATTTTTTTTATTAATTTCTCCATGCGACGTGGCTCATTAACAATGCACGATCAATATATGTAGCCCAATATCATGTCATCGATGTGTTTTGCTCCAAATTGAAAACGCTAAATAGATCACAAACCGCAAATCGTTTTTTCGATTGCCCAGAATACAAATGGAGGAAAAGGGATTGGGCTTGGAGGTGGCATCGGAGGAGGAGGATTGCTGGTGAGATTTGGCCTCCTTCTGTTTGCTTGCGAAATATCTAGATTTGCTTCTACTTGATCTCAAAGGGCTTAAAGATGTGCTGGCCGCCAGCTTCTTCAGCGAGCGTTTGCTGCTTATTGAGTAATCCTTGTTTGCGGATGTCCATTTTATGGTTTTGGTTTGGCTTCGAGATTGATGAGAGAGGAGGAGACGAATTTATAAGAGTTCGGTATAGGCATTTCATCGAACATGTGGCGGGTAAAGAACGAGCTAGATAGAGCTCGGCAAATCACAATTATGGACGCTGCTGAGAATGGCAAATACAACGTTCTCATTGTGGCTAAAGTGAGAAAGAAGAGACATTTTCGGTGAAGAGGATGGCGTGCTTATCATGGTGGGTGGTGGCTGCATGGGCAGCGGCGGAGAGGATGGTGAAGGAAGAGCAGAAGACGAAAAAAGTAGCGGACCTCATGCTCCATGTCCTCACTCGCTCCACGTGGACTACTTTTTTTTTTAAACTAAAATATCACGTCATATTAAACTTTTAATTATAAACGCTATGAACTTATTTTGATCGGAATCTCTTACCAATGACACTTAAGTAAGTGTAATCTCCGATTTGACACTATAGTGAGCCAACAAAAATTAACGAGCCTCATATATAATGTCTTTCTCTAGTTCACTTTGTGTCAATCTCAAGTTAAATTTGATGGATTAAACCGGATTCATTGATCTAGATGTACTCAGAAACAATGATAAGGACTTCAAGCTATGAAGAGCATGTCCTTCATAACTATCATGTAGAGAACAACATTTTACTCGTCCGGCAAAAGTTAATTTCTTTTTAGATATTTTTTATTTATTTCTATTCTATGAACAAATTTTATACACGTTTAGGCAATGCGTTTAGTATAAAATTAATTTTTGAATATTTCTGTTTTCTTTCTTTTCCTTTTCACATGTTTTTTCTTCTCTCTCAAGTCAATCGCTGGCCAGCGGGGACTAGCGAGAGACTCAAGTCGGTGAGGTTGAGGTTGAGGCCCACGGCGAGGTCAAGCCTTGGCTAGCCATTGGCAAGGCTCAACCCTGCCTAGCTATTGCAAGGTTGACCCCGAGCTTGGCTAGGGTTTGATGAGGCGAGCTTGAGGTTGACCTCACCGGCCCAAGTATTGGAGCCATCGACCGGTTAGAGAAAGAAGAAAAAAATTATTCTCAACAATAAGAAGTAAATAAGTTTTACTTATTAATTTTATTCCAAATCTATTCTGAAGAATAGAAAAAATAATTAATATATAAAAATGAATTTTGTTCCTTTTCTATTCTAGAAAATAAAAAAAATAAAAAAAAATTGACAAGCGCAGCATAAAACATCGTTATTAACCATCTAGAACAGGCAAACCAGACATGGAAATCGTGGGGGCCCACGTTGAATTATTGCCGGCCGTAGTGTCGCGACCGTGAGTCGACGAAGCATGCACACCCCCAAAAGACGTGTTGCGCTCCGTATCTTTGTCTTGCGTCCACCAGACAAATTCATTGGGTAAGGCATGACCTCATCACTCACCTTGTCGTATCTTTAACCCTTAAACGCTCGGCATTTGCACCGTGATTGATTGCTCCCGTCTCTCGCCCAGCCGCCAGCCAACGTCACCGCCCGCAGCCCGGTGGATCGAATGGACCGCCGAGCGTCAACCTGCCACGTGGTGGCGATGCCGTATCCCGGACGAGGCCACATCAACCCCATGTTGAACCTGTGCAAGATCCTGGCCTCCCGGGCGCCGAACGTCGTCGCCACCTTCGTCCTCACCAAGGAGTGGCTCGCCCTCATCGGCCCTGTCCAGAAGCCGGCCAACATATCCTTCGTCACCATCCCGAACGTGCTCCCGTCCGAGAGGGTCCGTGCTCAGAACTTCTCCGAGTTTGTCGAGGCCGTCTCTACGAAGATGGAAGCCCCGTTCGAGGAGGTGCTTGGCCGTCTCCGCCCTCCGCCGACCATCATTGTGTCCGACACGATCCTGTCCTGGGTGGTCCGCGTCGGGAACCAGAGGAACATTCCCGTGGCCTCGTTTTGGACTACTGCGGCCTCAAATCTGTCCTTCTTGTACCACTCCCAACTTCATGAGAATGAGAAGAATGGCCGTTTACCACAGAACATGTCAGGTCAGCCATCACATTGAAACAAAGTCAGATTTCTGAGCCTTTCCTATCACACGATAAATCTATGGAGTCTTCCTAACAAGTTAGCCCTAACAATACATTTCACCAAAGAATGAAGCTTGGACCCATTATATTTCTTACGCACGAATTCACGATTCAATTTGCTGTTGTTCTTGCTGTTCTGATGCACATAAATCTGATATTTCGATGTCCATTTTTCGCATTATTCACTAAGATAATCTCTTTTTTGTCACAAAAAAAGGGAAGGAAAAGGTGGATTCCTTTTCCAGGATTCCTCCAATGCAATCGACGGACTTGGTTGGTGAGAAGACTATCCAGATCCTCCGCCCAATGTTCGACTGGGTCCGTCGAACACAGTACCTGTTGCTTTCTTCTGTGTACGAGATCGAATCTCAGGCGGTCGACGCTCTGAAGCTGAGCCTGTCGTTTCCTATCTACACCATCGGTCCATCCATCCCGTACTTTGAGCTCCAAGACAGTCCTCGTGCGGACAGCGACTCGAATTACGTAATAAATTGGCTGGACCGCCAGCCGGGCAGCTCCGTTTTGTACCTGTCTCTAGGCAGCTTCCTTTCAGTCTCGAGCTCCAAAATGGATGAGATTGCGGCGGGGTTGCGCGACAGTAATGTCCGGTTCTTGTGGGTGGCGCGCGACGAGGTTTCTAGGCTGAGGCAACTGTTGCCTGATGGCGACATGGGGATTGTGGTGCCGTGGTGCGACCAGTTGAGGGCACTGACACATCCATCGGTCGGGGGGTTCTGGACCCACTGCGGATGGAACTCGATCCAGGAGGGTGTCTATGCGGGGCTTCCTTTCCTGGCATACCCCATAGCCATGGACCAAGGTCTCAATTGCAAACTCATCGTGGACGATCGGAAGATCGGGTGGAGTGTGGGCGAGGGCGACATCGCGGGGCTACTGCGCAAGTTCATGGATCCGGGCGATGGTGAGAGCAAAGAGCTGAGGAGGAGGGCCGAACACCTTCGACAGTTATGCCGCCGTGCGATTGGACCGGACGGATCGTTCGGGACTAATATCGGCGCCTTCATTAGGGACATTTCGCGTGATGCAGAAAAAATTCATGACAGAAGTTAGTGCTTCAATCTCTCGTTGAGCATAGCCAGGGTTCCTCTTCTGTCAATGTTGAGAGGGTCAAAGCTTTGATATTGCTTCCCTCATGATTTTGGCGATAAAATATTTTAGTCCGGTCTATCAATTCCAACCAACTCGAAGTCAAAAACTTGACAGTGAAAAGCAATTAATCAATGTTGTCTCTAACTTATTAAATAGAGTAAATTCATGACGGTAATTAAGTTACAATTTTTTTCACAGATTAACAACGTGTTAAAGTTATTAATATTTTATGAAATTATAAATTTTAATCCGAGTTACTTAACAATATTTATGGGATTGTTCCAATTTATCAATTAAATTTGATAATTTACCAAGATTTTATTGAATCGGCTACAAACATGTAGTCACCAAATAAGAACTGAAAGTTTCTGCACAGGAGTTAGTAGATCCATAAGTAATTCATATTTGTGTAAAACTTGGTAACTTAAACTTGGCAAATAAATATGGATCAGTAGAAGAGCTGACGATTTCTTATAGTGGTAACTTTAACCTGTTGGTGAACTCTTAAAGGAAGTATTGGTACGATTATTGCAATAATTGGTGCGTTTGAAACAATGAAATAAACACTAGTCAGTAGACTAAAGTAAGAATGTTTAATTTGATATAACTATTGGTAACTTGTTGAGCTTCTCGATATCATTCACCAAACTCGAAATATCCGCCATCTGACTTGGCTATGGTGCTCGGCATTGTATCAATTCCACATTGATCACAAGTCCCCCGACTACATACTAACGGAACTCGGGCATACTTCGATCCACAACCCCAAGCTCACTTAGATAGTCCCTAATCTTTGTCTCTGTGTACCATGACTCTTGGTTCCTAGGTTCACGGTCCTTGAACGTTGGCTTAAATAGTACTTATTGAGTTAGATCTGAACCTGTGCAAGATCCTAGCCTCCTAAGCCCCGCACGTCCCCATCACCTTCAATTTGACCGAGGAGTGGCTCGGCCTCGTGGGCTCTGACCAGAAGCCGAGCAACATATCCTTCGCCACCATCCTCACCGTGCTCCCATCCGAACGAGTCCGTGCTCAGCACTTGCCCAAGTATCGCACCCTTTAATTTCGAGTATCGCACTACACGAGTTTCGCACCCTTTAATTTTGCTCTCTCTCGTGATTTTGGCGATAGAATGTGGTGGTCCGGTCATGAATTCCAGTCTCCTCAAAGTATGATGCATGACAGGGACAAGCACTGAAGTTTGTAACATTTTGACTAGAGTAAATTACATTTGGTAGAGAACTGGGTAATTTTCGACCTGGTTGCTTAACTTGATGCATCGATAAACTATGCATGTACATAATTATAAGTTACAGAGATAGCCGATAATTTAGGACATTTGATAACTGCTGGTACCTACACAGGATTGCTGGTAGCTGACGAAAACATTACTGGCTAAATAACCTTTGATGCTCTCATAAATTGTCAGTAACTTATTAAACTCTTTATAAACTAAAAAAGTCATCGATCAAAGTTTAAATACCAATAGATTTAGAAATTGACCAGCACTTTTGCCCAGTGGGCAAACTCGCGCATTGCTTGATCATATTCTAATCACTCGCACCACCGTGACGGGAAAACGACAACCGCAAGTGGCGGAGGACGAGGGTTCATACTAGCTCCGTTACTTTACCTCCCCTACTCGCGGATCGATGAGTCAATTCACCAAGTTCGACAACCTAAATTGGAACTCCCAAGAAAAATCCACTGGTCGGACGGCTGCCGCAACTTGAAGAAAATGGAAGCTCCATTGCCATCAACCTCGGCCGTTGCTGCCACCGCCACCGCCACCGGCAGCCACCACATAGTGGCGATGCCATACCCGGGACGGGGCCACATCAACCCCATGATGAACCTGTGCAAGATTCTGTCCTCCACAGTCCCGGACATCACCGTCACCTTCGTTGTGACCGAAGAGTGGCTCGGCTTCATCGGTTCCGAGTCTAGGCCCGCCAACATATCCTTGGCCACCATCCCGAACGTGCTCCCCTCAGAGCTGGTCCGCTCTCAGCACTACTCCGAATTCATCGATGCCGTTTTCTCCAAGATGGGAGGTCCGTTAGAGGAACTGCTGGATCGGCTTCGGCCTGTGCCGACTGTCATCGTGGCTGACACTTTCCTCAGCTGGGCCCTCCACGCAGGAAACCAGAGGAATATTCCTGTGGCATCATTCTGGCCAGCGGGGGCTTGGGATTTCTCTTTCCTCCATCACTTCCATCTTCTTGAACAACACGGTCACTTCCCGGTTGATTTGTCTGGTAAGCTCAGTCTAGGTTTTGTCTTATCATAGTTGTCACTAAGTTCAGGTACTGCAATTACAGTGTCTCTGGTCACACAATGCTTGATAGGCCTAAAATCACCCAACACCGTGGAACCAATTTAGGACTGTAGATAACTTGCCAAAATTTCTGTTTTCTATGGGCGGGTCTCCCGTCTCTTGACCCGGGATTAGCATAACCTATTAGGTAAAATCTATGCAATGAGTTTCACTATAGATCCTCGAGCTTTTCAACGAGCCATTCAGATCACAGAATGCATGGTCAGTAGCTTCTACGGCATCTAAAATTTTGAGATTGAAGTTTTAGTGTATTGACGGACAAGATGAGCAACTGATAAAGTTGGCAAGCTTGAAATGCTTTCAGTCAAGTTCAGTTGAATTCAAATTCCTGCATAGTGATGACTGCTTATGCAGAGACAAGAGTGTGCCAGTGGTGTCTGAATCCCTGCTTATCGAAGGAACTAGTGGGAGCAGCCTTCGCTATATGTGCACAAGGATCGGATCTGATTTATGTCCTCTGCTTTGTCTTTGCTTTGTCACAGAAAGAGGGGATGAGCTGGTTGATTACATTCCAGGACTTCCTCCGACACGCTTAGCAGACTTGATCAGTTCCGGGAGGATTGATTTAATTCTACAAAAGGTCCTTGATGCCTTTAGCGTCGTACATGAGGCTAAGTATCTCTTGCTTGCCACTGTGTATGAAGTGGAATATCCAGCTGTCGATGCTCTTAAAGCTAGTTTGTCTTTGCCGGTCTACACCATAGGTCCGGCCATTTATTTCTCTCAATTTGCAGGGGACTCTTGTTTCAATGATGCCGATTACATAAAGTGGTTGGACTGCCAGCCGAGTGATTCCGTCCTATATATCTCCCTTGGAAGCTTTCTCTCGCTCTCCAGCACTAAGATGGATGAGATCGCAGGGTGCTTGCGCGACAGCGGCATTCGTTTCATGTGGGTGGCACGTGAAGAAGCCTCGAGGTTGAGAGAGTTGTGTGGCGATAGGGGAATAGTCGTGCCATGGTGTGACCAGTTGAGAGTGCTGTTGCATTCATCAGTTGGCGGATTTTGGACGCATTGTGGATGGAATTCGATTTGGGAAGCCATTTTCGCCGGAGTTCCTCTGCTCGCATATCCCATCGCTATTGATCAAAGCGGTAATGCAACACTTGTTGTCGAGGACTGGAAGATCGGATGGAGGGTGGGCAGGGAGATCCCAGGGCTCTTGCGTAAGTTCATGGATTTTGAGGACGATGAAAGCAGAGTGATGAGGAGACAGGCTAAACATCTCCAGGAGGTATGCTGGCGAGTGATCGGAAAAGATGGATCGACCGAGACCAACATCAATTCCCTCATCAGGGACATTTCCCATTTTGGTGACGTTCAGAAAGTTTAATGTATGAGTTGATCAGTGATGTTTCTGCGTTTAAATTTGAACTTAGGGGTCACTGCATGACAAAAAGTGGGAGGAACTGCACAGTGAAGAATTCAATTCTCTTCTGGTTTACTCAGTAATACATAGTTGGTAGGTACGAATTTCTGGACAGACGATCAGTACTATTCCCATAGCAGACCCAAGCTAGAACTAACGTGCCAGATTGAGACGTACGCAACCTCAATTTTTTCGCACCAGTATGAGTCGTTGATGGGCCAAAATGTTCTTTCTGAATGAATATGCATTTGAATACTTTGTGTACTGATAGGCATTAGCAACTCATGCATTATGGTTCACTACTCTTTGATCTACCTAATCGAGCTATTCCCGATGGCTCTACCTCAAGGTATTCTGATTAGCGATGGAAGTCGCTGGACATTATCCTATCACAGTCACCCTCGGCGCCAACAAATTCACAATACTAATGGACTGGACTTCAGAAAAATGCCCACCACCGCGATGGCCACCGGCACCAGCACCTTCCGCGGGGCGGCAATGCCCTATCCTGGAAGAGGCCATATCAACCCCGTGATGGCCTTGTGCAGCGTTCAGGTTTCCAGAGTCCCTAGCATTGCCGCCACTGAGAGTCAGCCTAAGCGGAGCTACGCATCGTTTGCAGAGGTCCCGAACTGGCTCCTGCCCAAGGGAGCTCAGGCTCGACGCTTCTCTGAAACTTTTTGCGGTTACCGATTGACTTCAGCACCAGCTGAGCCGAAAACGTAAAAAATATAAGAAGATAAGAAACCAGTGAAAACATTATTTCCCAAAGCTCTTGGAACCCTAATTCCTCAATCCAAGAATCAGTCTCCCGAGCGTGGTCGGATCCTATTGAGACAAGCACCGTCAGTGATTTTAACATATTGGTAGTAAGCTAGGCTGATAAATAATGGTAATTCATAAATGTAGTTAGAAATTAAAACAATCAAACTACTTGCTTTGATTACACAAAACTGCTGGCGACTTTACTAAATATGTTATTGGCTAAATAACCGTTGGTGATTCTACAAAATCTCTTATTTTTAAAGGATTACGGTCGTTTATCAATTAACGTCTACAAAAGAATGGGGCAAACCGATGGTATTATTCCGTCCTACGAGCATTTAAAACATGGGAATTTGTAGATTTCCTATCATGCAACAATCTTCCTCATTTTGATTTTTAAAGTATAAACTATCATTTTGTTTTGCATAAATTCATTGGAATTCTTCCTGTCGTGTAATTTCTTATGATAGCAACCTTCCATTATAGGACGAGCCCGATATTTCGGGGCGGAAGGACTTTACTTAATCTTTCAATTGTTAGTTTATTGCATATGCACATCGCGACACATGTTGGATTTCAAATTCGAAGACCAATATAAGATGGAATTTAATCGAGGTTGCATCTTTGGTGTACTTTGACGTCTATTAAATTCCATTGAAATATGCCTATAGCTTCATGTGATATTTCCTGCTCGGAACCGTCTCATCTAATAATTTCTTTATGGTATAATCTCAATTAGTTAATCAATATATTTCTTTATTATATAGTCATTTCTGGTGTAAAGATGACTTGGGGGTAACTTGGAAATCGAACGACTCACCATTCATGAGGGGAAAAGGATAAGGTGACTTCATCTGATTAACTTTTCGTCCCATCTGTTTGATGTTGATCGGACGGATGTGATTAAAAGTAATTAAAAAATCTCTCATCTCAAATAATAAATGACTATTCGATTTAAAATCGAACTGTTACGGATCCCTAATTAAATGATGTCAAGTCACCTTATCCAAATCCTGAATGAGAGGAGGCTTTTTGTTTGTCTTTGTTTTTGGGGCCATTGAATGGGAGACGGTGCTCTTGCCTTACGGCAGGGAATCTGTTTCCATTTCTCTCTCGACCGCGACAGGAAACGACAACAGCAAGTGCGGAAGGCGAAGGGCACACGCCAACTCCGTCGTCGTACTTTCCTCACTCGCCGGTTGATGAGTCAACTAAGGAAGTTCAACGACCTTGATTGAATGAACTCCAAGAACAATCACTGGCTGGACGCCCGTCGCGACTTCGAGAAAATGGAAGCTCCATCGCCATCGACCTCCGCCACTGCAGCCGCCGGCAGCCTCCACGTGGTGGCGATGCCCTACCCGGGGCGCGGCCACATCAACCCCATGATGAACTTCTGCAAGATTGTGTCCTCCAAAGTCCCAGACATCGCCATCACCTTCGTTGTGACGGAGGAGTGGCTCGGCTTCATCGGTTCCGAGCCGAAGCCCCCCAACATATCCTTCGCCGCCATCCCAAACGTCCTTCCCTCGGAGCTGGTCCGGGCTCAGCACTACTCCGCATTCGCCGACGCTGTTTCTTCGAAGATGGGAGATCAATTCGAGGAGCTGCTGGATCGGCTCCGGCCTGCGCCGACTCTCATCCTGTCCGACACTTTGCTGAAATGGGCCGTCCCCGCGGGGCACCAGAGGAATATTCCGGTGGCGTCGTTTTGGCCGATGGCGGCCTGGGTTTTCTCTTTCTTCCGCCACTTCCATCTTCTGGGACAGTACGGTCACTTCCCGGTTGATTTGTCTGGTAAGTTCAGTCTCCGTTTTGTCTTATCATCGTCGTATCACCGAGTTCTGGTAATGCAATTACAGTGTCTCTCTTCGTACAATGCTTGGTAGCCCTTAAAGGACAGAACAGTTTAGGGCCAATTTAGGACTCAAGACAAACAATTACGGTTTGAGAACTCCTGTTTTGGAAGGGGGCTGCACGTTTCTTGACCTGTGATTGGCATATTCTATTGGGCTAGATCTGAACAATGAGTTTCACTATAGTTCCTCAAACTTTTCAATTGACTTTTCAGATCACTGAATGCATGTCCGTAGCTTTTCCAGCATCTATAGTTTTTAGATTGAAGATATAGTATAGTGTATTAATGGAATAGATGACCAACCAATACTGATGGCAAGCTTGAAATGCTTTCGGTTCATTTCAGCTGAACTGATATTCCTGTATAGATGTGCCTGCTTAAGCTGGGACAGTGTGCCAGCTGCCTCTGAATCCCAGTACATTGAAGAAACTAGTAAAAGCAGCCGCACCAAGATTGGGTCAATTTG